>JAPZDV010000011.1:12608551-12650796 GCA_029814665.1 Acanthurus lineatus | reverse complement strand
TTCTACACAGCTGATTGGACTACCGGCTGTGCGCCAGTGGCGCATTGGGCGGGGCAGAGCAGGATTCCTCTGCTGCTACTGGAACAAGGTGGCAAAGGTTGACCTGGAAACTGCCCTGAATTAATTTGTAACTTTCCCTGCCCAATGCACCACTGGCGCACGGCGGAAAGCGTAAGATAGGGCCCAGAGAGTCAAGGGGGGCGCAGTTTGGTCATTTTGCCAACAAGGAGGATGGCACAATCCCAGGTCCCACTTCTAATCACTCGACAATTGTCCAGGGTTTGCGCCGACCTGGAAATCTAGGGCTGCTTAAATAGATGATATATAAATGTCTACACATGCAGTGAAGGTTCCTGTACATCACATGAAATTAAGTGAAAAAATAATACAACGTGGCTTGGTTCTGAAAAGAAAAGATAACTTAATGGGAAACAGGGGTCAAATGGCAAACTAAGTACTTGCTAAGTGAGGGAGTTCCTGGGATTCTGTCGACAAAAATGCTTAAATGTTCAAAGGACGAGTTCATAAATCAGGCTGGTATTCATTTCATCATTTGCCAGACTGATTCATAGTCAGATAAAAGTAATCATTTGATAGAAATCTATACTCATACAGAACAGAAATACTTTCATGTGAAATTATATTACATTAATATTTGATAAAACAGTGGCAGATTATTTGCATTAAGCATTACAGTTTTTCACAGTTGATCCAGCCATATTTGCACTGTAGATAAACAGTATTCGATGAATTTAAAGGCCTCCATTTTCAAATTTATGTCTCATTAACTTGAGCTGAAAGTAGTTGAACTATGGGGGAAATACTTCTAAACAGATCAGAACGATTTTGTAGTTACAATTTGACACAGTAAAGCTTTAGAAACGCATGAAGTGGTCAATTCTATGACAAATGTAATGAAGCATAAAGGGTAAAGATAAAAAAAGAAATCTAAATCCTCTTGAAGTCTGATGTGTAGTTAAGATAAAACATCAAATAGTAAACAGGGGCTATATTTGTATGGCCCCTCCTCTCTCAGTGTGCCAGAAAGCCACTAAAATCTGTATGTAAACCATTGAAGACTGAGAGATTGTCTGTTGGATGACTCAAAAGTGACCTTGCAAACCTTTGACATCAGAGGAGGTTCATACTGTCTGGTCATAAAGACTACAAGCCCACATAGAATCTAAGTTTCTTGAGAAATGCTTAGGGGGTTTGGAGGTTCAAGGAAGAAGACGTGATTGCTAAAAGGAGCCATACACAACTCTCCTTTATGACCTTGTTATCAGGCTGACACCTTACAGTATTTTACATGTAAGGCTGCCTCCTCGCACCATTACTTTAATGTATACTTTAATTTAAGACGACGTAGAGTCCCCAGAGGGAGCCAAGTTTTATTAATCATCAGTTATAGGTTAGCAGACAGGAACTCTGGATACCATCCTAGATGCTGATCCTATAGATACTTCATATGTTAAGATCTCATGTCTGTTATTACAAGAAATTTAGTTTTAAAGTGTGAAGTTTCTTTTCAGCTTCATTTTTATGGAGATCATCATACAGATCATTACCATAACAGATAATGCTAAAATATGAGATCAAAGTAAATATACAGACATGCAACTTCTTTAAACTGCATAGTACCAACAGAAGACTACAGACTGTTAGATTTACATTGATACACTGCAGGATGCATTACCCATACTGGCAATGGTTTAGGGACACTAGTCTCCACAACCCTGAAATGTAGAGTACAAAAACACCCAACCTGTGTGTGTGTGTGTTTGTGTGTTTGTGTGTATGTGTAAGTGCGCCATCTTCCTTTTGTTGAAATCCATGGCATCTTCCATTTGTTAACCTGTGAGGCCTCAACTGCTGAGGGCAACGACCCGACACACAACACTATAATAAGTCACTTCCTGTCTATGAAACATCTTCCACTGCTACAGTATCTGCAACCTCACACACACACACACACACACACAGAGGCGCACATTACAGTTGTGACCATGAATACCAATTTCAAGGGCAGCAGCACTGGTGAGTCTGGCTGAATACATGTTAGATCATTTATTAATAAATATTCCGTTTGCAGACAGTCAAACACGTTTCATTTCTCAAGTAAATCCTAAACTGTCTGAACCGATAGGTACAACTGAAAACAGAAGAGATTTTTTTTCACTTTTAAAGAAATACTCAACCTCAAATCTTTCTTCAGTCTCCTTTAAAAGATTGTAATATTCAGTGATCATAATATGAATAAATAATGGGGCCTCACACACAGACTATTTTTTTAAACAGACATGCTATGATATATTGGTGCTTAACAATTAACATATAGAAAAAAAGGAGAAGAGGGAATGAGTCACTGCTGCTTGACGCTCTCCTTAGTGATGGCAACTGATGTCCAGTTCCCACTTGAGGTCCTGGGTAAAAATAGTGCCTGTGAAGCAAAAGGATCTCACAGTGTCAACAGGAGAGAAACACAGGCTGATAGAAGCAGATGAGCTTGAGCTTTCTCTTAAATCTGCAACCATCTCCAATGGCTTTAGTGCCTTGAGCCTTAAGATTTTCAGTCCTCAGCATGTCACCAGATGGTCAATCTATCACCTATTGATGTATCCCCATCAGGAAAGAGCCCAGTGAGGGTGGTGTCACTTCTGGAGCTTGACTGATGACAGAAGGTGTGGCTGTTGGTATATAGGAAGAAGACCAGAGGGGAAACAGCGCTGATGTCTCAGGAGTTTCAGGCTTGTTTCCCTTTGCTCCCTCCTGTCAGACAGAAGGTCAGTGATCCACCTGCAGGTGGAGTCAAGTACACTCCCAGCTGGGAGGGCTTGTCCTGCAGCAGAGCTGAGATGGTGGTGTTAAAGGTGGAGCCAGCAGCATCAGATTTATCTTCATTAAACTTCAGGACAATGTTGAGACAGTCAGCATCTAAACACACTGAGAATAGCAGGTACACTTACTATGTGTGTGTGTGTGTGTGTTTGTGAGTCTGGGCAAAAATCAATCAAGTAAACAACAGAGTGACACCACACTCATCCACTTCCTCTCTCTCTCTGTCTGTCTCACGCTCGGACACCCTGACTGCACCCTATTAGTGTGACTGACACTGACAGACAGAGGGAGTCAAACTGTGAAACTAAGAGAGAAAGTGTGTGTGTGTGTGTGTGTGCGCGTGTGTGTGTGTGTGTGTGCTTGTGTGGTGGGGGGGCATGCAGGAAGAAATATATATATACACCAAGACAGTGACTTTCAGAAAATGAACTGAGGGCTTGAAGAAAGATGGAGCATTAGGGAAATAAGCGGAGTTTTTTTGGATGGAGGGGAAGGAGCGCAGTCTCTGCTTTAAAGACAGATGACTTGCCCAGGGCGAGGAGCTGGCGGCCCGCAATGTTGAGGCTGGTGGCTGAATGGCTGATGACTGAATGACAGAACCCCTCCTGAGATTGGCCATTAAAACACACACATACACAAACACACACATATATATACATACATACACACACACACACACAGAGAGTCTATTGAGTGTCCCAGCAGGGGAGAGGACACAGCCTCTGGGCCAGGGGCCAGGGAAGGGATCCAAAGGGCAGTGGAGGTCTCCCCGCAGTTTCAAATACAGCCAGCAGTTAGCTATTGGCATGGGAAAATCCAGCCCTGTGCCTCCACACCCTCAGCTGCATTCAAGCCTAACAGTAGCACATCCTTGTGTGTGTGTGTGAGTGTGTGTGTGAGAGAGAGAGAAAGAGATTTTCTTGACCCTAACCCTGCTCCACAGCTGTTGAACAAGGGAGGAAAAAAGCCGTAGCACCAGAGAAAAAAGAGAGGCACACAGAGAGAATGGACGCCTGAGATGAGAAAGCTTGAATGTAGTCCCGGGGGGGGGCAAAATGAATGACTCACAGACATCCTCTTGGCCGGACTCAGAAGTCTGGTTGTTCCGAACAATGCCTCAAAAAGTTTCATTCCACTGCTTTTATTGCTACATTTATCATTCAGTTCTGTGTACTTAGACTTTCATGCAAATTCTCTGAGGATCCTCTTGTGTACGACATTACCTGAGCTGCACAGTCATATCTCTGAGTATTTTTAGGGAGCATTAAGTGTGTGTTTTGCAGAAGATAAAAACTACTTATCCCAGAAATTGCAGTACTGGGCCACAGACTCTTTTAGCGACTGCACTAACCATAAAAATCATGTGAGATTAAGTTGACTAAAGAGAGAATTTCGATGTTCTCTCTGTTTTTCCTTGCTTTGGAAAAAACATTCAAAGAAGAGCTCAACACATGACCAACTTAATTATTTACTTGGAGGAGACCTGTCAGCCAATCACAAGGCCCATAACTGTCAATCATCATTAAGTAACTCAGAGCAAACTTGCTGATCAATTTACTTTAAGTACAAGTCACTATCCATGTAATATGTAACTTAATTTAATTATTCATTATTTTGTAGCTTTTTAATTTAAAAGTCCATTGGATCAACAATGCTGCACAGTATTATCATTAACATATTATCAAAGAGTAAAACAAATGAAAAATGAACAAAGCTACTTTAGCTAGATAGCTCCATGTGTTAAAGTGGCCAGATGTGGGCAGGGACCGTCCCTGGGGGCTGCCTCATGTTCGGGCTTTATTTCTTTTATTTCTTTAATGAGTTACTGTACAGCCCTGGTTATTTTACAGTTGATGCAGTTACAAAAATCAGAAATCAGATTTTATTTCTTTATTACTGTCATATTAAATGCATAATTTGAATACTTTGCATGCTTCCTTCAAATAGCCCCATGCATAAACTAACAACTTGATAACTTGATAACTGGTGTTGCCATCTGATTATGATGATGATTATGATCATGACTTTCTCACACTTCCATTGTTTAAAATGGAAAAAAGAAAGTAGCTCGGTTGAAGCCAAGTTCCCCACTAAAAATAAATGTAATTTCACATTCCCAGTACACAAATACAGCTGCCAGCCTAATGAATTGCACTTTAAAAACATGTGCACATACTCAAAAGCCAATCTACGCTTCTCTCCTAAAGATGGAGGCAGACGTGTGCCCCCGACTGTCAGTCTTCATCCTTCGCCTCGGTCTTGTAATTATCTTGTCAATTAACCTGGAGGTGGAAGGATAAATGACATACTTGGCTCCCTCACCACCATTTGATGCCTCCTGTTTTTTTCTTTTGGTTTCAAATCAATGCACAGTTGAGTGAGAAGAGAGAGACTGTATGTTTTTGAAATCAGGATGTATTTAAATTTGACTTTGCTGATAATGTCAAGGTTGTTCCTCCCCACTGAGCTGTCTGCTTCTGCTTTGATACCTCCATGATGTGCTGTTGCTCTTTTTGCATGATCTCAAACTGCAGATTTTTCCACGTCTTAGTGGAAAGAATAGATTTTTTTCTAAGCAAGTGTATCACTTAGTAAGCGTTTTTCCAGTTAGCTCTCACTGTTGGTATGATTCTATCTCCAAAATAAATTTCCACTTTGTGCTCATCTGGTGTTTTACACCTTGATGAAGGCTGACATCGAATGGCTTGTTTTCGCTCAGTTCAGTGAATCAGCCAAATGAATATAGACTTTTCACCCTCGTTTAATGTAAGTTATGTTTATTTTGTGTCAGATCTGCAGCCGTCCCTGTCACATCTGCATAGGCTCAGCGGTGTAGACTGAGTAAATGAGTCCGTCTGTGCTTCATTGTATTCAGGGGGGGGGGAGACAGGGGACGGGGACAGTATGCAGTCACATCTGAGCAAGCAAACCACGGTGATTGTTGGACCCGAGCAGGATTCAACTCTCTGTGTAGCTTTACTCCTCTGAATTCCTAACCTCAGCAACAATGACAACCTCCTTATTGAAAACCTAGAAATAGTGTGACAAGAGATGAAGGACCAAACAATCTTTTTCATTTTTAACATGTGAAATGAAATGGCGTATGTGACTTGGGGAATTGCAAAAAAAAAAAAGAGAGAGAGAGAGAAACTCAGATAGAGCTCTGAATGATGAATGCCACATTTTATGCACCTGTGTCCGAGACGTCAAGAAGAAATCTGGAATTTGAAAATTTTCCACAGGTCCCCCAAGGACACCCTGAATGCACCGTACCTAAGGCTTGAAATTGAACGTTCAAAGTGTGGCTGCATTTTTATTCTCTCTTGTACTTCGGAGCTCAAAAAACACGTTCTTTTAAATATTCTGCAGAGATAATCTGATGTTTACTAACTGTTTTCTAAGAGAAGTCTTTGAATAGAGATGGACAAAAGTGCTCGTACGGTCAGTAGAGGCAGATAGTCAATAAGGGAAAGATGGGCTTGGCAGCTTGAGTTCGTTTCCCCTGCTAACTGACTCATTATTCTGTATCAACTCATTGGATCTCTCCTGTCAAAACATGTTTGTTTACTGACGAGCCACCGCTGACAGATGTGAGAGGCATTTAATAAGCAACCTAGTTGTCAAAGTTATTCCATCAAGGATAAAGCTGGAAGCACAATGAAATGTTTTAGTTTACATGTATTTACAGTTTTAAAATGACACAACCTGTAAAGTACGATGCTGAACGGGTGAACTGAGGGTGTTTTTTGATGTTTTTACTAAATAAAGGTTAGCTTGTGAGGACACTAAGCTGATCACATTCTGACCCAAGTTATGTTTTTTCATTTGAAGATGAGAGAGATTAAAAAAAGAGAAGAAATAAAAATTGATCAGTATTTATGTATTTTTCTATTTGTATGTTTACACTGAGTGAACATATGTAGTTAATAAAGCTGATTCTGATTCTGAGAAGGGACGTGCTCACTTTTTCAAACCCTTTTTTTATTACGATAACTGGCGTTTTCCTCAGATTTATGCTCTCTGAGTAAAGTGGTGGTGGTGTATAAAAAATAGAGCATTTAGACCTGTGCAAGCAGCAATTAAAGGACTCATATTTCAAAAATCTTCACATATGTTATTTTCGATTATACAGCATAACAAGTCAGTGTAGCTTTAATCTCCTCTAATTGCTCTCTGTGTGATGGATGCACCAAATTTTTATTCCAGGATGGTGAGGGAATGACCTGCCATACTCTGCCTCGAACTGGCTAATACTAACTGCCTTTGTTAGTTGACTTGGTTGGGGTTACGGAAAGAATATCTTGGTGAGCCAATCAGAACCAGAGCAGGTCGGGTCATCGCTGTGCCACTCTTGGAAAAAAAAATATGGGCGGAGTAGGAGAGAAAAGAAAAGAGTATTGTGTGAGTATAAATGACTCATTGAGATCCTGAAATGAAACTGGTGCACATAAATTAGATAAATAAAATAACAGAATTTAGTTATTTAATTAAAGAGTGCTGTCTGTAACCACTCTTTATGAAGAGTGCCCTTGAATAACTTCTGTTGTGGTTTTGGCCAGATAGAATAAAACTGACTTGACTCTCAGTAACTGTAACTGCTAACTGAAACACTGATGATCACTTGCATCATGTTGTATGTTACTTGCTAGATTGTTATAATGCAGGAAAAGGTATTCACAAAAGGTATTCTTTTGTAAAAAAAACACTGACTTTATTGAGCCCCCTCCTTTTGAAACAAAACCTCCCAGAGATGCACACTAAGAGCTTCTGTAATTGGCATTGTAACACTTCAGAGATGAAGCACTGACACCTTGCCCTCCATGACCCTGCACAGCACAGCAACGCTCACTGTACACCTCACACTCCGCTGGGCACAGCCACTGCTGGACTCGTGTGCATGTGTGGATGACGACAGAGAGGAAGAAGAAAGAGAAAAAAAAAAAAAAAAACAAGGAGAAGGAGATATGATCTGTCCGTCAGCAGCGTTGTCGGTGCATCTATCTTGTTGCTGTGTATCTGCAGCTGTTCGCTCCACTGAGCACTCAATCACTGGGAATGGTTTGTGTGAATTTTTTGTGTATGACTTTGAGCAGGAGGATTGAGAGTGTGTGTGTCAATACGTGTGTTGCAGCCTTACCCACGTGGAAGCTGATCGACACACAGAGTGCATTAACACCAGCGCTGCGTGTGTGCGCGCGTGTGTGTGTGTGTGTGTTTGCAACGCTTGTCTGCGTGCCCATCTCCACTGCACTCTTCTCACAAATCCTCCAGGTCATGCCACTTGTGCTCGGAGTGAAGCTTTCGTGAGCTCAGGCTTTTAATTTTTCAGAAGCTCTTACGCTTCTTAACTTAACCTCCGAGTGACCCCGCTGATGTCAGTGTTCTCGAGCCGCCTAGCCCCGCCCAATATTTTTCTTCTTCTTCTTCTTCTCAACCAGCCCACAAAATGTCTCAGTGATGAATTCAGTGATAGGAATGGGACTTAATTAGAGACGCAACATGAAAGGCTTCAGTCTTTGCATAGCGCAGTATTCCCAGCAGGGCAGATTAATGTGATAGGGATGGATTGGATAATGTATTGTGCTGCGTGCACTATCCTGGTCTCCAGAGATACTTTTTAACATGTTAACAAGCTTGTAAATATATTTTTTTCTAATTTCAGACAATATACATTATAATTAACAGAGATTAGGCTGAGGTTTGTTGAAGTTAATGGTGACATTTGAAGGTCCACGGCTCGTCAAATCGCTATCCTCTCCTGCATCTTTCCCGTTCCCTTTTGTTGGATATTATGAATGCATAGATGGATGTGGAGCGACAGGGAGAGAGGGAGGAAAAAACAGCAGGAGTCGCTAATGTAAATGCAGATGAAAAGGATCGTATATTTGTCTAAACAGAGAACACATGCTGGCGCTGTGGCCTATGGAGCTCGTCTCTGTGGAGAGCCGGCAAGAACATCCCCCTGCACTCCTCATGTCGTACCGGATCAGAGCAAAAAGGAGAGGAAGGGAGAGGGACGAAGGAGTGGAGGGATTGCATTTGACATTCAGCCCCCTCTCCCCTCCCAGTCATCCATTTAACCCTGCCACCGCGGCTGGTGCAATATTAATGCCCCTAAACGCAGATGAGGTGAAAATGTGTCTGAAGGAGCGGATCCCTGTAGGGAGGGCAGCTGCATGCATGCACAGGGTTATGAACACACACACACACACATACACTCATGCGTGCACACACACTCAAAAAGATTCTGCACATTAACATTAGATTTACCGTGTACATTTACACATTTGCATCACGTTTGGTCTTTTCAGCCAGATGAGCGGATGTGTAGTCTCTGTACTACACATGATCTATTCAGCAGCCTGCCGTCCTAAGTGTTTGAGCAGCCTCTTTTCCTGCTGTTTGAAACTGAAACAGGCTTAGCTGAGATTTAGGGATCAAGGTGTGTTTATGTGAAATCCTAAACCAGCTCAAATGTGGGCTATTCCGCCAAATGCCCGTGAATGCTCGCTCGTGTGGCCGGGCCCTTTGCACTCTGCGGGGAATGTTGATCTGAGAGGAAGAGGAGGCAGGTGAGAGGTGAAGGGTGAGAGCAGGAAATCAATTTAGTCCAATGTTACATGAATAATGAATAAGGCGCTGTGTCCGGAGATTGGAGGGGCTATAGCTGGATTGTGTGAAGGGAGATAAGTTGTAGACTCGTGTGTTTAAGGTTTACGTTACGTGAGTTTAGTGTGCTTTTGTGTTTTATCCATTTGTGCATGAAAATCTCAAGTGTGTTAGTGCCTTTTATGAGGCTGCACTTTGCACACAAAGCAGTTCTTTGAGCTTATGTCAGCATGCTAAGATGCAATGCTAACATATCACATGTTCTCCTTCTGGAGTCCTGTTTGCACACTCTGTTCAAGGTGGAAATATTGCACCATTGTCACGCCTCACTGTTCTCTATTAAGGTGACAAACACACAAAAAGGGGGTCCATTGTTGTCTGGAAAGACATGCTCAATGTCCCTCTGATTGCTGGAGTTTGTTACTTGGTCATGGTTTGCATGAAATGGTTACTTATATGCTTCGGATCAGAAAAAGTCAGCAATGTCAGCCAATCAGAGACAGAGTTGGGATAAATCTTTGAGGAATAAAGGTGAAATTAAACATAATGCAGCGAATCAGAATAATTGGAAGTTGAAATAAAGGCGTGACACAACTTAGGTACAATTTTGAGGAAACTTGTAATTTAGAAAGACATATTCAGCATTTAAATTCCATGATGTATCAGAATTGCAGCTGCTGTGATTGACTTTGTAATTTTATATCATCCCTCTAATTACATTTACATATAGGTTGCTAATGAAAAACGCAGTTGCTCTTAATTTATTTTGCCAAAAAATTCTGATATTTTCTTAATTGCTTAGCAAAATTTGAATAAGAGCATGTATTCAGGATTAACCTGACCTCTCCTGCAAAGTACTTCAGAGAGCAGCATGACACAGTGCTTCTGTTAAAATGTCCAACACCTTTCAGCCCTGTGCCAACCATGAATCTGACCTCATCCCAGAGTCCCACAATGCTTTTGAAGCTCGACAAAGTGGCCACAAACTGCCCTCTGGATGAGCTGTCTGTGTTTTCCAAACCCAATTCAGCTGCTCCAGTAACAGCGAGTGCTCCCAGCCATTTAATATTCAGTTTTATTCTGTGAAAAAAAAAGTGTGTTTGAGGCGTCTCGGGGATTGATGGAAGTAGTGGTGGTGGTGGCGGCGGCGGCGGCGGTGGTGGTGAGAGGAGAGGGGAAGTGCCAAACAAGAGAGGAGGGCTTTAGGGAGAGCGAGCTCAAGACAACTCTGCAACGCTCTGCAACCTTCGCTGCCGCTGCAAAAAAAGAGCAAAAAAGTTATTTTGTACCCCAAATACTCACCATTAAGTCCCTCTGAACCTCTGAGAGCATTCTGCTGTCACCACCGCTCCGAGCCTGGCTTTTAGGTGGTGTTTTTCTTGGATGTTTTATTGACGTATGGCTTGAAAAAAAAAAAAAATGTTGCACATTCGGTCGTGTGAGTGAAACATAACAGATTTGAACTTCTGACACTTCTGGGGTGTGAAGAGAGAGTGTATGGAAAGACTGTCAGATGGGTGGGGTCATTGGTTTTAGTCATGCTGCTGCTCTAGATGAGGTCAGCTCCTTAGGCTTGGTGCTGCTGCCCATGCCACCCCCACCACACACACACACACATGAGCTGAGATCTGCAACCACACAGCACAAATATTCACTTCCAAAGCCTCTTTTCAACCTGGAATCTCGAGAAAAAACAAAAAACGGAGGGGTTCCTTTCGTTGACCACTGCCCTGCGTGTGACCTCTCCCCTTTTTTCACAGCTACTGTACCCACACATGCAATCTGTCACTACAACTTTCACACCAGGAGACACACATAAACACATGCGTGCACACACACATGCGCTCCCATGAGAACGGTGATGGGGTGACAAAGACAGGGCTAATATTGGCTCTTAATATTTGATGCGCTGAGAGCAGCTTAGTGTGTGTTTTTCATCAGGATTGTGTCTCGCTGTCTCTCCTTTTTTCTCTCGCTGTGTCTCACATCAGGGATTGTAAAGAGACTTTAGATTGCTTAAAGAAATAGATGGTACAGCGTAATCTACTTAGACCATTGATTCATCTTTTTATCCGATTGTGTTTCCTTTTGTAACCGTACTCCGGGCTATATGTCTTCATGGAAAGAAGAAGCAGCTTTTAAATGTTTATCGACAAAGTCTCTACATATTGAATTAACAGTTGGTATTTCAGTGTATACATCGAAATGATTTTCATTGCTTGCTGTGTTTGAATTTGCAGCTAGGGCACCCCCCCCCCCTTTTTTTTATGGAAAGTTGTCAAAAATTCAAAGATTTTTTTTTCTTTTCTTTTTTTTTTCCCAAAGATCCCAGAAGACGCAGTATTTGATGTCATTGTTTGTTGCAAGAAGGAAAGTAGTGTGTGCTGTAGCCCAAATAATTGGTGGAGGATTCTCAGCAGGGGAAGGTAAACTGAAAGTGACACCGGGGTGGAAAGCTCGACGTGATGCCTTCTTCCTTTCAGCACTTCAGCTAAAACTACAGACCCTCTACAGTTCCTCAGGAGCACGAGTGAGAGCTCCCTGACTGGAGGAGCAGAGAGCCTTTGGCAGACCCAAACGTTGATCCCCCCCCCCCCGTCTCTTCCCATTAATCTTTCATATCCAAGGCTAAATATGAGCCGAGTTGATGTGACGCTGCGTCTGTGCAGGGGGCAGACTGAGTTAAGGGAGGGGGGCTGTTGAGGTTAAGTGCTCTGGTGTCTGCGACTCAGGGGACGTGTGGAAGAAGAAAGGAGGAGGTGTGTGTTCTTGGGGAAATTGAGGATGGGAGAAGAGGAGACGGGGGACAACTGAAAGATCATCCCGTGAGGGGAGACCTCAAAGCCAGTGTAAGGTTTTATGAGATTGGCCTCTGTGCCACACATGTGTGCACGCTCACACACATACACGCACAGGCTCACATACACACACATATATATATATATACATACAGGTGATGAGCCTTAAACAAAAGCTTAGCCTAAATCTAACAGCTCTTATGTTTCTGTCCTCAAAAAATCCCCAGGCTCATCTCAGATACAGGGCTGCAGGAATGATATTCAAAAATATTGTAATCCAAGAAAAGTTGGTACATTTTTAAAATTCTCACAGCAGAGGTTTTTGATTTCTAGGCTACTGCAGATCTTCGTGGGGTGCTTCTACAGCGCCGCAGCTTTTTTCAAAAGCTCTGTATGATTCTACTGTCGGTGAAATTTGAAGGGAGTGCTGGGGACGCAGTGGAGCGTACAATAATTCTTGCTGTCTCTTACTTTGTCTCCAGCTCTGCACCTCTGCGCACACACACACACAAAACAGAGAGAGAGAGAGAGAAAAAAAGTCCCCACTGTGATGCTAGATTATATGTTACTAGATGCAGATTGAAGCCCGTGTCTGTGTCTTCCTCGCGTGTATGAGTGGGTGCACATGAAACAGAATACAACGGAGCATAACACACCGCCCGATCATCATATCAAAACAATAATGAGAAAGAAAAGTCAACATTGTTCTCCGCCACGCTCCATTAACAACAGCAGAATCCATAATCGTGTTCATTTTCAAGCAGCTTTATTTAATAAAGTGGAATAGGCCCGGTACCTCCATTACCATAATGCTACTTAACATTAATCTTGGTCATTAAAGAAGACTGACACAGTCCCTTGGCATGGGAATTAGGGATGCACTAAGGGAATAGAAGTGCTTATAACTGTAATATCTTTGCCCCTGTTTTTCAAATAGGGACTTGCTGCAAAAAAAAAAAAGAATCCAAACATTCTTAATGTATCTGGAAGTATTGATGCTACCAGCCATGACTTGGAGGTGAGGTTTTGATCTGCTGCTGTGGATGTAAACAACTCATTAGGAAGAGATCAGGATGCCTGCTGACTGGCAGGGACAGCAGGGGTGCCGGGGATATCTGGGAACATGTTAACTATCTCACTATCACCATCTCTCTTGCTTTTTTTATATATTTTTTTTTTGCTCCTCTACTCTACTTTCATCCTCTCATCAGTCACCAGAGGCTTACTTTGGAGTTGTGATGGGGTATAATTGTGTCTTACTTACTATATCCACTCGTTCTTTTCTCTCTCTTCCATTTACCTGCTGATTGAGTCTGAACCTGCTTTCAACTCCCCTTGTTGCGCTTCCTCTTGCCGTTTCAGTCATCCTCTCTCATCCCACCTTCTTACCTCTACCTTTTTCTCCCTTGCTGGGCTGCTTCCTCTCACGCATTCTTGCTCTCTTAATCAATAACCCCCCAGCTCCTTCTCAGCATTCTGCATTTCCTCTCCTTCTCTCTCTCTCTCTCTCTCTCTGTGTCTCACTTCGCCTTTGAAGAGGATGTCAGACGGTGTTTCCTCACACGGAGCCATTTTCATTTGGCTCCATCACTCCAGAGATGTGACCCCTCCACGTACCTTTTTTTTTTCCCCCTCTCCACCTACGATATCTCTTCATCACTCTCACTCCTCCAGTTCTCAATTGAGTCACATCCCCTTCCTTTGAGCTTAATAACAAAGAAGTGACGCGGTCATCCTATTTTCTTGTCTTGGCTAGGGATCAGTAAACAAATTATCGTATGAGGACTTTGATTACTGTGACATTTTTTTAGAGTAGAAAAGGTGTAAATATTGCACTGTTATTCATGCAGCGTGCAGTATGTAACATCAAGGAAGTCCTTGAGAAAATGAATGTAACCTTACGCCAGAGGAAAATGGTCTCTTTATGATTTATCCCTGCAGTTGTCACATTTTAGCCCACTAAAAGCACAGTTTTGAGTTACATGCTGCCTCAGCTGCGGCAGAGGACCTACAAATCCATTTAAATTTTTTGCTGTGATCAACGATTAGGCGAGGCGGCTTTATTTATATAACACGTCTCAAACGCAGATGCAACTCAAAGTGCTTTACATTGGCAAAGAAAAGCACGATAATGACATTCAAAAACAATAAGCAATAAAAACCCCCCAAAATAAAATCAATGAAGGTGGAATAAAATTAGATATGAAAAATTATAGAAAATCAAATAAAACACATAAAAAAAACCAAAAAAACAAATAACAGTAGACTGGAAATAAGGAGTAGTGCTGTTAAAGTGCAGTAAGTAAAGGAAATAAAAGTGCAGTAAAGATGCCAGTCGATCAAATACACAGGAGAAGAGTTTGGTCTTTAATACAGATTTGAAAGTTGTAAAGGTTTGGGTGCATTTGGGGTGATGATCAAGCTGCTTCAGTCCGTCTGCAGATTTCTTAGGTTCTTACTAAGGTACCAGTCGACTACTTCCTAAGGACCTGAGGGCCCTACTGGGTATTTTTTATTCTTTCAGGAGATTTCTAAGGAATACACTTTTACTTGAGATTGTCGAGTGATTTTACAAACCATCAGTCTTTTGGGAGATAAAAAAAAGAGACCATCTATCAGGTTTGAACATGAAACATCAAATTTTTGCTGTATGTTTGAGACAAGTACCCCAGTTTGAGTGTAAAAGGAATGTAATCTCCTCTATTTCCTGTGCAATAACTGATTAATCTGCACATGCAATTAAACATTTTAGAGATTGTTTTGTCATTTTTTTGTGTTTTGTTCATATTATGCATAAGCAACAAGTTTTTTTGCACATTTTTCTCTATTTTGTACTGGTGTTATCTTTTTCTTATGCCCCTGCTGCTTGAGTTAATATCTGAGATAATCAAATGACTTAGCTTAACTGAACTGATAAAAATTCTTATTAAATTATTTCCACGATGTAGCTGCTGAATCTCAGATATGAGTCAACTACAAAACATTTTAGTTTTATAATTCTTTTATAAGCTCTGAAACCAAAACGGCCGCTAAAGTTCATTGTTTCCCCTTATTGCCAAAACCAGTGAGAGAGTTATAGGCCTATTCACACCTCATCGGGCGCTGCAGCAAAAACACTAGTTCTTCCATTCTTTTTAGTGTAGTATGGTTAGGCTGCTGCAGTGTCGACCACAGGACCGTGTGAAAAAAATATGCATTGGTCTTGTGGTGGAAAGTTGAAGTAGAGTCACTTTTTGGAGGAAAGCAAACTTAGTCATGCTGCTGCAGCCGATTAGCTGATTGGCTGATCAGGAACGAAGCAGGAACAAAGAGTTACAATGAGTTTATTTGCTTCTGTAAGAAAGTCAGCACAAGTGTGAGTGTAGAAAGGGCGCCAGATTACATCACCTGATATTTCACATGCACATTCTATGTATTAAGGCTGAGTTCTTATCGTAGCAGTTTGAGTCCAGCCCAGGCCCTTTGCTGCACGTCACCTCCTCTCTCTCCTCCCCTTTCCTGCCTCGCTCCAGCTTTTGCTGTTTAAATAAATAAATAAATAAAAAGGAAAATGCCAAAAAAAAAAAAATGAGTGTGGTCTGTGTTGCTCTGATAAGCAGCGTAACTGTCATGTATGATTTGGCCTGGAGGGACCATGTGCAGGTTGAATAATAGTGTGTCGCAGTGAGCACAAAAACTGATGTTTTACCTGAATTAATATTTAGATGAATGTCATCTAACACCTCTATTGGTGCGCTGTCAGTCCTCTGATGCCGGAAAGCTCTCCGGAAGACCATTTACATTTTAAAAAATCGCTGACTTGAATCAAAACAACTTCCTCAATAACGGTTCTGTAATTATTTAATACGGAAGGATACAGGTTGTCATTCTTCGGAAGAGGGTTTAACAACCGCAGGTTTTAGTGATTTTGGACAAATGCCTGATAATTTGTGCTCCCACTAAGCAGAAAGAGTTGCAATTGGTGATATATTGATTGGAAGTAATAGTTCATGCATGCTAATGAGTCCTCTGATCCATAAAGGAGAAGCTATAAAAGTGAGTTCTACATTGATGATGTCGATACTGATATCTTGGCTGGAAAATGTGAGTTGAAAAATTGATTTTAAGGTTTAATGCCATTCAGGAAGGAAGTATCATAATGTGTATCATTCCTCTTTGCTAATCTTTGCTTCACTTGTTATTCGGACTTAACAGTAGTTAACACTGACTTTTGTTTCTTTTTTGTTAAATAGATCCTCTTTTTATTTAACAGGAAGTTTAGTCAAACTATCCCCCGTCCTCACTACCTACAGCCAGTCAGTTAAAGCAGGATTAGTGTGTCTTTGTCCCCCCCTGACTGGCAGTTCAGGGTCTGTGACAGACCAGAGAGGCACCGGAGTCCCATCAGATCAACCACACTAATTAACTTGTTTAAACAAACTGGGAGTGAGAGTCAGGAGAAAAAGCTTTCAGCCCCCTTCAAAAAGCTATTATAAAGGAACAGGGAGGAGGGGGGGAAGAGTGACACAAGAGGGGTGGGTCACAGTTTTATCGATGACCTGGAACCTGACTCTTTTGTGTATGCATGCATGTGTGTTTATGTGGTGAGGGGGAGACTATTATAGGGCCCCGTGTTTACGGTGCGGGCTGGTCAGGAATGAGCAGCTTTATGAAGAATCCCAGACACGAGCATCTTAACCTTTGACCCCTGTGTACCGGGCTTTACCAGAGATTGCAAACACAGACGCTAGAAAGAAAGAAAGAATACAGGATCAAACAGAAAACCAAAGATACCTAATGGGAAGTCCTGGAGTGCAGCTTCATTGGGGGCTGACCTTTAGTCAAACCTCATGAATCAGCCATTTAGTCTCAGCTCCCGGACCAGCGAGTGAGTGAGTTTACTCCTGGAGGCTGTGCACACACTGATAGAACATGATTGTCACATACCGAGCTGTTTCTAATGCAGTCACTGGTCTTGCAGTAGTGATTAGCTCTGTAAATCTGATTGAAGCTCCTTTCTACGTGTCATCCACATTGTCACAGCTTGCACTAATGAGCTCGGCTTACCACGGCTGCAAAACGAACACACATACACAGGAAAGGCCTTCTTAGAGTTACGCATATGATGTGTGTCACCTTTTCCTTTCCTCCGTCTTCTCCAGTGTGTGTGTGTGTGAGTGAGTGAGTGAGTGAGTGTTTGTGATTGCAGGCATTGTAATTAGACGAAGGGCTATTATCCAGTAAAGATGTTTTCCCTCACAGACCGGCGGAACACTCGCCTTGAGGATTTCGCGGCTCTGAGAGTTAATAATAGAAACGTTCAGGTTGAGTAGAGGCAGCATTTCCACAGGGCTTCGTTTAGTAATAAAAAGCCCCCGTCAGTGCGTAGTGGACAATCACACGCACATACCAGCTCACACAGAGAGAACATTGCATGCTCTGTCAGGAAACTGCAGAGTTGTAGCTGAGGCTTTGGCATCCTCAGCTGCAAAGACTCTATTTGGTGAGGTCACGTTTTCAGGTAGAATCTTCTTTCCTGAATTCTCTACAAAGTTCATCTGACGCTGAATAATATTTCGTATCATATAGCAGCCTGTAAACGGCCATATGGAATTGTTGCAGTACAGCAAAATACGCACAAACAGATGCATAGACACAGAGCAGAGACAAAGTCTGTGTTACAGTCCCAGGGATGTCTCAGTGTGATGTATGATCTTCATCGCCCCCCCCACCCCACCCCCACCCCCCTCCTCCCCATGGGCCATCACCAGCTCAGCATCAGCCATGAGACAGACAGAGGAAATGAACACTGGGGAATTTATCTCCCATGCTGGCATTGTTTCTGCCTGGTGAGCTCTGAATTAACACATTTATTAAAGTGCCGGGTTGAGACCTCCACTTATTACAGGGCAGAACTGCTGAGCGGGGGATTGTGTTGTGTGTTTTGTTAAAGCGCAAATTAAAAGGAAAGCTGTAGATTAGCAAATTAAAAGAATGAAAAATTGAAAGGAGGCTTTCACCGCCGGTATCATCCACGATTTTTTTTCTATAACCAGGGCAAGACTGACCGCTAAAACACACCCACTTAAAGAAACGGTATGCGACTTTGTACATATGTGTTTACCTATCTTGATCTATTTGTTTGCATGTAATTCTTTAGTTTCTACAAACAGATACAAAAAGATATTTAACTTTTCTCCCTAAGTGATAAAATTCCTGCTTTTTCAAAGTTGCACGGGAAGTCCCTGCTGTCAGTGTTCGTTTTGAAAGAAGGTTTCACTAAAAACACATGCTAGAGGGGATTGAAAAGGTCTTAGCTTACAGGATTGTGTATGCATGAAGTATTTCGTGTCATTTTCTGTCTTTTCTGCACGAGCTTTTGTCTCCCAGCTGTGTGATGGTTCAGTCAAGCTCCATTTGAAACTGACACATCTCTGTAAATTGAGCAGAATTTGGCACAAAGGGAGGAATCATAAATTCAGACTTTGTCCTATTTGTGTTGTTTGAGTGTATCAAGTTATCTCTCAGCAGGTTGGTAGTCTTTGAGTTAAAAGCTACCTCTTGCACAGAGAGCTTGCACATGGCTGATTGCACGGGCGCAGGTTTAAACCCTCAGGCGCTCTGGCCAATCACAATCACCCCTCTCACACAGGCAACTAATTTAGGACCCCTGACAGAACGTTGAGTGGGAACAGTCAACTTTATAAACACTCGTCCTTTGGCTGAATTGGAGAATCGCTCAGTAGCTCCCCACCAAACATAAGTCAACATCCAGTCCAAGTTTAGAGAGGGAGCAGAGCAGGAAATATCTCTGATTAATGATTGGACCAGCTCATAAACTTAGATTTGGCCAGGTGGTATGAAACCCCATCTAGGTCTCTCTCTCTCATTTCCTGTGGGGTTTCCTGCTCTTTTCCTAGCGACTGCGCTGTTTCTGTCTCGAGGCTGGAAGTTAAAGCAGCAGCTTTGATTTGACGCCTGAGCAGCAGCCTTTAACTTTACCCTCAAGCTCTCCTTTCTCCTCTGCCGCGGACCAATGTCTCGGGGGCACTTCATCTCCTGTCTATGACTCCTTCATCCGCCGTGCCTCCACCTCCACCCTTACAGCTGCTGTAGTCAGGCGGGCTAATGGAGCCACTTACTGCCCCTTTAAATCTTAACGGTGCTGGTTAACCCTTTATTGATGTTCCCAGACCCCACAGCTGCCTGCAGGCTGACCAGACTGTAAATCCACTACCTGGGCTTGATCAGCTGCTCACAGGGAGGCTTTGAATGAAGGCAGGCTCGGTCATTAGACAAAAAGAAAATACTTAACTGTAACCGCTGGATAGAAACTGAACCGTGTTTCTGGAAGCCCTTTGTTCTGCTTCATGGTTGTAGCCTTCTTGTGCTGGCTACCACTGAAGATGACACATACCGAACATTTTGTGGTTTTTTAAAAATAAGTTAAAACAGATACAAAGTTTGGGACTCAGCTGATGTGCCCTTGTTAATTTCTTTCTTTTGCAAAGATGATTTTCACGACTAGCTGGAATTGATACATTACAGACGAATTCAGCCCTCCTGCCTCTACATCCAATCGATCTGCCTCAATGGCAATGGGTAATCTGATCACAGAACTGAGATGTATACACATTAGCTGTAATCTTATGAGTCCCATTCACGACAATATAAGTGCGAGCTAAATGGGAAAAAATGAGAAAAGAGGGAGAAAAGTGTGTAAGAGCGGTCGTTGCGAGTGAACAATGACAGGCATCTAGATCATACTTCTCGGATCATTTCCTCCTCCATATTGGAGTTTATGGTTTGTAGATTCTGCTGCAGTAAAGAACGTGTTTTCAGAGCAGATGTTAGCTTTTGATTGATTTCTTATTCGGCATAGAATAGCTCACAGATTCTCACAGATGCTCACTCTGGGTTTGTTGGCTGTTTATAATACAAAGACAGACCAAAGCCTTAAAACCATCAGCGGATCTCCCCAGGGGAACATGGAGCTTTATGTAGACTGAAGCGATTGTCCAAATATCTAATAACCCATCTTTGGTCTTTAGGCTACATCCCAGCCTCATCCCACTCATCCCTTCTCTTTCCCCCAGAGGCCTGTGATGGAAGGATGTGTTTACCCAAAGAAAAATAAGCTGGGTCACATGCAATATTGCAGCTGACCAGCTCCAGTGGTGTTCAAGTACCCTGCGAGCATATCCACACGACAGGTGGCCTCAACTGCAGCCCAAAAACCACTCAGTGAGACTGCTTCTCTTCCTTTTTTCTCCCACTTCCAAGCCCGCACTCCCTTCTAAAGGCCAGCCGTATCCTTTTACCTCAGGCGAAGCTGGTCTGATGGTCTGGGACATGTTAGCCAGCTGCCAAATGAAAGGGGATAAATCACACAAATGAAAACAAATAGAACCAGGTCTGCTTGACTCTAATTAAAGCCGGATCCCCCTCCTCTGTAAACTCTGCTGTGTTCGACAAACTTGACGGTGCACCCGGAAACATGTGTTCCTCCTGAATTCCTCCATCTCTGAAACAGAGCCATGTGTGGCTGCACAGGGGGGAGGGCAGGGGTATGACTTTCAGGGGCAATCGCTCTTTTTTTTTGTCTTTCATCAAATGCTCTGGTCTGTTCTTGCTCTGTGTAAACAGTCTCACCAGTATACAACCAAGATACCGGTCTAGAAAAAATATATTATGTTTGAATGCACTGCAGTCTATTTGTATCCAATGTAAACATTTTAACTTGTGCTAATTTATCTTTTTCTCTCTCTCTCTCTCTCTCTCTTTCTCTCCCTCCTCATGTTTTCCTGTGTTTGGTGACTCCACTGCATACAGGTAAGCTTGTTTCTTAAAACTGTATTCTTGCTGTATTGTTCCTCATCTGCAGCAATTCAAGTTCACCAGTGTGAATTATACATGCATGCACCAAAAGCTATTACTTTGGTGGTTGAACTTACATAACTGGGGAGAAAGACTAATGAGCACTGGCTGGCTACTAACTTAATGAGATGCAGGGATCAGCCAACGTGAACCTGTCCCTGCACGGCATGTGTCACTCTGCATCACTCATACTTTCTCATTTATATTATAATG
Organism: Acanthurus lineatus; assembly: GCA_029814665.1. Lineage (NCBI taxonomy): Eukaryota > Metazoa > Chordata > Actinopteri > Acanthuriformes > Acanthuridae > Acanthurus > Acanthurus lineatus. The sequence goes on along the minus strand of JAPZDV010000011.1, from coordinate 12,629,482 downwards.
TCTGTGTCAGGGACAATTGTATTTGTGATGGGTCTATTCAGGGAGATGGGAATGCTAGCTGTGACTGGTTTATGTGCGTGTGTATGGGTGTGTGTGTGTGCTAGAAGGAGGAATAGATCAAGGATTTTTTCGATTTCCTCACTTGCGCAGTGTGTATGAGACATAAATGAAGCTATATGGATCCGGTGATGGATAGATATATAGATGTCTGTTCACCAGCAGAGCCTTATCTCAAGCCCACTGGTTAGCTGAAAGAAAATAACAAGTTGCCACTCATCCCCTCCCTTTCGCCCTCGTCGCAGGGCTCAGAGGTTCCTCTCCTGTTTACTGTAAAGCCTAAGAGTGGCTCAGTTGTCATACAGTGGGAGGCAGGAGTGCCTTCCAGCACTGACAGTATCTGCTCTGCCAGAATGTATCTGTACACTCCTGCACGGGGAAAACAGGAAGGCTCACTGACCCATGGACTAGTTCAATTAGCATTCGCCAACGACACCTGCTCTCGCCAGCAACACACACTGCCAGCATGTGCATGCATGTGTGTGCCTTTCGCTGGTATTACTGCACATCTCCATTAAATATTAAAACATAAGGCTGGAAGTGCACAGGGGTAGACCTCCTGTTCCCCTCTCTCATCAAAAATAAAAGGACAGCAGCTGTAAAGTATTTGGGAGATGGAAAAAGGAGAGGGGAGGTAAGAGGAAGGATTTTACAATAGCTAGAGGAAACCAGCAGGAGGGAATATGGGCAAAACACTTGCAAAAGTAGTGAATAATTAAAATAAAAGATTAAAGTAATTATTAAAGTAAAAGCATTGTGGAGAAATCATTAAAATTCAGCTTTGTTCTGCAGCTTAGCGTGAGTTTCAGAATTTAAGTAGACTTTATAGGACCTGCTGCTGCCAACCCAATGCAGTTTTGATTTGATGTGTCACAAAGAAAAGACAGACAGAGTGTAGTGAAGTGAGGGTCAAAGGTCAGAAAGCGGAGCCACCCATCTCGTAATGGCTTTAACCTCCGACTCTCAGCCTTGTCCTGAGTCATCTCTTAATGCAGCATGACAGACAGCTCTGCAGCGTTTCGCATTACGCCTGTGTGTCTCGCAGACAGAAGAGAAACTCTGTTTAATGCATCCAGACAACAACACACAGAGAATCACTCTATAAGATGTCTACAGTTCAATTTCTGTATAATTTTGTACTTCATTCTCTTTCCCCGCCATCTTATAATGTAAAATGCATTGTCACCATGATGCAAAATCCTGAAAGTATGTTTCAAGGAAGCCCCCTACTGTAGCGCAGCATTTGTGCTTCCTTAGAGCCAACAGTCCCAGCTTTCTCTCTAATGGAACAGAGGACTTCAAACGTGACTAATTGTTATCTGTTTGTTTGTTAATGTGCCTCTTGTTTGGTGCTGTTGGGAACAGATGTGCCTGATGAGCTTTGTGAAGTGGCGGAGATATGCAGTGGGACGAGCCTAATCAGGAGCACAATTATAAGTTGTGGAGTACATCATCTGCATGAGCTGAGGGGGAAAATAAAGTTGTTGTTGTCGTTGTTTTTGATTTGCCGTACATGCTGCATCTTGAGTGTTTTCTTTTTTTTTTTTTTCACCAGCTTGAGATGTGCCAAGTCTTCAATAGAGGAAGATGAAGCAGGAACCAGTTTTACTAGAGGAAACATTTAGTAAAACTGATGTTGAAAATTTGGCCTTTAGCCTAACCAGTCTGTAAAAAAATTGACAGGAGAGGAAGAAAGAAAGGTGTGTCGTGAGATTGCAGTTGAAATAAGGATGGATCTGTTGTTGAGAGATGAAGGGAGGTGGCATAGTTCCTGACCTCTAACCCCACCCTGTGTGGTGATGCCTGAAGACTTCTGCTGAGGCCACAACCTCAGAGCTCGGTGTGATAGATGCCTCAGGCTTCACCGGGATGCCGTGTGATCACCCACTGGGTCGATGCATTTCAGTGTAGATTTTTCTAATCATTGGGCTTAGTTTTATGTTATGAAATAAAATGTTTTGTGGATTTACTAAACCCGTAATCAAGAACGGACCCCCAGATTTAAATTCTGATCAGCCGTCTGGAAAAGCTGTTAATTACACATGAATTTCAGATTCACAGCAAGTCTTTTCTTTCATCTCGTTTCCTGGGTGACCTCACGTTAGCCTGTAAGCTAATGACTTTGTTATGGATATGTTATAAATAAATAGTCTCTTCCTTCTAAAGATGTTTTTCATGCTCACAGCAGACTGCAGATGTGATCATTCTCAGTTGAAAAACAGCCTGTGTGTGTAAGTTCAGACTCATGTCCAGCAAATCATGCTGATTTTTTTTTCCCCCTCCGAGCGCAGTGGCCTCTGGCAAACCGCGGTCTGGCAGCGGGTCCTGGATGGCACCCGAAATGTGGGGTTTTTGAGGTTATGAGAGCGACACACAGCTTGGCAGTAGAGGACACCAACTCCTCTGTCACTGCTGCAGCACAGAAACATATTAAACTGCGTGATATCGAATGTATCACGCCTCATATCACCCGGATTAACACAATCAACAGTATCTGTCAAATATATCTCCCCAGAAGCATTATTGCATCAGGATGTTTGGGGAGGAGTTGCGTTATTAACAAAATAAAAGATGCATGTACTTTGCTCAGCTCACTCCTCTGTAAATTTATTATGCTATTGTCTATTTATGAAAAAGAGTAAACTCACCATTTTTCACCTCAGTTGCAGTGTGGGTAAATGAATGCTGATTTGGTTGTTAAGTTCCTCCCCTTACAAATATAACACTGAAAAAAAAACAGACAGGATCTTTTCCTGAGAATCCTTTTCTTTCCTCTTGCTTAGCTCATGTTTTGTTACACCGACCCTCCATTCTTATTTCCTTATCCCCTATTTACCTCTGTGAAGGAGAGAGTCTTATACTGCTTATAAAGGGTGATTTACACTTTTATGTCGAAGCCTACCCTCCCTATAAGTGACTGTAAAGCCTTCCTCTGTTAAATTAGACGGAGGGGCCTTTGCATGTTACAAGAAGTTTTAATTGGTCTGCCTGGTCTTCATTATATTTCCTCACAATATGGAAGAAGTCATAATTTTTCCCTTTCAGGGATTCCAGCTAAATTCACTTTTACTCATCTATAGAAGTCATTTCCAGGGCAAACCTTCTGGTTATTATTACCTCTCTGTCTCATAAAATGAGTACAAAGGAATGTAATTGCAATGACTTTGAGCTTCTCTGTGGAAATGAACACTTCAATTAAGATTTTAGCTTGAATTTTGACAATAAAAGGGTGAAGGCTACTCAGATCTATAAATCAGTTGCTATTCTTTTTGTACCTGAAGCATTGCTGTGATTACACCTTGATTCAGAGGTACAATCCAGGTCTGAAACGAGGCTTTCCATACGTAAGGAGATGATGATTAGAGCAATGGAAAACTCAGACTGAATCAAACCAAAGAGACATTCTCCAGATTCTTCCAATGAAACACAGATCTAAGCAGGCTGTCTAAAAAAAAAGCCACACATCTAAATTGCATTTTTACTCCACAACACATTTGAGCTCAAGTCACTTCACACCACTTTTGTGCCCTGAATGCAGAAAGGACCCTCTGTGTGTGTGTGTGATGGAGATTTCAATGTGTGTGTGTATGGTGCGTCCCTCTCTGTTTGTGTATGCAGTGTGTAGGAGATAATGGAAGCAGACAGAGGCTAATGTACAGTCCTATAAACAGTAATGGATCCTGTGGGGATACAGAGCTGATATGAAACTTGTAGGCCACTCTCATGGTATATTGCCTTTAATATGGCACTGTTGACACACTGCACAGCACATGATGGGCAAGGATGTTTAAAAGAACAGCAGGAATATGACACGACTGTATTAAAAAGACATTAGGAAAATGCAACCGAGGCGCTGGGAGAGGCTCAGCGCCGAGCTGCGGTCGCCTTGTCAGCACGCGGAACATCATTTTTGGATTTTAATAGTTTTAGATTATTCCATTGTGCAGGAGATAGGATGTGATGTGATGCTGATTTTATCAGTCTTCCCTCCAGAACCGTGTCATTAATCCGACTGCACATTTGTTATTCCTCCTATTATTAACACAATGACGGACAAATAGACAAAAGACGACGCCTCTGGTGACAACATTTTTATTTTTTGCTTTATGGAGGACACTGGGCTTTTCATAGCCTCAGTGATTGTAAGGGAGGGGAGGGAAAAAAAAAAGTTATGATAATGTTTAGTGTAGTCAGGGACAGTGGTGCTCGCATGACCAGATACACCATTAATCATTCTGTCGAGAGTGGAGGGAGGCAGGGCTGCAGGGGGGTTGGGGAGGGATCGGTGGGGGGTGGGGGCAGGCAGCGTAGGGGGCAGTGACAGTTTGGCAAGGTGATGTGAGCTTAACTGCTACTCTGTGGAGAAGTCTCTCACCCCCACAGCCCTCCCCCCAATACACCCCCCACCCACCCACCCCCCCAATATCACACCATCTCTCTCGCTGTTGCTACCACTCTCTTTCTTTCTGTCACCTTCTTCTCTCTTACCAGCCATGTTTTCATCCCCTCTATTTAGGCGCTGTGTTTACCCCCTGGTGTGGATCTCCCGGGCCTGACTGTCACTCACACTGCTGAGTGTTAGACCGCACATGTCATGTGGAGATAGGATATATTGAATTTTCAGATGTGTGTGTGTGTGTGTGTGTATGTGTAACAACTGATTTGTGGGACAGTATATACACAGAGGATATTCAGTATATATGTGTAGGAAGAGCAATAATCCAGTTGGTATTGAACAACTGGTGTTATGACTCTATTTTTGGCCTAAAGGTTCTCGTATAGCAATTTTAGTAAATTTCTGTAAACTGTCAATTCCATCAGATAGCTAACAGGACGGTATGTTTGACTATTCATGTTGTTATTAAAATGAAAAGAGACTCAGAATCTACAGCCATCCAAAAATCTCTGTGTGGCTGTATTGATTCACAGCTGTGCTTTAAGCTAAATGCTAATGTCATCTTGCTAACATGCTTATACTGACTAACATGCTAATATTTAGGTCTGGGGACCAGAATGCCTGTAAAAATGACATGACAGTCTATTTGATATTTGCTAAGCTATTGTTGTAATTGTTTATCATGATTTTTTAAGTAAATGTAGACTAATTTTAATGCTAATTTTAAGTCATATAATCCAGAATTATATATATATATGGCTATGCATTTGTATGCACTAAGTTCCCTTTGTAGTTAGTGTGCTTTTCTGTGATTACTGACTAATATGATCCGACAGTCAAAGGCACTGTAGCAGCTCATCGTTGTAGTTGTCATGTGAAAAGCTTTCATGTTTTAAATTTAGTTCAAGGATTACATGCCCTCTAATGGGATGAGAAAAACACACACACCCTTGATTCACAAAACCATTTCAAAACCGATTAGATAAGCGCAAAAACACATGGTCATCACATTAAAAATGACTTTAGGCAAGACTGAAAAGTGCAACTCACACCTTACATGATGAGTTGTCATGTAATTATTTACACCTTCTGGCAGCCGAAAACAATGAGGGTTTTTTTTTTAGGATGATTTCTTTTTTTGGCAAACTGCTCCACATATAGCACACGGACCTGGAAAAAAAACCCCCCCACCATGATCTGTGGAATCCTGATATGAACTGGAAACATCAGTGGTCATTCCCTCACTCAACTGCGGGGATAATTGGTTTTTTAGGAAAACATCCTTTGGTAGATTTTCAAACGTTCTCAAAGGTTCATCTCTGTGTGCGTACTCTTTGATCTGTCAGCTTGATTTCCCTGTGAAGTTTCTTACTGTATTTGTGTGTCTGCATTAGCGTGAGCCATTGAATACATGCTCCTCCATACATGTGCAGTATGCGGGTGTGTTTGTATATGCATTATTTCATGACTGAAGACCATATGTAACAGTAACATCAAGGACTAGCCATAGACAGGAATCCAATGTGTGCTTGACACATTATCTGATGTGGTTGTCATTTTTAATATCGCCTCTTAGTTCAGCCTAGTTTATATAATTGTATTTATAAAATGCACACATGCAGAATAATAGCCATGCTTGGAAAATCACAAGCATTTTTAGATATTTTCTCTATATTTTTCCTTTTTCTTTACATTGCTTTCTCCCTCTGTATCTTTTTTTTTGTGCTCTGATTTAGTAGTGAGGCTTCTGTGTCAGTTGTGTTTTAAACACCTGCTTTGAGAACAGACTTCAGTCACGTGGAAAAGCCCAGCAGAAGCCTTCAAGGGCTGCGGATCACAGGCAAAGTCAAATATTTGAGTATGGAACGGCGGGGAGGTGCACAGAAGAAATCTTTTCATCCCTCCTCCCCAGATGAGGATTTCTGCCTCTGTCAGAATGCATCTCAGGGTTTTGGGAATGAGTCCCAGCAGGTGAAAGGGTGAGATACATACACCAAAGAAGCTGATTACAATATGTTAGGCCAAACGACTCACCATTGTTGTCGCAAAGGGAAATATCACTTTGAGCTTCAGCTGTGGTATTCCTTCTGTATTTCCCACTGCAAGAATACTAAGTTTGTATCTTCTTTCTGTCAGAGCTACACAGAGGACCCAATTTTAACTTTAACACTGATCTACTGTACAGGATAGTTGAAAACAAACTGGTTTGAAATACCTAATTTTAAACTAAGAGGTACCTGAATAGGGAGGTATTCTAGTTACTTGCCCCATATTTTTACAGTATGTATAAAGCCATAGGCCTTGGATTAAAACAGAGAAAATGAAATGTCCACCCGGGGGCCTGGTGGATGATTTTTCCGGAGAGTAAAAGCACTCCAATATTTCATTACAATGCTGTAATGCAAATTGCCTTTAATGCAGACAATTTAAAAGCAGAGCAGGTGGAAGATGGAATAAAGGAGAACTGAAGATCTAACTGTAGAAGAATAACAAGAATATCTTGTGTTGAAGGCAGCACATTTAACTGCACTTTATCCCAAGAGCTGCTGCCTGAGGTAGGAATCTCGAGGCCTTATTGATCGCTGAGAGTGTGAAACAATGTGAGATTGGAGCATTGGCAGCAACAATGAGACAAATATATCAGGTTGTTGTGGTGAAGAAAGAGCTCCACTTACTTAGTCTTATAAAATATGGAACATTTCTACATTAAATGTCTAAAAATAAAATAACTGCGTATTAATTTTGTTGAATTTTAAACTTGCATTATCTCAAATGTTTCCAATAATGTTTAATCTCAGAGAAATTGGTTATTTTATTCAAGGTAGCAGGTTTTTAATTTGTCGCCTGTCACTAACTACTGAGGTAGCATCAATGAAAGAGAGAGAAAGGAAGTGAGCAAACTTGACTAAATGTAACATGAATAAAATGTTAATATGTTATTCCATCTGTGAAAATTCCTGCTGAGTCGGTCGGATAGATTTCCATCTGCAATTTTGGCTCACAATAAAAACAACCAAATCCCAGGCAACTTTTTATTGTTGTGAAACTTAGCGGCAGGAATTACTTATTGTGTGTTTAAGCTGTGACTTATCAAAGTTGACCACAGATGCAAGAAGCCAAGAAGCTGCAAATGATCTCTGTCTCATCTGACTCTCTGAGGTCCTGAAAACACTTCTGGCTCGGGAAAAGGCTGGAAACACAGAGGGCTTTTGTAACCAATCAAATTACATTAGGAAGAACTTGAGAACTAATCACTGGTACTCGATTTCCAAATGTACAGCCAATTGAACGGGCTGCAGCAGGATTTACAAGATCACTTTATCTCAGGTTTTTTTTTTTTTTACTTTGCTGGACATGTCAAGACTGAACTTTTGCCAAAAGAGCACTTTGGGGATCTTTCAGGAGGAGTTGCACACATATGCAGGGGAAAGGACACGATGCAGCTGGGAAAAGGTTAGATAGATGCATCTTAGCTCTCATTACCTTGGTAGATGTTAAATGCTGACAAATAGAAAGCATGACAGGGAACAATCCGCATTGCTATAACCCCTTCGAGGAATCTCATTTCAGCTGCTTGTATCTGCAGTGAGGTTCGGTATGAAACCAGGATAATTGGCTGAGTTTCTTTGTGTCTGTTGCCTGCTGTCATCTCTCTGCTCTAGTATTTTAGATATCTGCCACTGGGGAGTGTCAAAGAGATGAAATATGGTAGAGATGAGAAGGGGTAGCCTCCACTTTTTAGACTGTGGAGCTATCACTATCTGCGGCCATTTGCATTTCCCTGTGGGTGACAGGGAATGTGGCTGAGCTCGGCTCTGGCTGAGCTCCGTCCTTGGAAGTGGTTGAGCAGCGGACAGGCTGGGAGTCAGACAGATGCCCTCAGCTTACCACAGATCATTAATGCATGAGGAAGATGGAGATGGGCAGTATCCTGTTCCACTGGAGAAAAGGTCACAGCCAGTGGAGACTGCAGAGGAAAGACAACAAGAGTTGAGAATGCAGAGAGATGCAAAGGATTAAAGTAAGACAAATAGGAAGGGAGGGAGGATGGAAAACCGGACCATGATGTATGGTAATGGGATGTCTTTGCACACTCGTGTATAGATGCATACATGTGCATGTGGGTATATGCATGTATTCAGCATTTGACATGAGTACAGGAGATAACAGCATGTCTAATTTACCCTTTAAATCAATTCCTACATTTACATGGACTGCAGGAACCCAACTATTGACTTTTTTTCTAAGCGAGACAGTTCTTTTAAATAAAACAGTGTACATGAGTTCATATAACTACTCCAATCACATGCCCATTCACAGTCTGTTAAACAGAGCCATATCAATAACGACAGATGGTCCCTCCCCGGCAGTATTCATCCTCAAACCCTATATTTCTGCTGAGTTGTTGTTTCGGTTTATTCTTGTAAGTGTTTCCATGTAAACTTTGCAAATACACAGTACATTGAGCAGTTCTTTTAACAGTAAACTTGAGAGTTGATTTTGATGGTGAGGCATCACAAAGGTGAATCCCCTGGGAAGAGAACCATGTACACGGGTTTCTCCTTTAGAGCGCTCGTAAATGACGAAACAAAGGAAGAGACACAGAGGTGCGTGTTTTACCTTGAGGTTTTCATTGGCATGCATTGTCAAGACGCCAGAGTCTCGACTTGGCATCAAGTCTTGTCTACATGGTTTGATAATGGTGTTTACATGTCTCAAATGCATTTATGCTTTTAAAAAAAACCCAGCGGTTTAGTTCACTGTTGCACTTATATTCACTTTGGAGACTCGCAAAAGACAGATAAAGAGTACAAATTACTGCAGCAGAGGTCAAAAGGTTCTGACTTTAAAACATTGAAAACTGCACTTCCTGTGATGCAGCTCTGTGGTGCATTTTGTTGGACCCTTCCTGCCTTTTGATTTGAACTGCCAGTAGAAGTTGAGATACCTTGGTAATTTCCCCTGAGTAATTTACTCAGACCTGACATAAAACATGTAATTGTGTTCTTCGGAGACTGTACATTATGCCCTGTGACTATTAAATGTTCTTTGATATGCAAATCCAGTGGATTGTTCCTTTAATATTGCAACGTTGCAGCTTGTTTCTTAGCCAACCTTCATCTCCCTCCACCTCTTCCTCCATCTCATGCTCCCTTAGAAGAGGTGACAGTGATGAACAGTTTCGTGATTGCAAGCAGTTCCGCACAATAAACACAATATTCATTATTAAATCTTTCCAATTTTCCCCTTCTCTCATCTAATTTTCGCAGAGTTGAGCGTTTCTAAGCCCTTGGTGTGAGTTTGTCTTGTCAGTGTGCACATTCCATACGAGACGCTGGAATCCGCTCAGTTCAAGCGTGGCCGTGCAAATGGTTGTTGTGGCTGGGAGGTCGGGATGTTGTGGCTGGCCGTGCCTGTCGCTCCGCAGCCAGCCTCCGAGTGTCCATGGGGGGCCATAGCCTGCTCTCTCTTGCAGAACGGGTAGAGGTAACGGGGTGGAGGAGAGCAGAGGGACAGAGTGGGGGGGTGGGGATGGAGGGGTGCGCGTACTTGCTCCTCATTGCCCCTGCATTATATGTGGTTGACCTATTTCGGCAGTGAGCAGCAGAGGAGGGGAGCGAGCAGGGAGGGGGGTACAGGGCAAAATCACAGGCTGACAGGAGTCCCCTGGTGAGTGGAGCTGGGTGTGTGATTCCCTAATGCAGTCACCCCACCCCCCCACACACTCACACAAAACAAACACACACACACACGTTAACTGCCCTCCATCCCACCAAGTGTTTTGCCTCTTAACACATCCATTAATAGGTGTGAGGTCTGTGCATGTCTGTGTGTGTGTGAAGGTGAAACCTTTTTTAGAGGGTTTGTGTCTGTGTTTCTTTGTGTACTAGGTGTTTTTTCTTGACCAGTATCACACTATTGTATATATGCAGTATATATAAATATAGTTATAGATTTCTTGTGACACATGGCACCAAATTCTTGATGCTTTTTTGAATTTTTTAAAGTATCGTAGAGTAATATTGTGCTTCTATAACTACCATGTCCATACAGATGGGCTGAGGTGTTAGTAATGCAGAGTTCACACTGCAGGATTATGGGCCTGTTGCATTAGCCAACAGATTTTGGAAACTGTCAACAAAACCTCCAGATCCTGTCAGCATGACACTATATGTGAATTTAAAAACATGCGATTTGTGAGCTCTCCAGTGTTTCGCAGAGGCCTTCGAGATATCAAACAGATAAGGGACCCGTGCAGCCAGCGAGCTGACACGCCTCTGCTGTCATCTGCAGTAACTCTCTGAACTCTGTCCTATCATGCAACACTATAGTTTCTATCAGAATACATCCCTTTTGCAGTATTTGAAGCCTTGTTGTCCTTGCCTAAGCACAACATGGCAGGCGGCTTGATGTTTTTGTTGCAGATTATTTACCACAAACTCTCCCTGCAAAACAGACAATCCTAGCTGCCCGTGCCACCAATCTATTCTCCCATATTCCTTTTTACTTTTTTGTTGCTGAAATTAAACTTATGAGCAACATAAACGGTACTGTTGGCATCATTTCTTCTATTTAAGGAACTCAACCAGGGTTGTTCCTGGTGAAAGATCTTGTAATGTAAGACCCCCCGTTGCTGATTAATTAAGTGGCAGGCCAACCAAAACCACTTCGATGTGCCTGATTAAAGAATGAAAATTATGTAGTGTGAACAGTACAGCAATCTGGAGACTTTGAAAGTCATGTAGTGTGACCAAGGCATGAGGTGTTCGGGCACCATAAGCCACAGAAACTCTGCTACAGGATGAACACCATTCATCCAAAAGGTATTCTGTTATTTGTTTTTCTGAAGACCATAATCTCCCCTAGGTGTTTACTGGGTTGAGAACTGTGGGTCAATACAAATTATTATCTTTCTTATTATCTTCTCCATCATATATGGAGGCATTTGCATTAGAAATTTCCATTCATCAATTTAAGTTTTCTTGTGACACTTTTCTGTATTTGTGCACCCAAAATGCAGTGAGGTCAGGTCAGATGTGATCAATTAGGCGTTGTTTTGACATGGTTAAAAATTCATGGGACCACATTTAAAAAACAGCCTCATCGTTGCAGTATTTGCAAAACAAAGCTTCCAAACACAAAAACACTTTTTACCGGAGGCAAGTTTTAAACTGTAGCTCTAATTTACCAGCATAAATTTAGTTGGCAACTATTTCTTTTGGTGTTCAAGTATTTTAAACTTGGTTTCCCGCCCACAAGAAAATAAAAAAAAATGTGTATGTGGAAGAGAAATCTGATCCTAAGTGGTCACTCAAGATATATTGGAGATGCACTTTGGTTCCAGGTGAACTGCCATCCATCTCAGCCGGATATAGAAAAAGTCATGATATATAAGATGTTTGATACCATCGTGACACTGGGTCAAAGTGACAGTATCTTTTTCTTTTTTTTTGCATGTTGGTATTGCTTCATTGTCAGTGTTATACCATAAAAAATAGCATTTTTGCTGAACATTTGTTCTTACAGCTCTTTTTCTGGAAGCTCCCCCCGATCCAGATAACCATGCATGGGAGCTGAAGGCAGGCAGGGCCACTGGTATCAGCAAGAAGCGGCCATTTGGCTTAGCAAAGATGCAATCGATCATCCAAGCTGGATATGTAGTGCACTGTATAAGAGCCAATGTGAATATGATACCCTATCCAATGCGTAATAGCAGCTCTGTTGTCATCCCTCTGCAAGCCAATATTACAAGAAAAAGGAACGGTGTGAAATGGGCTGAGACAACAGCTTTTTTGTTGTTCCCATTGTAGACAGTACAACAAGCCTGCTATGTCGTTTGGCCAAGTCCAGCACAAATACTGTACAGTATTTTGAAGCACAGGATTTATGACTTTCTTGAGAGTGTTCTATGAAATAAAAAAAAGGAACTGCATTAGAGGAGGCCTTGTAATTAATTAAGTGCATGCAAAATTTCTAATGTAGTCTTAAGGTAGCAGTCACCAATCTACTTAAAATTGTGTATTTACCTTCTATAACCTATGTGCCGCAGCCAGCATGTTGCAACTCCCTTGAATGCTTACAAAGCCCTTTTCATTGTAGGCATAAGCCCATTAAGCATTCTGGTTCCCTTGAATAAACATGCAGGAAGAAACAGTAGTGGCATCGAAATACATGGAAAAAATCCATGCTGCAAGGCTATTGAGAGGCAGCCAAAAAAATGCTGCAATTCCTGCTAAATTCCCGCATTTCTCATTTCATTGAGCTCGCTAAATGCGCCACACATAAAACACTGTAGGCTTAAGTATCCTCATACAAGGGATGTATTCTTTAGTGCACGCACAAGAACGAGTATGTCGCAGTTACAGGCATGCAAGCCCATTGAGATGTATTTTTATAATTCTGAATGTGAGCTGAATATCAAGTGTACTCAGGATTGCAGATTCAGTATGAGGAGTTGCATAAATTATTGTTTTAATTCGTCTGGAAATATGTCTGCAGCTAAACCTGCTTAACCTACTGCATGTGTGTAAGTATGATAACTCATGCACCTCTCTAAAATGTGCACCAGCATAAAGAAATCATTATAATGTGCTAACTGTACCAAAAGCATTAGGAATCCCCAGACATAATGATGATGATGATGAACCTACCTGTTGAAGGAAAATGAAGGTAAATGTATGTAGATCAGCTTTTATGTAATATGGAATAGAAATGATGATGAGAACCAACATTCGGGTCCATAATAGCACAGTGAAACAGACAAAAAAATTAGCTTTAGAGTAATTACAGTAAAAGACCATGTGAGCGGATGGGGACTGCCGTCAGTTTGCTGAGCAGTCTGCTGAGAAAATCTTATTACTGATCAGCTGGTCAGGGTGATTTTTACAAGAAGGCTTGTTTGAACTTTCACTAACACTATAGTCAGCTTCATCTGTGTTTTTGCCACTGATGCACCATCCAGTGCCCTCTGATGCTCTCTACACAGTGAGCAAAGAATTAGCATGTTGTACAACAGTGAGCTTGTGTAACAGTATTAAGATTTTAACAGCATTACAGCCATATCTAACACTTAAGCTGTTGGCCTCAAAGCAGCATAATAAATTGCTGGTAAAATGGATAGAGTTTGTGTTTTGTGTGTATTTGGGTATCTGCATAGCCTCATGCAATTTGTGTTTGTGTGTGTGTGTGTGTGTGTTTGTGTGTGTGTCATAACCCTCAGGGCTAGATATAGAGTCATGTCTATTAGCTGGCTATTGTGGCTGGGGTCTTGCTTTTATTATCAGCATCATAACGGTGTGTGTGCGTGTGTGTGTATGTGTGTGTGCGTGTCTGTGTGTGTGCGTGCCCTTTAATATATAACCTCCTGCTCTCCCTCTGCTGATCCTGGGGCTAAGATTTATGATTCTGCATTACATCTGCCTTGTCACATTAATTCATCCATCACACACAGACACATGTACACACACGCTCCCACACGCACACACACACACACACAGTTGCACCATCAAAGCCTGCATTAGGGCATACACCCATGTTTGGTGTATTACAGCATACAGTAAATCCTGATCTTCTCATTTCCCATCCCATCTGAGGTCTTTTGGAGATGGCTGCAGGTCCGTTTATGCAGCTCAGCAGCAGCAGAGTTTTGGACGCAGGAGAGGATGCAGTTCTAGAGGAAGAACATTTAAAAGGAAGAGGAAGAACATCTTAGAGCACTTTGTATATGGAGCATGTGTATGTACCCGAGTGTGTGTGTGTGTGTGTCTGTGGGGAATATGTAGGCAACCAGATTCAGCTACAGAGGGTGCTCTGGGGACCGCGTCTCACACATCCTGACACACTTCCAGTCTGTGGTGTCCTTCAGTTTAAGTGCTGCCAGGGATTTTTTTATGTGTGTTAGGAGGGTTGGACATTTAAGTGCTTCAGGATAAAAATGTGTGAGGTGTGAGTGCATATGTGGAGAGTGGTACATGCTTTTCTGCATAAACTCATTCTTGTAGTGTGCAAAAAAATAAAAAAATCTATAGATATCTCCTGTATAATCTTTGACATGAATGTCAGTATCATGATAGAGAAACGGTTTATTAAAATTCAAAGGATTGCCATGAAACTTGTAATGAAGAACAGCTATTCATAATAAACTGTAGACCTCTGCAGGTTTGTGTAGGTAAGGCTGTAGAGAAGACCATCATAGCGTCTTTTGAGGATAGTTAATCAACACCGAATATGATTTAGTGTTTCTTTATTTTTGGGATTTTTAGCCCTCCTCTTGATCGCAAAGTACCAGCAGTGGTGATGAATGGCTTGATGACTAGTGAGAGATTTTCCTCTCTGACTCTCTGAATCAATTTATTTGTCTCTTTCAGCACTGGTTCAAATCCAACACTGTAATATAAAAACTTTTTTTTTTTAAATACAGCTCCATTGCTAGACAAAAACTATGGAAGAAGAACTTCAACTTTGAAGTTTGCCACTGAAGTAAAATTTGGCATTGAGAAGAATGACTGAAGCGTGAACAAAATATCAGATGACTTTCAAATAAATGCACAAAAATATTAAAATAAAACTTGATGATTTTTAAAGCCTGTGTTTCATTTTTAATGGAGCTATTTTCCAGTGCCAATAATTTTTTTTTGTGTCAATGCCAACATTTTTACTAGTTACATAGTAAACCAATGCTTCCTCTCAGATATTAACTTCCAGGAGATCTAATTTTGATGTATGAGTTGTTGAATTGAGGTAATCTTTTCCAGATGGTGTCTTTTTAAGGGACTTTCGGGACAGAATACGATGTTAAGTTTTTAAAAAAAATTGGAACATCCTGTCAAATATGAGTTTTCTGTGTGTATTCTGCTATTACAGTAGTGCTGTAGCTTCTCCTGATCTTACTTTTTTGGTGAGATGATCCTCTTTCACTATTCTCACCTTCTGCTTGTATGTTTTGCATTCTGATCGTTTGGCCTTTCACCGGTGGCAGAATGAGGCTGCCAACTGCTCTAGGCCAATTAGCCGAAGTAAAGGCATCGCATCAAGCTATTGGGCACAGTAAGGGGTCAAGAAAGTGCCACACGTCTCCTCTGACAAGACCCGCTGCACTCCACAGCCCACTGGTCAGTATGGGGTAGGGTGATGGCCCTGTCTGGCTTCGGGCACCCAGGGGTGTGACATGTGACAAGTGACTGGGCATGCCAGTTTTTTGCTAAAAGGACCAGTCGTTATGACTGCAAGTGAAGTCAAGCAAGATGCCTCTGTATGCAATTACTGCTTTAAAATTGTATTAAAGTGTTTGTGCATCAGTGAGTGTGTGTGTTTGGCAGGCAGTGGGTGGGCGAGGAGGCACGGGTGCATGACACATATTCATATTGACACCTGTCATTGAGGCCTTGAAGCATAAAGATGGCAAAGATAAAAAAACCTGCATGAAGTTAATTGGCGTTTTCTATTGGGAGTGTGTGTTTGAAGCCCTGCACTACCTCTGTTAAAGGTGTAAGGTCGGACCCCCCGCTCTCTCCTTATAGCCTTTCAGTCTCTTGTCTCTCCCATGGACTCCACTCAGAGAGCGATGTCTGTTCCGTACCGCACCGTAAATTAGTCCCGGGTGGTGACATGGTGCTTGCTGGGTAATTTGGACAATGGGGCGTTTGACAGCTCACCCATCACAGCTACAGCGCCCCAGGGAGCCACTACTCCTCCTGAGCTTTTCTCTCTCTCTCCTTGCGCTCTCCTCTCCTCTGATGGAGTGACTCTCTAAGTAGCAGCATCATTCTCCAATCAACCACCAAAATGGCTTTTCATCCAGGAGGGAGCAAATGGGCGGGGTGGGAGGGTAGGAGGTGGGAATATACAGTGCAGAGAGGACGCTGAAAAACCATAACAGCTGAAGAGTGAGCAGAAAAACACTTCTTTCTGAGGAGCAGAGAAACACAGATTGTGAGATTTCGATAGAAGAGTACAAGATGCATTAAAGAGCATACAATTAATAGCCACTCTGAGGAAATACAGCCATCCAACATACACACAAACACACTCTCAGTCTAAAAAACTAAATCAAAGGAATGGAAAACAGCTAATGCTTAGTAATTGCCATTGCTAATTACTTGTTTGTCTGTCAGAGCAATAAGACCTTTGCTCATCCGAGATGAAAGAACTACATTGGCACTTACACATATACTTGAAAAGTCTTGCTTTTGTACATGTTAACCACTTAAACAGTTGATTTCGATCTTACTTTTGCACCATTTTTTATTTTATAACAGTTACTCAACCGTCTCATAGTCATCCGAACATCTCTGATGATTTGTCTTACCTAATCTCTGTTAGTCATCATGATTGGAAAGTTTTCTCACCTCTGGCTTTGCCATGATGCAACATCTGATTAAAGAACTGGTTTTAAAAATGCCATAACAAATGTGAGCGCAGAGAAGAGTTTTTTCATGTTTAGATTCTTTTTTTTTTACATGGATGGACTTTGGAACATTTTCTGCCGGTCATTTCCATTTTATCTCTATCATTCATTTTCATTTTAATTAAGTGATGAAGTTCTGTCTGACCAGCCTTTTCTGTTTGTTTGCAAGGGGAACTTTATTTCTAAAGCAAAGAGGAAAAACAGCAACATTTTGATATGAGGTGGCATAAAATCTGAGTGAGGATCCATTTCAGCTTTCTATTTTAGATTTGGAATGGCAACATTTGAGGGGATAAGATGTGAAAAAATAAAATAAAAAAAATAAAAAAAAATGATGAGCCTCATGATGCTCTGACCTTGCCTTTCCTGGCGCTGTGATGTGCCCGGACAGACAGTGGCCAAGGCCTAGCATGACCCTGGCAACCACCAGCTGCCTCCTGCCAGAGTGCAGCCAGAGAGGACCGAGTGAAGGTCAGGGATAAGCACCAGAGAGAACGTGTAAACACCCCCAATGAGAAAGACATGAGTGAGACTGTACAGAGATGGGAAGAGAGATATGGTACTGTGCTCAGAAATTGATTACACAACCCTAATGATTGCTCTACCCGTATGTTATTTATATATAAGGTTCCCTTATTTTCTGTACACTGTAATAAGATAAGCTCACTGTGGGAGGAGGAGGAGGGGAAGGGGACACGCAAGGTAATGTTTATCACATGAATGTCTGTTTTATAGTCACTGCCCTTTAAATGCTTCTCCTCAGACCCAATCCTCAGACTGTTTTCTCTTCAGCTGTGTGTTTACACTTTACCGCAGTGGCCTGGATCAATTTGAGCTGATTCATTTTTCCAATTACAAGACATGAATACTCTGGTAAAGATAAGAACCATGAATTGGACTGCTCTATAATGCCCTGATTGAATTATTAATTTGGTTTATTTTGTGGCTTCAGTGTGTGTACGTGTATGTGTGCGTGTGTGCGTGTGTGTGCAAGGGCTCTCTTCCTCATTATGTCTCTGGCCTGCAGTGGAACGATCATGACCTGGGAACTAATTGGGAGGTTATCTGTGGAATCAGCTGACTTTTAACTTTAAGAAATCCCTGCTTGTCTGCGGTGACTTCTCACCCACTGCTGAGCCGTGTGATGGCAGAATTCCCCAGAGATGAAATATGAGTGTGCTTAGCACGCCCCAACAGAGGAGAACAGATAGGACAGGCCAAGGGAGGGGTCACTGGGCCCTAACAGTAATCAATAAATACCTGCTGCAGCCAAGCGTTGGATGGGGCCCTGCGGACTATGTGTGTAGACACATTAGTGTATATAAGGCACTTGGCTGGAAAGAGACATTAGAGTGGAAGGAAGCCTGCACTCAGTTTGCCTCCGTCTCATGGAGCTTCTAAAGGATTTTGCTTTTAAAACAACGGCCATACATATTGATTTTAACCACTGGGATGTATGGGTCCAATACTAACAAGTATTGACTAAAAGAAGTCGTTACCATTGATTAATGTTCACTCAATATAATGGGTAGGTGTGCTCAAAGCACATTTATAGGTAGATCTGATTGACAGTCTATTTATCCTGCTTCAATTGACATGACAGCTGAGTGGTTTATTATTCTGCTTGACCACTCAGCTGAAAACCACCTCCTGTCCTCCCCCATTGCGGCATAGCAAAACACAGTCTAGTAAAACTCCCCGCTGTCTACCTATCTAAACAACCACTTACCAATCTTTTTCACTACCTGTAGCGGGAATGAATGATGAGAGGGGTGAGTGGAAAGAAAAGGTGAAAGGAAGTAAGGCAAGAGGGGAAAAAAGGGGAGGATGAAGAGGACAAATAGGAATGAAAGAAGAATGAAGAGGAGATTTATGCCAGTGTTCATGTTCAGCTTGACTCTCCACTGATTGAAGGGAAACACTGGCCCCAGTGATACAGTGCTTTCCTTGGGACAATAAATCTGCGTGAGCACAGATAGAAGAGAGAGCTTATCTTACACAGTGGTGTCAGAGCCCAGAATTCAAAAGTGGTTATCGCACACTCACATAAAATATATGATATAAGAAAAACAGCCTAACAAATATTCAACATAGGTGTATAGTATAGGAGGACAAACCACTTTAGGTTGATCCACTTTAGTGTTGCATATACAGTTCAGCATACAGAAGGTATAACTTATATGTATTTGTTGGAAAATTATGAAGATCACTAACATTAAAATCTTATTTTTTGAACAATTAAAAAAAAAACATTTGAAACTATATCTGTCAGTTTAGATATTAGCCTCATATCTTTATAGATACAGCCATAATAAATAACACATTCATAGGATATATTAGATACAAATAAGAAATAAATTTTACATTTAAAATTTTTAGTCACCACTAAGTGTGGATGTTGTGTAATGATAAAAGCATTGATAATGATGCTGATAGTAGTATTAGAGGCAGCCATTGAAAATTGTTGATTGTTTATTGAGCACTATGTGTCTCAGTCTATGTAACGATCCTAGACAATGTTATTTGTTTATTATAAACAGGAGCCCGCTATTCTGTTAAATTTGTATGCAACTTAATGCATTTTTTAACTGCACAGGTAGCCAGTTTCCATTAATGGTAAACAACTCATGAAACTAAAAGCACACCCATTACATTAAAGCATCATAATAATAATAATAATATTAAAAACAAGTATTTTTCCAGATCAACAATCAGTATCAGATGCTTATCCACAACATATATTTTTTTTAAGTCACTCTTGCAATATAAATTCCATTAATGGCAATTAAATCATGATAAAGGTTTTTTTTAATGCTCACGGAACAGGGTTTCCTTTACATCATAGACTCCCTGCAGATGTCTTTATTGTGCCTTTGCTGGTTGATCTCCAACTCTGATGTCTGTAAATCTAAGTAAAAACTAAAAATCCCAGTCGCAGACCATGTCTCCAGTGTGAGAACATAAATGGACTCACATGGTGGGTGACTCAGTTCATAATAATCTTCTGTGTGCTCTGCCTTGAAGTACCATTTCTGCTCATTTCAGAGAAAATCAACAGAAATCCTTCCAGGTCTTGAATTGGCAAATTTCCAGAACATCTTTCATGGAAAATCAGCTTTGGCTCCTGTTTACGCGTGATGTCAACATGTAAATTACCGGAGCATTTGTGGGTCCAAAATGCATTTTGTGAAGAGGTGATAGAGAAGCAGCTGAATCCTGGGACCAAACTATCACTGCCTGGACACTGAATCAGTGTTTAATGTGTTGTGGATGTCCTGTCATTAGCTTTCACTGTTCTCAGCACAAAAGATCTCATTAATGTGACTAGCATATTGATGACACAGTAATAGAAGTATGCTGATTGCAGAGGTGAGGAGTAATAATGCTTCAGGAGGTATCTTTGTAGCTCATTTACGGGTATACTTAAAATGTATGTGCTGGATGATTCCTTACAAAGCCTTCCAGTGCTTCTTTTGAATGAAAACCGCTGATTTAAGCTAGTCATTAGGCTGCTGTTTGTGTCTTAGATTCAGTGAAATGATCACCCTGACAGTGTTGAGGGGAAATACCTGCAAAGCAAACTTGTACAGATGATTAAAAAAGTTTTGAGAATGGGTCTGTAAAAGCAAAAAAACGTGCCTTTTTTAAATCTGGCCACCATCTTCTTCAAAAAGAGTCCTGTTTTGCAGTGCTACACTGCTCCCAGCACCCCCTCCAGGCTTGAAGCTTTTCCTGGAAGTCCAGTTCGGTAAGCATGTCAAGATCCATTTGCAATTGGTGCTGGATTTTCTCCACAGAGCCCGGAGTCATGTTGGAAAGTCCAGTCGCCACTGAGCAACGTTTCAGGTTGTTTGCACCGAATGTTTTCCCTCAGACACCTGACAACGTCACAGTGGTGCTCCATGTTAACAGTCTGTTCTTTGGGGGTTTAATTCATGGTGCACAAACCTGCAAATATCAAAGAAAACCACCTGCATGCTCTATGTTGTGATCCTGAAATAAGGTACTTTCTTCAGTCTTGGAAAATGTGGACTCTTCCTCTGCAAAGACCGCTTTTTGACCTCTGAGCAGA
>JAPZDV010000011.1:12553070-12605531 GCA_029814665.1 Acanthurus lineatus | reverse complement strand
ATTTCCTAGCAATCAACTTCAATCTCTGGCAGGTATGGAGGGAGAGATAACATTAGAGAGACATCGTGGGGAGATATCTGCTCGGCAGAGACATTATTTAGAGCTCCCGAAGCATCCAGGAGGCAACCTCTGTCAGACAACAAGGCTCCAGCGTGTCCGCACAGGACAGGGAGGCGGGTAGATAGAAGGACATGGAAGAATTACTGATGAGACGATAAACTCTTTTTGTTATCCGAACAGTGTGCCTTCCTGTTTCTGTCCTCCTGTGCTGTGTTTCTGTCCGTCTGCCCAACTCCATTTTCGATGTCTCAATCTATGTCTGTCTGGCTGAGTTACTCTTACTGTCTCTCTGCTCTCTCTCCCTTCCTCTCTTCTTCCCTCTCCCCCTCACCTTCTGTTTCCCACTGTATCTCGCTCACTGTTTCCCTGCCTACTTTCTTTCACACTTGTGAATAATTGATGTCTACCGGTTCGATGGTAAGAATAGAACAGTTCTGGAGGTGACAAATGGGGTGGCGAATAGGCTTCATCCTCCTCTCTTCAAAGAGTTAGAAAGTTAGCCGTGCTCGCTCGTGGGTGTGCGTGCCCATATATTTGTGTGCCTGGGTTGTTTGGGGAGCATTTGTTCGTGTTTGCGTGTGAGCGGGCGCGCGCGTGTGCACACGCAGTTATGTGTGTGTGATTTAAGACAGGGAGATGAAAGGGAGTTGTAATTACAGGGAAGCGTATCTGTCTACTGCAGAAGTATCCGAGGAATGGCACAAACTGGGCCAAAAGCCTGAGGTCATTAGATCTGCTGCATGTGTGTGTGCATGCATGAATGCATATAAGCTAGTTTATGTGTGTGTGTGTTTGAGAAGGAGAGAGAGAGAGAGACAAAAGCGAAGAGAAAAAGACAGAGCGAGAGAGAAAATGGGAGACAGAGAGATCAGCTTATAACTTCAGTTCCTCAGAGTCAACCTCTGAACTCTGCTTCTCATTATTGGCTCTGCCTCTCTCTCTCTCTCTCTCGTTTCTCAGCAGTAGCTGGTTGTGGTTAGATCAAGCAAGGCCCGTTTTCTGTAAATCCATGCAGTCTTATTGCCTGAGAGGAATCCCAGAATTTCCTGCGCTCTAAAATACACTTGTGTAAACATTCCAAAATATCAAATGATAGGGATTTCACTGTGTGCTGTGCGAATGGATAATCCCATGCAAAGACTGTGGTTATAATACACTGTCCCACTGTCTCTTGTCTGCTTTCCTTTCTCTCACAACTCATTCTTTCTCTCTCTTTCTATGTTTTTCTTTTTCCTGGGGTATTCTGCCTCTGTTCTCAACTTCTCCCCTCCCTTAATCTTTTCTTTCATCTCCTCCTCTGTCTCTTCTTCCATCTTCTTGCCATCTCATTCTTCACAGTTGACGATGACTTTATTGGACTCGGTGATCTGCCGGAAACCTTCCCTTCAGATCCTCCTGAGCCGCTGCCCGTGTTTTTGATGGAACCGGAGGAAGCCTACATCGTCAAAAACAAGCCAGTCAACCTGTACTGCAAAGCCACTCCGGCCACTCAGATCTACTTCAAGTGCAACAGCGAGTGGGTTCACCAGAAGGAGCACACGGTGGAGGAGCGGGTGGACGAGAACTCTGGTCAGTGATCATATGAACTACATACATAACAAGTGTGCAAATACACATGATATTCATGTATACGAAGGTTGCATTGTTGGAGAACAGGCTGATTTTTTCTTTTTTAACCAAATAGCAAAGAAATATTCATCTTCCTTATGAATTTAACTTTCCTGAGCTGTCTGTTGCCACTACAATTGTTTTATATCGAATGTTTTCCCCAAAATATCTGCTCTCGGCAATTAAAACATAATCAATACTTGTATGCTTCTGCGCCAATGACAGCCGTGACTGCAGGCATCGTGTTTCTGGGTTGTCTGTCCGTCCGTCCTGTTCTCATGAATGTGATATCTCAGGAAAACCTTGAGGGAATTTCTTCAATTTTTGCACAAATGTTCACTTGAAATCAAGGACAAACTGATTAGATTCTGGTTGTCAAAGGTGAAATTTCAAGGTCAGTGTGACCTCATGAAACATGTTGTTGGCTGTCACTCAAAATTTATACACTCATTGTGAAAAAACAAATCACAACAATGCCTAATAGGATAAAATGATAAAGTAATCACATTTCATATTTCAAAGGCCACAAAGGTCAACATCACTGTGACATCTGAATGTTCTGCAGAAATAATTTTCTGGCCATTATTAGACATCATAACTCAGGATCAGAAGATCAAATTGTGACTGTATTTCTCATTTGATCTGATGCTGAATTGGTGACACTAATCTCGGGTTCCCACCTGACTGTGTAGATCTCCTTTGCTGCCAGGTTCATGATGTGTGTGAAGCATCAATGTTTTATAATGTGTAGCTTTCATTGTAAGCATGGCAGTCCAGCACAAGCTCATTGTTTTGCTTGATACTGAGCTTCAGGTGATTATCAGTCCTCTGTATTCCTCTGTAAAAACTGTCGCTAAGTGAAGACAGCATGTTTCTCACTGGAAATTATCTGTTTAAATTAAGCATGCCAATAGTAATAACTTCTATTCCTCCAGTAAGTCTTCACAAGATATGAGTCTAGACAGACACAAATTTGTCTTTGTGAGCCCAAACCACGAGACATCTATGCAGTATAAGAAGATCACACTTCCTGGACTGGTAAAAAATCCTCCCAGTAATCATAATTCAAGTAGCTCTGTTGTCGCATAAACATATACACACACATATATGCTACAAAAACTGTGTGTAAATGTGTCCCAGTTTATTTGATCAAACAGTGGCACCAACCTGATCTGCAGAATAGGCCTGACTCAGAGCATCTCATGAGGACATCCTTCATCTATAGTGACACACACCAGCACCACCACTTCCCCCGGTGTGTGTCTGTGTGTTTGCAGGTGTGTGTTTATGTACATGTTTGTAAGCATCTAGAGGAAGTAAAGGTAGTGAAGCTCCAGCAGGGTTGTTTTCGACAGAATTCAGCCCCCAAAGGCAACAGAGCCATTACACACAACAGCCCAGCACTGATTGGCTGCATTCAGCTGCTGTATTGGAAATTGAGTTCTTTCTGTCGCCCACAGGTACCAATCACATCGCATTTACCCTTTTCATCCTGCTGTTTTGCGACACACACACACACACACACGCACACACTCGCCTGCATGCTCACACACAGACACACTGACAGCTGCTCCTTCACTTTCATGTGAATGTGTTCACTTACATAGATTCTCTTGCATTTTGTATCTGATGTATTTAATATAAATGCCTCCCAAGAAAAGTGCTGTTTCACTGTACTACTGTATGAAAAAAAAAAAACACACGGCATTGTTGCAGCCAAGGCACAAGATGCAGGAGCAAAGAAAGTGTGTTACAGTGAGCACAAATATAAAAAGGAGTATTGAAAAAGCAACCTGAATCCCAACCTGAGATCCTTTCATTTTGACCCTGTGTACTTTGGGAAGAATACACAGATCTGAAGATGTGGTTCATGGTTATGATTATGACAAAGCAGAGGTTGAAGGTAGCAGTGGCTCTTAGCCTTTTGTGTCAGAGGGTTTTGTGCTAAAAGCATCAACATAGAAAACAACCCACACATCATACACGCACCCACTCTCCACAGTCATGTCCACGGGCTATTTACTGCACAGATATTCATTCATTTATGCTCTTGCATCCCGCACACACACACACACACACTCACACACACAAACACAGCACGAACCTAAAGCCCAGTGGATGTGAGTAGCCTCTCTCAGCCCACTCCATTGCTCTCTGATTTCCCCAGATTGACAGAAAAGGAGCACCGATAGAAACTAGCCAGCCTGGTCAATACCACTGATAGTGTAGCCTGAAGAAATTGGATCTCTCCCTCACTCCCTCACTCCCTCCCTCCCTGCCCTCCTCCTCCCCCTCTCTACCCCCGTGTTTCTCCTTCTCTCTCTCTCGTCCTGTCTCCACGTCTTTCTTTCATGTCGGCCAGAACTTGTGATCTTATGAAAACAAGACGAAATGAGAGATAATGAGATTAAGAGAACGTAGGAGAATCTGAGGAGATGGAGGGCACAAACTACAGGCTGCATCCACATCCAGATGTTTGACATGCAACTGTGTTGTTCAATTCATGGATTTCGTAAGCGCCTTTTAAATGGCATTTCCTTCTCGTTAAGAGTGAAATACAGTGGCAATAAAAAGTATTCACCCTCCTCGGACTCATCATGTTTTATTGTCTTACAACACAACAACAGAGTAGATTTAATGTGGTTTTTCCAACTAAAAAAAAAGCCTCTTTAATGTCAAAGTGAAAACAGATCCCTACACAGTGTTATGTTTGTGTTTGGAAAGAGTTTTAGTTAGTCAGTATTGTGACAAATCATGTTGTCCAGATGTGCAAAACATCCATTAAAAAACTGACTCAGAGGGGGTGAGTACTTATCCAAGTAAGTATTTTGAATTTATACTTTTAATTAATACAAATCACTTTCGCTTTAACTGGTCTTTACTGTTGATCAGTGTCAGAAAAGCCACACTGAATGTGCTTTGATTGAACGAAGTGAAACAAAGAAACATTTTCAAAGGGATGTATTCTTTTTATAGACACTGTGTGACGCAAATAACGGTAATTGTCAAGATGGTCTTTAATAGCTACCTGTTAAAAGCACAATTTGACAGACAACAGTAGTTGGCTGTAATCAGCAATATGAAGCTTGATTCATTGATGGCCTTTTCAAACGCAGTGTTCTTCGCAGCATGAAAGAACTTACCTGCAGCTCTCGTTGGACCCCATGTAGATTCGTGTTTTGCCCAGAGGCTTTTTAATCCAATGGATGTGACACGCAGTGGGCCATACGGAGCCCGTGTGGCACACAAGCACTTTATACAAATCCCCGAAAAAAGTACAATACGTACAGTAAATAAAACTGATTACCATCTCAAGTGGTGTAATTGGACATTATTGTTTTTTTTGTAAGGAGCAAGTGATTACATATAGAAAATGACAGACTGTTTGATTGCATGTGATTATCCCGGGAGCAGCAGCCAGTTTATGCAATAAAAGAGCAGAAAAAAAACATGTTCTGGTCCAAAGAGAAACAACAAAAAAGAAAGAGAAAAAAAAGGAAATGTATTGACACAGTTGGCAGAATGGATTGTCGTTGCACCTGTGTAAAGGATTTGCTGTTTTGTTGTTGAAAGTCCAGCGAGGGATCAGTAGGAAGGTAGGAAGCTTTATGCATGTGAACACATGACCATAAAGGGCTGTTCCACATGAAAAAATAATGGTTACGCACATGAAAAAGAGACATAGATTCAGATCAGATGCTGCACAATTTTACTTAGCATGAGGCAATAATGAAAGCAAGGTGTGAATGAGCAAAGCATGATGGCAATTTTTATAAATGGCCGCCTCCACAGTGATGATTGAGCTTTAGATTGCCACCCTGCCGTCATGCTACAGCGTTCAACGCCGCAGCATTTACCTCTCAGTGTTGAGGGCAGGTTATAGTCGACTGTGAGCAAAAAGGAGCATTGATCTGAGAAAATGAGCAGCAAATTAATTATCAGTAGACAGGGTGAGTGAAATATACACTTGAGACAGCTTGTCACTCTGTCTGAGCTATGAGCTAGAAGATCAAATAGGAGTGCTCTTCATCTGGACAGATAACCAGAGCACTTACCCCCACCTTCCTCCTTCAGCTCTCCTTCAGTGACCAATGCCTCCTCCTCTGCCCGACTGCTCTGATCTATAATGTTAGCCAGTGCTAGGACTAAGTAGCTAGGATAGCTCACTTTAATGACCACATTAATAATGAATCATCTCGAATGAGGCGCCCTACTTCACCCGACTATTAATGGGACCTATTGTAGAATCATTTCTGCCGCTAATGGCCACACTGACGGCTGTGAAGTAGCCCCTCACTGCTGGTCCTGACACGGGCCACACGGGCTTCACGCCTCTCGATTGCAGATTGAGAGGAAGTCAGTGTCTGTTTTGTTTTGCTGTTATTATTGTAATGTTATACTGTGGACTAAGAGCTGCTGGCTGAGCAATGATGAAGTCACCAGATGAGGTCAGTGGGCTCAGTTCAGAGCCCTGCTTTCTGCCACAGTGATCCCTCTGATGTGCTTCAAGTGCAACACGTCAGGAAAGAGTTTAATCCTGCTTCAGTGAGAGCTATGAAGTCATGATTGACTCTTGAGGTAGACTAGCTAGTCGTCATCGTCACTTTACGCTATCTTATGGTGCAGAGGGCTTATTCTTACAATCTCAGAGGGAATTCAATACCATAGAACCCTCTTCAGAAAAAAATCCGGAGCACCGACAGAAAAAATTAACTGATTCTGGCGCGTGTTTCACACCCTCGGAGGATTTATATCTACTTATTGTTTCCACTATTGATTTTGCTTCTGCTGCTAAGTGTGTGATGTTCTCACATCCATCACATCTATCCTTGACTGTCTAACAATACACATCCACTCAGACGAACACATTGGCGTACAGTAGAGACTACAAACAACAGACACACACACACACACACACACACCCCTAGACTCACACACGCATGTGGACACACACACATACAGGCAGAGGCATAACGCTCACACAACAGACGTGGCTGTTCGTCTGCCTGTCGGCACACTGTGTAAATTTTACATGAGAGCTAAGCTGGTGTGTGGGATGTCACTGCGCTTGGTGTGTGTGCCAGAACAAGGAGGCCGTGTGAATGCACTGAACCTGAAGTAAAATCGCTTGTTCATTTTTGAACCATCCAGTCTCTTTGCATTTTTTATTCAGCCAGATATTCAGACAGCTAAACCTGTTTAAACTACAGAACAGACCCTGAACCTGAGTTCAAACTGTGGTCAACCAGAAGAAAAGCATAAAGATAAAGGTTATTCATTGCACATATACAGAGTGAAACAAATATGTTGACTACTAAGATACTGTTAGTCTGTCAAAATGAGAGGTCAAAGGTATTTAAAATTACCAAACGGATTAAAGCCAGAAAGCCATAGATAAGGTGATTACCGTGAATAAGCTTATGCAGTTTTAACCTCAGTATTTTTATTCTTTCAATTTCAATTACTGGCAGTGGTTCACATTTTTCCTTAACTTTGTCAGTTTTAACATTTATTCAGTAGTAGGTGAATCACTGTGTAATGAATTAAATATTAGGTGAAGTTTAGGCCACTGATAGAATGATTACTGGGGCACCAATGAGTCAACGATAAGTGACTCAGATTCAAGGCAGCACATGAGAAATGACTTACATCAACACTTCATTATGTCTCTTAGTTAATGGTAAAGATCATGGACTGTATATTAAATAGTAGAGAGAAACTCTGTGACATCACTCTTTAGTTATGGAGTCCAATTTGAAGCCATCTTGATGTTTCAAGCCAGAGGTGACCATAATTATCAAAGAGGGTGGAGCTGGAGTGGACATGCATTGTGGCCAATGACAGTGTGAAGTCTAGGAGACAGCTAGATGCTGCTGTCATTTAAATCTACCACCCCCTAATAATGCATAACTTTAAGCCTTAATATAATTTTAACAGTATTATTAATGTAGATTTATCCTTCCACATAGATTTTTGTCTGAACGCAGAAATTAGCTAAAGAGACCAAAACCTTTCTGTACCAGGCTGTAAACATATCCATACCTGCTTCAGTTAAGTACAAGACAATGTTTGGCCTTTTGACAACACAGCCACATCATTAATTCCACAACTGTCCCCGGTTTGAATTTTGCATGCAGTCTGCGAGGCCCTTTTAATTTGTGTATCGCCACCAGAAACAAGCCTTTCCTTTTTTTTTTTTTTTGTTGAATTAGCAGGCAGTGACGTGCACAAAGAACAGGATGATGTGGATGAGAAAATTCTGCATGAAAACATTTTTATAAACTTTAGCCAGCTGAATGTGCAAAAGACATGGAGTGCAATATCTGTAGCAGTGAGAGATGAACACATCCATGTTTCAATAAACGAGTCACATGACAATAAGTCAATGCTTTTGACATACCTAAACAGGAGCAATCTTGTGAAAATGAATGTCAGATATTGCATTATTGATGTAATGTGGTATATAACTCTGCACATAAATTCTCTAGACAAATGTGCAAAACTCATTAAACTCTTAATAGGATGAATTGCAACTGTAACAGATGACTCCCAGTTTCTGTCATTTTTTTTAGCTAACAATAAAAACCAGCTACAGCGCATGTATCACATAAACTGGCTAACTAAGGCATTGGGAAGGACTGACAAACGGTGGTTTAAAAATGCTGAAGACAGGATCTAATAGCAGGCAGGATGCATCCTTAGTGGTGGTGATGGTGAAGGCCAGTGACTGTGTTTTGATGGCGTAGAGAACGTTTCTTAGTCACACAAAAGGTCCTTTAGTAGCAACTGGGCATAATGTGAAAGTCACTGCCTACTTTCACATTATTATAGATCAGGTACATGAGCATGACAGTTCCAGGAAACTGACAGTGGGCTGCACCACCCCCATATTTAAACCCAATAGAGCAGAACTTTGGGAAAAAGGTGACATGGGATATCTTGTGTAGGAATGTTCTTTTGAAAAGTCTCCAGAACTGTTGTAGCCTGATTGAGTCAATGCAAAGCGTCTCTAACATGTATCAGTGCAGTGTTAATTGTCTCATAAGACTTAAATATCCAATCTGTCTCAATGTAGATTCAAGTTCATTTTTCTGTGTGTAGCACTTTTAAAAGCTAACAGGATTTTCCTCAAAGTGCTTCACAAGTACTTAATGATATCACCATTGTCCGCACAAATATCCCATTCAGTCAAAAAAAGGATGATGGATTGAGGCATAGTCGTATTCGGGAAGCATCTGTATGCTCTTGCACCGCATAATCCACAAATATATGCATGCTCTCGATTCATATGCTCTCATGCACACACATATACAGATGTATATGTGTACACACGCTGTAGGAGAAGCTTAATCTGCTCTAGAGGGGCAAATGTGGGTAGAAGCGTTTGTTTTGGGGAGAGTTTGTTTGTTTGGGTCCTGGCACCCAGATGAGCAGTAATCAGAGGAGTTAGCAAACAGGATTGTGTTAGCCATGACGCCGAGAATCCTCCCCCACAGGGCCCAGACCCAAACAGCTCAACGCTTTGGCTCTAGACTTGGTGCCAGATTGACACACACACACACACACACGCACACACATCACAGATACCCAGTGTCAAAGCATGTGATGCAACTGATGTAAACTGGTTTGTTTGATGGGATCCAGTACGTACGTTAGCATCGATTTTTTT
Source organism: Acanthurus lineatus (assembly GCA_029814665.1). Taxonomy (NCBI): domain Eukaryota; kingdom Metazoa; phylum Chordata; class Actinopteri; order Acanthuriformes; family Acanthuridae; genus Acanthurus; species Acanthurus lineatus. The sequence continues at coordinate 12,596,194 of JAPZDV010000011.1, read as the reverse complement.
TTCCAGGTGAGAGGAGGCAATGCAAAGGTTTGAAAGTGATATCAACTGATTAATTTTAGTCCGTTTCTCATTTTCACTTGTTCTTCATGTTCTCGGTTGATATGAGCTAATGCTTCTACTCCATTTCCTTTCCCGCCTCTCCTCTTTCTTTCTTCTTTCCATATCTCCTCTCCCCATCCTTGCCCTCCCTGTCCCTCACTCCCTTTTAATCCTTCTCTGTCTCTCCTCTCAGGCCTGGTCGTACGAGAGGCCAGCATAGAGATCACTCGGCAGCAGGTGGAGGAGCTGTTCGGCCCGGAGGACTTCTGGTGTCAGTGTGTGGCCTGGAGCTCCGCGGGGACCACCAAGAGCCGCAAAGCCCACGTCCGCATCGCCTGTAAGTGTTTTCATCCCCCCCTCTCTTCATCCCATCACTCAGTCTTTATCTTCCCTCTCATCTCTGTATTCCTTTTCAAACAAAATCTCCTGGCTGCCAAGGAAATGCATCGCACAGACTGACTTGTGTATCAGGACAGATTTATAGATTCTGCAGATAGAGGCAGTGGAAAAAAGAGGTTTTTGCAAACATGGGACTCAAGTGTCCCTTTGAACTTGAGTTTCTAAAAGGCCTCGCAGAATCCGAATCAGTTCCGTTGTCTATAGTACGAACCTGGAAAAGCAGTGCAGAGGCAGGCAGAGAGCTGCAGCAGTGTATACACATTAGAGAGGCTTCGGCACATGTTTATGCCAGTGTTCCCTCTTTTTTTTTTTTTTCTGTAGGTGGTCCTCATTTGTTCTCTGCCTGTCTGTGTTTGTCCTCCTACTGAAAAGCAGAACACAGTTGTTTCCAAGTAATGACAAACATTTCTGTTACCTCTCAAGTTTAGGCTCTTTTTTTTTTTTTTAACTGCTCCCTGATGGATCTGCCAATCAAAATCTAAAAAGGTAATGAAACCTCTAGAGGACACGGTGAGAAAAGCGGAGTTGTAAAAAGCAGAAACTGCGACATCAAGACAACACAACACATATTACGTAACACAGCTGCTCACAGGTTGTTGACAAAACTCCACCTAAAGGGGCTTCTTTTAAAGTGTCAGCTTGATAATCACTTTCAACACTTCTCAAAGTCATTTCATGTCGTTGTGATTGACGTGTCCCACCCAGCTCGTATTTTTGACTTTTGGCAAACAGATGCAAAAAAAAATGCAACTGCACGCTTGCAGTGTGTATTAAAGTGTGCATCAAAAATATTGCCATCAGTGCAAATAAGGGATATCACTTGAGCTTAATGTGCGGCTGGCAACTCGCTGCCACTGTCAGAATGATTTCATTTCCACGATACAGTACAGCAGAGCGGCACAGTGCGGAGTCAATATCCATGGTTTTCACCTGATCTACTCCATTTGGAGGCACTTAGCAATCATATTCCTGTCCCTCTCAATTTTTACCTCACTGATTTCTCATTTTCTTTCCCTCCATCTTTATTTCACTCTCTCTTTCTGACTCTCTCTCCAGCTAGTTCCCCCTGTTTTCTGCACAGTTTCTTTTTCATATTCAGTGTATGCCCTCTTTTTAAAACAGCAGTCGCTCTTCTCATTACCGCCTCTGTTATACTAGCCATGGTGAATCAGAATCATGCCTCTCAGTCTCCCACAGAGCCCACTCCCGCTGCTCCACCTCCTATAATCACCCATGATGAGCAGCCTTCCAGCACTAACCTATCCCTCAAATCACAATGGACCCCTCTTCCCCTCCCATTAGTTTCTGCTGAATGGATTAGCTCCTCTGCTGGGCTCTCTCTTCAGGCAGGCGTCTTGTCAGAGCCAGACTCTATCCTGTTAGGCTAATGGCAACTGGGCTTGTTTTTTTCCCCACTCCCATCATCTAAACATATACAGTTTAATCAGACGGTGAGTCAGAGCCAGTGCTGGCGAGTTAAAAGGAGAGAATTGTGTTGAAGAACTGGCTTTCAGACTCGCAAAGAAGCTGGCTGGGCTAAAAGTATTGTCGGAGTTAGTGCGTTAAAATTCACTGTATTTACTTTTCTTCATGTGACCTCCAAAGAAAAGAGAAATAAAAGACAAAACGGCTTTGATTGGCCTCCATATTTGGGGAGCAGGGGAGGCTTGCCAAAGAGACGCCATACAAGTACGTGCACAGAAGCAAATTAAATAAATGAATCAAATCAACTGAAATGCCTTTCAAAAGATTGTTGGAGGGTAGTGTTTACTGAAAGAAGCTGGAAATTGATTTGTTTGTCTGCGGCCTTGTAATTTTTACGATTACAACATAATAAATAAAACCTCAACTTTACAACAAGTGACTTTACTGATGATTAAAACTTAAACTCACAAAGTCATTCCTAATCTAGATTTGCACCAACACCTAATGATTTTGTTAAGGATGTAAAAAAAAACTGTTTCTGAGGCGTCTGCCTGGTGAAATTTAGCATTACATGCAGCCAAACACAGTCACTTAAGGTTAATGGTTGTCGTGTGTTTGTCCCCTCTGAAGCTCAGTGAGGCTGGAAGCTTTTGACTGCTGAGGAGAGAGAATGGTGTGACTCCCGCAGGAATGTCGACTCAGCTGGTCCCACACCCTTTAGTGTCCCACAGTACCATTCAGGGTTACGAGAAGTGAAGTGAGGGAAGGAGAGACTACAGAGGAGGGAAAGCATAATTTCAACCCACATCCAATAAAACATACAGTGCAAAATAATCACTCGCATGCTACCTACTGTGTTTCGACGAGAGTGATGCACGAAGTTTGCGAATAATGTTTGAAAAAAAAATACAATATGAGCTCTGGGTGTTTTAATTTTAGTTTAACAAGCTGCAGTTGAAGTATGCAGAATGAAGAGCATGAATATTTCAGTTGAACTCACAAACACAATAAATTCACTCGGTGGTCCACTTGTGGCAGTGGCAGCCTCTAGTTTGCCTCTAGAAGAATAGAATGGAAAGACAGTTTGGGTTTTCTGGCAACATAATAAGAAATGCAACTATCTAAAACCATTAATTATATTGCATTTTGTCATTCTCAGCATGTAATTTAAAGGGGCAGTCTTGAAAATTTCAATCCTGGCTGACCTGGAGACACCCTGTTTTTACTGTGCATAACAGCAAGCGTAGAATATTGTCAAAGGTCACATAATTCTGGAGGCTACAGCAAAAAACTTTTGGTGTTTAATAGAAAAGTTAGGCAATAATTAGCCCTAATTCTGTAAGAAACAGTGATCTGACTTTGAGCTGTGTACAGGGCATGAAACAGCGGACAAAAAAGCCACAGAGAAAGGAGTTTGCTACCTGAGAAGTCGGAGGTGTGCAACCTGTCACCTGCAGCCTTTCATCCCACAGCTCACTGTGGCTGCTCCTTCTTGTTCCATGACTTCCTGCAATAATTCAAACCGAACTGCTGTCAAAAAATGCCAAAAAACAACCATTTTCTTGTCTAGTAAGAGCACAAATCTCTGACAAACACATTGCATTTCCTGTATGTACTTCATAATAAAAGTCAACTCCCATTTTCGCCGGTTAGATGCTTTCAATGCGAGGCTGCAGCACAGCAGTAAGGAACATTTGGTTTACATTAGCAAATACTTAATGCAGGGATCCAAGAATGACACCACAGTAACACTCTAAATATAAACATTGCATTACTTTCAGTAGTGGATAATGGGCTCGATCACCATTGTGTTACCTCATTTAGTGATGGATGGTGATTTAATGGACATTTATTTAAGTGAAAAAATCTTCCAGATCATTTCTTTAAAGAGGTTCTGTGACTGTAAAGTAAGTGTTTTTGCATCTGCTCATAATAACACACTGTCTTTCCGTTGTAAAACATGTTTGGGTGAAACCAGACCCTGCTATGGACCTTATACTGTCATCTGTAAGTGGCTGCCAGGCATTATGGTCAATTCTAAACCACCAAATGGCAAACTGAAACACTGCACAGTTGAGCGGCCAGACCAGTGCCCAGTAAAGACTTGCATACTCTCAAGCAGCTTCATATGGAGAAATCCCGTATAATTAATAGTATTTTTGCTGCAGTGTGTATAACGCTGTTTAACATAATGTGTGTGACAGTGTAGAAGAAGGTGTGCCAGACTCCTACCTCGCTTGTCAAACTGTGACTACATCGCCTCTAATCTTTTGGAAGCATTTTAAACTGCAGCAGGATCCTTCTTTACGTTGTAGTCGTGACATTAGAGCAACAGTAGAATGATTCTCACACCTTCAAACAACAGTATCCCTTTGAGACGTAGTTTCCTCTTCATTTACACTCCTTTCCTTCCCTTTTCTCTCCTTTTCCTTTTTGTCTTAAGAAAAATTGTTTGTCCTTGGATCAAATTCCATAAAGCTTTGTCCCAATGTGTGCCCCTCCAGTCATTCCTTCTTTTAATTTCATACCAGACTTTCACGGAAATTGCTTTCAATTCAACACTCACCCTTTCAGCTTTTGTAATACATAGAAATTTGCGGAGTTATGGCACATTCCCCTGAAGACACACATACTCTCAGGTTGAACCGGCTCTCATTGAATTTGTTATTTTAAGGTTCATTTTTCCAAAATAAAAAATGGACCTCAGAATGACTGTAGGTATTCTTTAGGGCTTGGGGGTGCAGTCCGATCATGTATTTTGTAATAAGAACATGATCTAGATTTTGGAGGTGGGGATGTGCAGCAGTTCGCTGAACAGTGAAATGTCTCTTGTTTCCGTATAGATGCTCTGTCTTTATGTAACTATTCATTCACATACTTTAATCTCTCCAGACATTTAGGAAAGATTATTTATTTTGATGATAACTAGATTTATTTCCCTCCTCACTCACATCACCACTGGCTTTGTTTAATGCTGGCATATTTGCTGGGTTCACTTTATTTCAGATTTCTTATTTTCTTCCAGATTACAAACCGGAAGAGCGCTTGTGTTTGTGCATGAGTGGTGGGTCCTGTTCGTGCTTCAGATTAAATGCGTCAGTAAACGGGCTAAAGAGTGTGTTTGCCAGGAATATTGCAAAGGCTGTGGAACTGGTACCAGCGGAGTTTGGAGGGTTTTATCATAGATTTGATGCTTCAGTTAGTCCAAAGTTCCCCAGTAGTACCCTAACTCCCCATTAAGTCCTCTCCTCTGCTCTGTTGTTGTGTATGATGCTGCTGCCGTCCTGGTCTGTGCAGCAGGTGATGATATATGTCTAATGGGCTTTAGGTTCCAGTGTAGCATGACACCCTCAGTAATCCTGCCCTGTCAGCTCCACCATCCCTGCCCTACACTTCTCCATCAGGGCTCTCACACCACAAAAATATTGACTTTTCATTGGAGGGCAAAAGATCCCCCTCTACCTATCTTCCTTCCATCTACTTCAGGCCAGTTTGTCTGTCTATATGTCGAAGGTGAAGAGAGAAAATAGAAAACATGATTCTGCAATGAAATAAACATTATTGATGAATCAACCTACCTTTTCTTATAAATGTTTATCATAAGTATATCAACTCTGTTATGAATAAATATGCTTTCAAAACAACCCTTGGATTCTACCATTGAACGAGATATAGCTTAATGACACACAATGCACTTCTGTCTGTCCATCTTAGATCTGAGGAAGACATTTGACCAGGAGCCTCTTGGGAAGGAAGTGTCTCTCGAACAAGAAGTGTTGCTCCAGTGTCGCCCACCTGAAGGCATCCCAGCTGCCGAGGTAAGCATCAGAAATGCATTTCGCTGAGCCAGCGCATTGTAGTTGTTAGGATGGTAAGATTACTTCTATTAAAAAAAAATATTCTACTATGCACCAGCACATGTATTTCATAGAAATGCAGGTGGTCGTGATAATCTATACAAAGCCCAGCCGCAAGTTCTTGCTCAAATCCAATAAACTATCAAAGTTCTACTGGCTGTTCGAGGATGCTGTCTGCTGAAATCACTTCTGGTATGACTTGGTTAGCTTAAATGCAACCCCTCCCCCCCAAAGTAGTTGTGTATTTAGCAGATGTATTCATTGGCATTCATTATACTGTATTTGTTGTGAATGCCAGCCATTACTTCAGTTCTTTTATGCCACGTTAAAAGTGATAACCATTGATTGCCAAATTTTGCTTAAGTTTTGAAAGTTGTGTTGAAATAACACTAAATAAATCTGAAACAGCCCATCGCACTGATAATGAAAGTTTTTCCACCACTGCCTGGACTATTTAAGCTCCTTGAGTGTTTTCCTGAACAACGGCCAGTCACTGCAATTTGGTCAAAAGGAGAGAAAATTGTAATTATCTGCCTGTGCTACCTTAGCTCAGCCATCTCCTCCCTGCAGAACACTGCCACACAGCTGCATTTGAAAAAAGGCTCAGTTGAGATTGCAGTAACATAACTAGAGGATGAAAGAGTGGTTTGTTAGGTTGGAATGGGGGGTGGACTTTTGGGTGTTTTTTCTTTTTCTTTTTTTTCCTTTTTTTTGTTGTGAGTTGGGGGTTTTCAGGACTGAACTCTGTAAAGGCTTGTGATTGACCTGGAAAAGCCGAGTTAAGTGAGTGGAACTGCACAGCATTTTATCCCTGCTGAAAGTGCTGACAGGCTAAATGGACTAAAGTTTGGGACTGGCACTCGGCGGACTTTCCTCATACAATCCGGGCTTCAGTCTGATAGTGTTGCTGTAACAGCCACATAGTATTGGTGATTCTGCCAGCCTGTCTAAGGGGCTACCCGTCAATCCAGAGTAGACTTAGTGCAGCCATTAAAGACTCAGCTGGGGTCCAATCATGAAACATCTATGCTTTTTTTTCCCTGTCATATAGAGTTGCTGTGGCAACCAAGATGAACAGTGAAGGGTAAATAGGGGACTTTTACACTTTAATAGCATTTTCGCTCAGGGTGAAGTATTTGTTTGCGGTCAAATAGAATCCGCTTTATTGTATCACTGATGAGCCATTGATTCAATACATGAGAGAAAAAAATACTGTTTTGTTGAATTCTAGAAGTAGAAATGAAGCAATTCACCTCATCTAGAAGAGAAAGCACAAACAGATTGTCTGCAGTCCTGCCCGCTTGCGTCATTCTCTGCATTCAGACTAAGAGCAGTGATTGTTGTGTCTGTTTTCTTTTCCGTCCGTGATCGAGTTGAGTGTTTGTGTGTGTACAGAGGCACTTTTTTTTTTCCAGCTTCTTTAATTACTCATACTTACCTCATGGTTACATTAAAAAAAAAAAGACAACAGTTCCACGCCACAAGTTGTTTTTTCCTCCCCGTATTTCTGAACTCAAACACAGCTGCCTCAGTGGGAAAAGGGACCAAACCGAATGCTGCTTTTTCATCTGTGTTTGTCAGGCCTTTTTCTCACACAAATCCCGCCAGAGAAAAAGCCTCGGAAAAAAACAGATGGGCTAAGTCTGTGGTTACGTATGAATCTGCAGAAATATGTAGCACCCGTTGTGAAGGAGAGATCTGTCATTTTTCACCCACTAAGACAAAAAAATAAAAAAATGTAAAAAAAAAAAGGATGAGAGAGGCTGAAAGCTGAGGGAGAAGAGCTGTTGAGGTTTGTCGGGGTTGGATCCAGTGGGTTGTTGTCAGGCCTCCAGTGGGCTGTCAGTTCGCTCTGTGGTTCCTTCACAGGCCTTCGCCTAGCGGGGGGAAAGGCTGGCAGGATGGCAGGCTGTGGCAGAGCCATAAAACCAATGCTCTCACAGCACTTTTTGTTAAATCATGTGGACTGCATGTGATGGATATTGTGCCATGTTACAGACAGCTTTTCTTTTCGTGTGAGAAGATGTAGCAGGACGTTGCCCAGACTGATTGATAGATGTCACATGTCAGAGTACCAGGAAGAAAAATTCACATCTGAGTGCGTTGGCACACAGCTTGACACCATGCCACAACTCAACCGAGCTCGGAAAATCTATTAATCTGTTGTAAAGAGTGAACGGTGGGATTCGGCTGACCAGCTTGTAGAAAATGTTGCACGACTTACGATCTGGAGAGACTTTTTTAAAAGGAAAATCTGCCATGCTTGTTCATCGCAGCCATCGCTGTTTTCTGTTGGTATTGCAGCCCAGCAGATAAACAACTACAGCCACAGACACCTCGCTGATTTTTAATATTTTCGCTTTTATTATAAAAATGCACTTTAAAGAGATCAGATGAAATACCAACTTTTTTGCAGGCATGTTAAGCGATGACACACCAAAGTAACTTAACCTCACAAACACACACAAACTCACACACACACGCACACTCACACATTTCCAGAGCAATAAAAACCCACAGTTTGGAGAATCGTATTAAGTCAGAGTCAGTTAATTTACCATTTGCAGCTAAAAAACCACATTGGAATTTTCAAAGCTCAAAACATAAATCACGCAGACATCGCTAAGACAGTATAAACAGAATAAGTAAAAAGACATTAGGAAAAACATTTCAATTTACCAACAAACACCCACGCGAGGATAAGTCAGACCAAGTCCTAAGTCAGCAAAAAAAATACGAATGTACAGTTGATTTATAGTCAGTTTAAAGTGTTTATGCGTAAATGACACAGTGTAAATCAGTTCATACGAATAATAAACAAGTTAAGATTATGGAATAAAAAGTGTAAAATGAGATAGTCTGACAATCATCAGAGCTCAAAATAATAAAGAATATTTACCCACAATGCACCTGCTCAGTATCATATCCCTCATATTATGACGGCAAGAAATTAAAAGCTCTTGACAGTCTCCTCTTTGCTGTCACTGATAGTTGTGGGAAGATGGGATACTTTGTCTGAAATCATTGACAGCCACGTAAGTTTTCAAACTACACAGACTCCGATTGTTGTCTTGACTGCACTTGACTAGAATTAGTACCTTTGACCTCTGATGTGCCTCTACATTAACGTTAATAAGCTCAGTGACGGCGGTATTGTCAGCACATTTTACTATCAGATCGCTGTAATGGGAGGCAGAACAGTCACAAGCACAGAGAGTCAATCACAATTAGTTTTGATCTCAGATTACAAAGTGGAACTGTGCTATTTGATGTCATCCAGCATGAGGCTTGTGTCGTCCCCCCCCCCCCAACTTGTCTTTGCTGTTTTCACATGATTTACATTATAGGTTTTAATGATGGTTTACCGCACTAACGACATCTGTGATTCGATTTAAGTGGTTTTGAGTCTTTGCTGGCTTTCTGTGGGGGCCGTTGCCCTCAAAAACAAAACATTATGCTAAATAATCAGAAATGTCTCATATGATGATGCAGAATTTTTGAACAGAGTCTCTATCTATCAGGTCACATCAGACAACACAGAGGTTTTTAGACTTTGAGTGAAGTCAGAGATATCCAAACTCTTATTTTTGACGGTTATTCACACTTGATACATTGATTTTCTGGTGTACAGATAGACCTTTAGTCGTGGAAAACACACTCACACACACACACCCTCATACACACAGAGAAAGAAAACAAGCAGCAGGCATTTATCTTGGCTCTCCTTGCGACCATTACCAATGGAACTTTGGCCTTGGACGACTGAAACACTGCGAGTGAGGTTTCTGAAATAGCACAACGATTCAGTCATCTGAGCGTCTTGTACGGTCTGAATATATTAGACGCTCGCCAGGCTTCCTAAAACTCATTGTTACACGTTTCCACAGCCATGAATATTTGATACACACTTAATCAAGAGCAGAAGGAAAATGTAACTGTTAGGGCTATTCTAGGATAGAAGGGAGAGGGAACGATTTGGCAGGAGAGGCTTGGTTTCTGTGTTACATGGGCTCTCTCTCGCTGAGTGCTGCCCATAGATAGAGTAATAAATGTAAAGATGGGAATGAAGGAGTTTCCATCAGGCCCAACACAGATCTTTCCCTTTGAATACCTCCATGAAGCTCTTTCAGCAACATCTAAAGGGCTTGCATGGATGTAACAGTGGGCCTCGCTTTTCATACTGATGAATATGTGGCAGGCTCATAAAATGGACTTAAATCTCCATTGTGAAAGAATGCAGCTTCATTGTTCCTCTCTCTCTTTTTTTGCCCCCTCTGCCCATGCCCTCCATCTCCAGCTCCACTTCAGACCACTTGTCACAACCTTGAGAAAAAGACAGAGAGTTCAGAGGTGATGCAGCGCCGTGAGCTGCTGAGCCTGTTTCCATGGAAGCGGGATTTTAATTCAGGCATCCCCTCGGTCGGCCGGGGTCCTGCCGTGTTATCATGGGTAACGAGTCATTGATGCTCTGCGGGGAAGAGGCCCTGCTGCCGTGATTAAATCCTTTGGCTTTACTAAGAAGAAAGCCAGAAAACACAAAGATCTTTACTTCGCACTCCCTCAACCAGAGAAATGAGGAAAAGTACGTCAAATGAATTTAGACAGCTGGGACGGCGGCCAGAGTCAAAATTAACCGTTTTCCAGTAGTTCTATTAATCCATAGGGATAGTAGATTTTGTTATTAGGTTCAAATTATATTTCCTCATCTTTAGCTACGGATAATATTTTCCTTTCTACCGATGATGGCTCTCTGCAGTGAGTGTTATCTTATGAAATATAATCCGGCTTGAATATCTTGACTCGAGCACCGCATGAAGATCCAGCAGCCGCCTTTTCCAAACATCAAACCATGGAAATGTCAGTGATTACTGATGATTTTAGGCCCGGTTCCAGTAAACAGGCGAAGTGAAGGCTCGTCAGGTCACCTTGTCAAGAAATAGCTGAGTGCTTCCTCCCAGTCAAAACGGTGCATGGTGCATTTATGAGGAAGAGCGGCGGGAGGGGTGGGGGGGGGGCAGGAGTGTCAGGAGTAACATCACTTCAGCGCCCAGCGAAACAGGAAGTGTGTTTTTATTAAGGTTACCCCTGAGAGAGAAGGTGTCAGGAGGCCAGACCGAATCCCTGTGGCAAGCAGCTGGAGATTGCCCTTCAGGCACTCGCCTGTCAATCACCGCCGTTTTTTTCTGTGCGAAGGCTGTGATTTACTCTAATGGTCCGACGTTTGTGAGCGCTGCTGTCCTCTGTAAGTCACTCGCTGGTGTTACATCCAATCGGTCAGGCCTTTAAAAAAAACATTTACATGTAAAATCTTTGATCTGAGAGGTTTTTTTTTTCCCAGTGCATATGTTCCATCAAACCACCTCTGACAGAGAAATAAATAAAGATGCTTGTGGTTTTTAAAGGGATGCAAAGGCTTAAATGAAAATAGAAAACAAGACCAACTGTATTTAAAACCTCTTTCCTATTCTTTGTGTTTTGAATCACTGGTTCATCACAGCTTTCTTCCAAGCTCTTCAGGTAAACACAGCTTTGTTTACGCCACCTAGAGGGGCAGAAGATGCTTAAAATCATATTTCTCTATGCAACCAGGACTCATAAGGACAGCGAATCGCTGGATGTTAGGTGATATTTTCATTTAAACCCAAATGAGAGAGTTCTCATTGTTGAGTGAACTCTTTCTTTCTCACTACAAAACTCTTTTAAGCTGTTTGCAATGAACCTGTGAATCGAATCCAGCTTTTTTATCCTTGCTCCTGAAGTTGTATACTGAGATAGTTCTGACCTCTATTAGTGCACAAAAAACTCCTCTCTTTTGCTGGAGTTATCAAGGAAGCTTTTCTCAAAGGCCAGAAGAGACTCAAGGAGACCAAGGACTGCATGTACACACTGTATCACCCAGATCTCCAGATTGCAAAGCCGCAGTGTTAGTAATGGTTCATGCTTGTATATTATTTAATATTTCACATGAAATAGCATGTGTGCTTCTCTGCGGCCAACTTTCACTAGTCCACCCACGTGAAAGTATGAGAAAATTTTGGCTTGAAAACAGAATGTACAGTATAATGGCAGAAATCCCATACTGTCATCATCACTGTGTAAATATAGTCAACAGTATTTTGGATACTTCTCTAACAAACAGGCAAAAAAAAAAGAGTATTGGAGACATAAACTAACCCAACCTGCAGTCAGTTGCACTGTGTACGCAGGCGGTTTGGGATTCTAGGGGTCATATTTTCAGATGCATATGAACTGTGGATGAGAAAAAACACAGAGTATGAACTGTGCAAGAGAAAACACAGACAGTTGTGTTGCAGCAGCAAAGTTCCTGGCTGTCCTTGGAGCCAGTTGGAGAAATGGCTTTTCTCCTTCAAAAGACTGAGGGGAGCTTTAGGCTGGGACTGAGCCGGAGGAGGTCATTACTCCTGGCTCGAGCCTCAGTGATCTGTCTTCTGTATGGACACCTGCAGCAGTAACGACTCCAACTCCACCTCTGTTACCTAACCTAACCTCCTCCCCTCCTCTGTGCAGCCCCATCCGACTCCAGCTCCTCCACATGCATCCTCACAAACACACAAAGAAGATATAGTTTTAATAAAGTAATAAAGGCATACACTCACACACACACACACACACACAAACATAACATTTTTCCATCACATCTCAAGCTATCACACCTTAGTGCATTTCAGCTTGTTAATATTTATACAGCTCACATTTCCATACTTGTCATACAGGCAGCTGCGGAGCATATGGCTTGTTGTCTTGTAGTGAATGATAGTTTGTAACCTTTTGTGGCTCATTCTCCAGGTGTGTCATTCAAGCCCGCAGCGGATGTGTGCTGTGAGAAAAAAAAAAAAAAAGGGAAATGAATAAATTACATCGGATAGATAGTTAGACTTCATGTGGAGATGCAGGAGAGCTCATAATGACTTCTCTGTAGAGGAGTCTCACACATTTCTGTGGAACATTTTTTTTTTCCCCTCCCTGTTCTTCCTTTTCACACCCCATCTCCTCCCCCACACTCTGCTGTACGTTCTATTTCTGACACAACGGCAATGAGTAATGAATGGTTTTGCTTTCGTACTGGTTCTTAACAAGTGAGTTGATTGTATACAGTGTGTTCTGTATATTGAGCTAATTAGTGTTGTGCTGGCACACCCTGGCACAGCGCAGAAACAGGCCCACTCACTGGTTCCTCCTACGACGCTGCTGCAGCCAGGCCTGCAGCCAGCCATGTTAGCAAGAAGAGAGAGGAAAGAAAGTGAAACTGCATCCTTATTCAAGACGTAAATCATAAGGTGTGACTCTTAAAAAGACCTGAGGTTTAACTTTTGCTTTAGTTTTGCACAATTATTGCGTGTCAGTTGCTTTAATAAAGCTCAGAGTGTGATGTTTAACACACACTATCAATACATGCTGGATGAATGTCGTAAGTGTGTGACATTAAATCGATTTCGGTGCAGTTTTACTCTTTACTTTCACTCTCACCAATCATTTTCAGCGGCTGCAGCAAGCAGTGGTTTGACATTGTGTTGCTGTACCTGCTTAGCAACAAACAGCAGACAGGCGAAGTTAACCAAAGTGAGGCATATTTCTGGTAAAGAGCAAGCCGTTTTTTCTCAGGAGCTGTTGGAGGCAAAAAAAAAACATCTGAAAGGAAAAGTGTGTATTGGAAATGCAGTGTCAGCTGGAGACAAACGCTGCTTTAAATGGATTGCTTGAGGTGCTCTGTATCAGCTGGGTTTGTGCAGAAGCAACTTTTTTGCCGTTGTAACTCTATAAGATGATAATATTTCACTGTTGTGTTTTTACCTCTTGTTTTCCACTGCATTCAGGAGGTCAAAAAAATCAATAAAAATAGTTACTTGAACTCTGGGAATACTGTTACTTCTTGGAAAACATTTCATCTTCAGTGGTGACCTCACCCTTTACTACAAGACTAGATGCAAAGTTTTTGTTCACACTTTAGCTAATGTTCTGCTCCAGCATCCCCTTTCAAGAGGAATTACATTACATTATATTAGGGAGTAATGATTACATTACATAAGACCTTTTAGGTGAAAATACATCCTCCTTTTTTTAAACAGAAACATTTTGGCCTCCTATATTCACACCTAACTGCGGCATTTTCATGGTCTCACTCAGTACCATCCTATACATCCTGCTCTGTGAATTTTTACAGGGCTCGAGAGATTTTTTTCACTTGGTCATGTGAAATTTAGTGACTTCACAACTTGACGAGAATCAGCTAAACATACAGTCTTTGTCCCAGGTCTAGGAGAATCCTTTACAAAAAAGCCCTGCTGAGCAGTTATTTCTTTTTTTTTTTTTGCTTCACAGATTTTAAATTAGCCACATTTTAAAGTGTATGCAAAAGCAACTTCTGCCCACTGGTGTCTGCAGCTAAAAACAAGATGCTGACAGGCTCTTCCTTGCTGCTTCTCTCTGCTTGACCACTGGAGTGAATCAGGGCACCTGTGCACAGTCTCTTTGTATGCCTGTGCTGCATGTGAGCCCGCTCTAACACTGTATACATGTCACTGATTCATCACTTTGAACATCACTGATTCCCCTCTTCCAGGATGTGCAGCACCGCCTTTGACATCCCACTTTTCCAACCCGTCTTTATTGCTTTTCTCACTACCATCCTATACATCCTGCTCTATGAATTTTCCCAGCACTCGAGAGGGGAAAAAGCTGTCTTTTCTCAGTTGGATTTCTTAGTTTTCTGTTTACATCTTGCTTTAGTCTTTCCCTTTTCCTCCTCTTCACCTCCTCAAGACATAATCACCTATGTATAACCTTTTTCCTCCATCACTTGTCTGTATCCTGTCTCGTTCGGCCTTCTCTCTCAAAGATGATGTATCATACTCATCCTGCATGGGAACCCTCTTCTCACTCAACCGTCTCCTCATCTCTGTCTTACACCTACCTGTCTTTCTTTTTATCTGTCTCCTTGTCTTCCTCTTAAGGTTTACACTTCCATCTGTCCTTCTCTCTCTCTCTCTCCCTCTCTCTCTCTCTCTGTCTGTCACTTGGCTGCCTCCGACCAGACAGGAAGACTCCCTCTCTTTATGACAGCTGACATGTGGCAATTTCCCTTCGTTAATGACAAGAAATGTGCCAATTACCTCTCCGGATGTTTCGCTGCCAATCAGACACTAACGAGCTGCGAGTGTGTGGCTGTGCTGTGCATGGGCGTGCGGGTTTGTGTATCTTCGTGCGCTTGGTTGAGTGTGTTGGCATGAGAGAAAGTTGGACGGCGTCTTCTGCTGGGTTTCGATCATTTGAAATCTTTTCACAAGGGTGGTGTAGAGACTGGCTTACCTTTTTTGATCTCTGGTTTTATTAATGAGTCCCAATTATAGTCCATACAGAATAAATGATGGGTGAACTGTTGCTCGCTCTACCTCCCTATCTCACACAAACGTTCCCACATCTGACATGAGTTTCTACCACTTTCTATCCCTCGTCGCCGCGTCTCCCTCCCACCTCTCCATCTGCACTGAAAAGCTCTTTTGTTCAATTTTTAATTACCTTCTCATATAAAAGTGCTCTTGACATCTGAATGCAGCACGTTTGGAGAGGCTGCCACTGTGATTGGTGCAAAAATTGGATAACCACCTCCCTGTACGTCAGTGTCAATCTCTATTCCAAGAACAGACCTTTTACTTCCCATTGCCCCGCGCTCTGCACACACTGAAGTGAGTCCTAAAAGACAAAATATTTATCATGTCAACCAAACCCACCGTTTCTCTTGTTTGCATCATCTTTCTTTGTTTTACTGAACTTGTGTTCCATCACTTTTCATCATGCCACAGGGAACAAAGGACACACAAAATGGCAATCAGATCACTGTGAAATCTTTGTTCTCTAAACATGAGGGTCCCTCTGTCTGGTTTCGTTTGTTATATATATCAGTTTCATTCAGTATTAAAGACTAATGGTGGTATTGTGACACAAAAACACAAAAAATATCAGTGTAACTCTTATTCAGTAAATATACTTATGCACTCACTGTGATCACTGAAGCATGGATGTAATGATGAAGTGGTAATTGCTCATCATGAATAATATAAAGGATGAGGGTCAACTACAGTATTTGTGTGTGAATGCAATAAGAGAACCTGTATAAAAATTATTGAAATGTCAGGAAGAAAATGTCTTTCCTTACACTAAAAGCCACAGTTAAATGAGTTTTTATTAATATTATAATTATTTTCAAGATCCTCCAGGTCTTGAATTCTGGAGGTCATGGCAGATGTCTAACTGCTGAGTCAGCAGATGTCACAACAGATTAGTTGCCGTAAGATTAAAACAAAGGCCAACTCAATAGATCAATACATGAAATGTTAAATTAATATGCGTATCATATGTGCACATGCTTTGCTATTAATTCCTGAAGCTGAATCCTTTTCTGAAACTAAACTTTAAAGCAATATTTGCAACAACGTTCCTACCGAGTTTGTTTTTTTCCAAAGCAAGTTCACATAAATAAGACAGACTAATCCCAGAGAATTGACACCTCTACAGAATGACAATTGTCAAATCTCTGACAATTTTCTCACAATGTTTTCATTCAGTGTTTAAATGGCTTAAGGCAATTAATTCATCAAGAGCTAAAATGACAACAAGTTTTTTTTTCTGTGTGACAAGAGACACTCAAAATGCTACAGCGGAAGTTACAAAAATATCAAGAACTGCCATAAAATCCATATTTGTAACTTCTATTACTGATAAAGAACACAATAAATCATGAATTTAATATGCATTTGAAACGTTTTATTGCTATAATCATACTTGCTGAGTGTATTGTGAATATTTCAATGTCTCATACAGTTTCTATGAGTGTGCATAAAGTTTTTTGTCAGTTTTATATGGGATACACACAGCATGACCTTAAGTTTGGAAACACTGCGCTGTAGCATCATATATATAGTTGCATTGCAACTTATGTCACGCAGCACTTCATTGCATTCATATGAATTATTTAATTGCAGCCACCAGTATGCGTGTGAGGGGTATCCTATCCCTCCTGACTCCATAAGATTGATTCAGCCAACACACGTTTATAGAGGAAAAACTCTCATAAGCACCGAATCAGCAGAGAATATACATGACATCATGCTCGCAGGCATTTACTGTAAAGCTCTGTTGATATTAAGTTTGCATCCAGTGTTTGTTCAGATGTAAGTGTTGTCAGGGGGATAAATTTCGTATGAGCTGCACGGTGGAAGTGTTGTATGCATTGATTTAAAGTAGGAGGGTGGGGGTTGGAGGAGGACAAGTGTGAAAGAATTGTGAAGTGAAGTATTGAAAGTACTTCTAGCCTCTCCAGTGTTTTCCCACTGGAAAAGGCAAGAGAGCAGGCGGCCTCGCCGAGGTGTGACGCTGATGGCATCTTTGATTTCTGTCGTCTCGAGCTAACACGGACCCTGGTGATGCATGTATCTCGCTGCAGGTCACAATCAGCACATCTTTTTCTTTTTGGGAAAGTTCTAACAGTGCTGGTCTTTTAACAATGGCCAACGTGTTGTTCATCACAGCACCACCACATACCGCTTCTGTGTTGTTTCACAAGAGATTCAACATCAACAGTGAGCCCACACGCTGTTTTGTCTTGGCAGGCCTTATATCAGGTTATTGCCCCACTTTTTTTTTGAGATACTTTATCTCTCACGAGAAAGAGCCTTTATAAACATCCCGCTTATCTTCGCCTGTACTACTCCTTAGAGTCTTATCTCTTATCAGGCCCTGCTCCTCGTTGGATATCACAATACACAGGAAGTTAGTTATTTTCCAGGCCTCCTCATGACCAGGCGGCTTCTTTGAAGAAAACCAGAGACCCCAGGAAATATTTTGATTCATAAGTGACTGATGAGTGTGAGGCGGCACGTGTTATTCTTTTACGAACCTTTACACCCCTCGAAGAGAAAAGGATCTTGGTGATTTACAGCCAAATAAAGGCTCTAAATGGTCCCCTGTTCTGTGATGGTGCCAGGAGTTCAATATCAGTATCATTTTGAGGAATGAAACTCATAAGGAAAGGTCAGAGAGCCTTTCAGCTTCAGGAATTGCGGAGAGTTTTTCTTTTCTACACTGTCTGGCAATGCTGCTGCTTCTGTAGCGTTTTGTTCTAGGGAGAGAATAAAAAGAGCATGATAGATATTGACTTTTTGTAGCAGGACCTCAGAGACGTACACAGTTGTGCCTCTAATTCTGGCACTTGCTGCTATTTGAGAGGTTAGGCAGAGACAAGAAAAACTCTGGCTGTTTAAACACTTTGCTGTGATTTCTCTTCAATTTAATGAGGTCAACCTGTCTTATATCTTCTCATACAGCGTCTGTTTGATTTACTATTCTTTTGTCTCTGAGCTTTCTCTTTTTTAACATTGCGCTCCCTATTTCTTCTCCTTTTTCTTCTTCTACTTCTTCTCAGGTGGAGTGGCTCAAGAACGAGGAGGTTATCGATCCAGCGGATGACAGGAACTTCTACATCACCATTGACCACAACCTGATCATCAAACAGGCCCGCCTCTCTGACACGGCCAACTACACCTGTGTGGCTAAGAACATCGTGGCCAAGAGGCGCAGCACCACCGCCACAGTTATCGTCTATGGTAAATTAAAATTTTAACTTTGAGCTACACAATCAGTTAGATCCAACTTTAACCATAAAGCTCTTGATCAGCACAAGTCGTCCTCCTTATATGCATAATAGCAATAATAGCACATAAGAGATCAGTTAGTCAGACACAGTTAAGAGGAAAAGTGGTGAATTCCTGTAAAAAAGTGAGCTCAACTGAAAATAAAGCACATTTTAAAGTCACTCTGCATAAGGCAAATCCCTCTCTCTGCTGCGACGTGCAACAACCACTCATTTTTGTTCCTGCCGGAAGGTGTGCAAAGACTGGAAGATTTATGATTTTCTGAACCTCTGAGCACGGTGCTGATGTGGCTGAGCCATACTTAAAGAGACCCCCGCTGCGGTTTCACACAGACTCACCCACCGTCTCCTTGGCATCACCTAACATGACTGTTATTGCACAGCACGTCAGCAAAGTTCAACTTCAGTGCCTGCTGGAGGCGATGCATATTCAGACTGAATGAAGAGATGTTGTGTGCACATGGATGAGAACACACACACACACACACACACACAAGACAAAAGTGAATGCTAGAAACCAATACTTCCACCAGGGGCAAGTTTCAAATTATGTTGGAAGTGTAATGAGGTTAGCATTCTTTTCATTTTGTTTAACTACTCCAGTTAAAAGGACCCTTTCAAAGACACCTTCACTGAGAAATGTGCCTTTTTATGTTGATGTACTCTAGAGACCATGACAATGTTGACTTCTATCTGTGCAAAGTTTCTCACTAGAGAGGTGTTTTCACAGTCATTTACTAAAAAGGAGATGTGAGTTCTCAAATTTAGAGGTTCAAATGTACCAAGGAATAGCTACACTTGATATATCACAAGTTTCAAAGCCAATCACAGGTGGAGAAACCTGAAACCTCCAACACAGAGCCAATTTGCACAGAAAGTGAGTTAGCACAACCGCTAACACTGTGTCAGCCACCGCTAGGTCCAAGCTAACGAGCTAAAAAATGTCTGCTAGTCTCTGATTTTGGTGCACAGCAGACTTTTCCTCTGAGTCAAGGTCTGACCGAGGCCCAAACATGTATGGCTAAATCTCTCCAATGTTTCCTCTCATGCTAATTTAGCCATCGTGTTGCACGCTGCTCTTTCACCAGCTAACCTACCGCAAGCAGTGGTGACTGGCAAGGCACAAGGCCTGTAATTGATAGATCCAGAATTTCTCAATGAGGAAGAAGGATTTTTTTCACTTTATGTAGAAAAAACATTAAAATATTAAAACAAAATATCAATCATAGCAGAGTATTTTGTATCTTGGGAGGAACTTTTAGCGAAGACTGATTAAATTGTGGCTAGTGGAAACCAAGGCAGAGATGATGTCAATGCACAAATTGTAAATCCAAGAAAGTGAGAGATTCCAGGGACAGTTCTATATCCTAGTGTCAATATATGGCTATGATGTCAGCTCACCCTCAAGGAGAAATACAGCAAGCCCCTGCTTGTTTAACCAAAATAGGATACTTGCACATTTATGTACAGTTTGGCTGCTTATATAAGCACACATCTGTACCTATAAATCAGTATGAAAAGCCCAAAAGATAAGTGAAACTTGTGTCTGACACTAGTGATGAAAAAGTGAGAAGTACAGGCAGTGTGTTTTTTTAGCCCAGTGGTTTCCTGTCCAACATGCTACAAGGACACTGGAAACAGGAGCACGAGCTGGCAACAAAAGAGAAAAAAAGGGGGAATTGAGACAGTGAGAAAGAGGGAGAGAGAAGATAGATCCATAATCCACGGAGGAAAGAAAGTAGACAGTAAAGAAATGTGGGGCTTTGGCAGTCCACCCCCGGAGTCCAATATTTTGGGCCTCACTCATAAGCATGTCACATTTGAAAGTCGGAGGCTCCAAGGGGCCCGGTTCCACCATCTCAAATGCCACAGACTTGTTCTCAGCCACAAGCCCTGGTGTCACTCTGCACTGGATTTAGTCGCTGACAGAGATGGATGAGAGAGGGAAGAGAGGCATTAGGAGGAATCAGTGAATGGAAAATGCAGCAATCTGACCAGAATTTACTGTCTGGCTTCGAGGCAAAGTAACGATCCGAGACTTTAGGGTGAGAACACAAAAAACTCTATATATCCATTTTACAGTGGGCAAACAGCCGTGTATAGAGACGTCCAAGAGTGAGGGGATTCTAGTTAACTGATACGTCACACTGAGGACAAATGTATCAAGTTTTATGTTTCATTCTGAGTCTCTCTGTGTTTTTATTTAATTTTTGTTTTTGATATGATTCATTCTGTTTTAATTCATGTATATTTCACTTCTATTTGTGCATTTTACAGTTTATTTTTCCATTTTTTTCAAAAGCAGTTTGTAACTTTTTTAAAAGAAAAAGCTAAAATAAATTACCATTTGATAAGAAAACAATTAAAAACCAGTTTAAATGTTTTTTTAACATGTTTTATTAATGTGCAAAAATTACATTAGCATACAGACAGTCAAATTTCCATCACATTAACTTGTTTTTCAGTGAACGGTGGTTGGTCCACGTGGACAGAGTGGTCAGTTTGCAACAGCCGCTGTGGTCGTGGTTACCAGAAACGCACCCGCAGCTGCACCAACCCTGCCCCGCTCAACGGGGGCGCCATCTGTGAAGGGCAAGGCATCCAGAAGCTGGCGTGTAATCCTCTTTGTCCAGGTAGGACAGAAAAATTACAAAAACCCACTCAGCAGGTGGGAAAGGGTGTAGGCTCACAAAAAAAACAAAAACAAAATACATTTAATGTGATACTGTACAAGTCTGTGTTTGCATATTTCGCTCTGTTTGTGCCTCCACCCTTACGTGTGTGTGTCTCTCTCCCACCTGTCTCCCACTGTCTCGAATCACGTACCCGCTCACCCACTCATGCGCTTGTTTGTTTTCATCTTCTCATTTGCCATTTCATTCACTCTGCCCCCGGTCCGTTCCTGTCTGTTGTGTGGTAGTGGATGGCCTGTGGACTGAGTGGAGTAAGTGGTCCACCTGTGGGACAGAGTGCACCCACTGGAGGAGGAGAGAATGCAGCGCACCAGCACCCAAAAACGGGGGGAAGGACTGTGAGGGCATGGTGCTCCAGTCCAAGAACTGCACCGATGGGCTGTGCATGCAGAGTGAGTACCCGACTAATCCTCTGCTACTCTCTCTGACCTGCCAACCGAAAGACTTTCTCTTCACCCTTTGACCATGAGTTTCACTCTGCTCTCTCCTCATCACCACGCTGTGTTTCACATCGCCACATAACACACTCACCCTGTCGCTCGCTCACTCTGTTCCACTTCACTCATACATAAACAATGGGACATGCTTAAAACTACTCTTCTTGCTGTCCTCTGCGCTCACACACTCATTATTTGCACATGTATAATACACAAAAGCTGTTGGATAAAAGGGACACAAAAGCTGAAACCTCTTGCACATCTTTTCCTGCGTCAGCTCCAATATAAGTATATGTTTAAAAAAAAAAAAAGACGACTGGGCCACATGGGGAGGCACTCAAAGTAATTATCCTTGTCACAGGCTAAGCATCTGGGAGTTAAATTTGAAATAATAATAAGTGATTATATTGTAATTACGTTAGGGGGGTCACAACTAGCAGACTGCTTTGATTACTACCTTAACTTAAAAGCCCTGGATTCCTCGGGTCCAATGGGAGGAAACAGGAGGCCACAAAGTGCTGACAATTACATGTGCTGGAAACTATTGTGCATAATACTCTACACTTACAATGATTTTGCAAGGACACAAAAGACTCCAGGATGAACCAGCATTTCTTTCTCATAAATCACAATTCTTTTATTGGTTTTAATGTTGTGTCGCTAACACACACAAAAAAAAAAAGGCCAAGTAGTTTGTGGAGCAGCCAGATATTTTTCTGCGGGCAGTGAATTGTTTTTCTGCTTCTCTTTCTTTTTCTTTTTTTTTCCCAGGCAAGTTAAAAACAGGCCATGTAATTTATTTGAGCCAAAAAATCCTGCTCCCTCTCCTTCATAATACATCCACAGATTGGAATCCTGCTGCAGTTGCTCCGGCGCAGGATTGTTTGCAGTATTAAGAAACTACTGAGCGCAACATTTGATGCCATGAACTTGATCCCTTAAAACAGTCTTTGCCCTCTCTTTTCTGTTCCCATAATAATAGCAAGAGAAAGGGGATGTGAAGGGAAAAAACTGCACAGTAACTCACTTAAACTGTCGTCTTGTTTGATAAAAAATCCCAAATAAACGTCTTTAAAGGTGTTGGAGCCACACACCGTCCCAGATGCCTCCATGGTGTGTGTAACCTACTACAGATGGTGATTGTGACACTAATAATATAACAGAGGCTCGGCTTCTGGGTGTCTAAAATTTGGTAGAGCTGGTCGTCACCGTGTGCAACCGATCTGAGATTTCGCTGCACCCTGGGGTTGTAAAACTGCTACCTGCAGCGTCGGTGTCGACATGATGTAATGTAGGCCACGGATGACATCACACACTGGCCGTCAGTAAGCATCCTTACATGCAGCTGGCTGATGGATCTGCATGTGTCTGTCCAAAGTAAACACAGGCTGTTCTGCGTGTCCGTATGAGCTGAGGACTGACAGGAAAGTATGACTTCAGTGTTCAGTGATTTCATTTAACATTAGCATCAGAGGAATGCATTAACTGATCTCATAGCCAAGGTCGTATGTCTGCAGCGTGTAGAAACATCAGGGAGCAATCTGCAAGAAAACCAGCTCTTATTTGTCTTATTCATCTTATTTTATTTCCCACTGCGGCACAACATACATTCACCCCCCCACACACACACCTCCCCCCTGCCCCGCCGCACGCCCCTCAGCCTATCTGAGAAGCATTAGTTCTCAGTAGATTGATGGCCAGTTTGCAGAAGAATATAAAGCCATAATGATATGGATTTAGGATCATTTCAGGGATTGATTTTTTTGGAAGCTAAGAGGGTGAAGCCACTTATGTCAATGCTAATGACCATTTCCACCAGCATTTAGGAGAACGGCCCCATTATCTAAAAGCTCACATTATGGCAAATATGATTGGGAATGGAAGTTGTGTGCAATCCGAACTCACCTCGCGCCGCTGATCTGCTCCCTCCAGTGCAGGGCTGTGATTCAGGCCCAACGCGTGTCTCTGGATTCCATTGCAGCTTGATCTCATTTTCTGTTGTTTGAATTTATTTAAATCATTTCAATTTGCAATCCATCGCGCAAAATCTTGGCACAGGAATATGATACGACGAGAGCTGGAAATAGAACATGTGATACTCAGCCAAACACAGCTGACCTGAGTCAAAAAGGAAAGGAGTTTTTTTTTGTTATAATTTACTTTGCAGCTTGTTTAGCACATTAAGACTGTCCGGGAGTTTTGGGGTTTGGCAGTAACTCAGTTAAGCAACTACACGTTGATCCGGAGAGGTTGCACTCTGCCTGTTCAGATTGAACTTCCCATCTCCAACACAAGAGTATAGTTTTCACAGTTCACTGAGGCTGACCTGACTGAATCTCTGTTTTTTGCGCTCCCTCTGTGGTCTGATGTTGTTTTCCAAGCCTTTGGTAACCCTGCTCTAAGACATGACATTTTCTTGACATATTGATGCAGAGAAAGGGGAGCGCCTACTCCAGCAAGGGCGAATGCTTTATTTCTAACACCAGAGACTGAAAAAGTCACGACTCTAAGGTTCATGTCAGCCTCCCAAGAACAGGAGGTCCTTACATTTACATTTATAAGTGTTCAAAAGATGTTGATTAAATGTAAATACATATATTTATGTACAATGAGCAGCTTTAGATAACAGATTCTCCTTCAAGAGGCAAAAAATCAACCTTTGTCTCCTCGTCTGATGACATCAGTTTTGCAAGGCGAATGTATCCATCTATGAGTCTGGAAATCTGTCGTTTTTGAGGAAGTAATGGCTGAAACATAGACAATGATTTCCTGTCTCCCATTCCCCCACAGCCTCTATGATGTCAGGAAAGAATAATCTTTGTCTGTCTGGGGCTCCAAGGTTTCCTTTCGGAGCCCACCCACCGAAAGCATACTTTCACTCCGGCCATACGCTGGACAAACGGATGAATAGAAACTCCACAGGATGGGTTCAAACGGGCCATCAGTTAGACTAACCCTGACACTCACCTCCCCCCCTCGCTCCCGCCCAGCCACCCGGTTTGCCTGATTACATGTACACACCAGCCCCATCTATCAAGCCATTGATTTTCCTGTCGGTCCACTTGTCTGCCCGTGGCTCTCTCGCTCTCCAATAAGAACCTCATTGTTTGTATAGTTGTTTATGGATGTCCCAGGGAGACTGAATATTATGTGTACTAGTGCACTATCCCTGGCTACTGTTCTACGCTGCTTTCCAGTACAATATACCCTACATTCTAGTCACAACAAGGCAAAACCAGAAGCCAAATTGGTGCCAAAAAAAAAAAAACATCTTCCTTATTTAATATCCCCCCCCCCCCCCCCCCCCAAAAAAAATCTCCATCCCTCAACCTCTTTTTTCATTCCCTGCTTTCCTAACATAATTGTTCCTTTCATCCCGTGCGCTATCCTCTCCATCCGCCTTCCAGTGACAGATGCAAGGCTGTTGGTTCTATTGACTGTGCTGGAGTCCACACTTTATCAGCCCCTCCATTCCCCTCCCTCATCTGCCTCAGCATCAGTCCTGCTGCCGCCGCTGCTGCCGCTGCTGAGGCACTAAGCCAGGGTTGATGGATCACGCCACTCCCTCACAGAAACCGCCGTGCCCCAACCACCCCCCCACACCCAACCCCCCAACCCCCATCATTCCTCTCGCCATCTATCTCTATACTCCATAACACGGATCTGGAGAGGAGTGGCCAAATCAAGAAAGATCGCTTCCCTGTGTCATCACTCCTACTCACGAGTTTGTTGCTGTCTCATTTGTTGAGTTTGTTTTTCTGTTGGCTTAAAATTTGTTTTTCATAATCCCTCTATATCGTCCAACCCCCCCCCCCCCGACTCCCCCCTTTACCTCCCCTTACCCACTCCATCCACGATTCCTCTCTTCAAGGTTCCTTATATCAGAAGTCCTCTGAGGCAAAAGACAAGAGTGATTTTGGAAATACATGTGAGTTGTTTTTTGTTTTTTGTTTTTTTTTTTCATCCTTTTCACTTTTCTTTCGCATTATTTCTACATCCATTCTCATGTCTGTCTTTGTCTTTAATCTTTGTTTGTCAGGTCGTACACATGGAATCTGCGGTCTCAAAAAAAAATCATTAGAAAATATAAGCTTTTTGCAAAAACAGCAACTGGTATTTTCTGCACTTAACACACATAAAACACAGAAACAATGAAACGCCATTGTTCTTTTATGTCAATCGATGTTTCATACTGCTGCTCTGCTTTTTGTTTTGTTTTTTGTTTGCTTTTTTTTTTTTTCTCAGATAACAACCTCGGGGCATATCCTCTTTTGATTTCCATTCTGTCTTTTCCCGTTAAGTGTTTCTGCAAGTCGGCTGCCTGTTCACAGTCATGTCACCGCTCTCCAACTCGGAGCTGACACTGCCCTTTACCCTGTTGCTCTTGATGAACTTCAGCCTGACACTTTTGTCTCGCCATCAGTTCAGACACGGAGTCTGGCGAAGAATTTAACCCGCTGTCATTATCTCTGCATGTCTTTAATATTTTTTTTCCCTCCCGTCTGTATCTCACCCTGCCTCTGTAAATCTCCGCGTTCTCACAGAGAATGGAGTGTTCGATAATCCCTTTCATTTCCATTTCTTGTACTTTTCCGTCTCTGACAATGGCTCATGTTCAAAGGGATGTATTAATCTAAGTGATACATTTTAATGCGTACACTTAGCAGGTTGCTGCCTTTATCATCAAAGCGTGGATGGAAGATAGTTCGTCTGAGGGGATATATGTTAAATAACTTGCTGAGATGCTTGGCAGAAGAGGCACAGTGAAATGACATTTTTCAGACTTTCATCATTGCCTCCCTGCTCTGTTTTCTGTTTGTGTCCATGTGAGAGAAAGGATTAAGCCTAACATACGCAGATGAGGATGTATCTTGACATTCCTCTTTAATGTGATGTCTCAGTAAAGGCTGAATGGAAAGAGCCAGGTCCTTCATGTCCTTCCTGAGGACTGAGGGAAATAAAATAGAAGCCTTTCAGTTCATCTAAAGAAAAAAAGACAGTTTTTCTTCCCATCACAATGTTTATACTGATAGTGAAAGGGAATGTCCTGCTGAAGGTCAAACCCAATTTCATCTCAGTTCAATACTGATAACATGTTGAATGCTGTAATCGTTTGATTCAATTTTAAAACCATCTTATCATTTAAATATGTCATATTTGGTGGGGAAAAAAGTGATGCGCTTTTAATTGATGAGATAATAAGATAAAAACACTCGACTTGTGTGTTTCATTTGTCTCAAAAGCACTCCCTTCTCTTGCTTTTCTCCCTCTTCTCCTTTCTCCCCTTTTGTGCAGGAGAAGACAAGAGACACAGATTGAGTGCCATCTGTATCCCTGAGACACATGAGGCTAATTTACACAAATCCTCAGCCATCATGCATGCTCTGATAATGCTCTGTGTGTGTGTGGATATGTGGCTGATGCTGCCATCTACTGGCGCACAGTCTGCTAAATTTGCATACTCAAGATTATCCCTAACAACAGACGTTTCTCTCTCACCAAATAACTTCATTTTCTCATAAAAAATGCATTCGTATGCTTTGGTGTTTGACTCTTTTAGTGGCCCCCTGATGTGTGGTGTGTATTCACATGTTGAACAGTGGGCACATACAGGCTGACACTTGCCTGCTGGCGTTGATTACCTCTGAAAAAAAAAGAGTTTCTCCCTATTTGTCAACTCGGTGACAGTGAAGGACATTCTTTACCAAACACTACAGAGAGTTGAGACTGTCAGTAGGCATCCATTAAAGGGTCTGATTTGTAATGCATGCCTGTCTGAGTCTCTGTTTCTAACAACCACTACATCCATGCCAGGCCTACTAATCACAGAGGTTTCTCCAGCTGGAAAGTGGACAGAAAGACTCTGGGAGGGAGACAGAGATAAAAGACAATTTGAGAAATGCAAGCTATGTCTAGATCTTATCTTCAGTGCGTAAGAACAAAGACAGAGACAGACTCTGAACTCCAACACAGAGCACCGTAATTTGAAGATGAAAACATCTATATCTCCGTCTTCAGGACTTTTGATCTCACTTCTGAGCCTGCTTGTTAGGACAGTGTGTCATTGGGTTGCACACGAGCAGCCGTCCTTATTAATTGCGCCGTTGTGCACAGACTTCATCATCATTAACTTCATATTTTTTTTAGCTTCTTATTATCTTTATGATGCATGGTATAGAAACCTTCTCTCACATATACACACACACAACACAGTATGACTTCACAAGAAACATTAATCTATGACTTTGTAAAAGGTCCGGTGTTGTTCGTCTCCCTCTCTCTCTCTCTCTCTCTCGCTCTCTCTCAGTTCTCTACGGTGCAATAGATGCATCATTATCTCTTTTTTCACTTCTGACAATTAAGAGTCTCTTATATTATTTGATCAACACCCAGACTGTTTCCCACAGCAGGCCAGCATTAACCACAATAAAAAAAAAGAAGACAAGAGATATACTTTATTTCCCAGTAGATGGTTATTAATATCCGGCTTAATCTTAAACCAGGATATTAGTCTGCTGATAATGGCTTCATCACAACTCTTGCATATTGAGAACCAAAGCTTAACACTATTGATGTGAACTTATGAGATCTTAAAAGACTCTTTTTTTTTTTCTCTCTGTCTTTTGTCTCTCTTCTCAACCGTCCCCCTCCCTCCTCCTTCTCCTCCTCCAGTGGCCCCCAGTACAGACGATGTAGCTCTGTATGTTGGTATTGTCATAGCGGTGATCATGTGCCTGGTTATCTCTGTCGTCGTGGCGCTCTTCATCTACAGGAAGAACCACCGGGACTTCGACTCCGACATCATCGACACCTCCGC
Organism: Acanthurus lineatus; assembly: GCA_029814665.1. Classification (NCBI taxonomy): domain Eukaryota; kingdom Metazoa; phylum Chordata; class Actinopteri; order Acanthuriformes; family Acanthuridae; genus Acanthurus; species Acanthurus lineatus. The sequence continues at coordinate 12,567,860 of JAPZDV010000011.1, read as the reverse complement.
CCTCAACGGAGGATTCCAGCCAGTCAGCATCAAGACCGCCCGCAAAGGTGGGGCCTTAGAATACTATGTGTTTGTTTTTGTGTGTGTTCTCCTGCATGTATGAGCGTGTCTTGTTTTCAAGTACGTCGTTCCCTGTCTTTAATATCACCTACAGATAGCAAAATGTAACTTTTACATCAGCTTATTTAAAGATTCAGCATGTAGGATTTAGGGGGATCTTTTTATAGAAAATGGCAGAAATTTAATAAAATATTCATAAGTACATTTTTACTTGCGTTTTATCACATGAAAATAAGAATCTTTTTTGCTTTCGTGTCCTTAAAATGAGCCTTTCACACCTACAGAGGGAGCAGATCCTTTTCCACAGACTCCACCATGTTGCACGGCCATGTTTTTACAGAAGCTCAGGAAAACCAAACACTTGCTCAAAAAACAGCCTTTGCTTTTTGTGTCGTTTGTGTGACCAACACAGGTTGTCCTGCATGCTTAAAATGGGAGGTTAGCAGGAGGATAGTCAATACAACCTGGAACTTAACTGCTAGATGCCACCAAATCTGACACACTGGACTTTCAAAGCATCATGATCTTGTTTCTAAAAGCCCTTTACCTAACAAACCATTCTAAAAGTATTCTAAAATTAGCCAATTTATGATTTAAATCAATATCTGAAAGCATAAGTAAATAAAAACAACAAATTGGACCAAATATTTGATGTTACCTGACAGCTGTCTGTACTTAACAACTGACACATTTCAGTCAGTGCTATATTAAGTGTTAGGGTTCAGTCCCCTGTTGACTCACCTGTGTTGTCAGGCATGGAGAATCACTTGCATGAGCAACCTGTACCATTAACTCAGCGTGACATGTTGGATTTAGCTGCTCTCAGAGCACACGTGTGTCAGTGACGACGCCAATGTAAACATGTAAGCCGTTTCAGCTGCAAGATGGAGCTTGTGAGAGAAATACAGGCAGCCAGACAGCGTGTTTGTGCGGGGGCGAGGTGATGAAACTATTAAAATGCTTGTCGTTGTGATGGGAGGCCAAGCTTTGCCCCTTCATTAAGGCATAATAAGGCAAGTCTGTATGTTGCATATTAAGCTGTAATTAGATTTGGACTACTGACGCAGGACGTTAAAAAAAAAAAAAAAAAGACAGCAGGGATGAGGACAGGTGGCAGTGAGCTGGGTAAAAAGACAGCAGGGAAACAGACAGATCAGAGCAATTGTTTGAAAATAGTCGATTGGAGGTTTTGGGAGCAGGAAGAGAAAAACTGGGAGAGAAAAGAGAAAATAACAGTGGCAGAAACCAGCAGCAGACACAGACAAAATAAGATTTAAAATACTGTACAATTCTGTACAATTCAGCAGGAAAGATGCCTCTAATAACTGTATGTAGCAAATGCCCAGCTCGTATTTCGAGCTGAATGTGCCCTTTCTGTTGTGTTCTTGTAAATCTGACTCACATCAGAGATAACTGCTAATCCAGAGCCAAGCCAGTGAAAACAAACACAGGTAATTAGATTCAAAAATTCTAAATGTTTTTATATGGAAATAAACCATTTTGTCAAACCATATAATTTAACTTTTTTAGCTGAGTCACAACAATGAAAGTCAGACTCACACACACACTATGTCAATTCTACGACTTTAGACTTCTTATTACAAATATTTAAAACAACAGATTTAGTTTAATGATGTGAATATCACTGAGATCATTTGAGTTGTTGTCTTAACTGTAAAACAGCCACCGTTGTCATTGATCTGACTAAGTCTCTTTGAATGGCTTTGGCAGAAATGTTCACAAATGAGGTCAACTTTTTAAGCGTTTTGTTTCTCTTGAAGTTAATGACAGGCAGCAAAATGAAACACAATAAGATGAATACAGTTTTTGATTTCCTTTTTGAAAATTGTTGGAAAGACTTGGGATAGTGAAAGTAAACAACTCAACAAAACATTTAAGAAAGATTTTGTTGTTCTCACACATTTTAACTTGTAAATATAACTTATGATACCTCCAATAATATTTTGATAATAATGGTAATGCAACAGTTATACAGTTCCTACCATGACTGATATTTGCATAGTATCATTAAAACCACAGTAACTTATATTACTAATACAAGTATACCTACCAAATAAGTATTTTTCCAGCTATCAACTTTTGTGACTTTCACTGACTTGTGTAGTATTTATGAATCCTGTGTTTGGAGGCAGCGGAGGAGGTGGAGGAGCCGCTCCACCCACTCAGTGAAGCTAGTGAACATTCATCGTTTTACCTACCTGGTAAACAGAGTGTTAGTGTTGCCATCTGTTACTCTGTTACTCTGTTACTCTGTTACGTGTGATTCACAGCTGCACCTTTAACTTCTCTGACTAAGTAATGTTTGCTGTTAAGGCGGACTTCCGTAATGAGCGGCAACCACATGAGTGACAGCAGTCAGTCATCTTGCCAAGTGCTGCTTCCACCTTATTTCCACGTCGTTGTTTTGTTTTCAAGTTACCTTTTATCAACATTTACAGTCTGAGAGAGTGTATGATGACTGCAGTACTTCTCTTAAGGTTTTTTCTGCTACTTATGTCACTTTCTCTTCTTTTCCAGCTGATCTCCTAACAGCACCCCCAGACCTGACCTCAGCGGTGGCCATGTACCGCGGCCCCGTCTACGCCCTCCATGATGTGGCTGACAAAATCCCCATGACCAATTCCCCTCTGCTGGACCCTCTCCCCAACCTGAAGATTAAGGTGTACAACTCCTCTGGCTTAGTGACTCCGCAGGATGACCTGGGAGGAGAATTCTCCTCCAAACTGTCACCCAAGCTGCCGCACTGCCTCCTGGATAACAGTGACAGCACGATGGGCCGTCGCACCCAGACCCAGACGCTGCTCCGTACCAGGGATCCATCCTGCACCGCGCTGGGCTCCTTCAGCTCCCAGGGGGGGCATCTCATTGTGCCCAACTCAGGTATTGTAGAACAATGCCAGGAAGTGTTTTCATGTGTGTGTTCTGCATATTGATATTTTCAAACAAGGGGAAATTTGTTGCACATTTAAATATGCATAGATAAGCATTGTGTTACAAAGGATTTAATTAGGTCTGATTCACAAGAGAGAGAGAGATCTCCTAATTCCAACAAATTCGATCAAAGTTCATCTCAATACACATTAGCTGCCTTTTGTCTGTTTTGATTGTAGCTGTCTATTTTCATTTACTCAGTGGCACCCCTTTTACATGTTCTATGGGCTATCCTTTAGTGTGTATGTGTATGTTAGAGCAGATGGCTGTTTGTTTATATATATATAAAACTTAAGTTTAAGTTATTTTTTTAATACAGATTATTAATATGATGCCAAATCCCTACATAATTTATCTTAAGACACTCTACATCAGAGGCAGGTCTAGACCAGAGTCTATAAATTAATTTATTGAAACCCTGCAATTCCAACATAAGCAAGCGCTTTGCAACAGTGGCACAGGAAAAGTTCCTTTTAACAGACAGTTACCATGGATCAGAGCCCTGCTCACAGGTGGCAGCCATCCAAAGCATGGGCTGATATATCTGTATTTAACATTTTTTAAGTCCCTTATATCTGTGTCAACATTGGCCATGAGAATTCAATATTGTATGGGCCCTATTTAAAACTTCAGACTAATTTTTTCACCAATCTCAGAAGCCTCCTAGCATAGCCTCACTCTGTATTCAGTCTTTATGCTAAGCTAAGCTAGTCGGATGCTAGCTGTAGCTTTATAATAAAGATTAACCCCTAACTGACCAGTTTCAACAGGGACCATGTTGACATCTCAGTAAGTCAATCATAATCTTAATGAGTCCGTTAAAGTGAAAATCCACCTTAACACAGAACATGCATAAGGAGTTTTGTGTCATATCACGCTGCCAAGATTAAGTCAAGTTATGACTAATTTGTGGTGCAGTAAAAAGTCTCTTTATAGACTTGCCTCGCCAGTCAGTAAATAATGGAGAAATGGGAATACTAAAGCTCATCAAATTTACCATTACACGTGGAAGGAAATTCAGTGTAAATTGTGTTATAACACCTTACCTTACCTCTTTGCAGGCTAACCTTAACAAACACACAACACACATGGCTTTAAAATAACATGCTAAACCATATGCAACCCATCAGTGTAGTGAGTGTGACAGGGGTTGATGAATACCAAAGGTGCAGTGGAAGTACTGATGTGAAGGCGTACTGTTTCAGGCAGCTTACATTAGCCGTGCTGTCCTCACTTCAAACACATGTGGGCTGTTTGCAACATGCCACAGATGCGTATTGACGGGCTCGGACAAACTAGCAGCGACATTAAAAGGATACACCGACTTCTCGAGTTTCTTAAGTTTTTTTCTTCTTTCGCTCGGATTCCTGTAAAAATGTTCTCAGCTGCTGGTTGCGTTCAGCCACCTCATCATGTTTCATGGGCAGAGGGAGAGGAAAGAGCACATTTGATATTTGATCTGTTCGTGTGTCTGGGTAATGAAATATTTTGTGGCGCTGTCAGTGTGGCTGTTTGGTATTTTGCATCTTAAAATGCATATCCCATCTCTTTGAAGCTTTGCTGTGAGGGAGAGTGGCAGTGTGCGAGACGTCCCCGTGGCAGAGTTGTGATTGCCTTGCTAGCTAGCAAGAGAAGCTGTCTGTCACCTTTTGAAAAGTTCAGTACAAGGACATGGGAAATCAATGAGCTGTCTGAGAAACCCCCTCCAGAGAGAGAGAGAGAGAGGAGAGAGAGAAAGTGTGTGTGTGAGTGCATGAGTGTGTGTGTGTGCGTTTGCATGTGTGTGCATGAGGGAATTTGAGGGGGTTGGGTCCTAAAAAACACATTGGACAGGACATCATTTCAAATCAATCTGAGATGGAAAAATGTAAATCATGCTGGCTGCAGCAATATGAGAATGTTATGAAGAGAAGAGAGATCATTGATTTTTGAAATGAAATGTCACATCATTTCCTGATGCCATGCGAGAAAGCTGTGAAGGGGCATAGTTTTAATGTGTGAGGCTGGGAGGAGCTGTGAGTATTACTATACTAAGAAAAATAATTATCACATTTCACAGGGACGTAAAGTTGGGGTGTTATCCGGAAAATGGTATGGATGATAAATATGATATTTAAAAGTGAAAATATCACCTTAAAATGTTCATACGATAAGATCATATAAATAACACACAGCAGATTGGATCATTTCTGTTTCTTTCCATTCTCATTTTGTCACAGTAGAGGAAGATAAGGCACCTTGACACTAGTTGCCATCAGCAGAATAATGAAAAAAAATCTTTAAATGTGATCCTCTTTTTTCTTGCCTTTGTGCAGCTATACTTACAGACTCATTTTCCACCTCTTTATACTCATCTTTGAAGTCATTCACAGGAGTGTGGATGCAGGTCACACAAGTTTGACTCGTGTCAAACTTGAGTCACATATTAGATTTTGGCTTTGACATGAAGAAATCAAAAATGACTTTTTTGACCTGAAATCACTCACCTAACCCTGCTGATCCAGAAAAGTTTTTACACATCCCCCAAACCTAAAGATTAAAAGTATGTAATTGAAAAAAAGTGGCCATCAACAAGTTGAATTCCCTTCATTTCATTAACACAATCCATACAACCCATGCATTCTATTTGATGGTCAACAAAAAGACCCCCAGCTTCGACATTTTAAGTTGCACAGAGAACGGTAAGGTGAGACTCTGCTGTTAAAATGGCACTTCATTTGCTAAAGAGCCCTTTTTAACTTGTGTGGGACTTTAAAATCTAAGTTTTGAATTTGACTTGAGACTTGACAGCCTTGACTGGACTTACTGGCCTGTTTTGACAAAGGACTTGGCCTGAGAACTTGAGTCAAGAGCTAAAGACTTGTGACTTTTTAAAAAAACTGGTCGAACTTTGGTAATTCATTTGCAAGAAAAAGACAAAACACAAAGCTGACAGAGTTAGAGATGACATTGACAGACAGAAGTTTTTTAAAATTTTCTTCAGATATGAATATGTTAATATGAATTCTTTTGAAAATCTTGTAGTAAAAATCTGATATTGTGACAGCCTCAGCTTTCACTTCTCTTTACCAGTTAAGAAATGACAAAAATGTATTGAGATATATCCATTAATAATAAAGTGGTTAATCTGTTACTTGTATATGTCAAAGGAAGGGCACTTTTGTTTCATTTATACTGTCTATCAGAGTTGGTTTGTACCTGAGATCCACCTTGTAAATACACATATGTTATACAGATGTCCCCATCTGTGCTCTCATTGTATTTATATTTAACAAAAGAGACCCATCCAACACTTTGTTGGCAGGCAATGACAGCATGAATACTTGAATATACTCCTCTGTTCTACCTGACGACTCACAACTCTTCCATGTTCCTGTTTGTTTCTGTGTCTGTCTGTTTATTCTTTGCTCCCCAGGGGTGAGTCTGCTTATTCCAGCAGGGGCCATTCCTCAGGGCAGAGTCTACGAGATGTATGTGACGGTTCAGAGGAAGGACAATATGAGGTACACAGTGGCGCCTGCCACATTAATGCCCCAGAGCTGTGTTTACCCCTGTCAGCTCCCCCTACGTCACCCATACACCGAGACTGCTGTCACTTTGCCACTTAACAGCATGTGTGTGTGCGTGTGTGTGTGTGCTTTTCTCCTTACACCTCCAGGCCCTCAGTGGACGATGGCCAGACAGTGCTGGGCCCTGTGGTGAGCTGCGGGCCCCCTGGGGCCTTATTGACTCGGCCTGTCATCATCACCATGCACCACTGCGCCGTGTGTGACGGCCAACAGGATTGGCTGATCCAGCTCAAGAGCCATTCACAGCAGAACCAGTGGGAGGTGAGAAGTTTTTAACGTGTCATCATGGTCAAGTTTCAAAATGTACCTTTTTAAAGCAACATGAAGTACTGAAACATGTTTCTGCATGAAAATAAGATGCGCATTTGTGATTAATCCATCCACGTGAGACGTTTGGTTGGTTAAAAATTCTACTCAGCAAAGATCAAAGGGGAAAGATATCATGAAAACAGAATGATGAAGTGGCATGGGATGACAGATAGTGTGGAGGAGGTGAAGGAGATCAACTTCCTCTGCTTTGTTTGTGCAGCTCAGCACTCAGAGCGAAGCCCTGCCACAACCAGCTGCTGAAACAGTAAACCTGTGATAGCACTGAACGGGCTGGGACTGTTTTCCTCCCCAGACTCTTTCCTTCTACCTTTATGAATGCCTATTTTTGTTTGTGCTTGCTATTAGGTGTGTGTGTGTTTGCTGTGTTTGTGAGTTTTAAAGCCTCATGCCTGTGAGCTCCATCATTAACAACGCTGATGATGATAAGTTGGATTGCTTAGGGCAGCAGGGTGAATTCTGCTTATCTCCCCCTCTTTCTCTCCCTCTCTTCTTTATTTTTTGCCCGTCTGTTGCACACACTCCCACACACACGCACACACACACTCTCACACACGAACAGAAAAAGCCCAATTACCACAAAGAGATAATTCATAAAGAAATTATACTTCCACTCTCATCACATTAAACTGCTTTAAACTTGTCAGACATTGTCCGGTTGTTATCTCTCCATCATAAATATCTAACAATGGTTCCTCAGACAATAATACAACAGAACCTGTTGCAGGCGGTCAATTGTGTCTTTTTCTTATCTGCGTAGAGAGCATTTCTATGTAAGTTTTCCTTCCATATGTTTTTAATGAACTCTTCAGTACAAGGAGACCTTTTTAAAGGGTAAGTTGCTCAAAATATGTAGAAATGAACCAGTTGTGCAGCAGAATGAAAAACAGCAGGGAGGCAATACAGTCCTTCTCTTAAGAATTTGCATTTTTTGTCTATATTTAGAAAAAAAATGTTGAAGAGTAGTTTAAGTGTATGCAGACATAATGTGCAGGCCCGTCTCCCACATATTGAAAAATTCACCCACTTAACAAGCACCTATATCCACTATATGTCCCTCTGTCAGCTCGCTGTTGAGAAGGGCCTTGAATAATATAAGTTTCGCTGCACAATATCTACTGCTGATGTGATGATATGACTTATGAAGCAGAAAGAAAATCACCAGCCCGGCTCCACATGCCTTTGTGACATTGATGGATTACTAGGGGGCAGCCACTATTGATTAAGGTAGAAATCTACAGTCAGACATTGAAGGGGGCAGTCAAAGGAGTATGTGTGTGTGTGTCTGTGTGTGTGTGTGTGTAAACAAGGCATTCACTAATGCTTCTTTTAAGTAGTCATCAGCTATTCCCAAAAAGTAGGTGATTAATCTCAGAAGATGTATCAGATTTTTTTTACCCAATAACAATGATCAGTTGTTTTAAAAGTGTCAAACACAGCCAGGAAAGAGCTAACTAACGGAGGCGGGGCCAACCTGTGGGTAGGTAAAATAGCAGAGACCTCAATTAAGACCTCCGTGTCTTTCTGCCTCTTACTCCATGTGTGTTGCTCAAGCAGCTACTCTCTGCACAGTGTAAAAATGAAACATAATGACTCTGACATGTCAACAACAACGGCTCACACATCACATCACCCGCAGCCGTGTGTCTGCTGTAGATCCAGTTCAACTGCTTTATTATTTTTCTCTTCTGAAACCACAGATGAACAATTAATCTTCAACAAGGGAGTGTCGACTAGTGGTGGGATTGGAGGGTGGGGGGGCGGGGTCAGATCTTATATTTCTAATATTGGAGGAGATGTGGTCCCCAGTGGCAATTACATGCTTTCTATTGATTACATCTCTGACCTGCCAGAAATGCAGATAATAGTATTCAAGGTGACGGCAACTTCCTTTATTTGAGCTTGACTGCCAGCTGCAAGCATCCTCCATATGTGAAATATTGCTTCATATGACATGCTCTGTCAAAATTTATATTCATCACTGCTGTAGAAACAGGTGAGATGAGCACTTCCAGAAGAAGAAGAAATTCCTGGAGATTATAAATATACACACACACATATATATACAGTCATCATTACCCAGTAAAAATAATCAGTTTCATTGGCATCCTGGATGCTGCACCTTTCCCCTATTAAAGCACACAAACATGCACACACGCATACACAGTGTCACTAAAGAAACATGGTGTTGTGATGATGATAAAGACAGCAGGTCATATAATAAGAAACATGTGGGATTTTCTGCTGCAGTAACTCTCCTACAAAGGCTAATCCTCCCACGCCTCAGAGAAAAAGAAAAAAAAAATCTCTGCCAGTGATGTCAAAAAATTTGTGAATAAATAATGCTGCTCAAATACACTTGTGTATGTTTGCATGTTTCGATTGTTTGTGCCTGCACACACATGTATGAAGCAAAAAAAAAAAAAAAGCCAACGTTTCCACTGTGTGTTCTAATTATCCCCCAATAAGGAGCCCCAGTGCCATCCCCCAGGAGCAGTTAAAGAGTCTAATGATCAGCCATAATACTGCTGTTAAACGGCCTAGCTCACAATAAAATACTGTAATTCCTCTTCTGTCTCTCATAATAGGCTGAATTAATGCCAATGTGCTGCTCACAGGAGTGTTTGGATTAGAGAGAGAGAGAGAGAGAGGAAAGAGAGAGTATGAGAGAGAGAGACAAAGCAAGATAAAGAGAGATCAAGAGAGAGGTTGAAAGATAGAGGGAAGAGGGGGGGGGGTTATAAGCATCCTCAGACCACATAGTCCTAATGAAAGAAATATATGTCCTGGCATTAGTGCAGTTGCAGAGGTCAGCTGCAAATAGTGTGAGGACTCGCTCTTCCATTACCTCACACTCCTAATGGCAAGGTGTCAGACATCAGTAATACAAGCTTGCCAAGTTTAATATCTAATGTGAGATGGCCGTGACTCTTAATTGTACTTTCCCCCTCGAAATGACATTCAAGTTCACTTCAGTTTCCATTAAACGGAATTGAAATGTTCTGAAAAAATAAATTGAGCATCAAACTAGACAAGATTGTTCCTTCAAACCTCTGCTCTCAACTTACGAACTGAGAGCGAAAATGTGTGTAAAACAAGTGAAAGCTCGTTGTGGATGTTTATAATGAGTACTGAATACCATGCCACAGGCTTCTCTTACACATTATAATAATTAGAAATGTGACAAATGAAGTTTAAGTACACTGCCTTCACAAACACACACACACAAGATCAATTTGCCACCATAACAAAACTGAATAAACTTGTAAATGTAAATTAGGGAACAAACTGTGACTGTTTTTATGCTTTTGATGTAATGGCTAAGCAGAAGTAGAGGATCGTTCAAGTGACTCTCCGACTGAGTAAAACTATAAATTATACTGAACTTGCTGTGTCGGATTATTTCCGCTGAATGGGGAGGCATAAAAATGTGTTTTGTAGTGCTTTAGACTGAAAAGTCCAATCTCTAGGAATGAAAAACATTAAGTTACATAAAGAATTGAAAACATTGTCTTCTATTGAAAGCAACAGTGCACTGTAAGAGATATTTTTTCTATACTATAAATAGATATACTTTGGTTGCCAACAAATGAAAACATAAGAAAACTTTGAGAAGTTCTATTAATAATGTCTTCTTTTGTTCTCATCTTTCGCCTCCAGATGATATTTCTCCAACTGCAAACGCCACCACATATGACTATTTCTGTTTTATTTTCCTTTTTTAAGCCTATTATCTCCCACACTTGTGTCACTTTCTCCCTCCTTCCTGTCCACGCTGTAGGATGTCGTGGTGGTTGGAGAAGAAAACTTCACCACGCCGTGTTACATCCAGATGGATGACGAGGCCTGCCACATCCTGACAGAGACGCTGGGCACCTACTGCCTCGTGGGCCAATCTCTCAGCGCCTCGACGACCAAGCGCCTCAAACTCGCCATTTTTGGCCCTGTCACCTGCCCTGCCATGGAGTATCACATCAGAGTCTACTGCCTGGACGACACGCAGGACGCGCTCAAGGTAAACACACAGCAGGTGGCTTGTGTGTATCCATCACTTTTTGTCTGTCTGTGTTTGGGGAAAAAAGGTTATGCAGCTGAAATGAAATGTGTATAAAGGTATTAATGATGTTTGTGAGTGCGCCTTCTTGACTGAATTGTTAATGTTTGTGTGTGTGTTTGTGTGTAGGCATAACCAACAGATGAGAGGCGGAATGAGAAATCTTTGTGCTGCTGTGCCACAATAGCGTTGCTGCTCCAAAAAAGATGTAGCTTCTGCCCCGCAAAAAAAAAGGCACATTTATCCCCTGACTCTGCTGTTGTCTCCTTCTGTTTAATACCTCCATCCACCTACATGGAGGAAAGATAAGGAAGGATTATTATACTGAGCAGGGATATTAAACACGGTTATTAAGTTTGGAAATGGGTAATGAGAAGTGATAGCGATCCTGCTGCAAGGGCACTGAAGTTGTTTTCAGATGGCAGGTCCAGATTCAGGTTCATAAAGAGGAGAGGGGATATGATGAATAGGCTATAAAGAAAAAAACATTTCGGTTGCAAATGCACATTAGAGCATTTGCAAGGAAGTGCCGAAGCAAACAGGATGCGACAACAGTTTACAGCGGCACGAATGCAGGCAGATTTGTTTAAAGGTCACGTGGTTTCATTTACTAAACAGGCTACGTGTTTTGTGTATTTAGGAAGTCCTGCAGATGGAGAAGCAAATGGGTGGGAAGTTGTTGGATGAACCAAAGACTCTCAACTTTAAAGACAGCACCCACAACCTGAGACTTTCCATCCACGATGTCCCCCACACCTTGTGGAAGAGCAAACTTCTTGCCAAGTACCAGGTGAACTGCTCATACATCCTTGTAGGAAAAAAAAAATGGACTCCTTCACCTGCTAGCTGAGTAACACCTCCTCCTCTCCTGGTCTCTCTGCAGGAGCTCTCCTTCCAGCAGGTGTGGTGCGGCTCACAGAGGAACCTCCACTGCTGCTTTACCCTGGAGCGCTTCTCTGCCAGCACCGTGGACCTGGCCTGTAAGATATGTGTGCGCCAAGTGGAGGGAGAAGGACAGATTTTTCAGCTGGACACCACACTGTCAGAGGTACAGTGAGGAGGACACCTCCCTAAATGCAACCTCAACTCTTCCATTTCATTACGGCTCAAAAGAATCATTCATCTCCATCCAACATGTCTTTTTAAAGATAAGTGCAACTTCACCTTATATTTGCCCACAGAGATAATACATTCCCTCCACTTTGCACTCCTTATCTCTCCATTGCTAGAGAGCTTGAATGAATTTTTAGCATTTATCCTACATCCTCTTCCCCTATGTTTGCAATGTGCACAGACTGACAGGGTGGAAGACAGGGAGTCTCGACCCCTGCAGCCTTCATACAGTCCTGCTTATGACAGGCCAGTGCAGAGCAGAGAGGAGCAGACAGGGAATAATCACCTACTAGTCTTTGCTGTACAGTGCTTGCTTTACAAAGGCCATCTGGCCAGGAGAGGAGAGCTTGAGGGATGGAGGAGCACGCAGGCTTTGTGCTCAGTAATGAGATGAATTACAGTACACGCTGTGCAGAGCTGTGTCCCTGCCTGGCCTCGGCTTCTTTTGTCTCTGGATCTGGCTTCGGTTTCTGCAGCCAGACCTCCAGCACTAAATCCTCCAGATGCAATATATATATTTGGCAAAAAAAAAAAAAAAATCACTCAGCTTTGATCAACAAACAAGTGGATAAAAAAAACATTTCCACTTTTTTATGCAACCCACAGACTGAAATTTTCTGTGCAACAAATCCATTTGAGCTGCATTATGTTTGTGGTTGTTTTTTGAAATGGTGTTAAATTATGTGCAGCCTCATTCAGTCTCTCCTTCAACCTCTCTCTCTCTCTTTTTTCTATTCGCAGGATTCCCAGAGTATTGACACGTCTTTGCTGGACCCCGCCAGTAACATCACCACACTTGTGGGGCCCAACGCCTTCCGCATCCCAGTCTCCATCCGACAGAAGTTGTGCGGCAGTCTGGATGCGCCGCAGACCAGGGGAAATGACTGGAGGATGTTGGCCCACAAACTTAACCTTGACAGGTGGGTGGGAGAACAGCGCTGTCTGAGAGGGAGATGATGAGTGAGACTCTGGCTCAGGTTTAGGCCCTTAGTGGTAACAGTCTGGCCACATGCTGTCATCAGATTTTGGAGATGAATGAAGGAATGAGGGCGATTTGTTTTAGAAATGAACAAAAATAGTCTGCCTTTTCTTCAAAAAAGTTGTGCAACTGCTGAAACTTTTTTTTTTTCTCTCTTGGAAGTAGGCAATAAGATCACACAGGGAACAAAAACTGAAGATAACAATTCTGTTTTTCCTTTGATTTTAATTGTTCTGTTGGAATGTAACTAATTTGATAAGCATCTGTTGAATGGAGATTAATTGAGTCAGATTGAACTGAGACAGACACAGAGAGAGAAAGGCAGAGATAGAATGACGCTGCTCTTTTCAAAAAGCCGCCCGTGTGCGTGTGTGGTTTTTTTTTTTGATAGCCTTATGTGTGTGTGTGATGGAGGTACAGTGTGTGTCCATTTATAAGGTCCCAGCTCAGCGGGGCGTCCTTATCACAGGCAGCAGCTGCAGATTGACGAGACCACTGACAGAGTGTGGCGTGAAGGAAGGAGAGTGTCGGGGAGGGACTTGAACCGAGCTCTCCTTCACAGGCCACAGCGATGACACACACAGAGCAGGAGTGTATACATCGGACTCACCGGGTTTTAATTAAAAAAAATTTTAAAAAAACAGGAATGAATGTGTGTTTTTGAATATCAAAAACTGGGTGAAAAGAGATTAAAAAACTAATATCTTAAAGAAAAATAGGATTTTAAAAATATCCTTTCCAACACAAATGCTCTGAAGGTCAACCTTTTTTTTTCGCTTGCTTAAAAAAGGGAAACTGGTTTGTTATCAGCAGCTCATTTTGCATAATCTACCCAATTTTTTCTTTATATCAAGCAGATTTTTTGGTGCTTTTTGTGTTGCAAGAGAACTTCATTTAATATGGACTATAAAAAATTAGCAAGCTTTTGCTGCAGTATTCATGATTTTCAGATAAAAGACAGTTTTTAAACCAACTGGCTCCTTTAAAAGTCAATGTAAAATTAAGATCATTGATTCTTACAGAGACATACAGGCCCTCAATGCTTTTAAACACGGGTTTTCCATGTTTTGTCATGTTATATGATACAAAATACAAAATAAATATTCATCTCCGTTAACTATTAGTCTCATTTTCTGACCCACTCCTCTCTGATTCAGGTATCTTAACTACTTTGCCACCAAATCCAGTCCCACGGGTGTGATCCTGGACTTGTGGGAGGCTCAGCATTTTCCTGATGGCAACCTCAGTCGACTGGCCCAGGTACTGGAAGAGATGGGACGCCATGACAGCCTTGTTCCTGCAGTGACTGAGCACTGACATCTGCCCACCAGGGAGTGCGACAATCCAGGGAGGAAGAAGACATAAAAAAAAATAAAAAGGAAAGAAAATTAGAGAGAGGGGACGCCCACCAAAAAGCAGGAGAGTCATTTGGCATCACAGTGACAAAATGCACGTTACACACTCACAGATAACTGCGTGTGTGTGTGTGTGTGCGCGCTCAGAGGCAAAGACGGTAGCAACAGCTAGGTCTACTCAGCCATGACCCAGTTAAACATTGGTAACAAAGGGTGTATAAACTTGGAGGATAAACAAGACTCTCTGCCAGTCATTTCTCCCTGGCTGTTCCTCTCTCTCTCTCTCTCTCTCTCTCTCTCTCTCTCTCTCTCTCTCTCTCTCTCTCTCTCTCTCTCTATCTCTGTCTATATATGGAAGAGTGTATATATTTGTATATATAT
>JAPZDV010000011.1:12538022-12552970 GCA_029814665.1 Acanthurus lineatus | reverse complement strand
CTCTCTCTCTCTCTCTCTCTCTCTCTCTCTATCTCTCTCTCTCTCTCTCTATCTCTTTCTCTTTCTCTGGTAGAAGGACTTGATATTTTTGGCTCTAGTTTCCTTGGAAACAGCTGTCCGTTTATTTGGATGGACTGTGCAGATATGTGGATGATGCCCTTGCCATAGACAACGGTGTGAACAGTGGGACGCTACCAGAGGTCGGCAGGATCAACGGAGCAAGGCTCGGATCAGAGGAAAAACATCTCCCACTTCGAAAAATCATAGCAGCTCCATGGACGAGTATGTGTTCTGTGATAACATAGTATTTAATAATATGCCTATTTATACATATCTTTTTTTTTTTTTGTATTTTAATGCCGCCTGTTATGGAATACTTTGCAGCGTCCTCACAATTTTTGGGTTCTGCTTTCATTATGTTTGACTGTATCATAGCACCTCCTGGTGGACACTTGCAGTAACGACACATCCTGTCAGCCACATTTTACATGTACAGAAGGAAATCAGTGATGTAATCATTCTACAGTTTTAGTGTTGCTGTCGTAACTACTATTAATACTTTTTATTCATGTTATGTATAATTATTGTTTCCAACTATGTGTGCTTGTTTTACATGATTTTTTTTAAGTCTTAAAAAATATTTTGATATGTTGCATTGGTTATGATTTATCTTTCCTTTGTTTGCATGTTTTTAATCAGGTCATTTAGCTGATTACACCTATTACCCCAAAACAGAGGGTGATAAAGAGCATTTTTCCCAGCTGAATAAAGTTCATGACTGATGCTGATGATTTGTATGTTGTTCAGGATGATATCATCTACATTAATGAGATCAGGCAGAGAGGAGAGGTAGAAAGAAAAGGGAATCAAATGAGTATATTTTTATAGGACCAATGCAACTGAATAAAACTGCTTTTTACCAAATAATTGACATACAGTGTATGAGGTTTAATTTAATACAAAAATCGATCATCTAAATATCAAATGCCATTTAAAAAAGTAATTTCGTGTGTCTTTCTTGTGCTTAATAACATTCATCTGTGATTTACAAGAAGAAGGGAGATTTTAAACTCAGACTTCTGTTTGTACATTAATGACAGAAGCCATCAATGTTCAGTGACACTGATTCTGCATAAAAAAATGTTCAGTAGTTTAAAATGCAACATTCCTTTGATGCAGCAGCACTTGTGACTATTCAAGTGTTCTTGGTTTGTTCTTGATATGTTTATTTTGTCGTTGTTGTTTTTTGCAGATGTCCTAGTTTTTTCGCAAAGCCGTCTATGCAAACTTTGCATCTTTCTGAAACAATCTTTACATCCTCAGTGGGCTAGCCTTTGCATTCCCTAGTTGTTCTTCAGCTTCATGATTATTATTGTGTATAGTGAGAATGTAGCCTGTCTGTTTCTGGCACTCATGATGTTCCACGCAACTGCTTGCATTTCATCTGTCAAGTTACTGTACAAAGTGTAAGAAAGAATTTTTAAGACTAATAATAAATTATATTTATATGCAACATTGAACACGAAGCACATGGATCTCGTTTGTTTAAATTGAGAAATAAATAACAGGAGTCTTACAGCGGTGTTTGATATAAATAGACAAACCTTCAAGACACATAGTTTTAATTGGGGAATGTCATTAATCACATATGTACAGATTAAATAAGGCACATGCCGTAGTGGTAGAGTGGACTGGGTGTATTCTGTACACAGATAAATCATCAAAAAAAAAACATTTCAACATCCAGCAAGGCAATAATTATCAATAGATTCAAGCTCAGCTATGTACACACAGATTGTGGAAATAAGAGTGGAAAGAAGGGAAAAAAAGAGGGAGAGCATGGCCTCGGTCTCAGCTCCGAAGGCCTGAAGGACAAACACAAAAAAACACAAATTCATAAATGAAGTATTTCACCCAGAGGCCATCTTTTAATATTGAAATAGACTGTACATAGGAATACTATATATAGAAAAATCTGTTATCTGTTTTCTGCTTGACATATGATTTTTAATTAATTTAGTCTTACTCAGCTTTGTTAAGGAATAATAATAATAATAATAATAATAATAATAATAATAATAATAATAATAATAATAATAATATAGTAACAGTCATTGACAATGAGGTCACTGAGCATGAATTAGACATTTTTTGGATGGATGACAGTCACTATGAACGGAGCTGATAGTGACTGAGTCAAAAGTAGGAACTTGAAGGCAGCTGTGACAGTACAAAAGACTGCACGTAGAATACTGCTGAATGGCTTTAAGGCGGCAGTGCAGGAGCTTCCTCTGTTTGGAACTGATCAGGGGATTTTAGTCCTCCTCTCCTGCAAAGGGTCCCTCTCTCTGCCCTGCCCACCCGGACAGTCTGGACCCCAACAACCACTCAGCTTTCACAGAAAGCACAACCCGAGGAACTTGTTCTGAGGCAGCGGTGGCTCAGACGACAGGAAGGCAGATCTCCCCTGACACGATCACTCTTTCTGCCTCTCATTTTTCTGGCTGCTCGTCAACCACGATCTCTATCACTCGTCCTCCCTGTCAGTGTCCTTTGTCCTATCATTCATAGTCTCTCTTTTTTTTCTATTCCCTTTCCTCCTTGGGCCAGTGTAAGTGGCGCTGTGCCAGTAGCAGTGACAAGTCTCTGCTGATGAGGGCATCTCTCTTGGCTCCCTGTCACATTTTGATGTCTTGGGACTCTAAAATCTTGGCCAGGGTCTTCTTCACCCTCAGGGCTGTGAGGCGAGAGGCCGGGTTGTGAGCCCAGCACTCCGACATCAGTTTCCCCATCTGTCGTAGACACTGCAGACACACATGCATGTACACATAAGACTACAATAATACATTTTACAAAGAGTTTGCCAGTTGTTACACATTGATTTGTTAATGATTAATAATTAGTGATAAACCATTTTTAAAAACAATTCTGGGGTTTGCAGGCAGAGAAAAAATCTTTTTTGTCACTTCTTAGTGTCTTCTGGAAAAACACCTTGTGTTGGGTGGTTGTGTTATCTCCATTTGCAGCATTTTTGCTAAATGTTGTACACGTGTTATCAAATTGGAACATGTAATCAAGTTGTTTTCCCTAATTTGCATGTTTTATCAAGTTGCAGCGCTTAAAGCTCTCAAGGTCACTGACACACTCCCTTTTTAACAAGCCGCTTGCTCTGCAGGTATGAATTCAATGGAGAATATATACCAACCAAATAGATTTTTTTCCCAAATCTGGCAACCCCCAGGTGTTTAGTGACTTATTGCTGCTCTTTGAAACATAATAAAGAATGACAAGGCCAATCATTGCAACATATACTTTTTTTAAAAATATGAATTGGTAGAAATGGGTGCTGAAAAACATTTACCTCATCGCTGCACCAGCGATTAGCAGATGAGGGTCTTTGTTTCTTAATGCAAACGACTTCTCTCATGTCTTCATAGGAAGGATCGGTGGGCACAAGGTCATGATAAGGCAGCTGATACTCCTCCACGATGCCTTATGAAAAAAACAGACACATTTGGGAATCAGTGGTATCATGACGAAAGCATCTAGTCATGCATAGATTACGTTTAAATTAAAGAAAAAGTTTCTGCCTCACCTCCAGAGATGCACCGTCGGGCCATTTCCCAAACAATTAGGCCAAAACTGTACATGTCAGCCATTATGAAAGACTGGAAATAGTTTCTGTTTAGAGTCTCATCCAACACTTCAGGAGGCATGTAGCGCTTCGTACCCACTCGCAGGTTGGAGGGGATATCCACCTCATTGGTGTCACTGAAATCGAGAGAAGAAACAGAAATAGATTTGAAACAGTTCAGGAAATGCCAGAGATATTCTATGTCACAGATTTAAGCTTCAAAATGTGAGTTCTACCTGTTTGACTTGACAGCAAGTCCAAGGTCTGCTATACAGCAGGATCCGTTCTTTTTTACTAAGATGTTTTTACTCTTCAGGTCTCTGTGTGCGATGGCTGGTTTGCCCTGCGTCCCATGAATCTCAGTGTGCAGGTGACAGAGGCCCGATATGGAGGAGTAGGCCAGTTTCAGCAGAGCCTTCACGTCTAAGGTGTTGGACTTGAGGTAGTCGTATAATGATCCGTTCTCGTGGTAATCTGTGATTAGATAGAGCTGAGTCCAAGAGCCAGTTCCTTTAATATCTGCTGCTATGAATCCTGGGAGTTGGAAAGAAGGGATGACAGGAATGTGAAACATGCAGGCAAACAAACATGAGTGATTTATATCAATTTTAAGACAAATTAACACTAAATCAGCCCTAATTTTCAACTATTTTTTACCTTACCCAGTATATTATCGTGTCTCATCAGGAAAGTCTGATAGATTTCAGTCTCTCTGAACCAGCTCTCTTCTTCTGTGGTGAAGAAGACTTTGACAGCGACTCTCTCTCCTCTCCACTTGCCCATCCAGACTTCTCCATATCGCCCTTTTCCAATCTGCTTCACCATCTGAATCTGCTTGGCGATTGTTCGCTGAACCTGGAAACAGGTCATTGCAAAAAAATTGTTACTTAAGAAATTTGCCTTTTAAACCATTTTTTCATTCTTAATATAAGTAAATGTACCTGAACAACAACATCATTAAAGTTACTTATTAGGTTTTATTAACTAAACTTTCTTTCCTGTCGTTTTTTGTTATTAGTGCTGCTTCCATGGAAGGCAGTTAAAACCAATGTTTTATGTCATGTTGGCTTTCTGTCTCAGTGTGCAAAAGTTCAGTTTTTTAATACTCAAGTACTATTATCTAATCACTTTCTGGGAAATTATTTTTTTTTACTGTGTTGCAAAACTTTACAAAATGATTCTGATTCTGAAACTGTGTTTAAAAAATAACCTGCAGAAAGTTCATTGCAATTAAAACGAACTTGATTATTTTGCGGTAATGTTGCATGTATTTGGAGAAAAACTTGGAAAAAAGTTAGAATAAAAGCATAAAACTGAGTCTGGCCATATAAAGTAACCTTGTTTTATAAGTTTTATGTTGAAATGATCTGAAAGAGCTGAGCTTGAGGTTTCAGATCAAACGTGCACTAATTTTCCTCACCAGTAGAGGGAGTCCTGACCCAGATCCAGACCCGATGCTGCGGGAGTGCTCTATCAGGTCCTTCAGGGACTCCCCTGGGGGGATGTAAGTCTCCTCCTGCTCCAGATCGATGCTGTAGCGTGGTCGAGACTCCTGGCGCTTATATCTGCAACACAAAGGTGACACGGTGTTTACTGACTGCACGACAGGAAGTGTGAGCGTGTTGATAAATCGCATATGACATCCTCAAGATTCTCACCTGAAGAAGTAGAAGATGAGGATGAGAGCGAGGATAATACCGCAGACAGTGATTGAAATGAAGAGGGCCATGTACTTGATACTGCTGTCGACATAATCTAAAAAAATAAAGGACATATTCATGTTATTTTCATGGGATTTTTATTTTAGCACCTCTATATGTAAACTATCATGTTCTAAGTGAGATAGAAACTCAAGCTGAGGAAAGAGTGGTGACAGTCATTTGTTCATTGTTATCTTCTGCAGAATCTGTCTATTTTTCATTGTCAGGGGATTTTTCATGCCCCCCCACCATCCCGCCCATGCTCTGAACCCTCCCTGCACCCTGCTCTCACAGCATGTGATCGATCACATCCTCTTCCTGAATCCCACAGATCAGCTGTCACCCTGACGTCGCTACAGAAACCCCAGAGGCCTGAAGGCTCTAGTGTTTCTGCCAATCAGACTCACACACAAACACAGACACACACACAGACACAGCAGTGTGTGCACAAAACTGCACACATACACACATACAGTAGTGGACAAAGGAAAAACTGCATGGACAGCAAAGTGTCCTATGAACTCCTTAGAGTTTAAGAGACCTAAGGGAGAGCTCTGCCTTAAGCCAAACCATTTTGGAAGAGAAAACATAAGCAAATAGTAAAATTATCAACAAAACTTTTCCATTTTTAAACATCTTTTACAGTTTACAGTCATTAAACTGTCAGTGGTGATCACCACCCGACGAGGCCTGAATGAGGCCAGACTTCCTACTTCTACTCTAAATATATAAAACAGTTCTCACACTTAGTTGTGAACAGTTATTCTGTGACATGAAACATTATTATCAACATTTCAGATGCTTCAATTTTCTTTTTGACCTCTTTAGGAGTTGTTTAAATACTCTGGCTAACCTGTTAGCTTGTTTATAACCCGTCTGATCACCTGACAGCTTTTTTTCTTGCCCTGTCTGACTTTGTTGCCACATTCTCAAAAATCAGTGACTTGTTTGACGACTACAGAATTATCATAGCTGACAGAAATGACGGCCAAAACTATGAAAAACATTGGGCTATACTTCATATCTCTTAACTGATGTGAAAATCAGTTTGTCACTGTTTGCTTGAAGGTCAAAATGAAGTGTGTGAAACTGTGTACAAACACAAGTCTGTGTGACAGAGACAAAGAGAGAGACAGACAAAGAGAGAGTAAGAATGTGTGTGTGTGTGTGTTAGTGTGCAGGGGAGTAACAGATGGACAGATATCTCGCATCCGTCCCAAGGCAAGAAACTCAAGCAGGCCCGGGGGAGAAGCTGTCCTTTTCATTAGAGGGTGAGAGAACAAGCCAAGGCTGCAGGCTCTGTTTCACCTGCCTCTTTCTCTCTTTCTCTTTCTCTCTCTCACTCTCTCTCTCCCTCACTCTATCTGTCTCTCTCCAGCTCAGTCTGAGCAGCATGTGCCACTTCACTCCAGCACCACACTGTGGTTTGTAACAGTTTAAACTGTCACTACCCATCACCACCCGACGAGGCCTGAATGAGCCCGTTCTAAAAGCCACTCAGGCTTCAAAGTGGGGCAGGATTTCAGTGTGTGAAAACCTGTGTGAACTAGTGTGTGTGTGTGTGTGTGTGCTGGTGTGGGTGTGTGTTTTACCTGACGTCATGACTGGAGGGAGAGTAGGATGCAAGTCTCTGTTGCAATAGTCCTGGTTTGTGCAGCACTCGAGAGCTCTCCTCGAACGTGAATTCCACGTGTCCTATCGCATCAAAAGTACACATGAACGTAAGCCAGGAGTATTTCTACTGAAAAATAATGAGGAGCAACAAATATTTACAGCCACACTTATTCCTAATGAAAGAATTTCATAATATATGAAAGGTTTTTTCCACTCTGTGTAAAGATAGCAGGGCTGGACAAGTCTGAGGTCTCATTAAGAGGTGCAGTGAGTCAAGGAAAGCTCATAAAGACTTAACGACGGCCCATGAAAAAAGGACACAGGCAAGTGCAAGAATTCATCCAGGCAGATATGCACACACATGCAAACACACACACACAGACAGCTGACTTACTCTGCACTGGAACTCAGAGCCGGCGAGACTCAAACAACCTGCTGTGAGTACGGCCAGACCCCCCTCCTCCTCCTCCACCATGGTGAAGCAGTAACCGTCAGTCCTACATGAGCACACACGCAGCATCGTATGAGAAAACACTGCCTGAGTCTTTTCACTGCTGTTTTAATCTTCACAAGTGTTGGATTCTGTCTCAATTTATTGAATGGGAAACAGAAGCATTGAAACTGTTTATTAAGACAAACTAATGTTATTGACTCAGAATGTAGGACTTGGGGGTCAAAAGTAATTTTGTCTTCATAAGTATGTTTTAACATTTTGTCACCTAAACCATTGTGTTTTCATTACCTTATAATCAGTCTTGAATGTTTACTGAGAAGTAGGTTCCCTTCCACAGTCTGCCATGTTTCTACATTAGCCCAGAATTAACAAACCAAAAACTGACTCTAAAGAAGACTTTTTTGCAAATTTTTTTGGAGAGTGAGCTGAGGAAATTCAATCAATTGTCTGCAATCTCAAACTTCACCACTAGTTGCCACTTAAGTCTACACACTGGACCCCTGAGCAATGAACTGATCAGTCAATTGATAAAAAACAGTGACTGATTAATCATTTGAGTCATTCATCATGGAAAAACCTTGAACATTTGCAGCTCTAGATTTGCAACAGTGAAGAATTCCTGCCTTTTCTTTCTTTCAAATCACTGTTGATTAAAGAATTGATTTCCAGCTGTTGGTTAGGCCAAAAAAGAAATCTGAAGACCTTGGGTTTTATGAATCTATGGTGAGCATTTTACATTTTTTTGACATTTTGTACAAAATACAAACCATGTGGATAAACAAAGTATTAAGCAACTATATGCAGAATTAGAGCGCACCATGAGATCCATCCAACAAAAGAGTCAAAATATTAACATGACTATATAATATCAATTTAATTACTGTATGTGCAGCTACATTTTTGTAACATACAAGCATGTGCTGCATGCTCAAGCTTTAATCTCTTAGATGCAAGTGGGTTTGCTGATGAAAGTGTTAATTAGCTGTTTCTCAGGAGGCTCGGAGGATCTCATTAAAGAATGTAGCCTAAGGGAACATTTATATACCAGACGTACACAAATCAGGTAATTAGAGGTAGCGCTGATAATTGCTTCTGATAACTATTTGTGTTGACTTTTAATATGCATGAATAAAGTGAGTTATTTATAAAGTCTGTGAGTGTGTGTGTGTGTGTGTGTGTGTCTGTGTGTGAGGATAGCTCTGTGTGTGTTCACCGTACATGCAAGTGTTGTTGACAGAGTCTTCGGGGCAGTGGTGGGAGCAGTGACACCGGAGCATGTTCTCAGCTGAAACTGTGGCCGTGCTGCTGCTCTCCTCCGCCCTGCGCTCAGATCCTCCCTTCCAGCCGTTCTTCAGCAGCATGGTGTCCAACATGTTGGCTGTGAAGAGACAAAGAAAGAAAGAAAAAAAAACAAGGAGAAACCAGACTTAGCACCACAGCAGACTATAAATTTTGCTTTGCTAGAGGTGAAAACTTCAACTTAAGCCTACATACACACACCGCAGGAAAATTAAAAATGAAATAAATCAATGCATCCACAATCCAAAAATGCGTCTTTTAAGTTATAAATATATGTTTAAAAGACATCCAAGGTTTGCTTGCCTTGGCACTGTTTCCATGGCAATGCAGACCACAGAAAGTATGAATATGTGCTGCTCAAAGTGCCCCTGCTGCTCTAAACTCAACTCCATGTTCAATGTTCTACCCTTATTACAAAGTTTAGACTGAACATTTTCTGTCTGCACTGAACATCACAAACTGAGCTTTTTGTTATGTTGATCACTCTCTACATTATCACCAAATCATCCAAAACAGTAGAATTTATTGTCAACAAACCAAAGCTGACAATCAGCTTAAAAATGTTCAAATAAACCTGTTAAATATTGAACAAGTCTGAGCTTGTTACAGTATGTGTATATTTCATCCCTCCTTAAAACACATGCAACATGTATAAAAACAGAAAAAGTAGGAAGCTCCTGTAACTCACTCATCATCCTTTCAGTGCCTCCCACACACCAACGAATGCACAATCATCTCTGATAACAGTTGACAATTGCATTATTTTGATACCAAAACCAACCAAAAAATCAAAAGTATGTGCATGAGGGTGGTTCCTGGATATAAGGGATGATTTAGTGTTTATCCTCTGAAAGGAGGAATAACATTTCCAGCTGTTAACGGTTACAATGAACTACAGTACAAAAATATGCACAACCGAGTCAAGCCAAGTGCAGTAATACAGTACAGGTGTTTTCACATAAACCGGGGGTAAGATAAATATTATTGCTCTGGACTTGCTCATCCTTGAATGTGTCAACTTTCAGTGCTGCAGCTGAACATTGATTCAATCAAAGGTCGAGCCTTAAAAACAAGGAGTTCCATTCTTAGTTATAAAGTTGTGTAAATGATAATAATTTGAGTAATGACGACATTATCAGCTGGAACTTTTCTGAACTGAACACGCATGTGTACATGCAAATACCTCATTCAGTGTTTAAAATGAAGGATAAAGACTGTAAAAGCAATTCAGGCTAAAAAAATAATCATTATTATCCTTTATGTATTATGGTTTCTCATTTCAGGTAGTGCTCAATACTTAATGATACAATAATAAAATAAACCAACAAACAGGTTGTTAAACAAGTTAAAACTACATGATAACATTGCTACTGCTTTTTTTTATGTTTTTTATGAACGTACAGTGTGTCACATAATTATGAAAAATCAAATGCATCTTTCATTAAGTGTAGCAGAGTTCATCTTTAGAAAACACCTTCAATATTACAAAGTAGATATACTGTAAAATTGATGAGGAAACCTCTTCAATAACTAGATATTGTTACAATTTTTCACATAAACATTCTAACGCAAATTTTACTGCATTTACAGGCCTGTTTTTGCAGAAACAAGAAACAAATCATCACTCTTTGTTATTAAACAGACATTTGTATGATTATATATCTTAATTCATTTTTAATGATGTTTAAAGTTAAACACATGAAAAATTTAAAGTTGTGTTAGTTATATTATTTAAAATGGCAGCTCTTAAATCCTCTTATAATTCATTAATGATAGTTAATACAATCTGCAACCTCCTCTCTCCTCACTATCAAATAGCTGGAGGTGCATCCATCCATCAGTGGAGAATAAAACTGTTCCGACAGCAGCTAGTCCCTGAAGACGTCTGTGGTTGGAGAGCTGGAGAGTGTTGTGCCACACTTGATGGATGTCTTCCTCGCACTCTTTCTCCTTCCTTTCCTGCTCGCTTTATCATAATATTTACATTGTAAAACTCTAAATATTCAAGAACTGAAAGATCAAATTAATCATTTACTCAACTGCATTAAAATGCCGAGCTAGTTTGCATGACAAAGACCATTCACGAGCATCTATAAACTATGAACGCATGAACGCATCACAGGTGTACATCCCTACATTATATCCATCCATCCATAAAAATCCCAAAATAACTTGCTTATAGTGTGGGAGGGTGTTATTATAAAAGGTGTTAGTAGATCTTATTGCAACAAAAAGCTAAATGGGGGCTGTAAAAGGGGACACGAGGAATCCTCCAGAGCACAATGTGATGAAAAGGCAGAGTGTGATAGAAACACACAGTCGATTCCGTGACCTTCCAACATAATCTGTTACTGTTTCTGTCAGGGGGGGAAGTTTGTGAGAGTGTTCTGATTTGTCCCCACAATGGCCTTGATTCTTTATTCACATCTACTTTGCAAATTTGAAAACAAAACAAGACAGGAACGTCTCATGATTTTGACAGACTTCTGAATATATTTTGTTGCTTGCTGAGTTTGGGGACTTTCACTGCAAGGAGGACTTACAATAGCTATCAGAAAAAGAGTACAAAGTGAGTGCGGTGTGTAAATCTAAAGCCTTGAAGAGATTGCAGACTACAACTTGCTAACCAGTAAAAACAAGCTAAAATCTGTTAGAGCAGGGTTACCTCTTAAGATGTGCAAATCGACTTTCTTTCTTAAGTAAACTGGAATGAAGGGATAATAAAAAAAACAAAGCAAAATGTAGTGCGTGACTTGATTTGACTACAATCAGGTTTACAGGTCAAGCAGGTAAAATTAAAGAGGATCCACAGCAGAATGTGGCAGAAAATTAAATTAAATTTTCCACAGGGTTTATAATCAATTACAAATAAAAATCATTCTGCTGGTTTTAACTTAAGAATACGTTTTTTTATATCCACAAGGTAGCGGGTCCCCTTGTCCTCCACCACAGGGTTCGCCATATTGCACCATTATGTTTTTACAGGAGCCCAGACAGGTTGCACCAAATGCTGGCTCTAGACAGCTCCTCTTGCATTTTTTGCAAGTTCTACCAGGGACATTGCAGATCCTTAGAAAGTCTATAAACATATTAAATTTCAGTTTTGATATTCAAGGTCAATTTGATGTAGGGCAGAGTGAATAAACCTCAGGGTCAGTAATCCCAAAACAATAAAATGATAATAATATTTTTAGTAATGCACCACACTGGTACCATTGTTTCTCTCACACATCAGCAAATAATGGCACACACTTCATTTTCTCTTTGTCTCTGTCTTACACACACACACACACATGAACACACAAAAACAGACTTGCTGTGTCAGCTACGGGGCAAACTCAAGGTCACCCTGAAATCTGATCTGCATCCCCCGCACATTCCACAGGCTGTTCCTCAAACTAACCATACACACTCTCACACACTCGAAGTCAGTGTGATACACACCATCACACACACTTGAAGTCATTAGAAGCTACATTTAGTGAAATATTCCAACTGGAGAAGCTTCAGACAGAGTTCCTCACCATCAGCGGCACTGCATCTTCAGGTACTTTCACACTGGCTTCAGCTTTTCCAAATGTAGCCCATCTGTATTAGTGATGACTGTTCAACAAGCATCTTTATCACTGTGTTTGTGAACACCATCACTGCAGGCTGCAACACTTCAGTTCCACTTCAGTTTTAAATGATGAAACACATGACATGACTGTGAACTATTTATTATCCCTGTGATGATATTAAAGACACATGGGAAATAAACTGACAATGAAATTTCCACACTAGATCCAGATGTTCCGACAACTCTCACTCTGTCATTTTGTATATATTTTCAGTGCAGCAATTTTTAATTTCTTTTTCATCATTTGTGTATTCTGAGCTTTGCACTCTGTGTTAGAGTCAACGGCAAAACAATCCCTCGCTAAAGCCATCTCTGTACTGTACAGTCTGAGGTTGAGGTAGTCAAATACTTTGATAAAGATACTTCATATTGTAATTGCAAGTAAGGGACAAAAGAACTTGACACATCATAAACAGACTTTTTAAAAGAGATTTTGCATATATTTTTTTAAATCATTGACTGATTTCATGAGGAACTGTGCAGCATAGCGTAGCAGGTGCTCAAATTAACAAATGGCCTTAGCTAGCTTGGCAGCTTCTTTCTGGGTGGATATATTTCAGCCACCGGGATTCACTTGGCCTGCCTCGACTCCCACCACCATGCTCCACCTCTTTGCCCATATTAGGAGTTGCTGACAGTGAGGCGGAGTCAGGCACTGCCAAGATGGTGACAGATGGAGCCACAACAATTAAGTTTGCAATGGCTCATCAGAAGCCTACAGGTGACATCACTGAGACTACATCAGTGTTTTACACAGTGTGTTATGCTGACAGATGCAACACAAAAGCTAGAATGTTTAAAAGTATGTTGCATTCAATGAGATATTTCAAAGAGGGAGGGTGTCTGGGAGTGATTTGTCACATTACAGGAATCAGAGAGGAGTCAGGAGTTGGGAATTTCAGATTGGGCTTTGTGACCTTGTTTTCTGTTAAAATTAAAACACTGGAGCCTTTATTTGTTTCATTTGTAGCTACCTTTTTTTCTTTATCCAGTGCATGATGCAACTCTTTCATGCAAGGAAAACTGTAAGCCAGACAGACACTTTTAATCAATAAATATACTGTTATAGCATTTGGTTTGTTTTTCCTTCAAGACACAAGTGGAAATCAATGCAAAACAAAATTACCACTATTACAAATGATAAGTTAGGATAGGAATGTTGACAGGGAGATTTTACGTCTAGAAAAATGGAAAACAAAATCTCTGCAGAAGGTCTTCCAATTAACACGGCTGTTTTACAGAAAGCCGACTTCACAGCACCGCAGTCATTTAATCTTGGAGCTGAGACCGTTCAGCGAGGGGAAGGAGGAGGACATGAGAGAAAAAGGGAGATAAGTTACTCCAGGTGGCCATGATAAATCACCCTCTCAAAGCAGACATCTTCCCCAGTGTCTCCAGACTGCACTCTCACCCCGAGCAGGTCACAACCAACCTGCGAAAAGAGGTCATACATCCTCCTCCTCCACCGTGCCACCATCCCTCTTAACCCCCTACAGGCTTCAAAGGCCTCTGCCATACGAGACCCTCACACATGTGCTATTGTACGCACACACACACACATATAAGAACGTGTCTGAAGAGCACATTCCAACCCCTCTCCTCCTTTTCTCCTGTAACACCCACATCAAGTCATCTATTTCCACTGCGCACTTTCCAGCAACCTGTTCTGTGTTTACCGGCCGTGACCAGAACAGCTTTTGTGGAGGAATGCGATGGTCACTTTGAGGCTCCTACCACCAGCAGCAACAATTTTAAAGAGGAGAACCGTTGTGAGACACAGTCCGCGTTGTGTCTCCAGGGATTCACACTGGATGCACAGAGAAATCTTTCCACATAGGTGTGAATACAGCAGAGAGCTGCTATGTCCACAACAAAATACTCAAACACAAAAAGGCAAATACACAGCAGACGCTGAGACAAACTGACTTTTGCTATATTTCAACAAATGCCAAGAACGGAGAGAGACAGACAAAACTTGCATCATATAGGGAAAAGTTACGGATAAATCACAGAAAACCTTGCATTTCTGGGGCCTCATGACAGAAAAATATTCTTACGGCTTATCCTATCTTAAGTTTTAAAGATAGGAAAAAATCCTATCTTTTCTGTTGCACAATTCCTTAACTCATTGCCGAGTCCTATCTTATTTCAGACCTCATATCTTATCCTAAGAAATCCTGACAAGAACTGTAAACTTGATTTCATCAATTGGCACTCATCCTGTCATGCCTGTATCTGTGTTTACAGTGTACAGGAGACTGCCTGAATTTATGACGACGGCTGTCTCACGTAACTTGTCACTGGCTAGTTAGCTTACTATAATGTTTCGTTTCAGCCGATGTGTTAGAGGCATTATTGAAGTGGAGGGACAACGGATAAGCTGTGTACTCATGTCTATGACAGCTGGCTAGCTAGCAGAAAGTGTTAGCTTCCCCAGCAGGCTAACAGGGACGTTAGCTTCTCCAAAAGTTAAGGTTTGTGCTGCTTTCACTCATAATATTTTGTTTATCGTGTTGCTCCTGATCTCTACTGTCAAGGCCAAACAGACCTTAACTTACTTATTTAGGACAAAGCCATTCTTACTTGAGATTCCTTAGATTGGGAATTCCTTAGTTAATTAAAAGCATA
>JAPZDV010000011.1:12523785-12537922 GCA_029814665.1 Acanthurus lineatus | reverse complement strand
TTATCGTGTTGCTCCTGATCTTCACTGTCAAGGCCAAACAGACCTTAACTTACTTATTTAGGACAAAGCCATTCCTACTGGAGATTCCTTGGATTGGAAATTCCTTAGTTAATTAAAAGCATAAGACACTATTTATTTTCCCTAAATTAAGGTAAGAAAATGTTTTGTAACACCTTAAACCCAAAACATAATCCTAACCTAAGATATGAAAGGATTTAAGACTGGGAAACTTGTCGTGTGTGTGTGTTTACTTGTACCTTAGAACATAACAGCCATGAAACGATCACAGAATAGTTCTCGTTTCATTTCTCTGATTCACTGCTTTATTCTTGTTAATGCCACTTGCTCTCTCACCAGCTGAGCGGGAGATGAGGCGCTAACTTTGAGAGGCTTGTTTACAAAAAGCAACTGACAAATCCTGCATATGTTATGTTTAAAAACAAGCTGCATTTCCCAAAGAAATAAATTCCTTTGATTAGTTAAAAAAACATTTTGTTGTGCTATCATGACCATTTACCTTCCTTCTTCATTTATGCATTATTTATATACTAATATCTATGTACTGCTCCTTCTCTTCTATCTCTTGTTTCCAACAACGATTCAGTACTTGAACCTAGTTATAAAAATGAAGCTCGCTTGCTTTCACATTAAATTAAATAAACTACAACTTTAATAAGCAGCAGCAATAGTGAACAAATGCAATTTGCTGTACCTTTGTTTTGCAGACAGAGACATACATACACAAACTCTCTCACTCTGTCTCTCTCTCTCTCACACACACACGCACGCACAGACAAACAGACTGACAGACACAGAACAGGTGTAGATGCTGGCATGTTCTAAAACAAAGTCTTTGTATTGACTACAGTGTGTGTTATGTGTGCAGCACTCATCCTAACACACTATCTCAAGCCTCCGTCTCTTATTTATTCCCACTCCTTTGAAGTTCAAGGTTCTGTTGGGTTTTTTTTTACACCACACTGCCCGTCATTTCATCTCACTCCTCGCCTATCTATCCATGTGGTCTGGACTTACTGGAAAAAGCCACAAGTCACTGAATAATGCTGGGTTCCATTACATTACATATTGAGAGAGTACAGACACAGAGCCATAACAGTGTTACTTAACCCCACAACTTTAACTCTGCCAAATAAGCAAGACTTCTGTTTTTACTCAAGATTGTCCAAGGCCTCTATAAAACTTATAAAAACACAAATAGGCTTAACATTAGCGAACAACTCCACTTGACCCAAGGACTGAATTGTTTCAGTGTTGATATAATCTGGAATTTTCATCACTCTGTAGTTTTTCTTGTTAACTTATACCACAGTGCTGTAAGAGTAGACTGATTATTCAGAAGCTGCAATTTTTATTTTTTAAAGTGGAGGACATTTGCACACAAGTGGCCTCTTAAATACCCTCTCAACTTACAGAAAGTAGTCCCAAGTTTCCAAATCTCACGAGGCAGACATTGATGTGGCGCACATGAACAGCTAGCGCTATTACACAAACACACACTGTATGCTCCCATGCCTGACCGCTGGAGCAGCACATCTGCCTTGGGATCAAATTCTGTGTGGGGGAACCGTATCCACATCCTGACAGGAAGCAGTGCACTGAAGGCTGGAGGAGTCTGGTCCTGCTGAGGACCAACTGCTGCTGTTTTGTACTTCTGGGCCACTGCATCACACTACAACCTGACCCTTCTCCACAACAGCTAGCTAGCTCCACACAGATGTTTTTCAAAGAGCATGTCACAAAACACAAAACTGTATCCTGCATCTTTGCAAATAAGTTTAATTCCACAGTCATTGCTCTTGACAAAAGCACTGGTTTAGTGATGGAGTTGCTACTGTGTGCCACACAGGACACCTACTGCTCCTCCAGAATGTCTTACATGAAGGGGTCAACTAATAAGTCTATTACTGTTTGTTATTTTGATGTCTTACATGAGCAATGTTATATTATCAGCCTAAATAAATTTGAACAGACTCCTAAAAATATAAAAAGTCCTTAATGATACCTAGACACCTTATTAGAAATCAGCCCATGAAGAGTCCACTGAACAGACAGAATAAAAGTGGAGAAAAGTCTTTTTGGCTGTTTGCAAGGTGCTAGCAAGCAATCAGCCTGTAGGCTGGGCCTCTCGACGAGCAGATTCAAAATCTGCACATTTACTGAAGTCAATTTGATATTTCACTGGCAGGATGTTGCCCATGGGCCACCAGGATCACAGGATTTCCTGCTCTGGTAAACAATATTAAAACAGTGGTTTTGTAGATTTTACACAGATGAAAAAAACACAAAATCAACAAGAATATATATTTTAGCCATCAAAGAAATGGAGCACAAGTAGTGATTTACCATTCAATCAGTATGAGCTACAGGCATACGCTTTCTCGAAACTGCTTGTAATCAGTGATAAATTCTGCAGTGACTTTTTTTTCTCTTGCTGCTGCAAATTGAAAAATGAAAAAAAATGATAAAAATAAATTCCAACCTTTTGACCAATAAATAACTGCAGTGCATACTGTAATGGTAAGGCGACTTAGAGCGAGCGATGCTTTACTTAAGTATGACCCAAACAAAAGACTGAAAGGCTCATGTATATTTTTACACCATCATGTGTTTTACAAAGTGATGAGCCTCCTCCCATCCTCAACTGTTAATCACTGAGCCTTCTGAGGATGCACCTGTCATACCCAGTCATGCTACTATCACCTGTTACTGATGAACCTGTTTACCTGTGGATTGTTCCAAACAGGTGTCTTTTAACACTTTTCCAGTCATTTGTTGCCCCTGTCCCAACCTATCTGTAACCTGTTGCTGGCATTAAACTCAAAATAGGCTTATGTTTACAAAAGTCAATGGAGTTGATGAGGTAAAACATTAAATATATAATCTTTTTGCTGTTTTCAATTATTTACAACTAAAAAGCAAAGTATTACTTTCTGTTTTATTAATGTTTTACAGAGCAACCAAACACTCCTAAATCAGGATTGTAATTATTAGGAAAATTTATAAAATTTAATCATATTTTTTATCAAGAATGTTAGGTGCCCAAAAAAGGCCATGTCTCCTCTGAGTTTAGTTTATGTATCTCTTAAAATACTCTACTTTTAAATTACATTACTTTAATCTTAATCTAATCTTAATCTAAATAAGTTCTCAATAAAATAATATACTTCCTATTTAAAGTATAGATATAACAACTCCCACAGAAAATCACAGTTATCCTGTTTTCCCTCTTAAAATTTGCAATTATAGAGTTTTCTTGATAAGAAGTAGTCAGCTTCTAAACAAACCTTATCACATATAGTTTTAACTCCTTTCCACTAAAGCAGAGCAACAGAAAAACAAATACTTGTTCAAGACAAAACTACATCCTCTGAATGCTCGTACAGAGACACACTGACATTTTCAAGTATTCCAAAATTGCTGTGAATGAAAACACTACACATTGGAGGCTACTTCAGAGAAATAAAATAGTTCTTCTGAGAGTCCTAATGATTATATATGGTTGTCCAAAGACCAGAGGACGGCTTTAGTGGTTCAAAGTGAACTTGTTGCTGTTATCCTGTATTTTCCAGCCAAGAATGGTACATCTAAAGTAGTGTAAAAAAGAATATACCACTGTGGCTGAGTGTTTTTCCTTGACTGGGTAGGAATCATATTAGCAGCTATGGCTCAGACACATTGGGTCACTCAGTGGTTTTGTGTTAAAAACATGGCAGAAAAAAGCAAAACCAAAATGTGGATGGAGGAAATGAAGCAAAACTAATATCATTTTAAGACATTTATCCGCCCTAAAAGACATTATCATCATGTAACAGCACTGAATTCTTCATATTTCCTCTGCAGCACAACCGGAAGAATGAGGCTAGGGCTCATCTACTCTCTGTGAACTTTACCAGCTTACAGAAACAGGTGGCAAATTGACCGTGCTGCTTAGATTTATGGGCAACCTCCCACATGTTTTACTCATTTGGGAGCTCTTTAAAGCTCAGATCACAGAGGAAACAGAAAAAGAAACTGGTGGCTCGAGTAAAGACAGAAACTATGGGAGCCAAAAACTGCAGAACACAGTTTAGTAAGAAGATTCACAGCTTCTTTTCACCAACTATTTGTCATTCTGAACTGACAGAAACAAGAAGAAACTTTGCCTCCTGTCACTTTGTTGTCAAAACTTTGGAAAGAATGAGAATCAGTGCTACTTTTCAGTGACTATTCTCTCTGAATTTCACTGCATCTCCCCACATCCTTCATATCTGTGAGGCTACTGACCCTCAAACTCACTGGACAAACATTGAATGAGAAGTTAAACATTTTGCCCAGTTTTCACAGAAAGCAAATTCTCATTGGCAGCTGAGGTATTTCGAGACCAACTGCGAAATTACAGCTAGCTCCGAACCTCTAAGTCTGTATTGGATTTTACAGCTGCTCTTTATTTTTGACACATTTTTCAGCAGTGCAAGTGGATTTAAATCAAAACCCCTTTGTGTTCAAATATAGGTGACTTTATCCAAAAAAATGACAGTTCTCTAGAAATATTGCTCCAGCTTTGGTCCGTGATGTGTTTAAGTTTTGACTATAAGAGGAAAATCACAAACACGAGGACAAATCTAAACCCAGCGAGAACTATTAGTTTACATACATATACAGTACATAAAACTACATACTATCTATAAAATACAGTGTGAGCATTTTCTTAGAGGCCACAGCAGCATCAGGAGCATAAACAGGTTGCTAAACTGAAGAACTCAACACATGATCTATCATTTCAGGGAAATCCAGTTGCAGCAAAGAGTCACATGGTGACATTTTCCAGACCATCTCTTAATGACAACATTTATAAACATTGTGCATGCATGCGTGTGTGTGCGAGTGTATGTGTGTGTATGTGTAGATGTCTATTGCCTGACACCCAACCATGTTTTCAATAAGTATTTGACAACTGAGTTTTCCTGCAAAGGTTAAGCTTGTCCAAATAAACAACTAAAAGTGACTAAAAGTCTATTATTGATAAATCTGTTTATTTAATAATTTCTGTTGTAAATAATGTATAATTTAAATAATGTAAATAAAATGTCAACTACAACTTCCCAAACCCAAAAGTGTAATTTTCAAATGGCTTATTTCATCCAAACAGCAGTCTACAATTCAACAATACTTATTTTATTATCAAATAATACAAAGAAATTACTTTAAAAAATTCTTAAAATAGTCGTAGATGCATTTTCTGTATCTACTGATTTAATTTCTGATTATAATTTCAGCTTTCATAAAAAGCCACACTGTGAATCTCTGAGATCAACAAAAGCAAACAATTCATGCATGATGGTTCAACTTAAAAACAGTGTTTTAATTAGCATACATAAAAAACACAAAAAGTCTCAAAACAATACTAATGCTAATGCTCATATCAACCAACAAAGTCTCTTTTCCTGTCAGCCATCAGAAAGAGAACAAATGCACCAGTGTCAACCTTACGGGGCACCGTGACACTGTTGGCATTCATCGTAAAAGACAACTGGCTGTCCATCTTCAAACAATTCAAAACATGAACTGTGGGGGTTGTGGAGGGTTGGAGGGTTTGGGTTGGATAGAGGGGGAGGATGGAGCAGATAAGTGCATGCCCATTTCTCATGTTTGTCCCTGTGGAAATCATAACAGCTTTTGCACATCTCAGATACCGCAGGTTAAAAAAAAACAGACAAATATTCTCACAACTAGCACAATCGGCCTGCACCCAAACAATAAAAAGTGTGAGAAATGCTTCTGACTTATAGAAAAGTGCATTTAACCATCTCCATCCCTAAAGATAAGATAAGATATTCCTTTATTAGTCCCACAATGGGGGAAATTTGCAAAGCACAACTAAAGCACAACTGGAAAAATTCCTGAGAAGAAAATACAAATAACTTTAAAAAACAATTTCATCTTTCTGTTAGCTTCTTGCAGCTTACTATTATAATTTAAGCCAATCAGCTACAAACTAAAAGCGATTACAAACAGGTCTCAGTCTCATCAACCTCGCAGTGTCTCACTCAGTGTGTACTCACCATGAGATCCACAGCTCAGTGATGCCAGTCCGGTCACCAGGAGAACAGCCTGCCAGGCCCACTCCTGAGGCAGCCGCACCACCACCATCACGCCGGCACCCACCCCAGTCTCCCACCGCCTCCTTCAAATCCCTGAGGTGCTGCCACAAGGAGCGCACGCCGTGCAAAGAGCTGGAGGTGTGAGACTGTCTTTTATATCCTTCTGTGAAAGAGAAGCCAGTCCGGTCTTCTTCTCTGTACAAGTGTCTCTCTGTAAGGGACTGCCACTCTGCCTCTCTGCACTCTCAGGAGCTTCCCACAGCACACAGCCACCCTGCAGCCTCCAGCGCTACTCCACACTGACAGCCTGGGAGACACAGAGAGAAGAGGGGGAGAAAAGAAGGGGGGGAGGAGGGTGTTACTTAGTTGCTCTCTCGCTGTGCTATTTGTCCAGCCCTTTCTGTGACCGGTTCACCACAGAGGGAACAGCTGAGTGTATCTGAATCCACGCACGGCCTCTCTTTCTCTCTCTCTCACACTCTCCTTTGCACACAGAGATATTCTCACATCACTCGTGCACAGAGAGGAGAGCGGTATAGAAGCGGGCAACAGGGTGTGAACCAGGGCAGAATGAGGTGTGAAAGGCAGCAGTGAAAGCACTATGACTTACTGCCACAGGCATACAAACACGCGGCATGCCAAGAGTGACACAGAAACTGCAATATAGACTAAAACACACAAACTTACAGACGGACATGTACATATACTTTGGTAAAACCGCGTGGTATCAAATCCTGCAAGACAGAGCAAATCAGCGCTCAGAGTTGTTTGAACCCAGAACAAAACTGTATCT
The DNA here is from genome assembly GCA_029814665.1 of Acanthurus lineatus. Taxonomy (NCBI): domain Eukaryota; kingdom Metazoa; phylum Chordata; class Actinopteri; order Acanthuriformes; family Acanthuridae; genus Acanthurus; species Acanthurus lineatus. The sequence continues at coordinate 12,531,028 of JAPZDV010000011.1, read as the reverse complement.
AACGTTTTTATTTTATGTGCGTCCAACTCAGTGTGAGAGACTGTGCACGAGAAAAGAGAGAGTAGCTACAGCATTTTCTGCCAGACATATATTATTTTCCCCTTAAATTGCACAATTGATGTTTTAAAAATTAAATTGGAGAAGAAAGAAATTCTTTGATTATCAACAAAAACTTGCCGGTAACTCTAAGCACATAGACTGAAACTGTTTCTTCATTATTTTCTCTTTATTGTTAAAAGATATTTTAAAAAGCAGGGAAAAAAAGCTGTAAGTCAAGATTCAACAATATTATTCCACATTTAAAGGGCTGAAGTCTACATTCTCCAAAAGAATGAAGGTGAGGCTGTAAGTCCGTAAAGACTTACAAAAATCTAAGTTCTGGAATTAACCCTTTAGCCATTTATATGTCTGACAATCCCAAAAATCCTAAACTAAAACAGATCCAAAGTTATAAACAGAAAATGAAACCAACCTCTCAACAACCCTGATATAATGTAAATGGGACTACAGCTGCAGACAGCTGCAGTGTTGTGAATGGCAACAATCGGGCATTAATCTGTAACCAAGAGTCTGGTATTAAAGTTCAGATGCAGGCTGAACGGCGTTGAGTTCCTCATGTGAGTGTATGTGAAAGGGGTGAAAAAAACAAACACTTGTAGAGCTGCAGGGATCAGGCCATCACACGTCAGGTGATTAGAGGTGATTAGAGCTCACACCTCCAGGCACCGCCACAACTTTGCAACTTCACCCTAATCCAGCGCACACAGACACATATGCAAACATGCAATACCGCAGGAAAAGAAAAAAAAGTGATAACAATAGAGACGCATTCCACTGATGAAAGATTTATGTGGGTTACAAGTTAAGAGGATTAAGTGAGCTATTGGACAGATTACATCAAGTCTACTGCGGCACCTACACATCATAAACATGTCAGAGATGGTAGAATTTCCACAATAATGCATGTAAGATCCTTGTGAGAGAAGAAAGAGATGTTTATTTATCCCAAATGGTTGGAGGAAAGCTAAAAAAAACAATAATAAAAAACTCCCAGTGGTGTTAAAGCAGTGACGGAGGAGGGCAAAACAACATCAACAGGCAAATGGGCTTCTCCACCCCACACCTGTCTCCTCTTAACCCTTTAAAACACCACATATTCAAAACCTTTAAATGCACACTATGGATAAAACCAACCGGTAACATATGTCTGATTGTTTCACTGTGCTATCTTCTTAAAAAGTTTGTGTCAGCCCTCAGATTTAAAAGAAATTATTCATTATTTCATATTTATTATAATCAGTCATTAGCATCTGCTAATTTGTGCTCAAATTTTCTTTTCTATCTAAAAGGAGTCTGAATATAATCAAATGTGTCACTGTTTTTGCAGCAAATTTGACTTTACAAGGACACACACACACATGTAGCAACTATAATGAAAGTAAAAAAACTTACTAACTTCATGCTAAGCAAACAAGACATCTGCGTTTTTTTTTTGTTAGGCTTGTTGTAAAAAATATCTTAATAAGTTAAAACAACACAAACTTAGAGAGCTGTTCATAACAATTTTAAATCCTAGTACTGAATTACATTTCTACACATTATCACATTATTGTGCTTGTTTATTGCTTCTTTTGCTAATAATTTTTAAGCTACTTTATTTCTTATTGGACTTGTTTTGGAGTGTGCCTCTCAAAAACCTCCACTTAGAGGATTATGTAGCCTCGATACATAACTCTGTTCCAACAAGAACCAGGACACCCTACTAAAACACAGGGCTAGGGCTGATTGATAAGGACCGAGTCTATGTCTGTGTCTGGTTGGACTGGCAGCAACTCCCAGAAGCCACTTCTCCCCCTCCAGTGCTCCACCAGCTCTATAGCTGTCACTCCTGATTTGTACATTTCTGTGTATTACATGTGATAAGTCAGCCTATTCTGGAGCACGAGTGCATGGGGAGCAATGTGAAGGGGTCAGTGCACCTCACACACCCTTCTGCGCTCCATCAAACGCCCAGTGTGGAGCCTCCCTGTACTCTCAGACAGCCAGCTCAGCCCACAGTGATGGGTGGGGGTCTAGGGGAGTGAGCGGCACCATAGGTGGTGGCCGCTCCAGCATATAAAGGGGTTTAAAGTGGGGCAGGCAAGTTTGTGGGACTTGATTTCAGTGAAATTAACTCTTCATTTCCCCTTCGATTCCCTCCCCTCCCCTCTCTTGGATAGAATTTTAACTGCAGAACACATCTGTCACCATGCACATAGTTACAGGATGATTAATATCGCCGGAGAAATCATTCTGTCAGCGCCTCCGTGATTCTGCGCAGCCATAATGTTTGTTGCAACTTGAACGAGACACAGTCACATGAGATGTGCAAACACCTGAATATATTCACAGGCTGCGTAAAACACCCCCCCCCCCCACCAGTTTCACACATTAAGGTCCAGTTTTACTCATCATGGGGAGGATTACTTAACTTGTGAATTTAATAAGGTTTCATTTCACAAGTTCATTGGTTTTCCTGGTTAATGAACTTCAGATGATTCTAGTTTGACAGAAATCTACAATGCATCAAAGATGACAGATGCTCAAATTCCAAAAATTCTAAGTCCTAACAAAGAAACTTTGCTTCAGAAGGACAGCAGCAAGATGCAAATCTGCAGTACTGTGTCAGCAGATTTCGCTGCTCCAAAAACACAAACAATCCTCTGAGCACAGCATTCTAAATGAAGAATGTGTTCAATTGTCATGATGGCACTATATTTTCATCTATGGTTCTTCATTCTCCGCATTTTCATGCTTTGGACACGTGTGTTGGGACACTTCTTGCTTTTCGGTACCCTATCAACAGGTTTTAGTAGCTGCACTGCTTGAATAAGCAGATCAACATTGTGACACACACTGTTCTCATAAAAAAGGCAGATCTGTTTACAGCTATCTTGACACCATACCAGCTGTACTGTACCTCCCACAACAGTTTCGATGTTTGTATCTGCAGAATGTGTCACAAACATGAAAGAATCTTTTTTTCTCTTTCATTCTCTGTTTGTTTCATCATCATTGGTGGCCTTTGAATCAATGTAGAAAGGCAGGGCTGGCAGTTGCAGCACCATAGCAGCAGCAGCACTGACTGTGTGAACTACACCAGCTGAGGGAGGTAGGGTCAGTCTCAGGTAGAAGTAAGCAGTGTGTCCCAAGAGACAGTTTAATGGAAATTAAGTTTTACTGTGGAAAACACTGGGATAAGGTATGGGATGAAGTTTAGCTTCGAGATTAAATTAATTTGTTTTGCAGACGCTGTATCCCCCACATTCTGCCCTACGGCAGTAAGAGATCAATTAATGCAGCTTGGTTGTTTGTAATAATCTGTCTCCATTACATAAGGCAAACATTTCCTTATGAAATAGAGACCTTACAATAATACTAGCAGTAGTCTTACAATGCACCATGAAAATGAGCCACGTTTTGTATTTCAGAAAAGAAGTTTAAAGAAGCAAACACACCTTTCATCGCACAGCAAGAGGAGTGGGATGGATGACTGTAAAAAATCACCGCTAACCTGTGAAACAAAAAGCCATGGCGGAACACGGATGATGAAATTACTTCGGACAGAGATGGAATGCGTGTCATGAGGGACGTTCCAACCGGGGCCAAACTGACCCTCAGCTCTGTGAAATTAGGAGGATTTTCAGCAGCTCAGTGTTAAAACTGCTGTCATAGAACCCTGGAAAGCAGTTTATTACCGTGGCAACACAGCTGTCTGCTGCAGATGTTCCAACCGGGGTGCAAAAGTCAAGAAAACGTGGCACGGTATACATCATCCAGCTGGAAAGAGATCTACTTCCTCTCCTTATTAAGTCATAGGAAGGACTTATATCTTTTATATCACAGAGCAGAACAGACACAACTTTTATCCAACACGATGTCTAAATAGTGAAAACTCATCTACGTTTCCAAAAACCTAAGATGAAATCCTTCCATCACTTGTTTTTGTCCAGTCAGCCTTGTTTTTGCATCTGTGCTTAAAAAGCAACTTTCAGTTTGACTTAATCATCAGAAATTTTGACCACCAAAGCAACACACTGGGAAAATGGGTGTAAATGAAGTCTGATGTAGCCTGTTTACCAGTTATGCTAACACTTAATCTACAGGAGAGTTTGTGCCCATGGACACCCATGTTCATACAAGACATGAGACAACGTTTATATCCACCACCGTTCCGTATAATGGCAATATACCGTGAGATCCCCGCAGATCTCCAGCAGAGCCTCAGATGTCAAGCTAAAGAAAGACCCTGATGAATATTCAAGATTCACACAATAGCAGGGTCAAATCACTCTGCTGAGATTGACACTTTGAAGTCCCAAAGAATGCTGAGGGGGAAGAAAAACGTCATTCATAAGGAGTGAAAGATTCGCCCTCTTTCCCCTCCCCCCTGTCTATCACACTGTCTCGTTCTCTAACTCGGTCTGTCTCTTTCTCTCAAGACTTTGAGCGATATTGAAAACACTGAAACATGATCACCTCTATAGAATTTTTTTTGACCAGTCTAACGCCTGGAAAAATGCAGAAACAGAGTGCTGGGGTTTTGGAGAATTGTATTTTGATTGCTCATCAATCAGCTTGAGTTTCAAAAAGAAAATGAACTGCTCCTATAAGAATATATCATATATTGCTGTTCTGTGTGAGTCATAACTCTGTTCCAGACAACATGGTGGGAATACAAGGCATTCACATATTTATAGCATTAAGACATGTGTTAGGATGCACAGTGTACAGGTAATAAGTAGGTCTGTTGCAACAATACAGTTTCTGTGAGGCGATTGTCAGTCAGGTAATAAATGTCAAAACTTTTGTTATACTCATATTTTTACTACTGTTTCCTGTCAGTCAAACAAACTAGATCCAGAGATGACATTTAAGCTGACTGCCACACAGATGCTGAAAGAGCCAGTAATTGCAAAGCATGAAGCAGCACAGGTAATGCCCAGCAGCTGATGCAAGTCTACGTAGGTTCGGTGCAATGCCTGAACTCTGCTACATCATGCAATGCATCTTTGAATATGTAGAAATGCGCTCTCATACACACTCCCAAAATACCTATACACACGAGCAACACCTTGCTGCTTTCTAATGTTTGAACCAGCACTTTCAGGCTGTTCACAGCTTGAAACTACCATAAGGAGACTGGTGAATTTTCAAGGCAAGGCAGTGATTTCACTCAAAAGCTTACAATTCAGAGTGCTAATGGTAATACTCTAAGTTGGCAAATACTGGCTTTGTAAATTGCTAAAAGAAGCTTTGCTATGGCTAGGACCCGTAATTATTACATTTCTGAGAGAATTTCACTACACAGGCTTTGTTCCTTTCACTTGCTAACAACAACGTCTCACACTGCTTTACGGCTATTTTTAAAAAAAGACCAATAATTGTCCTTAAAACACGGAGACATCGTTGTGTTACATTAAAAACAGTGTAATTATTTACCAGCAATGTGGACTGTTTTCAAGACAGCTAGAATTTGCTTGTCATTTTTGTCATTGGTTTAATTTGTAATGAAATATACTACTACTGACTGTGCCCATGCAATGTTACACATTTTTACATCATCCCATTCTGTTGTTAGTTTGGTGAAATAACACTGAAGTTATTCTTTAATTCTTCTGAGTATTGTATTAAACAACTACAGCTGTGCTAAATCATAACAAAGTGGGAGCTAAAATATCAGGTCGACTGCCAAGAACCTGATCACGTTTCCTCATAAAACATCCACTTCTCTTTTCACCCACTGATACAAGCTCCTTCATGAGAAACTTAGCGAGTCACTTTAAGGGAGAATATTGTAATCTCTTTTCAATTGACCACTAACACTGGAAGCTACCTGAAAGGCTGTGATTACAACAATGCACAAGGACCAACTGGTGGCTGCACCTGAAACACACCTGTGGCTCAGGTTTCGCCCGGGGGCACGGTGGTTATAAAACAGCCACGAAACCTTAAAGATGGATTCAATGCGAAGAAATGTCTGTCTGGCTCTAAAGGTGCCGTTAAGAAAGTGTTGTGTGATTTTTAATGGCTTGGGCAATGGCGCGCACCGGCCAAGAACAGCACAATGAAATCCTTCCCCTCTCTCCTTCTCTCTCTCTCTCTCTCTCTCTCTCTCTCTCCCTCTCAGTCTCTCTACCACTGAAGGTCACTGGGCCAGATCTTGCTGGATCTCTACTGAGTAGGCCTCCTTGTTTTTGTCAGCAGGCCTGGCTGCCAGTGAGCTGTACTTAAGTTAATTCCCTCACAGCTCTGTTCCCATTCATTTTCTAGCCACTTGATCACTCTACTCTGGCATCTTGCATAATAGTAATGTACTCACAATGCACACACACACCAACCCATGGCAACATTTTGTTGAAGCAGCGCAGTGAAGCAATGAGTAAACCTATAATTAATCATGCTGAACAAAAAAAAACTATTTGGAGAAGAAAAAAGTGTCAGTTATGTTTAAAGCATTACAGATGCTTTACAGGCATTTACATGTGCAGCACCAGAGTCTACATTTACTGTATTTAGACCTTAACTTTTCTATTATGACCACTTTTCACACTCACTAAATTAAATTAAATTTACAAACAGGCAAAGTTTCCAGCATTACTGGAAAGAGTTAGATGATATAAAGCCAAAAAAAATCTAGAAAAGTTCAAACCATCCACAGTGAGTTAGTGAAACAAAATATATCATTGCCATGAATTCTTGAGGTGGGGGCTTGGGCCCCTTTAATGGCTGCCGTGGGGGCCCCTGCGTTTGGGAGTAAAAAGGGAAGAAAATTTTTAAAAAGAATCCATTTCAAAATAAAACAGATTTTATCAATCTTATAGTTAGTGTTTTATCACCCAAAAGCTGCTAAGCTCCTTACAATAAGCTAACTAGCTTGCTTGATAGCATCCATTTAGCTAGTGCTAACAAGCTACAAAAATTGGACACATTTTTGAAAAGTATAAGACCATGTTGACCACATCGAAAACTTCTTGGTCAGTAAAAACTTGCAAGTATGAGGCAGAACATATAATAGATGAACATATATATAAAACACATATAACACTTAACATTTGTGATGGTAATTTCAATGTATCTTTAAAGACATCTTGCAAAAGGGGCTTCCCAGCAATGAGCTTAAGTTTTAGGGAGGTTTTGTGGCATGGAAAAGTTTGAGAACCCCTGTTTATGACTGTTGTTAAATAAGAGATAGAAAAAGAAA
>JAPZDV010000011.1:12498605-12523685 GCA_029814665.1 Acanthurus lineatus | reverse complement strand
AGAAAAAGAAAAAAAAAATAAGGTGCTCACCATTCAGAGTGAAAAATTAGAGGAGATTTTCTTAACATGGCCTTTGTGCAGCAGGAATCGGAAAACCGAGGCTCCTCCTGCCAAGTCAACCAGGAGCATTTAATGAAGGGATTGTTGCAGAGTGTCTGCTGGGCTGCGTCGGTCAGACACTGCAAACCAAAGGCTCTAATTAAGGGGTTCCTCTGACGGTCAGACAAAGCAGACAGCAGGGGTCAAGACACTGGCCCACAAACTGGCTGTGACCCTCACACCTGCCCGGTTGCATTATACTGCAACATGTCTGTGCACAGTGGACACACTCACACCAACACATCATTACCGAGCCGGTGCTTTACCACACATGCTGACACAGAAGGAAGGAGAGAGACAAATGGACCTATAGGCAAGTGATCGCACAAGGATGTGAGATGATACCTCTTTGAATAAATGCAGTAAGGAAAATACAAACTTGAGACGAATCAGTGGTGAGCAGCAACATTTTCTATTTAAAATCTTAAAAGACACACACAGTGAAAAAGAAGATGAATCTGAAACAGCAGATAGTTTTGAATGATAGGTAAACTATCTTTAAGGTAAAAGTAATATGCATTACTTTTGTATTTCCAGAGTAACTTCATGGAGAAAGTTGTATCAAAATAGTTACACCGAGAATTTTGACGTTAACCACAACAAGTGAAGCCTGGCAAGCTGCTAAGGGGCCCTGTATGTGAGTGTGTCAAAAGTTCATGCCCTCCTTCCAGTGTTCACGCTGCAAAAACAAAAAAGATCACCTAGTGTGAGCTTTAGCCCCGCCACTGACAAGACTGATTGCTACAGAGTGGCTCCACCTGTCTCCTGCTCCAATTAGTCCTGCAAGCCACTGAAGTGCTAAATAACCAGCAGAGAGGGAAGTGATGGAACATCAAAAGGGTCAAAGAAATACACAGAAAAAGGCAAGAAAAACACGTTATGTGTCCATGTCAAATTGTGTGGAGAGAATGAAGGATGAGAAGAGACAATAATTTAACTTTTTTCCTTAAGTTTTAGTAAGAATGAGAGCAAATTTTTTGGAAAAGAGGAGGAGGCTCTTGATTTAGAGGGCAGTTAAAATGTCAAAGACATGAAGCAAGTCACCCGAAACACTTGCTTCCTCTTAGGTTCACAGGAGTCTATAATTATGGGAAAATGGTGGTGTATTTACCATATCACATGCTCTTTAACAGGCACTAATTGTGTGTGTGCACTGAGCGCGTGTAGGAATGTCGTAACAAAGCTGCAGGAAATGTTTAATGAAGAGAGCAGCTCGGACGACATGGTTTGTGTCATATCTGTCAAAAACCATAAAAGTGGAAGCATGAACCCGAGAGACTGGGATGCAACATAAAGCACAGGGTCGTCACTGAATGATCAGCCTTTCATTGCATTAAAAAGCTGTTCCATTTCCAGCTGCAAGAGGACACTGTTTACTCCATTTTAATAAAGAAAGGGAAGTTTTGTTGTAAGAATGGGAGAGATTGTTTCTGGTGAAAGACAGAAATGAGATAATGAGGTGAAAACACAGAAGAGCTGCTTATCTGAGAGCAGAATACTGGGACTTCTTCATGTTAAAACAGTAACAAAGAGGGTTTTCGCATTAAAATTACTCATAACTTTCATCTGGCCTGACAGAGACGAAAAAATATTACATTAATCATGAAATAAATCAATAATTTCATCTGTTTTTCCTTATTTCTATGCAACTGAATACATTCCTGATTCCAAAAAGCTGTTCAATGTAGTAAACATAACCCAAACCCCAAACTTGGCCACAATTTAAACATAACAAAAACTCCAACTGACTAATCATAGCATCAGTAATTACAGACAAGTCAATAAATGCTTAAAAACACTTAATCAGTACACCTTCAGGTCAGTTTTTAATAAATGAATCTAACTTAAAAACACTCTTCTGACTCCAAACAACTTAACTTTGCCTCTATTGTAAAGATTGAAGCACATGATGTTCTGAAAAAACACCAAAAATCAGCTGGCACATGTTGTTTACATCTGTATTTTTTACAGATTCCCACTGAAAATGTTTGCCAAATCTTTAACTCACACTTAAGCCTGACTATAAAATTTGAAAAAACTAAACCCTACTACCTCTAGACTTATCTAACACTTTGGCAACAGCTAACAACTTTATTCAGTTTAACTGAGACTGTTTCATAACCGGTTACAAGTTCCTCACAGTAAGTTTAAACAACAAACCCTGTAAATGTCAATGTAGCTCTATCATGTAATTAACACCCTGTATTTACTCAAATCCACAGATAAGACAAACCACACAATAAACACTCGGCAATTGGCTCCTTGTACCCAAGGTATATCTAGAAAATAAAAAGCCTGTTTATTATTAATTGGGCCATTTTGAACACAGGAACCTTTTTAGCATGCCCTGTCCCTCTGTCTGCTGTAGTAATGCATGAAGGCATAAATACAACCTATCCCTTAGTGAAGCTGTTGGACTACGTTTATGCACCTCTCTACGGACTAGTTGGCACAGACAGGTGAGGTTTAAATGGCAAATTAACTGCACATAGATGCCCCCAGAAAGAATCTGTTCATTAAAAAAGAGTCCCAGCCATTGTGATTAATGGTGTTTGGACAAATTTAGTTTTACTGCTTTATAATTCAGTGGGAATTAATCGAAGGGGCCGGTCCACTGCCTCTGGTCAAACTACCTGCTCTGTGTTGTTGGAGTGTGATTGAGAGGGTATGCAGGGTGAGAGCAGGAGGGGGACTCTTCTGTGCATATTTTCCATGTGCACCCACACCCGTCCTGTGGCTTTAGTGCTGAGAGCTCTTTTGTGTGTTTGTGAGCGGTGTGTGAAGGCTGCCGTGAAGAAGGAGAATGATTTTGGAAAGAGAGAGGGATTAGAAACTGCAGTGAATTATTTGATATTTCAGAAAAACATCAGTGTTAAAGCAACACTATGTAAAAATTTCACCCCAAAATGAACAGTAATGGGGTGACTGATGTCTCCCACTCTGCACCCTGTTTGCCTGTTCACACTAAGTACCTTGGGTAAGCGGGTAGAATCACAGTGTATCACCCTTTACAGCATCGAGTTTCACACACCTACAACTCTCACAGATTTTGGTGAAATCTTGTCTTAAGGAGAAGATACTTTCTGGTTTTTATTCTAATGCTCTTCCTCCTCTGTGTCTTACCTCTCTATGATTCACAAAGCTTCCTGACGAAACCTGTAACCCTACTGACTTAAGACGCTAGTTAGTTTTTTTAGCAGTGCAGGTAGCATAAAAGAGTTTTGTTAGAAACTAGGAAACTAGGAAACAAGGAAACAAGAAAAACTGAGGACACAAGGAAACAAGGGAAGGGAATAGGGAGACAAGAAAATGAACAAAGGAAACTAGGAAACAAGAAAAAACTAGGAAACTAGGGAACAAGGAAGCAAGGAAAGAAAACTAGGAAACAAGAAAAAATTGAGGAAACAAGGAAAAAACTAGGAAACAAGGAAACAAGTAAGCAAGGAAAGGAATCTAGAAAACAAGAAAAACTGAGGAAACAAAGAAGCAAGGAAACAAGGGAAGGAAATAAGGGAACAAGGAAAAAAATAGGATTTAGGAAACAAGAAAAAAATGAGGACACAAGGAAACAAGGAAAGGAAATAAGGAAACAAGAAACTAGGAAACTAGGAATGGAAACAAGGAATGGAAACAGGAAATGAACAAAGGAAACAAGGAAAGGAAACTAGGAAACAAGAAAAAAACCTTAGGAAACCTCAGGACACAAGGAAACAAGGGAAAGAAATAAGGAAAAAAATAGGAAACTAGGAAACAAGGAAATTAAATGAGGAAACAAAGAAAAAACTGAGGACACAAGTATGCAAAAAACTTTTTCCAAGTTTTCAACATTGTTTTCACATCCCAATCATGGGCGCGTTGGACTGCAGTGTGTAGGAGGTCTGCATGTCCAGGACCAAGGGGAACATGGTGAAGAATGCTGCTGAGAAAGGGGCTCCACAGAACGGACACTGAACCAAAACCAACTGACCCACAAACATAAACAGGCTCAGCAGCCTCAGTGGACATTATGACAAAGCTGAAAATGCAAAAGAGGATGGTGACAAAGTAAGCTAGGAGGACAAAAAGAGAGTGACCGAGCAAGAGGCTGAAGTAAAAGTCAGACTGGCTTTCAGTTGCTGTTGTTGAAAGATAGAAAATGAAACAAAAACAAAATAAAAAGGCTGCTATTAAATAATATTAGCTTGCTTGTCAAGCTTTGTGCCCTGTTGCGTTAACTTGCTTGATAATTGGGTGGGTTGTAAAAGTTGTTAACTCCCTTATTTTCTGATCATAAATCAAGACAGCCTAATTGAAACTTCACAGTCAGTTGTTGGCAGCTTATTGTCTCCGGCCTAAAGTTAGTTTGCATGGTTTCATTTGTAGTTATCATGTACATTACTACTGACGATATAGATACTTAAACCTGGAATTTGTATTCACAACAGAGGTATTTAGGTGATACAAATTCATACAAAACAGGAATTCTACAAAATGTTGCTTTAACCTGCTGACCTTGTTAAAGATTTTCTGTTAAGATACACTCACTCATAAGCTTTATGAAAATGAAAACCAGGAAATGTAAACGTGTAACTCCTAACCAACTACTCCATCCAAACCTTTCAGCCTTGTTCTCAGACTCAAAAGTGAAAATGCATTGAAAGGCTATGAGCACAACCTCAGACACTAATGGAACAAGGAGAGAGACAAGAAGACACAATTACAAAGTGCCTTCCCTACACATGACCACACTTATTAAATCAAGTAAATGCCTAAATGAGTAAATGAAATGAGGTGTTGGTTTCTGGACAGAGCGGGACACATATAGTGGTCGTAATGCTTCAATGTCACAGCTGTTGATGCTTAAAGTCCTATTTCCATGCTGGAGCAAATCAAGCACAGTGACCTTTTGAACAAGTGGAGTGTTTTCTGTCTGTGAGGGCTGACGTCAGAGTGACCTGGAAGCACACTACAAGTACAAATTGGATATCACAGAGCAACATTACATTGAAGGATGTGCTTCAAATTTTAAAGCCACTACCAAAATGTAAAATGACCTCTTTCAAGGTGAATACCTTTGTTAAATCTTGCGCAACCAATGCAACAAGAAAATCTACTTGGAGTTCTGTAACTTTTCTACAAGGTTTCACATATTACAGATGTGATGGTTACACAATGTAAATTATGAGCAAGCCATAACATGGATGGATTTACATCATTGTGAAGTGGCTGCAGTTCAAAGAAAGAGTTGAAGGACCCTGTCAGTCTTATTTTTGTACCCTCAGAAGAAAGTGCCAGCATCTCAACAACTATATGCAATATCTTCTTAGAAACAGGCCTTTTCATAGAGGAGATTTTTACTGTTGTGTTGGGAAAAGCAAAGGTGTGACTAATAACTTCAAAGACGAAAAAAAAAGGTCACTGGCAGCAGTCATATCAGTCATTCTTTTGGTATCAATCTGTACCAGCCTGCCGGATCAGATCCTGAAGGTCAGGTGATGGTTTCACATTAGCAACCACATTTTTGTTGAAAATCTTTTTAAGTAAGAAAAATACACGCTGGCATGACAGGAACAGTTGATTCAATTCTACTGCTGCTATGTTTCTTGAAACATAAATGTGATGTTCAGACGGCACTGATATTTTCTATACAACTCTCCATAGAACAGTGACATTCAGCTGTGCCGAGTCTCACACAGTTTTTAAGTCGGTGAAAACTGTGTGCAGGGACTGTGTGTTGGGATTGTTGGATTGTGTAGTGACCTCCATTCTGACACCCATTAAAAAAAAACCTCAGAAATTATACACTGACCATGTGAAAAATCACTTAATTAAAGCAAATCAGCAAACAACAAATCCCATTCATCTTTTTTTTTTCTGCACAGTAATTCAACTTGTTCCTCACTGCCCCCGTTAATCCCTCAGCTCTAACAAAAGCAGATAAGAAGTCCCTGTTTTTCTCCATGTACGTTTGAGCGGGTGTTAAGCCATCTGCTCCCCTTGTTGATGGGAAACCCAGGGGCCTTGAGTCTTGGCAGGGAAACCCTGTCTCTGGTTATCTGGCTGACCCAGAACTCATTTGTCAATCAGGCTCCTTGTCTGTTAATTAAGACAAACCCTCCAAAAGCCCCGTTTGAGCCTCCACAGAAACACGCAGCTCAGTGGGAAAAGCAAAGCAGTTTATGAATCTCTGCTTTTCTGTCTGTATTCTCTCTCATTTATCCATTCCCAAATGACACACACATATACTGGAAAAACTGACACCTGTTTTTAGGCTTTATAATAGTGCTGTCCTCACTATTTTGAAATAAAATGTTGAACAAAAAATACATTGAACCCTTTGATGATGAGTTACATTTTTTACAGTCCTGGTACACAGATGAAAATCGATGTGTCTGAAGTGGAAAATTTATTGTTTTAGGCCCCACACTTGTAAAAGAATGTAAAAGAAAATTCCTTTAATATGAGTCAAAGCTAATTTAAAGTATTTCCATCCATGTTTGATGTTTGTGATGGACTGTCTGTGAGAGAACAGAGTGCCACATGTGATACACAACGGTTTGTCTTCAAAATTCACATCTGTTTGGAATTATGGGGCCATTTGGACATAACTCATGTGGAGTCCATGCACATGTTTCTCAGACAAGCAGAGGCATCATACAACGCAGCCTCTCTTCATGTTAGCTTAAAATACTGAAATTAATGATTAACAATTGTATTTTTAATGGAGACATATAAAGAAATAAGTCAATTTAACTTCATACACATAATAAACTCAGCTTATTTATTGCGACAGAACTTATTTGCTGTAGGAATGAATACCTTACCTCACTTTGAACATTTCAATCACACACACACACACACAGACAAATGTATTGATGCTATCAAAAACTACTTGTGATCCAAATCTAAACATTAGGGTCGTCTCACCTCCAAAATGTAAAACAGTTTAGAAGACTGGAACCTATAATCACTGCAAATTTATTTCTGGAACATCACATAAAAGCAAAATCAAAACCATTTACTGGAATTATCAGTATAATTGGCTCTGTATTACCCAGTATCACTTCCTTTTTACATCCTGGTTTTTCTCTGCAAAGTTATGGGGGCCCCTGACTGATACATTCAACAGGATGTGCATAAATTGAATCCCAAAGTCAAATTTTTAAGTCAATTATTTAAGACAGTTTAGGCTCTAAAGAATTTCATTCTCTTTGAATTTAAATTTATAAAATCAAAATGAAACATAATATGATAATAACTTCATTAGACAATGGATTTTGTTTAATAGAAAAATTTGAATACCTACTTTTGGCTTATGAACTGTGTGTGTTGAGCATTATAATTGTGTGGTGGGAACGTTTATTTTAAGTAGTGCATTAGTAAGAGGCTGTTCAGTGGCATCCAGACGTACATTATTATTATTAGGCATGCTAGTACATGTAAATCCCTTTCCCTGGAGATCCAAGCACATTAGATACGGAGCTATCAGTAACCTTTTCCCCCTGACGGTGTTGTTTGCTCTCTTCCAATGATAGCACAATGAAAACACAGGAAGCAGCTCGGAGAGAAAACGGGGCTGCGATCGATGCCTCTGTGTCCGACAATGAGCTAGGTGATGTCTTAATGTCTGCCCACCTCACCCCTCGACCCCCCCTCTTTCCCTCCGACGGACTGTCAAATCCACCTTTGCCACTAATGTATCTGAGTTCAGTGTCAACCAGGGCCGCCTCGGAGCAGTCGATAAAAACTGGAAATGCTATCCATCTCTCTGAAACATCACTCCTTCACTTACTGTAAGTGTGCATCACTGTGGGCACTGTACCCACACTGCTGACAGGGAGGAAGACAACACCAGGCGGCCCAAGCCATGAGCCAGCATCATCAGATGCAACCACAGACACAGATTTCAAGACTACAATTGCAAAGAACAGACGGCATGTCTGAACCAGGCCCTCGTTGGTTAAATATGAGCCAGTAAATAAAAAACCAATGAATATAAGACTTAATATAATATAATATAATATAATATAATATAATATAATATAATATAATATAATATAATATAATATAATATAAAAATATAATGTAAACTATTATGTTTTCCTGTAAGTATATTTAGTATAATAACAGACTTATTTTTGCTGTTTCTATCAGAAGTAGCTTCAGCAACAGTTTTCGGATCTTTTGCTTTAAGACTTTCCTTTAATACTGAAATATAAACTAGAAACTGTAATATAAATTGCAATTTATCGGCATTGTTTTTTCTTGTCTGCGGTCGTCTTAATGAAAAACATTAGCTGTGAGAAACCTGCAAAACCCGTAATATTTTTCAGTAACACTGAACAGAAAGCAACTTGGATCAGTCTGAGATTCACACATCATGATTCACCAGTTGAGGAGCCTTTTTCAGCCTCTTTAGCACTTAAACATGATGAGATGTCAGTTTCTGTGCCTGATTTACAAAAAAAATAAAAAATTGCACATCTAGCTCTCAGCTAATCCATAAAACCAAACACCGAACACCTCTCTCTACTATGGCTGATCATCACTGGTGGCCAAAAAGTTGTCTCACAACAAGAAAATGCCTGCTGTCAGCACACAATTGTAAAATCCCCTCTGACTCCATGGAAAAGTGTTGATTCTCTCTGAATAATTGTGTTCAGTTGTCTTTCTTCTCTTTGGACTCAGACTACTGGCTGTTAAGACTGGAAACTTGTTGGCAGAAGCATCTCATTAGACTGTTTCCACCTTCGAACCTTCTGTTCTCTCCACACTTCTCACAAAGTCCTGAGAAATCTGCACACATTGTGAATATACGACAGCAATTACAAGTCTTTTTTTTTTTTTTTTTAAATGTTATGGTACAGTTTACGCAACTCTTGAACCACAATGAGGGAAACTGTTTTGCACATACAGGTGCATGCACTATTAGTGTGGCGAGAATAAAACTTCACAGTTAACCATATCAGAGCAGCAAAAAGACACATTATTGCTGCTTTGAATTCAGTATAAAGGCCCAGTGTTCTTAAGTTTGGAGCAGAATTAGTAAACTTGCACCCAAACTGTGGACTGGACACTTACTGGTGGGGAATAAAGCCACTGGAGGGGGAACTGGATTACTTGGAGAAGATATGGAATGAAAATCCGTTGAATAAATAGGATTTATGTAGATAAAAATAGACAAACGTAATATTGCTGATAAATTCATACTGATCTTTATTTTCTAAAACTCAATTTTTCATTTTGTTGCTTCCTCTATTTTGTTGGTAATTGATAAAAATTACAGAGCAAGGTGGACTTTTTTCAGCTTTTGAATGGGAGCATGCCAGAAAAAAATTGATAAAGTAGAGTCAAGTCAGCTTGAAGTATCTTATTCTTATGCTTTAACATTTCTTTCTTTGACACAACGTCAACAAAACAGGCTCATGTCATACCAGCTCTGGGAGGTTCCCCCTATTTTCTTAAAATGTCTCAAAATATAATTGCATGCATTATGTTTTTAATTAACTTCCACCAACAAGCAAATTAAATTAGTGTCTTTCCAATGATATTTGGAGTGCACTTTAGCCTCCACAGTCAGCGTAATTAATGGCGCCAGGGGTCCTGCGAGAGTGGGACCAGCTGCGTGTTATGTCTTGTCACCAGTCCCGCTCTGTTTGACACCTTCGGCCACATCCCTCTCTTCCAATGCCAAGAATACTGGCGGAGTAGCGTTCGGTCTGAGGACTCTTTGTGCCCACCCTCAGAGAACAAACACTATTAAGACTCAACAACGTGCCCCTCTGCCCATCCCCAGAGTGCAGGCAGTGCCAGCGTCTGTAACTGGAGAACGGAGAGCAAAACAGCTGCTCCCAGTCTGTCCTGCATCTGCCACAACTGTGATCTCATGGAACAAAGCGAGAATGCAACCACACGTTCTGAGTGGCTGTTCAGTCACACTCCGGCCATTGTCCCCTCGCTCTCCCTCCCTCTCTACCTTTTCTTTCCTTTGATACACTCCAAGATGCATGGCATGTATATTTAGCAGTAGATTCATCAGTTACCAGTCATTGCTCTCGTTTAGATTTGTTTTTGACCACACACTTTGTTTTATATATTTAACCTGGCTGTGCTGTGAGACCTTAATGCCCCCAGCCTCTTTGTGCATTTAGCTGTAAAGCAGTGGTGCACCGCAGTTGGTCATCAAGGCCGTTGGCTGAGTTGTGTCGACTGATTGATGGGGATTTTTGGGTAACTGCTGTCCTGCAGACAGGTGCTTCAGAGAAGCAGACCGCATCCACCATTTAAACTGGGACTGTGTCATTACACTTACTAAAGGGCAACTCCAGAAAATTAGTAATGCACACTTATAATTTAGAGTACTTGCAATACACATAAAATAATGTAAAAAAGGTGGAAACTGATGCAGCAGAGGCGGAAACATCCTGACATCATGTTTCTACTGTGTTTCAGTTCCAAGAGTGCTGGATCCTTCATGTTCTCTCAGTGCAACAGAGGATGTTATTGAGGTGATACATTAAGAATAACTGGTACAAATCATTACTTTTTAAACTCAAAACAGACTCTCTGTTAAGATATTTAGTCTCTCATCCTAACCTTAGATTACTCAGGTGATGACTGGACAATTCTCCTCCAGAAACACAGAGGACAGGGATTTTTTTTTTCAGACAAAGTACAGCTCTGCCAGATGGTTTGTTACACAGAACCATTTGAAAAGTAAACTTTGGAAACTGTTTGGAGGAAAACAGTGGACAGGTGTTTGGACGAATCATCTGTCTGTTGTCTTCTATCATGGCCTAACTTCAATTAATGAAATCAAAGAGTCATGTTACATAGTAGAAGAGCATCACCAGCGGAGCCAGCTGTAGATTTAGCTGCCGAAGCCAGCAGGGAGAAAAACAAAAGCATCTCTTCCAAGAAAAGCCTTCAATAACTCTCATTGGTCGCCACACTTAGACCACACCAGTAGCTGCCTGTAGGTCCTCATAGGATGCTGATTGGTCCAAACCACTGTGGTTCAGACACAAGCACGTAGCCTGACAAGTCGGATATGCCAGATTAACAACATCTTACAACATGTTTTTCAAATTAGCAGCAAGAACGGAATAAACAAGTGCCATTATGATGATGATGTGTTGTGTTTTTCAACTTTTTCAATTTAAGTAGGCATGAAGAATCTCCTGTAATTATGTCATAATTGGAATTGCATCAAACCAGTCAAAATTGGAACATTATCACATAAAACTATAATCAACTAATTGCCAGTATTTTTTTCTTCTTTTTTTTTTTTATATCCAATAGCTTGAATCGACTCTACTTGCACATTTGTTCAGAGAGAATGCAGTTAAAGGGCAACGTTTACAGCCATACACTGATCATTAGCTGCATTTCTGTGTTAAAAGTTTATCCCCTGCCAAATACACTCTAATTCCTTTCATTCCATAAGCCAAAGCTTTTACAGTGTGGATGTCTGGGAAATTACAACTAAAGCTTTCTACTCAAACCAACTCACTCTCATTCTCATTCACAGATCATTCGGTGCTCTTTGTCACCCTCTCAATGAGGCGTTGACAGCAGCTTTTGACAGCACACCTGAACACGGCTCCCTGCCCGCCTGCATCTTTTTACTCAGGTGAATGGAAGGTATTTGGGAAACTATTCAGTGGGCTGGCACACATCAAAATTGCAGCACTTAAAATATAGACTGCAAAATGTTCTTATCTGTTAAAGAATGCACATTGTGACAGCAACATTTTATGATCTAGTATTCACTGTATAAATAATGCTGACAAAAAAGACTGAGCTCTGTGAGTCTGTATGGGCACAGTAATACAATGTGCTACGGGCTGATGTTTAGCAGATGTTTTGCTGATCTTATTTTACCCTGTGTGCATGCTTACATTTTCTAATTAGCACTAAGCACAAAGTACAGCTGAGGCTGATGGGAAGGTGATTAGTTTTGCAGGCACTTGGTCATAAACTAAAGTATTTGACAAATTAAAAACTGTTGTTGCCGTCCCAGGAGCCATGCTGTCAGCAAGGGCCTAAAGAGCAGCTGTTTGTGTATTTCTGGTATTTACTAAAAATATTTGCTGCTGTCAGGGGACAAAATCTAAAAATTAACTTTGGAGGGGACAAATACATGAGTTTTTCTCAAGAGCAATTCCTGAGGGAGACACCAAAAGTAGTGCAGTAACTGTGCTAATGAGCACTCTCTCACCCCTCCAGTGAAATGAGCACTTCACAGCGTTGCCAGCTCCTCTCATTGACTCGATTTTCAAACAGCTGCAAACACAGGCTGATGTTCTGCTGATGACTGTAAATGTGTTTTATTTAATTGATTGGTGGAAGTAAAGAAAAGTCTAATTTATCTTTTGTTTGAGCTACTTACTCGTGCTCAGACACTAAAAAACATTCTGATTGACAGATTCTCACACTTTACATGCAGCATGTGCAACAAGGATGCGAATGGAAGGTGGATCAAACCATTGTGAGACTAAAATTGGGGGGCTGTCAAGGAACGCAGTGTTGTCTATAATCAAGTGAGTATAATTAGCCCAAGTGCTTGCATCGCCTATTATTATTATTATTACTGAAATTATATAGTTGTCTGCTGTAATAAATTGGAATAGATGAATCATATTTTTCCCACAATGGGTAAATCATGTCTTACCTGCCACCCTAGGATTTTCCCTAATGACTGCTGTTGATTTTTCTATGGAAAAGAAAAATGGTGGCACAAAAAGACATTTAATAATTGTTTTAATTAACTTGTTTCATTTCAGTTTGTTGAATAAGCTGAATAAGTTTAGCCTCAAGTGTCGCAGAGGTAGGATCGCTTTTTAAAAACTCAACCTGTAAAGAGTTCTGCTACAGTCATAGCTGATGTCTCATTTACAGAGCACTCGTACTTCTAATCATTCTAATCATTTTTGCGAAATGAGACAAGTTCAGACAGAACAAACAGCAGACAATAACCATTTTGTGAAAATACGCTGCCTACTTTTTCTACTTTAACTAACTTCTCCCTCTAGAGTAGTTTAATTACATCAAGACTGATAAATTCAGTATGTTAGTTAACAGCAGCGAAATGTCCAAGACACACAAACTCTACACACAACAAGCTAATCATGAATAGACTTCTGGGACTAACACTTAAACTGGAAAACAAAATGGGCAATTCTGCCATTCTCGACCCAACATAACGACGCCACTATGAGCTATTAAATCGGCCCCAAATTGGCCCCGGCTTCTATTTGCTTCTATAGTTAGATGTGGTGAGGCGAGCAGCCAGTGTGGCTGTGTGCCTAAAGGTATGGCAGAACGTCGGTCCACCAGACAGCCTGTCTAGGAAGGATCAATACAGGATTACGGACAAATCCCTCCCTTCAGACTTTGTTTTTAAGTGTCTACAATCCTAAAGTGTTAAAGCTTTTCCCTCATGAGGTGATTTCAGAACTTTCCAGTTTGGCCGTCAGAGAGTCGAACACATGAACCTTCTGTTTCTATCCATCACATTTTAACATAAAATGACTGAAAAGAAACAAAACACAAATTAAGTTTTCAACGTCAAGGCTTTCTTGAAGATGCCATCATTTTGGATGCATGTATGCATGTATGTGTGTGTGTGTGCGTGCGTGTGTGTGTGTTCTCAGCTGATCTAATTGCTGCCATCATGAGGTGTGTGTGTCTATGCAGGCAGTGGAAAAATAACACTGAAGAACAGAGGATAGCTTATTCTACATCACAGGAGAAGAAGTTGACTTTGCAGCCTCTGGTGACTTTAAATAACCAAAACAGATGATTGACAGAATGACTGACACTTACTGAGGTGAAATGGGAAAGCATGCTCTGCGTTGCCGGGGAAAAAACAATCCATCAGACTGTCCCAAAGTAAGCTATGGTCGTATATTTTACATGATACTGGCAGTGTTACAAGGAGGTCATCCTGAGTGAGGAATTCCTGCTTCACTGTTCTGGTGGATTTTAAATGGTAGCAAAATGAAAGTGAGCATTGTCCTTGAATCACTCAATACTGCAGATATACAGAGGCTTTTAAAACACACTGACAGTCAGCTTGTGGTGGCTCTAAACACAAATTTTTTTTTTTCAAAATCAGACAAAAAAATGCAGAGTATAAATGCAATAATACATAGAGAATGTTGACTGTCCTCTAGCAGGGATTGCTGGCCCCCTCTCCTAAAAACTAGCTGAAATAAAAATGTTAGCAGCCACTCAGTCACACAGAAAAAGTCTGCGTAGACAAAACAGTATTTTTTAATTGACACCACAGGCTTCCCAAACATAGAAACAGTCTAACCGGATCACCATGAGGTCAAATTATTGTCTTTACTCAGCTAATTCCAGAGCTTTTCAACTTTGAAAACAACACAGACAAACTATCTCCAAGACAGGAACACACATCTGCCTCATCTGTCAACACATCATATCCGAGCCAATAACAAACTCTGAGCTCGGAGGGAGGTGGCAGAGAGGTCATTCAGCTGCTTGTGTGTGTGAGTGTGTGTGTATCTGAGCAGGAGACAGAGGGGAGAGAGAGAACGAGTGTGTATCCACAACATGGATCTGCTCTCCAGGTCAACGCTCAGGTTCCCTGCGACCCCCTGAGAACCGAAGCCGCAGCGGGCAACCTGAAACCAATGATGTCATCCTCGGAGAGCACGGGCTACTGGCAGTCAGTGAGAAAGTGTACAAAACCCAAAGTCAACTTCACACAATTACTGGGGTTAATTGTATTTACAGTTGCGCAGCTGTGGTGGATTAAGGGGTTTGCCGATAAAGTTCGCTACATGTGTAACGGGAGGCAAAGAGGCGTCACCAGGGACGACCGTGGGAGGACGGTGGCCTTGACAAGGATTCATTTGACTAATAGTTCCACAGTGACTCTTCAGTTTAATGTGTCAGTTTTTGAGCGACATGTGTGTGCTGTGTCGGACTGACAACCAGCAGACAGAGACTTGTTGTTATTGATGGACAAGCTTCCTCCCTCTTGTGAGGTGGAGGAAGCTTGTTCATCAATAAAGCACTGAGGTATTGTTTTGAACACAGTGCTGTAAGCTGGGGACAGGTGGAGGCTCAAACCCCCTTCTCTAATAAGTGAGGGCAGCACCACTTTGTCAAAAACAACCTCCTTGACACCTTATTCAAACCACCTGTCCTGTCTGTGTATGTGTATGTGCACATTCATGGCTTTCTACTGCACTAATTTAATCATAAAAAAGCTTGTTATTCTTAATTACGACTGTTTCTATATCTTTTTTTCTGATAGACACTTTTTTGTTTTTACGATCATATGTACAGTGCTTAACAAATTCATTAGACCACCTGTCCCTATTTGTCTCAGAGACCATCCTGCATCATGAAGTGCTTTAATGCGGACTCTTTCATTTTCAGTGAGCTCTCGACATTTTAACATTTTGAACAGGAATGAGGAATTTTAAAAACTAAATTCACCTTTTTATACCCAAATTTGAGCCGGCTCATTGAATCTGTACCATTACAGACACAAATCAGATGATCTCTTTGAGCTGTTTTAGTCTTTAATCAGGAAAACCTAAAGTCTTTTTATATCTAGAAATATTTCCAGAATCGCCCTTCATGTAATTCCTCTTAATTTATACCCTGAGGTATATTTAGTATGATTGATCATTTTCCCATGCTAAAGAAGTCACTGCACATGAAAGTAAAAGGCTTATCTTAATTTTTGTCATAGACATACTGACATATAGTGATAAATGGCACTAAATGAGAAAACAATGTGATCTGCGGTGAAGCACCCAGACTACCAGCATTTTGTGCATGTCTGTAAAGAGAGAGGGAGAGAGAGACAGAGAGAGAGAGAGAGAGGACACAGGGTCAGACATACCATCACATTCTGTCCATAATGATCGCCATTTCTTCCCACTTTGCGGGTTCTTATACATAACTTCTGTTTCTGTTCTGCTTCATCTTAATGTTCGTTCCTGCAGCTTAAGCTTCAACTTAAATTTCTGCTTGTTCTCCAATTATAAAATCAGCCGAGTATAAACTGACAGTATATAACAAGCACATATGTTCACAACAGGCATTAAAATGAAATATCAGACAGCGAACACAGAGCAGCCAAAACAGAGCAGTCCTGACAAAATGCACTAAAATGAGCAATGAAGCATAACTGTGTGACTCTACATTTTCCATGGTAGGTTCATCATTATTGTGAGGATGCTGAAAGAGGAATGTTTTGGATACTGACTGCTTACCAAAGTGTTTTAGGCTGACTCAGAATTGGGTTAAGTGTCACTGAAATGTCAGGATGATCTTATACAGTATGTGTATCATCTCTTAGCGGATGCTAATCAGCAGTTTTGACTTTCTCGTGAGCTGTTGAGTTTCAAACAGAAGACTCTGTGTGAAAGAATGTAAACAGTCACAGCAAGCAATTATAGTCCACTTATGTTTGTTTATGAGAGTCTGTGGCTCTTTGACCTTCAAGATGAAGTCAATTTTTGTAAATTTAATACTCTCATTTGATTGACAGTCAACACTGGAGGCAATTTTACATTGCTAATTGCATAATATAAGGAGTGGGGTCCACAATCACTTTGGTGGGCAACATGGGGGCCTAAAAAACTGGACTAAGTATAAGAAAAATGCTAAGAAAAATTGTTTAAAAACAAATTCAAATGATTATAATCAGTAGTAGTAGTTCTAGTAGCATAACATCTTATTTTGCCATGCAAGTATTCTTAAAAGCTGTTCTACTCCTGAAATTCAAGCTAGCTAGCTTGCTTGCTAGCATCTAGTCAGCTAGTGCTAACTCATATATTTATGCATCTTTTGAAAGGAAAAGATGAGCAGAACAACAGTTCAGCTGATAAAAAGTCAGCTACAAAAAGCTAAAGAACTCCCAGTCAAGTAAACCTGACAAATTTTAGTCAGCATACATAAAGTATGAATTTACTGCAGCATACTGTTTTTTATTACATTGGCCATAATATTGTCAGTGGATTTTTAAAGACATCTTGCTGAAGGTTTAGCCCAATCTGATGTTACGGGTGCCTTTGTGTGGAAATTGTTTGGCAACCTTACTGACAAAGCACATTCACACTCATCTGACTAGATGATAAATTTTGCGCATTTGTGTCACACTTGACCCATTCTTCGGGTTAAGATAAGTGTGTCATGTTTTCCTCCTCACACAGCGAATTAACCCTGCAGCCTCACTGGACGGCCCTGTGATCAAAGCCTTTCAAATTCCTCAGTGATGATTCTCCTTTATGGGTCCAATGTCAGGATCAGAGACTTGAGCACAGAGACGGCATAGTAAGTCAAACAGTCCATATAACATTAATTTGCCATGGCTGATCTATTGCAAAGGGACACATACATCCTTGTGCATGCACATAATGACCAAGACAAGGCATAGAGACAGCTGTCCTGCAGCCCTGTGTCTAATATAGACAGACAGTGGGTGAAGAAACGATCAGACGCGGTAAGACATCTATTCAACTCACTGGGGGTTGAGAACTTTGGGCTGATGATGAACTGCGTTTGTACTTTGTGTAGAGTGTTAACATGTGTCTGCAGACAGGAGAAATACAGCCAGCTTGGGTTCCTGCAGCAACATATCAACTGAAGCAATAGATCCAGATCAGTTCAACTACTGTACCTTCAAAGTCCTCACAGGAGTTTTAAGTTATGATTTTTCTAGACAGGGGTTATATTTCTAAAGCGCAGTAATAAATTAGACTATAACATATTTTAAGAAATACACTTTTTTTCCGGGCTATACAAAACCAGATCAAGGAGATGATTAGTTTAGCTTAGCATGAAGACTGGACGCTAGTCTGGCTCTATCCAGGGACACACCACGAACACCAGTGCAACAAGGTGCTGCTGAGGGTGCATTTACCTGAAGCAGGAGATGTTTGATAAACATGCACATGAAATCAGGAATGTTAAGATGGAGCAGCAGGAGGTACCTGCAGGAGACTGGGATGCTAAGGAAGATCACTCACCTGTTGCTGGGGTAATCAATCATGGTTATGAGTTAGCCAGTCTAGCTGTTCCCCTGTGCTTTCCGTCATTATGCTAAGCTAAGCTAACTGTTTAAGGCTGTAGCCTTATATTTAGCACACAGACATGAGAGTGAAATCAATCTTCTCATCTAACCTTTGGCATTAAAGCAAATAAATGTATCTCCAAAAATGTCTGCATCCTGCTAGATGGTTCACTCTAAACAGACACATCCATTAAGGTACAAAACAATCATCACATACAGATCCAGATTGGGGGTTTAATTCCAAAGGAACAATCTAAATTTCTTAAGTATTGTGGATGAAGACCTCAGCCATTAATGCTACGTAGCATGGGAGCAGGGCCATCAATCAAATGTTCACACAAGCAGCCATTTAAAACATCTTAATCTGTTCAATCTGGCTTCTCTTAATTAACTGTTACAGGTAGCTTAAATATTTAATACATAAAAAGGAAACGTTGGAAAGAGAGAGAAAAACTTCAAAAAGCAAACACAAACTCCCCCCGAGACGTCTACACACCAGGATGAGAACCACTAGACTAAAGAAAATGAATATTCCTGTCAACTGTTCCTTCCCCTTTCCTTTCCCACATACATACAACACTAGGTAGACTTTGCCTTTGGTGCACTTGATGCACACACACACACACACACACACACACACACTGTGTCATTCCAGACATGTTTACACAGACGAAGTTAGATTTCAGAGTAGAAACCCTGGGGGCTTTGTCTTTGCCAGGGCATCCCCCACCCCCACCTTCTATCCCTACATCCTTCGATCCCTATTTGCCCTCCTGAGAAGGTTCATTCCTGGGGACTAAACTCCAGTTTGGCCCCTCAGGACTGTCTGTCTCCCTTTGCTCTTTGCTTAGTTTAGGCCAATTTACTGCCTGCAGTTATACTGTTACAAGCAGACTGTCGAGCCACCGTGAGAATATTCCCACAGCACACTCACAGAGATGGTTTTCATGATCTGAAGTTTACACAGAACTCTGAAACCTAATGAAACAACACTGAGAGGGACCTTTCAGACAGGTGAAGCCCATTAGCTTTTTACTCTGCTGTTGGTGTTGGTCAGTCTCAAATGAGTCCCAATCAAACCTGACTCAAGTCGGTGTAGGCAGGTCCGAGAACACAGCCGCCACCGGCCCGTCCACACACACTCACACACACACACACACACACACACACAAACATGGCCAAAAAAATCCGCCTCTTAGCCTGTCAGCAAGACTGAGAGCCTCCTGCGTTTGATTGATGACCGGGGCTCTGCATATTTCTGAAGCTGACACGTGTCGGCTGTGTTGGCTGTGGCTCGTCTCAGCTCTATTTAGTTAACATTATTCTTATTATTTCTCTGACCAGCCCAGCTGTTGAGTGTGTGCATGTGCGTGCATGTGAGTCGTGCACACGGGGAGGGGTTTTTCCATGCCCTCAGTTGTCCAGGTATGTGTAATGAAATCTTGGGTTCTGTTTTGAAAACCCTTGGAGTTCAAGCCATTTTCACATTGGAGGTTTTTTTTTCGCTCGGTTCCCTTCTTTCTCCCTTTCCCTCTCACACGTGTACTCCCAGGGAAACAGTCCACCCAAGGTTACTTACTGCTTAATTGGCAGCACTTTCAAAAAGTAAAATAAATACAGGTTTTAAAAGGTGGGGAACACCCACCATCTTTACCAGTTTGTGTCCAGGAGCAGAAAACAGCTCCTAATTGTAAGAGAAACTGTGCGTGTGTGAGTGTGTCCGTGTGTGTGTGTGTGTGTCTGTATTTCCAGCTCGAACTTGATTCAGGAAACCAATAAAGCTCCAAGATGTTGGCACTTGAGACAAAAGTTGCTTATCTTCTCATTTCTTGCCAGTGAGAGTCATGAGCTCCAAACCTGAGCGACCATGAATCAAACTTGATCTTTACGAGAAGCACAAGAGAACTACTGTTGTGTTGTTCAAAGTTAAGTTACACAGGTGGAGGAAAAGGAGGAGCAGCTGTTCACTGACACAAATGCCAGCACTATCATGAACACACACACACTCACACACCCATCATAAAATTTTAGGGAGTGAACAGCAACTCCAAAACTGACACATTCTTGCGATTAAGAGCTGTTTTAATAACAATCTACTATTTCGATGCAGATTAAATATATTTGACATAATTCATTTGAATGTAATGTTGCTAAATAGGGAACACAAACGAACTGAAGTATTACTTACAGGCTAATCACTCAATTTAACTACTGTTCATTTAGCTTTTTTCCTAAAATTGAAATGACTGCCAGTAAACAGTCATTACTCTCACAATGCTCTTTCAGCATTTGATGGAGTGATTGAGGTGTGTTGACAAGCAGAAGAAGAAGCTGGAGCAGATCTCAGTCGGTCGGACAGACAGAGACGAGCAAAACCAGAAATGAAAGCTCCACGCGATCTAATAGTTGTCTGATGATGAATAAATGATGGACAGACAGAACTCAACATGTTCAGTCTGTCTGAAAACTGATTTACAACTGCTGCAGGCTTATTAGTACGTGAATGAATATTCATTTAATTATCATTTTAAACAGAAGGTTATAGAGCAAATGCTTCAAAAATAGAAGATTATGTAAATGTGTAAGTAAGTAATAAAAAAACATAAAACAATTTTTTGCATTTCAGTGGGAAGATGACTTAAAAAGTGTGACAGCTTGAGCTTAAAAGCAGCCCTTTAGTCTGGTGTATTAATGAACAAATTGTAAATATTTCTGAATAAAATGAAAAAGAAACTTTTATTACATAACTTTATTGTAGAAATGATTGCTAATATTGCTCTAAAGCAGCCAAGAATCAATTTGGTCACCAAATTTAAGGGCAAATGTGCAGATGACCACCAATTTCAGCAACAAATTACAAGCATTTGATAAGTAAGAAAATTTGTCATTTTTTGCAGGATTTTCATTGACTGGTTTCACAGTTTATTTATCTAACGTGCTCTGTGAACGGATGTGGTGACCAACTAAGCCTTCCTCAAACACACATGTAGCAAAAAAAAAAAAGCCAAAACAAACACAAGATCCAACCAAAGGTTTCTATAAACCTCCGAAGCATTTCATCACCTGAAACTATCTGATCCTTAAATCCTAATCTGTGTACTCTGGCATGCCAAGATGCACTTGTATGTGGCCACTCATGTGTGACTGCCGCTCAACGTGTGGAGCTACGTAGTAAGCTAATTAACAGCTGCGTCTGCTCTTGAACACCTGCAATAACAATCTGGGCTGTAGCAGGTTAGCTAGCTTGCTACTCTCTCTCTTTTTCTTTTTATTGTAATCCGATCCAGCCTCCTCCTTTACGTAAAGCTCTCACAGCCACCAAAAGAGGCCAGACTTGGAAGGAGAAAAGAGGGCCGGTCTCCTCTCAGACAGGACACAACCGAAACTAAAGATGAAGGACAAACGAGTGATTGGTGTGGCTAACTCGTTTTGCCATTTGAGAGTTGATTTGAAAAGCAGAAAAGTGCTCCACATGTCCGCAGCGCGTCTTTGAAGGCAGCAGTGAGAACTGTAATGTCTTTTGCAGAGGTGCTGATAGGGCAGAGTCATGTGGCTCAACCCGACATCACAACATTATTACTGATTATTATTGTTATACATCAAAATATGACAAATTAGTACAAAGTCATAGATAAAATAATTTAGTTCTGCAGTACTGAGCAAGCATTCAAAAGCAGGCACTCAGACTGCTGTAAGTGTTGTTACATTCACGCCAGACTCAACAACCTTAACTAATTTATTTTGAAAAAGTCTGTAACTTTTCTGTCAGTGATGACATCAGGCTTCTGTACCACAAACAACACATGTATTTAAAGGTTCTAAGCCAATTACTGTAGCAGTATTTATAGCTTTAAAAGAGGTTTGACAATCTGCACTTTGATATTTTTAAAAGTAACATGAGACACCTAACAGAGCTCCAAAGAGAACACATTATCTCTGCCCGGACTGCAGGAAAACTGGTCAAAAATAAATAGAAAAAAAAAACATTTAAAGTGTCACTGGGGAATGTCTGGAAAATCATGACAACTTGTGCCAAAACACAAACTGCCTCAACAAAGAACAGCAGCTGTCACAAGCTGAAACCGCTCACCAGGGATATGACGGACATGTATACAGCGAGAGGTGGCGCGGGGGGGGCTACTGCAAACTGACATGCAGCCATCGGTAACGTGACTCATCTTTTGTTTGTAATAGTGATTTAGTAAATCCAGTGTTTAAGTCCTTTTCATGATGTGTTGACATGAGTTTGTCACCTGTCACCTGTTTTTGGCTTGATCCCTAATCCTGCAGCCAATGCCAAAACCTGACAGGGACTGCAATGTGATGTGGAGCTGTGTGTGTGTGGGTGAGTGTGTGTGTGAGAGCTTGTTTCCAGATAAAGCAGTGTACCGTTGGGAGCCAGACATTAGAAATAGAAGCTGAAAATACACTCGCAGGAACATCTGATTTTGCAAAAATACCTTATACAAGAAGACAGCCGTTCTTGTTATTAATCCATTTCATCAGGTTTAGGGTAACACTCCCTCCAACACACAGTGCACTTCATTCTGCCGTGCTTGCTCCAGGATGTGAATGGATTTTTAATTTACGGATTAGCGTTGGGTTGATAAGAGATGACACTTTGAAGGCGGACTCACCTGATACGATCTATGCAAACTCGGCTTCTTCTGTGGCGTCAGCCCGGAGCATCCTCCTCATCCACCTCTATGCCCCCAGTTTGAAAATGCAAAGCTCTCTGATGTCAGCACATTTTCCTGCAGACGGCCTCACAGGTATGACTCCAAATGCCCTCTGCCCTTTCCCCAATCTGTGACGGAGGAGGGTAAAAAGAAAAAAAAAAGCACATGTGCAACCTATTTTGCAATCTGTCATCAGAAACACAAGGCTGGGCAACAGAGGGAAAACACGAACAAGGCAGAAATCGATTTCATCTGTTTCTCCATCCCCTCTCACAGTCTGAGTGGCACTCGCTGTCACTTGCTATTTAGCGGACAAGCATGAGGCTCAATTGCAGAATCAGATACGGTGCCGAATAAAGTCTACAGTAGAACAGACATGCAAGAGCTAAGAACAAAGAGTTACTCAGATTAGTCTGCTGAAAGATCAAACTGTCAGAGGAGATCATGTCGATGGGTTTTTGAATGAGGTGAAACACAGAACTCCTTCTTCATGCTATGATATAAGGACTTATGAACTTTAAAAACCTAAGAGAAGAAAAGCAAGTGTCATGAAACATATTCCTGCAAACCATGAGCCAAGATTGTATCAGCGAAATAACACACTGAGTCACAGCTGGGTACGGTGCTGAAATAACACAGCCGGGAGTGTTGAATCTTGGACTTTCCCTTTCGGCTGAAACAGGTGAATTATACCGCGTTTCTGGGTGGTCTTGCTTTTGTTTTAAAAAAAAAAAACACTAACTTTGAGCATAATTATGGGCTGTCATCCAGCCTGCTACCTGCTTGTCTGGCATATCTGAGGGCAAGACTGCATGTATTGTGATATTTTCTATTGGAACATGTTCTTAAGACACAAGCATAAAAAATTTAATTAATGACTTTCAAAAGCAGATGTAATATTTTGCATGATTACTATATTCTGTCTTTATTTTTTCCCCCCTTAAAGATGCACATGCATGCTAACACAAACACACACACACTGACTCACTCACACACACAGCTGTCTTTTATTTGCCAGGATCCAGCCGCAGATGGCGATACAGTGTGAACTTTAACACACGGATTCTTGACATTCTTTACGGGTGTGAGTTACTCTCCAACTCAAACTGGTGCTTTGGCTGCGGCCCTCTTTGCTTTCCTGCCAGCAGGTCGCTGTCACAGAAGGAGTCCAAGCAAAGCCTCTCCCAACACATACAAGCTGCTATTGTCCGCTCTAGGTACAGTAACTCTGTTTTTCACAGCCCTGCGTGGGTTCGGCTCCCGATTGTACACTGAGATTTTAACATCGGGGCTGTGTCAGCATATTTTGCTGTTTATGATGGGTCCTGTAGTGGCAAGTTCAGTGCTTTATGTGAGAGGAATGCTAATTAAACGACGTGGCACGCCTGATCGCTGTTGAATTCAAGGGGCAAAAGAACAGTGCATCAGTGAACTCATCAGACACTAATTATGAATTTTTGTGCTGCAAAGAACTTAATACATGTGCTAATTTTTCAAAATGTCTTTATGTTCACATTATACCATGGTCCAGTTGAAAACTGAGTTCTGATTGGCTGCATTTTGTTTTTAAAAAAGGGGAATCTAATAAGGACCTGCAATCTATGTGTCTGTGCTCTGTTCTAAAACATTGGCTCAGTCTTATCTGTGTCCAGTTGCCTGGAAAAATATAGTTAAAGAATAAAACAAACAAAAAAAAAAAACTTGATTTATGACAATGTCATCCTTCAGTGCCTCATCACCACAGGAGGAAACTGTAACCCAAGCAATAAGAAGTCTCATTCACAATGCAACTGCTTCAAGTTTTGGTCAACATTACACACAGCCTATCATTTGTTTGTGGAAATCTTGATATTAAGTTGTGTACAACATCATGGCTGTGCTGCTAGCTAATCTTGTTGTTAAAAATGCTGTCAAATTATATTTATTGTTGTTCAGCTGTACACAATGTTATTGACTTGACTGGCAAGCATAGCATAAGTTTTCCAGCTCATAGATTAGCTAACCAGTTTAAAGGACTTAGCAGACTAAATATATAGTGTTCCGTTTTTAGGTCTTATCCAAGGTTCAGCCTGTGTGCTTGAACAGTGAACATCATTTGCATTGCATCAGAACTTTATGACAGGGCAATGATCTCTCCAGGTATGAGTTGGGCCCTCGGGTATTTGCAGGTAAGTCTCTGATTGTTTGAACTTCAGATTTTGATCAGAAAAAATATGAAAACTTTTTTTTAAAAAAACGTTTTGTTTATTTTTTAATTGTTTT
>JAPZDV010000011.1:12448103-12498505 GCA_029814665.1 Acanthurus lineatus | reverse complement strand
ATCTTGATATTAAGTTGTGTACAACATCATGGCTGTCAAATTATATTTATTGTTGTTCAGCTGTACACAATGTTATTGACTTTGAATTTGGCACTTTTGGAACTGACAATGAAAGCTGGAATAATATTTCCATGCAAATATATTTTAAAAAATATGTATATGGACATAAAAGATATTCAAATTTGTTGCACAAATAAGTCAATGTTGTAATAAAATATACTAAATTGTTGGAAATTATGAGGTAAAAATGGTTCATCTTTCATTCGTAAATGAAAAAGCCCTGCACTGGGCTGTTAAATTACTCAAGTGAAATGAAAGCTTCTGAGAGTTTCTAAAATTTGCTACACTCTATCAGATGTTGATCTCATTCATTTCCGGCACTCCAGTCAGTAGACAGAGCTGGTGTCTAGCATTCAGACGCTTCAGCAGAGAAAACGGGATTCTATTATAGTCCATGTGGTTTATTTTACATAGCGGTCCACATGCTCAGCAGACAGTCAATTAGTTTGCCACTTTGGAGGCAAATTGCTGCCGAGACGGCACTACAATCCCGAAACACACAAACACAAACACACACACACACAGAGGATCAGCCCTGCCAAATACTACCTCTACTGCAGAAGAAACAACAACTCAGCTGACGCTCTTGATCAATACAGCTTTTAGCTTTAGATTTCACTTTCTTCACAAGATTAAAGCCGGTCGAAAATGACATTTGAGAGTCAGCGTTGAACTTTTGTCAATATGCCTCAGTTTTACAGCCAAGAAAACGCAGACAAACATACATATAGAGCGCCTGAAAGCTCGACTCACCATCTAAGCACGGGACATCAGAAAGCATCTTGTCACTTAACCAGACTGGAGCTCGAGAGCTTGTATTTCTGTGAAAGAAAGAAAGAAAAAAAAAGTGGAGTTATTAGAAGGAGCTCATATGTCTGCCATCTAGAACTGAAAGGACTGAGACTAAGTTTCAAGCTCAGGTCATTTCCCCACTCTGACATTCATCTAATCATGCAAAGTACCCTTTATCCTCTCCCCCTCTTCGATCTTCAATCATCCCCCCCCACTCATCTTGTACCTCTTTTCTCCTTCTTCCTTTCTGCCCCTCTTTCTAACGGAGAAACAGGATGTCTTTCACATGCCTGATGACCTCCAAGGCAAAGAGAGAGAGCAGCTTGCAGATTTAAGTAATTCCTCTTGCATGCCCTTGTCTCTCATCAGCGTCTCTAGATGAAACAGTGAGGGGGGGTATCTGTACTTAGCTCTAGTAGCTGTATTAATTGCTGCAGAGCCAGTGGTCTTACCCACAGGTTAAAAGATTATTCTTAAGTAGGACAAGATCAGCTGCATTTCCTGACTGATGGGAACCAGGGGATGTGCAGCAAACGTCTCCCTGTGATCTTAACGATGGCTTATGCTAACTACGAAATCCAAACTTGAGTTAAATTCAAGAACTTTTGGTGTATGAGTCCCAGAGTGATCGTCAAATCTATCTATTTATCCTCCGGAGGGGCTCTCTGGAACGAATGCAAGCAGAGGCCTGCAGAGGACAGGCAGCATCTGCATAAACAGTGTTGTTGTTACAAAGAAAATATTACCATGTGTATGTCTCGTTCCTTTGGTATGTATGGCTGTGTGCCGGAGTTACAGAATAGATCAAACTGGCAGAAGTCAGAGGAGCTCACAACAGATGGAAAAGCCATACCTGTGGAAAGCCTTGATATGAGATGCTCCTTTATCAGTATGTGTGTTTGTGTGTGTTGAGGGAAGGAAAAAATGGTCTGGCAGCTGGAAAAGACATTGAATAAAGTCTTCCTGGGATTAAATCTCTGACAGTTTGCCTCTTGACATGCTGTTGATTCACCATTCGCTTTGTCTGACGGTCACTGTGCTCGTATTACTGGACAGAATGCTTAAAGTTTAAGTGTCAGCTGACAAACTCAAAGCTTCAGTGTTAGTTTTCCTCTTCTACCACCTCTGCAAACCTGAAACCCCCTCTCCTCCCCACATACTTAGTCATTTACCTGTCTCGTCCTTAAATACTGCTCCTATTCAGCTTGTTAATATGCACTAAATATCCCTGCTGTGATTGGCTGGCCTCATTTCCTGTAATTATAAGGGAGGAAACTGGGGTGAGGGGTCAAGATTGCTAAGTTTAGCCCCATGCACAAACCCAGAGTCAGGCCAGTATCTACCTAGATCAGAAGTGTTTGTTTGTGTGTTTATATGCACCAGAGTGAGTGACTGAGTGTGTGTGTGTGTGTGTGTCTCTCTGTGGGTACTTGTGTGTGCAGGTATCTTCAGATTGGCAGCAGTTTATTAGGAGCTGGTATCGACCTGTAAAGGTGTCTTTATCTAAACATATCTGGTCTGTTCCAGGTAGATGGCATTCACAGCTATTTCAAAATGTATAGAAATTCATTTTTTCTGATTTCTTGCTAAAGGACAGATGTACTTTAACGTCCTTTGATCCAATGAATAAATAATACATACTCTTTATTTATAATTCTTTCAGTTATGCAGCGAGAGTTTCGTGATTTTCCTGCAGCCATATTTCCAAATGTGTAACGTCTCATAAACCTGCACTTTTTCATTTGTGGTCTCATTAACCGGTCGGCACATGCACACACAGAAATACACCCATATAGGCGGACACTTTAAAGTGCACTTCAGCTTCAGAATATGATTTTTCTGGATTAACTATAAACCACCATCAAACAACATACAGTACAGAACTCTCCATCATATAGGTTTTATTAACAGACAGGCCTGCCCTCATGCTGCTACAATAACTGGGCCCAAAAAGATGGATGTTAGTACATTTTACACACATACACACACTGTGTTAGCCATCAGAGCCAAAGTCCAACAAGCTGAAACACTTTAAGCTCGAGTCTGTGGTAGACCACAAAGCGCTGCCTTGCCATGCACCCTCGGCTGACATGCCATCCCAAACGTGTAAGTCTAATGAGTGGAGTTACTCCTGCCAGGGGCAAAGTCAGGGCAAGGACTGGGTGGTGTCGGGCGGTGGTTTGATCACTCTCTATGTGTTTTAATAGCAAAAAAAAAACGCTCACTCAGCTCCGCTTCAATGAGCCTCTCTGTCCTGCAGAGAGTCAGAGTGTTGTTGGTGCGTTCAAAGACAAGACCACAGACATGCATATGGTGCAGCAGGTTTAACATGGTTCTCTTTGGGTTTTCTGAGACGCTGATGTAAACATGAAGACCATGTCACAGACAGCAGCTGTGGTTCACCGACACTCAGTGATCAACTGCAGAGCACAGAGAGGTGTTGTTTCATGCATTTTAAAGTTAAATATTGCCATTGACGCCATGCCACCATACACCGACAGACGATGGAGTCTTTAGCTCGCTGCCAGACGTTAACACATGCTGTGGGTGTAAAAGTGGTGCATGTTGCTATTCCTGTTTTCCTGCAGTCTCACACTCCTACACTAAAGATAATTATCTGAGTCCTAACTGACAAGTGAGCAAAAAATCATCAACTCATACTGATAAGTGTGAGGTTTTAAGTTTAATCTTGACCTTGGAAGCAGAAATGTTTGATCATATCAAATGGCCTTTATCAACAGAAAAAGTTAGTCCAGTTTGTCTTGGAATTGAGATTTTGACTTTAAAAATAATGTAAGGGAACAATCTCAGTACTCAGAAAAAAAAATTAAAACTCAAACTCTAACAGTCACATGACAATAGAGTAAACCCCATCTGATGAAGATGCTGTAATATGATCAAAAGCTCCAGAACAGCCATCAGATGGACCTTGTGGTGAGATAGTTTTATCAAAAGCAGTGATGGAATGTAAAGTTATATGTTGTTGATCCTTCAGGACACTTTGTGAGTAAAACAGTGAAGATTGTCATAATGTAAAGTTTGGCAGTTATGTTTTAAAAATTTGAAGTTTTCATTATTTAGCTGGATAAACAAGCAGGGATGTGTCACTTTGAGCTCTGAGTAATTTTACATGTTTCTCACTATTTTCACAAGTTTTATAAATAATTTTATTGATTAATCGAGAAAATAATTAGGATATTTGTTTACAATAAAAATAATAAGTAAATCAAACGAGTTATTTATATGTAGAATAAATAAAAACCATAAGTTGTCTCAAGACACATACAGTAGGACTAGACAACACTTTAATTCAATTTATATATAAAATTATTTAGTTGCATTCCTTTACAAAACAGTTCAAAATTAGCTTAAACTCAATCAGCTACAACAGTGAAATCCGGCTTTCGGATTAAATAATGAGTATTCATTAATATGTAACACTTAAATGAGTCCTTTTTTGTAAATAAAGTGCTTTTGGTTTTAATATTTTAAGTACATTTTTCTTGTTACAAATTTACTTTTAGACCTTTATTTTTTCAAGTTTTATTTAAATTTTTAAAGCTCGGTTTTTAGTACTTTTACTTCAGTAAGGAATCTAATTACTTCCTCCATCACTCTGACTGTCTCTAAATCAACACAAGACAGCAGAAAGTCTGCAGTTTAGTTTGACTTCACCTGAACTGACCTTCATCACTCAAACTGTTTTCGTTAGCAGCTTAATGAAAGTCGATCAAAACTGTTCTAACTCAACTGCATTTGATCTGAAGCCACTTTAAAAGCGATATTCTCCCCCAGGTCAGAAGTTAAGACGCACTGATCATCGGTAACGGCACTAATAACCGATAAGCATCATCATCACTACCATCATCATCATCATCACCCAATAACACTGCCGGGGGTCCCGCACACCGCCGGCAGCAAAACAAGCACCTCAGTTCAGTTACAATGATCATCAGCAGGAAAAACACACTCCGGACCCCTCTGGTTTCAGTCAGGAAAGCTTGATGATCAGACTGACTGTCGCTGCAGCTCAAACTGCGCTCGAACCAGATTACTGAGGCTTTTTCTCCCATTTAAGACAAAGTATTCTTACCGTCTCCTCCTCGCTTTGAAAACAGCTCGACGTGATCCCAGGCGGTCTTGATTTGAACTCGGCTCTGCTCTCTTTTATTCGGATGTGTCGCTCCGTCTTGTGGCTCACTTTTCCAAGTGTACCACGCGTTATTTGAGGCTGGTTAAATTTAGGAGTCTTCGTGCGCACAGCTCCCACCTCCGACGTCTTGGAGAAGTGCAAATCAGTGCGCTCAACTCAAGTGTTACTCCAAAGTTAACATGTTTACTCCCCCCTCCAAAAAAAGCTGGATTATAACCTAAAACACTCAACATGTAAAAACTCTGTCCTGTCGTCTGTCATTACCTCCTATAAATAAAATGACTGCTCATAATTTTTAGAAAGTGTGTGTGTTGTTGTTGTTCCCTCTGTCCCTATGGAGATGTGTACTTCTCCCACTCATTGCTGAGGTGTATATGGAGCAGCTCATGCTGGTGCCTGTCTGCCCGTCTGTTACAACTCTGAATAATTACTGCCACAACTACAGATTTATAGCTAATGCAAGATGCATCTGTTCTTTGCTGCAATGCTTTCTGCTGTGTGCGCTGACAAACACATAAAAAAGGACATGTGCACAAAACATAAAGCATTTGCAGGAGGAAAATGAATATTTCCTAAGTCAGCCATAAAGCACAGAATAAGGCAGTGATATAAGTTTGCATGACAGACTCAAGAGATGCGATTGTGGTTTTCAATGCTGAAAACTTTTATTTGAAATAAAAGTAAGGAAAGGTGCTTTCAATGAGAAACCCATTCAGTACATACAGGTGTTTTTTTCTATGTAAAGAAATAGTGAAGAGAAAACTGAAATATATATTAACATTGTTTTGTTTTAAGTGAAAAAAATGATTCAGGTTCTAACTATTTGAATGAAGTACAGTTTCATGAAGGTGATCACTGGAAGCCATTTTGCCCCTAAACTATAGGTATCACAAAATATACATAAACAACAAACATACCTCATCTATAAACTGGAAAAAAACACAACCATTTGCAGAATTTTTTATGCACTAACAACAAAAGTGAACCTCTTCGGCGTCTAATGTACACACTGCTGTACAAATTCCTTTTTGTGCTTTTATTTACTGGGATGGTTACTTACCACATTAATTTAATACAATAAAAAATAATGATATAACAATAAAATTCCCATTTTGTTCTGAAAGGCAGTAAGTCTTTTCGTTGGCAGAACGCATGTCGATTGAGCAATCCTTTGCTCACAAATAAATTATATTCCCCCCCTTAATGTTAAATAATCGTCATTTCTAAACCTCTTACTCAGTTTACTAATAGCATATCTTTCCGCATCAATATTTTTCCTCAGACTGTATGTGACCCCCGGGGGGCTCAGTAGGTCATTGCAGTAAACTACCTTCTTCTGTGAGAACCAAATATGCGCCATTAAGAGCTCAACACACGTCCAGCACAAATAAAAAGCTCAGCACAAACACGTGTGGTAATAATCCACTTGCACAGATATTAAACTGGCAGGGGGCTAACAGTGTATTGAAATGTGCTCTTGCGTTTTCTGATCTATAAAACCGATATAACCTAATAATATTAAAGCAAAACTAAAGCTTACAGTGGAACCTCTGACCCAATGTTATCCATAGAGAAAACAGATGATTTAAAATCAGTTGTAATTCTGAAAATATTTAACATCTGACCATTATAAACTGATGTAAACTGACACAGTTGCCTGATTTAAAGCATGCAGGCAGGTCAGATGTTGACGGTGTGGGCATGTTTCTTGCACAAAGCCTTGTCTTTCTTGGAGAAGAACGGCTGACCTTCCAGGTTAGTGGAGCAGACCTGTGGAGAGAGTCAAAGATGTTGTTATTCACAAAACACTCTCAGGATTGTCCTAGTTTCTCTGATCCAACCCTGGTTGTTGCTGTGAGGGATTTTGTCTTCAGGACCTACCGCACACACAAAGCAGGTGTCATGCCAGGTGAATCCTAGAGCCTCCAGGAACTTGTCCCCGGCCTCGATGGGGAAGTCACAGCCGTGGCAGTTGGTCCCAAACATGCTGTAGTAGTCTGAGCAACATAAATATAGACAAAATGTTACTTATTTTGCATGCTTTCTTTACAATATTTCATACATTGTGGCGGGTTTTGTACTCCACCTTGTTCACAGTATGGCTGTCCATCCTCCATGTGAAACATGTTGCCTCTGATTGGCTTCTGACAGGCAACACAGACAAAACAGGACACATGCCAGGTCTGTTTCAGGGCATTCATGACTTCCTGCAGGGGAAATATAGGAAAGAAAGAAATGAGGAAAAGTTTGTCAAAGCTAATACTCTGATTGTGCTGTCCTAAAATAATCTATCAAACAATTCAAGGATAGTTTTGGGAAATTTTGGAAAGAACTACAAGTTTCAGGTTATAATGTTATAATTATTTCTAGATTTTGACACTGCTAGTATTTAGCAGTCTCTAGCTTTGTCTACAAGTACTCCTGTATTCATCAGAATAAAGCTTTTTTCTATGCATTTTGGCCTCTTGCCAACAAACAAAGTGCAGTTTAAGCCAATAAAAACAGATCTTCTTAAAACTCCAGCCAGAATGAACATATTTTGAATCTCAATGGCTTTGTTCACTGTAAAATAAACTATTTTAAGGTTTCTCTGTTTCTCTTTTTAACAGCATCCCTCAATTACCAATATACATTATCATTCGTTCTGCTGTGACTAAAGAACCTATAATAAACAGCTAAATTATATGTATTGACCTCTTCATAACATTTGTAGTACAACAAATTATGCACAAAGGTTGCATTCCTTTAACCTGTCAAATTTAAGCATAATTATTCAGTTTATAATCACATTTACTGCAATGCATTGAGCAGCCACATTCTGCTTTATCTCTTAAGCGAGAAGAACTGTGAATGGTGTTTATTGTGTGAAGTAAAGAAAGATTTTTCAGTTTTTTGTTACTTACTCCCAGAATCTTCTGGTTGCAGCGGGCGCAGGTGGGAGCAAAGAACTGCTCATAGCAACCCTCGCAGTACACCTGGCCCTTCTCCTCCACGAACCCATGGTCTGCCAGGGAGGAGTGGCAGTGAGCACAGTTGAATTCCTCGGGGTGCCATGACTTGCCCATGGCTACCAGGAATGGGCCCCTGGTAAGAAGAAGCAAGGGCAGAGGGTTCTCTTATTAAACTCTGTAATTAAGTTTATTGATCCGAAGTTCACAAAGTAAATGTAGTTTTTTCTTTCTGCTGTTATGCACCTGATGACACTGTTGCACTTGCTGCACATCGGGGTGCGTGTGCCTGCTGGGATGTGCTCGGCCCGCTGCACCAGAGAGTTGAGGTCCTGTGGATGTGGCTGTGGGGTGGGACGGTCAGGACCTCTGGGAGCAGGGCTGGCAACTTTGCCAAATGAAGGAGCTGCTCCACCCTTTGGAAAACCTACACCAGCAGGGAAAATAATAATGGGTCAGCGGAAAAAAAACAATGGCTGAGCTGGCATGAGTGGACATGATACAGGATTTGACAAAATGAACTTTTCAAATATGTATTTTAAAAAAAGAACCTCTTCAGTAACTTCTTAGCATTATCTGACTGAAACATGGTGTGTGCTGTCAGACAATGGATAGGAACGATTTGATGAGCTCTGACCGCCACGCCTGAAGCATGAGACAGCTGGGTTGGACAGAGCCACCGCACCCAGCCCAGAGAAGGGATCAATTTTTCCCACTGAGGGAAACAACACATTCCCAGAGTCAAAGGAGACACCTGGAAAAATAATCCCCCTCTCTCTCTTCTCAAAACATATGGAGAGGATGCACAGTATTTTTTTTCTCATTCTCTTTCACAGTGCAAAGACACATCCAGGACAGGAGGTCAGAGTTGTCCACCCTCAGGGGGAGCGCTCGGGGGTAAAAGCATCAGAGACAGAGGCACTATTGAAGCAAAGCACCGTTATCAAGACTTGGGAGGTCAAAGAACAAGTGCTCCCTAAATTTCCTTGTAAAGGAGAGCAAACAAACTGTATAAACAGAATGAGGCACTGGCAAGGATGTGAGGATACTCTGAGAGTTGGTTTCATAAGAAGAAAAATTCAGCAGAGTCATGGAGAAAAGTATGAATAAGAATACAAATAATATTCTCTGAGCTGATAATTACTGGCTTAAGTAATGTTTCTGTTATGTGTAATTTGAAAGATGCTCTTGAGATAATCACCATTAGCCAATTTGCAGCAACATTATTAAACATAATTATGCCTGAAATATCCAAATTGTCTAACAAAGGCTCCTTTCAGGAGGTGACATCCTGGCTATTATTTCTGGGAATTCAGGAACCTTGGAAACCTGGAAGAATTTACAAATAAAACACACACACACGTACTTGAACATTTTGCAGGCTGATTTCAATACTTTTAGAGTAAATTTGATTAAATTTACCAGCTTGCAACTTCTGGTCTAAGAAAAGGATTTTCCGATTTCTCTGGTACGTCTCAGATTTTCCTAAAAAGTTAGGATGTTGTGTAAAACGTAAAAGAAATCAGACTGCAATCATTTGCCATCAAAATATGTTAACAAACAACATTTGAATGAGAGTGTTCCTGAGCCTATGTACTAACATACTTATGCAATCAGTATGTTTCATGAAGTGGTGAACACCCCTGTGACTTGAATAAGAATGAACAATGAGACTGAATGAACAGTGAAGATAAAAACCATAGAAAGTGGATGTATGATGCAGCCAGTTAAGTCTGTTCATCAGAAACAGAAATGCCAACATCTTTTAATGATATCATGATTTAAAATCTACTTTTCATCAACTTATGTTTGATTTAAAGTGATTTTTTTCCCCCTACTTTTAGTTGAATAGGAGATTGACACAGAGAATTACACTTGTGTCCAAACAGCTTTCAGTTTGACCTTATCTGTGCGAGAGCTGGTACAGTGAGGTGGATGTTGACAAGCTGTCAGCCTAAACGAATCCTTTGGCAAGAGCAAGGATTGAGGGCTGAGCCACATTAAACAGGACAGAGAGTGAAGCAGACGTTTGAGAGTCTGCCACTGCTGTCTTGCTGTATAAGGAAGATAAGTATGAAATAAGTCAGCATGAGAAGACATCCAAACTGACTCACAGCAGGCCTGCAAATCTGTTTTCGTCCGCCTCTCAAGCTCAGAGACAGACGGAAGGAGAGCAGTACAAAGGAGTCACTCAGACAAACTATATATGAATTTAATCAAAGCTCTTATGTATGACATTTTAATGTGATTATAGCATCTTTTAAATTATTTTTGAGAAACATGCACAGGCTTAATATTCTTCTTATTTCTTGCATTCGAAGGTTGTCGCAGTGAAAGTACCAAATTATTGATTCATGCAAATAAATTTAAACATCACGTTGCACATTCCGCGTGCACAGCCTACAAATGAGATACGTGCTTGTTTATTTAAACTGAAGTATGTGTTAATCTGATAAATGACACAGCTAACAGAGAGCTGACTGTGGCCACTCTGCTCTCAGCCTGTGGCACCTTTCAGCAGCCGCTTCTTAAAGGCTCTTAAGGGAAAAAATTAGGGCACATAGTGCATCTGTTCATGAATAAGTGCACACTCGTGTCTTAGTATTGCTAATAATGACCCCTGACTGATGCCTTTCAGCAAATATTTACCCTGACCAGCTCAGGGTCTCATGGCATGGAAGGCTGTATTTAAAAAGCAGCTTTCACACAAAATAAAATTCATAATTTTCAACTTTACAATCTATTTAAGTAAGGGGATCCTGGAAAAAACTAATAATCTGGGCTTATTAAAGGAATACCTCTGTTTTTTTATGGAGCTCATAATCCTCAATGGCTAAGTGTCAGATATTAAACCTGCAATAAATCTCACAGCTGAGCAGCAGTGATTTTACAGAACAGTGCTGCCCTCTGTAGGCTAAAATAAGCAACTACACAAAATAAACACTGCATTCCAGGCAGAGGCAGAGCCATTTCATCGGCAGTAAATAACAGAAGTGGAGGAGGTTTTTCTGAGTGTGTTCTTCTACCTGACGGGGCTCCAGGCTGGAAGGAGGGCCTGCTCTGGGTGGCCGGGCTCTTGAACGCAGAGGCAGGGTTCACGTTGCCGTTCCTGGGTGCTGCTGCAGATTTGGAATATGTTTTTGCTGCAGGCGAGGTGTATGCAGCGGGAGTGGTTTTATCAACTGCCTCACTAGAAAACAGATGAGGATATGTTGTCATGACTCACTA
The DNA here is from genome assembly GCA_029814665.1 of Acanthurus lineatus. NCBI lineage: Eukaryota > Metazoa > Chordata > Actinopteri > Acanthuriformes > Acanthuridae > Acanthurus > Acanthurus lineatus. The sequence continues at coordinate 12,487,324 of JAPZDV010000011.1, read as the reverse complement.
CAAAACAAACACACTTTTATATTTGTACAAATATCTGCTGCACTTGTTTATTGTCTCTACAATAAAAAAAACTCTCTTTTCTGACTAATAATAATAATAATAATAATACACAGAATTAACTGGAGCCTGTCTTTCTATTTTATTGTGGGAAAGTCCACCATAGCTGCAGCTCATCCTTTCTTTCTGTATTGTCTAGCCTTTACAATTTAAACAGACTTAGTTACAAATTGTGGAAAATCCTTAAACAAGTGAGATTATGTCAAGACATGAATTAAACCTACAGTACAAACTAATGTTTAGTGTGGTCCTTTTTGGTTTGCTGTAGGTTCTAGCATCTAAAATCAGTGACACATGCAAGCAATCAGGACAATTATGGGGCAGTTTCAAATAAGGATATGCACTGCTGCCCACTGACTATGTGCACATAAGGATGCAATTACAGGTGGTGATGCCATATTATCTACTGTACATACAGCTCAGCCTCCTATAACTTTCTAGGATGACCAGTGGTATAAATTTAGTAGTTTTTATAGAATTTAGTCTCCTGAAACAGCAGAGATGAAGACACGTTGATGCAGGAGAGGTTTCTCTTCCCATGGCGGCACGAAATGTTAAGAGTCACAATATATTTTAATAGAAAACGAGAAGTACAAGTCTTTCTAGTCCACACCCCTTGTAAAATTTCACAGCTTTCAATTCAAGCTTAGAAATCTCCTGCAGGCAGCAACGGGTTCAAACTTAATAAAGGCTGAAAATTCGTTGCATACATTTCTTAGATCGAACACTTTAACAGTTAAGAGTAGCTAAGAGGTTGGGGCATAAAATCTGCTCCTCTACTTATTTCATATTTAATTACATCCTAATATTTTTTCATGGTCTGCCCTTTTGAAGCTTTTATGTCACTAGAACAAAGCCGCCATCTGAGGAGGAAATAAAGCAAAGTCAAGAAGACATGATCGCTCAGTAACTGTGATGGAGGTGCTGTTGCTGCCCAGGCAGACAGATTGAGGTTGAACACAAGTTACCAAGGTGTAGCCCTTGGGCTGTTTGGTTTTCAGCTACAGCACACTGCATGTTACTAACAACAGAGCCGACCGTGCTGTCAACAACAGATTTATGGTTGTAAGGTTTATCACGGTTTTAATCTTGTCTTGTTTTCTCTTTCTAATCCTGCCTCTGAGGTGTTTCTGTTAGAATAAAATGAGAATCATCACTAGAAAATGCAATACAATCAGCGATAGGTTTTCAACTTCATACAGATTGTTTTGGTTTCTGAGTCTGTCTGCCAGCATTAAATCAAAATAAGAAGAAACCTGAGCTTTTTTAACGGAAAACAGATCATACTGCGTTTAAATTTAGCACATTAACTACATGTTTACTGCTTGAAATGATGCGTGGCAAGACAAAGTATGAAGATACAGATTTATGTTGCAGTAACAACCTGCAATGACAATAACAACACAACAAACACTTTTCAGATGGTCCTTATGGTTGTGCTTAGAAAACTACTGCCTGTGACAGAACTGACTCATACTGTGCTTTGCACAATGTTGAGTCTCATTACTCATTACGGGCATTTTCTTTTTAACCCTTTGCACATAGCTTAAGAATTTCATATGTTGGAAAATATACTTTTCTGTATCTGACAAGAAGGAAGGTAGGAATCAAAGAAAAAAGATTCAGAAAAAAGCAACAACTGTAAAGAAAGAAAACAGTTTATTGAGGTAAAATCATGGAAAGCTCACAAAGAAACTACTTTGGTTAGTGTAGAAAATACAGAGAAAAGATCCAGACGTGCCCAGAAAAATAAAGTTTATAAGCTTACAGAAAAGGTGCAGAAAAAAAGTGGAGGCTTGAACATAAAAATACTTTGCTACAAATGCTACATGTGCACTGAAATATATTGTAATGCTGTATTTCCAAGCATACATCCACATTAACTTATGTGCATGCATTTAATTTACATTTTTAAATATAATTACATGTTGCAAGATAATATGTACCATAAAACATCTTCACAACAGAGTGTGTTTGCTTTTGTGTTTGCAAAAACAACTTGAGTTGTTAAATTTAGTGGGATGTTTAAAGGTGCCAAAAGAAAACTGTAATAATGCTGGTATGCAGCAGAAGGCAATGGTGGTTTAATTATGGTCAAAATAAAATAAATAAAACAAGTTAAATAAATGATAAAACAAAACCATTCCAACTACACATTTAGCACCCGTGCTGAAACATCGTGATGCCAGTCTCTCAGCTTGTTGTACTTGTGTCCTATGACCTCTGGGTCCATCTTGTTCACTCTGATTTGCCCCAAGAGACAGGATTTGAAGAGAAAGAAGAGAGAGAAGGAAAGTTGGAAATTTAAGGTTGCAGCAGAAAAGTAAAAGATAACAAACGAGGAAGTGTGCATAAGGATGCATGTGGAAAAAAATAGCAATAGCACCAAAAAAAGCAGAAAATAGCAATAAACATTCTTCTTGAAGATGAAGAAAAAACAGAAAATGTCACTAACAGAGGGAGATCAGGAATCTCCTACTGGCCTGGCTGCTATTGCCCACAATACCACTTAATTACCCACAGTTTCCAGTGAGTGACACACTGATTGGTTGGGGATCTGGTACGGACGGCAGACTGAGTTTACTGCAGATTAAAGTGGACTTTAGACTGAGACCAGCGGTTGCAATCACAGTTGTGTTCAGTCTATGGCCGCCTCTGGATGTGGTTTCTCCAAATTAAGCCTTAAATTAAGCATGATACTGTGGGACCATAAGATCAGGAAATCAGGGTTTAACTCTGAATTACAAGCTCCTAGACATGCTTACATGAGTACTTTGATGGCCAGATCTGAATCGGGGACCTCTATGATCAAGAAATTTTTTTCAACAGTAAGATCATCAATGCTAAAGACGTGTTTTATTGTGAGTCCTGCAAAACTACTCACAGAGGAGAGAGCGACAGACACAGAGACATGCCAGATTTGATTTAATCAGAAACCACCAACCACTTACTTCTTTCCAGTGTTCTCTGGAGCTTGTTCTGCAACAGGGTGGAAAAATACAGATAAGAATCAAGCAAAAATGTATAAGTAATGGTTACTAAGAATCACAATGTCAAATACAGTGCTGCTTCAGCTTGTTCTACATTAGATTCATCTTTATTTTGTCATAGAAAAGACTACATGAATGAGTGAGAGACATCTCTGCGTGCTAGACCCTCCCCCGCTGATCACAGCTGCACAAACACCATAATTAAATACCCAGCAAACGTTCAAAACTCATCACATATTCGACATCATTCTCCTAACTTCACTGACAAAAAACAGAGGCAGAGAAGACAAATCTCTCATCTTAACTTCATTCTATAAAGTGAGTCACAGATCAACACACATATTCACACACGACCCCGTGAACAGAGAGAGGCCTGAAGTTGCAGCCTGCTTTTGTGACCAACAATGTCACTTAGAGTCAAAACAGTAACATAAGAAATGTATTAAATCTTTTGGTGCTGAAAGCTACGATGTGCTGTTCATTTTTATACTACTGCAGAGGCGAGGAAGATATTTGATTATAAATCAAGGACATAATTAAAATGAGATGAAAGCTTGTAATTATGTAGCAAATGATGTTGCAAAGAAATTTTGTTGTCCAGTGTTCCAGCTTAAAGCAGTTTAATGAGTCTATGATGAACTGACAGCAATAAGCTGAGCCTCACAATACTCAGATAATTCCTAAAATTAAATTTAGACAGTTTCAACACTGTAAGTCTTTGCAGAGTGTTAAGTTGATATAAACTTAAGGCAGGGTAAACCCACTGAAGTTGGTACACACCATTTTCTGTGCCGGTGAGCTGGGCCAGGATACGGAAGGAGCGGGACTGGGACATGCCGCTTCGCGGGTGCCAGTCCTCCGTGTCCTCGATCAGACGTTTCTTACTGGCATCACTGAGCGGAGACACATGATTCTCAGACTCCGCATCAGGTTTCCTGCACAGTCAGATCAACAAAAAACAGATTAGGAATGTATTTGTGGTTTTAAATGAAGAACAGCTGTTAAAGCAGTTATTATATTGTAAATGATCAACTTTTTAATATTACAGGCCTCTAACACAGGAATATGATACTCCTGCTAATGCACACATGCAAGTTTAAAGCCAGCTAATATTCATAGTAACACCAAACACACACAGCACACATATACAGTACTATGCAACAGGTGCAGCTTGTAGATACTTGTGTCACATTCAATCTAACTTCTGTTTTATTTCACAGTTACCTCCTAGGTCTAGGTGGAGGTGGAGTTCTGCAGGCAAGCAACGAGAAGGTAAAGAAGGAAAATGCACAGAGGCAGAAACAATCAAAAATTAGTCACATTAAGTGATAAGTATACTGTACTTCACTGTCTAAATGGAAAGCTAAGAAGCTGTTATGACCTGTACTTACTTATGATTTCTCTGAGGCTCACTATACAAGAGGAAAACCACAGAGTTGAATAAGACAGATAAGAAAAATACATATCATTTTCTTCATAATCATCTTAAAGGGTTTTGATCATGAATGAAGAAGGAAAAGCAATTTGATATAATGCAGAAATTGCTGGAATTGAACACACAACTGCATGTTAAAAACAGTGAGTGTTATAGATATTAAAGTGACAGTGACCATATCTCACCACAAGGTGGGAGTAATGTGCTTTGAAAATGAAGTGTTCTTTTCTTCTGAAAATAATTTGAGGGTACTCTAGAACACAATAATATTTATGTTAAGTGTTTACATGCACAGTTTACTTCAAGTGCTGCTCCAAACTCTGAGTCAATTTAATGTCAAAAGTCCAAGTATGTGCAATTTTAAAGTCTGTACATGTTAGTTTCTCTGTGTTTGTGTATGTGTGTAAATGTCAGGTGAGACGAGGTGAAGGATGATCAAAGACAGCACGAGCCAGGCTATTTTTAGCCAAAGCAAAATATACTTGGCAGTGATTTGTCTGGCCTTGAGTAAACACACTGACAAAAGCGGCAGATGGGAGTTAGACAGATGCAGCTCTGGGTGACTTGAGCAGGCCTGTGTGCTGACAGGCCTGCCTTCGCCTGGTGTAAATACAGCATTAGCTAACACAGAGTTGATGCCACTGAGAAAATGAATGACCAGCATTAGGCTACTCCCACTGGGAGTCTCGTGGTGTCTCAGAGATGGATTATTTACGGGGAGGGGTTTGCAGTTTGTTCGGACCTTAAAATGAGCACGTGCTGTAAGTGGGTGAGCATGAATGTGAGGTTTGTGAGCTCAAAGAGGTGCAAGCATGCCTTTGGTAATCATAAACCAGAGAGATGTGAAGGCTGTAATCACATTCCACATGGTTAGAAAGCTACTGCAGCAGATATATTATCATTCACAGCACTAACTTGGTGTCTGCCTCTTCTTCCTCCTGCGGGCAAAGAAGGGGTGTATGGAAAATGATTGAAACCAAGAAGGAGAATGAATAGAGCAGTTGGAGAAAAAGACGCTTGACCTTTAAGTGAAAGGCCCTTCTGAGAGAATGTGCATGAAGAAATCCACGAAACCCACAACCAAAGCATGCAGGTCAGGACAGAAATGCACATGCTGCAATGAATACACTCCCCTCCTATAAGTGAACAGCCCAAAGTTTTATGGAACAGAAACTGAAGAGATGACGCAGGACTTTTGTTCCTGGTAAAGACACCTATACTTATGTTCCCATAAAAGAGACAGTTCTTACTACTGCTAACCTTGTGAATTTGTAAAAAAAAAAAACATGAAGATACAGGTAGGTTTCCAGCTTTTCAGGTGACAGGAAGTAAAGAACGAGTGGCAAATCACTTAAACATAGTTCAGTCTACTGTAACCCCTCCAGTGAGCCAAACCCTGCTGATGAAGCACGGTCCAGCCAAACTTAGCTCTGTCCCCGGTCCCTGGAAGCACAGAGCTGCCAGGATCCTGGCTAATTAGAAACAAGTGTTACACCAGCAGTGCCTGTTGGGCAGAACGTGTGTCTGGCAGAGCTGCGAACTCCACTGTCAAATATAGAAAGGCAGGCAGCAGTAGCATCAGTTAGCATGTTGTCTAGACTTCTTTCCAGTTGCCCCGCTGGAAGATTTAAACAAGATGTGCAGCATGCCTCGGATTTTCCCCGTATGCAGCTGTGTGAAAACATTGGTGATGGGCTGTTCCAATGTTAGCTTTGCAAATGAGATGCATATTTTGGGGGGCCAAATAGGCATGAGGTAATATAAGAAAAGCAGAATGGAATATTTCATTTTCTGTAATGTGTATGCCTTCAGGTAGACTGAGAAGCATAAACGTCCTTTAATCCGTGGCCTCTGTAAGCCACAGCTACTTCTAGACCTTTTAAAACTCTGCATATATTTTTAATCTTTCTATCATATTTTGCACTTATACCAAGATAAATAAGACAGTTGTTCCGTGTATATTTGGCTTTACTTTTAAGATTAAAAAGGGCATGTTAAGGAAAATATATGGTAAGTGTGTTTGATGAATGGTACCTACCCATTAAAGTGCTCTGACAGCCCCTGGCTCTCCATAAGACCTCGTCTCTGCCCCATAGCCACCTCACAAGCATTGGTGGAGGAGTAGAGGTTGATAGGTGTGTTATAGACGGAGGGCTGTGGGACATTAGGATGGGAGGAGGGGGCTGTTACCCTGGCCGGAGAAGAGGAGTTAGACGAGGAGGAGGAGGAGGCATATGGGGAGGTGAAGGTGGAGCGGCCAGGGCCAGGCCTGGGAACTGTGTTGGTTGGAGCGGACTCTGAGGCAGCGGTGTTCGACTTCAGCGGAAACGGTGGCTGTGGTGGTTGAGAGGGGGCAGCTGGCGTGAAAGCAGATGAAGCGGAGGGAATGGTGGCTACTTTGGGGACCTCCGGGGAAGAAGAGGCTGTGACCACAGCGCTGCCGCCCCCGAAGGGCCGGGCTGTCTTGTTGTATGCAGGACTGGGCTGACTCGCTGGCTTGGTGTATGTGGTGCTTGGGGCAGGGTGAGTGATTGGGACAGGCTTAATGATTTCTTGAGGCTCATCCTGGATGAAGGTGGGGACACACAAGCGTGCACATACAAAAAAATTCCACATTTGATTCATGCATGTAAAACAGCATTCCCAAAAGCACTGCACAACAATCACATCAGAATCAACTGTGTGTTCACTCTGCTGAAAGAATAAAAATCATGCCTGTGTCATACATGTTTAAGAGATGCCATAACATGTGGCCTCTCAGCTCAGTTTCACATGCCAAGCCAATCTGTGTTCTGACATTGTCTCAGAAGGGCACAACGAGCATGCTCACTTTTTTAATAAACTAGTAAAATACTCAAAAAGAGATTTAATTCAGCTAATAAAGTTTTTTTAATTAATTTTACTTCATACCTTAGGCACTCCATCTTTAGGGGCAGCGGAGGGTCTGTAAAGACAGAAAGAAAGAAAAACATAAAAACACTGCACAAACTTCTTCAGAGCAACATTTTATACTGTTGGAATTAAGCTCATATAAAAGACTGGACATGCATACTGCTCTGTGAATCAGACTTCAGTTGGTAAAATTACTCTGATTCTCTGCAGTGCAGCCTTTAACAAAGAGATGTTTCTGAGATGGTCATATTTGGTGGCATACGACTCCTGTTATGCACAAAAATGTCCTTTTTTCTTGGCCAAACATTGGTCCTGTTTTTCATTATATGAGACTTTTAGGTCACAGAGTTAATTCAATGTTTCTCCTATTTTATCTCAAAGATACATGATTGTATCTTGAATTTTAGATAATTCCTAAAAGTGCACTGTTTAACGATTTTGGTTACAAAGTCTATATGGGAAATGTGCTGTTTTTGTCATTTTTGGTCTAATAACCATTACAAGTTTGAACATATGTATTTCAAGTACTCTTAAAAGTTATGTCAGCTCTTGCAAACTGCTATTTCTCATATCAAGAGCTCTGTCTAGTTGTTTGTCTTTAGGTCTGTAATAAAGCGGCATGGTGCACCTTTAAGCACCCCGAAAAGAGAAGAAATTTCTTAATAAAACTGTATTACTTTGTTTTAATAACTTTGATTTAAATAATAGATAATTTCATTACATAAAATTTTCAGTGAAAGTTTAACGATCTTAAGCAAGGTTAAACCTCTGGAAACTGATTCTTACTGCAAGTGAAATAAAAGGAAACAAATGTCAGACTGGAAAGTAGTAAATGTCAAAAACTGTATGTTTTGGAAACTCTCAATGACTTTATGTAAATCGCAGTTAAGGTGCTAAAACCTGCAAAAAACCACCAGTATGTGTGAACATGCTGTTCTTTAGGGTGTGTGTCCACGTGCAGGCTGGTGTTGATGTGCAGCGTTCGTCTGATTTACAGTTATGATTGAAGCAGCTGCCATGGTTTTATCACCTTTGGGAGGGGAGGGTGGTCTGTTTGTCTCTTCTCATGAGATGACACGAATAGAAACCGGCAAACATCCAACAAACCTTACATCCTCTCCTTTTGCTTATTGTTAATATTTAAAAGTGTGTGACCACAATATCAAAATTCTAGAAAGTTTTGAGTTTTAATGCATATCAGAAGTGCAACACACCATAAAAACTCCCCTTCATGTCTCTGTCAGAAAACTTCCAGTTCTTCAAATTACTCCATTAGTGAAGCATTAAAATTTAAATGCAGACAGATGCCTTCATGACAACGTAGCCTATATTTGGTCCGACAAAGCTCTCTAATTCCTCATCTTAAAGAAAAAAAACGAACAGTGAGTCAGCAAGGCTGCTTCCAGACCAGTATGTACAGTATGTCCACTGGCGTCCTTCCTTCCTCTGCCATATAAGGAGAACAGTCAACAAACTTTCATGTACTTCCTGTCTCACTGAGCAGAGGAGCAACAACTGAGCCTGGCACTGCGTTATGAAAAGAGCCTCACCCTCCAACCAGATGTTGATGTCATCTGTGCCCATACTTGCGTTTACAGTTTCCACTTAGCAGTTAATATAGAGCATGCTTATTTTCCAGTGTACTTGTATTATTGGACTTGCTTATGGAGAGAAAACATGCTGTGCCAAGGACAACAGTTAAAGGTCTAAAGATCAAACGGCACATTCCATTACAAATGGGACCCGGTCTACAATGAGGCAGTGTGTATCTGCCATCAGTGTCCCAGAGTGAGGAGGATAGGCGGCTTCAGCCTCTATCTATCTGTCTTTTCACAGCTAACTGAACAAACATTAGCTAGGGTGGTCCTGTGAACATCTGCTCGGCCCAGTCCCTCCCTGCTGTCCTGCTCCCTGCCCAGTCAAACCTGTTGTTGTTCTGATGGGACAGATAATCAAACACTGGGTGAGTGTGTGGGCGCACGAGCATATATTCAATTTTACATGGAGGTGAATACATGTGCAAGATTAATTTGAGTTTAACTGGATTGTATTGTGACACTTGTTTGGTGTTATGTCAACTTTCTGTGTAGTTCTACTTTTTACTCCTAAGATAGCTTTCTGTTTAAGGGTTTTGGTTAGTAAATCCATTTTCAAACCAATATGTAAAGCTACAAGAACCCTTTTTTGAAGGAAAATTGGATCCTTTTGTTGTGCTTCATTAAGTCTTCATTATTATTTACATTTCATTTATCATTCTCAGTGTTATTCAAAAGGCTTATTGAGCATTTAACTACATAGGACATGGAAATGTATTTTTAGCAACCAATAAATTAATTTATACATATTCAAACCTACTTTACTGTTAATCATTTAGATGGGATTAAGAAGAAAAGAACATTATTATCAAGATATCAAGGTAATTTATTTGTTCTGTATGAAACAGAGCGGCACAATGAAATAAAAGTTATTACTTTTTTGCTTTAAACTACACATAATCACTGTCTATATCACTACTTTTACTTTTACTAATTTCTGCCTTTTATGGATGTAATTTTCTCTTGAACAAAGAATGTGAGGAAAACAAGATATATATACATTATTTATGGCCTAATTATGTTGCATTATTGGACATGCATTCATCACACAATGTGATATATACGTTTTTTAATGTTAAGTGAACTAGATATATCTATGAAATACAAATCCTGCCCCTGTTGAAAAAACAGTCATAGGTCTGCTTGGCCAAGAAGAGACACCAGCTGGCTCCTCCTAATCTAATCAGGATGACTTGTTTTATTGGATTAGGAATGTTGATATTGAGATCCACACATAGAGTTATTTATGGCCCTGATTCTCAGACTTTGTGCCCAATAAAAAGCAAAAAAATCAGTTGAGGATATAAACAGATTATCGTGACGATAAAAGTGTGCTCGGGAGAAAAAAATGTGTTTGGTTTTCATCAACAAAGACTTGTCTGTGCACCCACTCCGTCATGGACATATAGACATGCACACACACACACTCTCACACACACAGTATAAGAGAAGGAGGAGGTTAACCAGAGAAATAAGCCTGAGGGTAAAGCAGACTGACGCATTTCCACCCTGCCCGTGTCTCTTTGAGGGCCAAGAGAAACAGTCTGGCATATGGCATTTGACTGAATGATGGAGAGGCTAATAGACACAGCTTTCTCACCGCACACACACACACACACACTCATACACATGTGCCTTACCAGCTTACAGACTCGCATATCCATCTTTCAACATGGAGGGAAAACTGAACAAATTAAGAGTGGCCCTTCATTTTTGCAGCATTGCACAGATTCTGGAAACCGCAGAATTCAGAAAAGTACCACATAAGTTTCTTTAATGATGTTTCATGATAACCCTCTGACTCAAAGCATCTGTCACTGTCTTTGCTTTTTTTCTCATCATATTAAGGCAGGCTGGGAGTCAGAATTTGATACAGATATAAAAGCATATGTGGGAGGACGGAGATAAGTTGAATTCACACATGCTCTTCATGTCCTGCAAAGGTTACATTATTCCAAGACCTTATATTTAACTTGTGTGATAAATGTTCAAACTCTGTGGGAGATCTGGCAAACAGGATCTGTTTTCTCAGATATATGGCTGCATGAAAATTTGAACCAAAGCGTGGACAAGTAAAACAAGGAGGGGGAAAAAACACAGGAAAGCAAAACAAAAATTCCAACAGAGAGGAAGAATTAGCGGGTGTGGAAAAAAACTTATTCTTGCTGTTTTTCTGTTTTTCTGTGCAGCCAGCCTGTCATCCGCTCAGTGGCAAAACTCACAGCTTGTGTCTGGCACATGGCCCCTCCCATCTCCCCCTGTGTTTGCCCTCTCCTCACTGCTCCCTCATTTTTCACCAGGATCGAGCATCTTGGATGAGGGGGTGTGCTTTAGAGCTTACTGGGACATTGTTTTAAAAGAGCCCAAACTGAAAGCTTTAACAGGGACAGACATTTAAAACTGTGACGGTGCAAACGTGACTGCTGTTTCTAGGAGTTCAAGTTTATTAATGTGAAACTGGACGGCCTGTTGCTGCTGTCAGTTGCCCGACCACTTCGCTAATGTGGTTACTTCCCCGTGTCGGATGCATCTGTACACGTGTTAAGTAGGAACCCTGTGCACTTGTCCATATCAGTAGTCACATGCACTGTGGTGATGAAGGCCATTTATACCATCCATCTGCACTTTAACTGTGTGAGTGATGACTCTCTGGTCATGTGTGCTTGTCTTGGCAAGCAACTCCAAGCATTAAAGTTAACCACAAGACTAAACAAAGGATATTCACATTTGCATTTAATTGCATTTAGTAATAGAGCCCACATTGAGACCAGATGGATGAATAAAATAAGTTCAGGCATGACAGAGATCTCTTCAAGTCAGATCTCTGGACAGCAGAACAAACTACATCTCTACTTAATGTATCTTTTTCGATGCAGGTCCAAAAACAAGCCCCCATGCTTTCTGATTTTTCTTCCGACCACCACACCACATCTGGCTGAGGCAGCCAGGAGACAGTGGGGGCTCTGGATTGCATTGGATTGTCCTCCACTTCACCCTGTTGTAACCACTCCATAGGACTTGTTAGGTGTACATTGGCAATGTATGAGAATATCTAGAGATTTAACCCACAGATGCCGAGCTGGCTTGTGCTTAGCTACAATAAGTACTCTGTGGGAAAAACAAAAAATCTGTATCATAAACGCAGCCACAGAACTGGATGTGGGTGGGAGAGTCCAGCAGATGTAAAACAATGTTGCAGTATTGGTAAATTAAATCTTATGTAAGAGAAAACGGGGAAATGTAATCACAAGATGAAGACGATAACTAGAGTAAGAGGATATCTTAAAAGTGTAGGTGTTTCCACTGTTCATCCAGAGAATGCAGAACTTTAACATCATCCAAAAGCTTCACGCTGTCGCATTCCCCAAAAAACACAACATGTGTTCTAGGCACACAAAGTGGAAAATACACCAAGTTTGTGCTGTGGGCGCTCACACGAAGTCTTGCGTAAAACATCAGAAATTGCTTGGATCATAGAGCTTGCAGTGGTGGTCTGTATTATCATTGAGGTTTTGGAACCAGGTGCAGGCAGCCACAACCTCTGGGGAGTAGTGTTTCACTGCGCTGTGCTGCATATTTCGATGACAATAAATAAACACCAATTATCATACTTTCCTAAGGATACTTCCCACAGCCGCCTGGTGTATCTGACTGCTAGCTGCTCGGTAAGACTCCCATGACAGTGGAACAGAAAGTACCCGTAAAATTCATGGATTACTGTTGGTCATATAAACTGCAAGCAAATATCAAAAAGATGGAAGATCAATAAGGAACTAATGCTGGTGTAAAGTTAGCAAGTGCTGTTTGACACTGATTTGACATCTTTCCCTGAGACCGCAGTCTTGGAAAGGGAAACTGCTTTCTCCCTCTGTTACAAAACACATTACTGCTCTTTGCTCTTTCAGACTCATCTTGACAGATCTGTTTTAATTTACTGTACAGTGGAGTGACAGGATGAGGCGATTATTCTCAACCCCAAAGTCCATTTCCTCCCTGATGAACACATGTTTCCCATCACCTAGCAACAGGAAAATAAACATAAAAACACATTGGCATCGCAAGTGCCTTTTTTGGCCAGACAATAGACGGAAACACAGCACAATAAATAATGCTTAAATTGTGTTAATTGGGGGATTTTGGGTTCATTGCTACATTTCTAGCTATTAGAAATATGAAAAACATGACAATGTGTGAAAGTCATTTAGTTTTCTGCATTAAGTGTTATAGATTTAAAGATTTCCAGTTTGATTAGAATATACAAACTTCATTATCCAGCCCTTGCTCATGAAATCAGAGCATTTTTTACACACATGTACAGTGCAGACTTGAGTTAAGAAGTGTCTTTTCAGTGAGTGTCCAGAGGATCTGAACTATGACAAAGTGACATACTGTTATTTAACTGCGGTCTCATTCATCATCACTTGGCACTCCTGGAATGTTATTAAGACCCGGTTAATCTTATCAGTGATCATCAAAGCCATAAATCATATCTGAGGACATGGAAGGAGAAGTAGTGCATGTCGGACAGAATTTTTTTGATAATTTAAGTTCTTATAGTTCTGCTTTCATATATCATTACACTGAGCTTTAGCTACTTTGGAGCATCAAGTTCAGCAGACTGTCTAATCTGACTTTCTTTAAATTTTCTAGCTAATTTTACAAGTTTAAATAAAAAGTTTCAATTTAAAAAAAAAGATTTAGAAAATATTTTAAAAGGACCATAAAAACCAGCCATATTCAATGTATAACACAGCTCAGTGGCTCTAGAATAGATTGCATGATTCAGCCAATAGGATGTTTTGCTGGCAGAAGTTGGCTCCACTGGTGGTTGATGGGTGAAACAGCGCAGAGTTCTTCATTGGGTCTAAAAGTCTGTTCAAAAATCAGCTGCGACCTGTTTTGACTGTTCAACCTCCAATAAGCTCGTCTGAGCTGGAGATACTGTTTGACTGCTGTAACAGCCCCACTGCAGTCTTTAATTGTGTTTATTTAACATGGCATGACAGAGAAAGTGATCGTTAAAACAAATCCATGTCTGCTCTAGTAAACTGTTTCCACACTGTTGATTGAAGTGAAGCATTAGGACAAACAGCCATGTTTTTCTTTTTTTTTTGCCTCTTGCTGCATGTCTGCCGCTTTAGTACCCCACACACAGTTTTAGAGACATGCATGACAACTTTAAATTGTGATAAACAAGCACCCACAGCACCCCAAGCTGCATATTTACACTGCTTTATTACTGCACCATTCACAAACTTCAGATGAATGATTTGTCTACAGCAGAACCCAGCGACGCCTAGTTGACTAGTCAAACTTAATTATTTTGGTGACGACTTTTTAAACCAGCAGAGACGGAACTCCTAAATGTTCAGATTTATCGTCTGCTTCCTCAGCTATCAGCTTCTTCCTTCCATTGTTAAAAAATACACCATCGGTTGACATCTACTCTAACACTCTGCACTCTGTGACATGCAATATCAAATTCCACGCAAGCCAATCTCTACAACTGCAGCCAGAAATGAAGAAAACAACAATCATGTTCCATTTGTGACGAGGAAAGCTTTGTTGTTTAGTGTACATTTTTTAGTTGTAGTTTACATGTGCGAAGCCAGAATGTTTGATGTTTTCATTGTGCATCCATTACCCACAGCAGATTACATGCAGCTGTGGGACAGGGCTATTTTAGGACTATTTTCCCACGAATAAAGCAAGAAGGCTCCTTACTGCTTTGATGTGGTGATGGAATGACAGGACGTGCAAACCATGCTTTGAGTTTCTCTGTCAACATGTTTTACAGCTTTGGTGTGCGTGCTTCGCCTCCATTTTTCTGTATCTCACACTAGAGCTACTATTCTTTACACTTGGCTGCAGAAAATTTATCCTCCTCCAAGTGAAGTAAGATGAACGGTTATTCCATGCGAGCTGGGTGAAAGTATCTTGGACCTATAGTGCTACCTTCTGAAAAGCAGAGTTCAGTTTAATTTTGTCACGTTACAAAAAAACTCAAGGAATCCCTATAACTGAGTGATGCTTTGGCCTTGATGTCTGGACCGAAACCTTTCCTTGGTGGATGGTTAAATCCGTCTTTTCTTTTCTTTGAAGCACGTATTAAGGAACAGAGGGCTTTCATTTATAGTGCCCTTAATACTGCACTGGAGCTTTAATACACTCAAGGGCCCAAGAATACCAGGATCTTCCTTTTGGCTAATAGGAGAAGCAGAAGAGCACTTGATGAACTCAGCATGTTTAAACCAAAACTCATCTGAAGACTTTTACAGATTGTGTGCCATAGACAATCTGTTAAAGAAAAGGACAGCCAATGAGGACACGTGTAAGCCATTCGTTAAGAACTTCTCTGTAACAACACATAACTCAGCTGGTGCCGTGTAGCTTTAATATGAAGTGCACTCACTTTCCGACGAGGTACGTGCGTTTACACTTCGGATACTTCCAAGAACAAGATTTCTGATCTTGGGCTCACAGTGTAACTGATTAGCCTTAAATGTTTTTAATGTGGGCTTAAATTTGTGAGCTGCTCTTAAACTTCTCTTAAAATTAACTTTTCAAAACAAAAGGGAATCGCCATAAATCCAAATGTATTACAGAAGCCATTGTACTGTAATTATAATGTAGATGACGGGAAACAAAAGCCAACACATGCAATTGCGCAAGAAACATCAAGCCTAAATCAGTCTTTTTAATGATCCCAAACTCCCTGCAGGATATCAGGGCAGAGCATCTGCTGTGGCAGCCACACTGAACAGTTTTAAGTAGTTACAACAGGAGTTCATCTGTTTTATATAAAGAAAAGACTAATTTAATGCAGCACAAATAGTCTAAATAAGTGAATCAACCCTCCTTCTTCCAATTAAAGAGTCTATTTTTTATTTGTCTGGTCACTATTCTGTGAAAAGAGGCCTGGAATTCAAACATTAACACTTTACAAATTCTTCAACCTGGCTTAAATACACACTGGTGGACAAATTCAAAACAGTACGCATTTTACTGCTGGGCAAATAAATCCATGGACTATGTTTTAGAGTGTGCGCTTATGTGCTGTGTATGCATGTTACCTCTGCAGAGTGAGACTGAGACAGTCTGTGCAGGCCTTAATCTTGTTCTGGGCCTCTAGGTGATTCATGCTGTCTGTGGAAATGCCATCAATGGACAGGATGATGTCTCCAACGTTCATCTTGGCCTTGGCTGCCTTTCCCCCATCACTGAGCTGCAATGAAATACAATTTTGATTCGATTTAAATCATAATGTTTAGATACTGCATACGGTACCTTAAAAGGGCACCACTGCCAATGATTCAAGCATCAGCTGATGTGGGTAATGCCTCTTAAAGCTTTAAGAATGTATGATATTTTTTGGAACTGATGAATTATTGACACTAAAACTGTTGACACATGGCTAATGGAAAGTGTATATTATCGGCTATAATAAAGTTACAAAACTTTTACAGAAAAATAGAGATGAAAAATAAAGTCAAACTATTTTAAGTGATCTAACAAGCAGAGCGTCTACACACTTTAATACAGTAGGTGGCGGTGTGCACCTCTAATCTAGGTTTTTATGCCACTTATAACCAAAGAGAAGAAAAAAAGGGTTTCAGTGAAGAAGAGCAAGCGCAGTATGCTATCATCAAATTGTCTGTGAAGAGCCACACAGTTTAGATAAGAGAGTCAACATGTTGATATCAGTGTGGATGCTGCTTCAGAGGACGATAACATACCAAAAAAAGGTGAAATTATCTGTTTTCTAATCCAATCTGCCATGAGATGCAGGTATTGGTTGTTGTTATCAGCTGAAAAAAATCAATGTTGTGTATATCTACTATCTCCCTCGTCTCGTCTGTCCTCTCAAATTCTGTCAAAGTGAAAATCAGGGTGTCTACAAATTCTAATCTTTTTTTGCTTTTGCTGAGTCTGCTAAGGACATTCAGAGATATAAAGTCACTCCTGGGTTTCTTTTGCTGTATGTTCCATCTGTTATTGTGGTGCTGAAAGGTGCTGGTGCACATGTCGTGTGCTCTGGAGCAGGTTTTCCTCGTGAGCTTAATGTATTTGGCTCAAAACCCCGATCAGGCATATGTGTCTGCATAATAAATCAATGTATTTTCTACACATTTTGAGCCTTTCTCTGTGGAGTTAATGTTTACTTTAAATGTGTAAAATGTGTAAAATGTGTGAAGGGTTGTTGTATATTTTCCAAAGCAGATGTAGAGTGTGAAAAAAATAATTGAATCTTGATATAATATCAAAGCTTTGAATAAAAATATGGGCATTTAACACATAGTGATGCAATAAAACCATGACAACAAGATGACTGTCTGCAGGGTGTGGTGATCGAACAGTGATTACACAAAGCTGCACACACCTCATCAATCACCCAGCACACTTGTAACCCACCTGTGTAGACACGCTGGCTGCGATCATGGGAACAAAAGATGAACTCTGTGCACATATTATTTTATGCTGGCTTTATTATAACCATATCTATGTGTCATCTCTCAGCTGTGAGAAAGAACAGAGTTGACGTTGCCTGAAGACACAAACATTAAAACAGAAGAGGAGCATGGGAAGCAGAAGTATGTATGTTGAGGAGGCGGTTCACATGAGGTTTATGAATGTGATGAGAGAAGTACAATGAAGAGGGTGTGAACCACGATCGGATAAAAATGAATTCCTCTACTGCGTGTTTAATATGAAATTGGCACCTTAATGTCAGAAAACAGTTGAAGGCCCTGACAAAACAATTTCTAAGGACCAACAAATTTTCACTTTCAGTCAAACACACTTGAGAGGAGTTGTTTACATGAACAATCCCTGATATAGAACAATACACACAAAACAAGATATCGCCCTTTCTCTGCTGCTACAGAATGCATTCATGCGTTTAGTGCATTAGGTAACTCTTTCCTGATTTTCCTGTAGTTTTAAAAAGGAGCCAGTGAAACATTAAGAATGTCCCATTGTGTTAACCCTCATGATAAAATAGGGCAAAAGGGTGGGAGGCTGTGAGAGAAAGAATGAGGAAGTGACAGTAGCAGTGGCATTGACCGATCCATTCTCTCTGGAGCCGTGCTTCCCTCGTGTCATTATCAAGTAGATCAGTAGCAGGAAGTATAGAGCGCATAGCTGAGGCTGATGTATGCATACCAGCGTCATGGAAACCTATAGTGCAGCCACATGCTAAGTGTTACTCACAAAGGGGCCGGGTACTTACTGTGCACGCCTGAACACAGCTTTAACTGACTCACTCGCTTGCTAGACACACCTGCCGGGGTTTACTGAGTCTACCCTGACTCATGTACTTTCAATGAAACAACTCATTGCTGTTCAACGATGAGGTTAATAAAGAGAGAACTCTGCAGAGATCGTTGGCATCCGCTGGCCCTGTCAGACTCTGCAAGACAGCTCCAGAGGTCAACGGCAGTAAAAAGCAGCTAAAGGATTGCTGAATGAATACATCCCTGAGACATGAATTCTTCATCTCGCAGTCTCTCTGCGTCTCCCTCTCTTGCATGCCTTTGTGAGTTTGCGTTTTGTTAGAGAGGCAGCCAGGGATTGAAAAAGAGATCTTGAACTTCTCTCCTTGTATGGATGTGAGAAAAGACAATAGTTTACAGCTCTATATATGGTAATTACTCCAACATGTAGAAGAGGAGAGGTGAGGAGAGGACTCTTGTAACTTTCTGAGAAAAATGTTTTTATATGTGGCTAACAATGTTTAATGCCGCGGTGAAAAGAGAGTGCACTCAGTCAAACGTCGTCCCTCTCACATGGATACAAAACAAATAGATGTTACAGCAAGAATCCCTGGCATCCACAGTCTATAAATATAAATCAAGAGAGGTCTGAGGCACTCGTGATGGAGAGCAGATAAGTAACGAACTGGAACTTTGGCTGTGCTACCCAGGCCCTCTCAATAAAGCAAGAAGTTTCAGGGACATGTTTTTTACCACATACTATCATCTATGACATTTTCCACGTAATCAAAATTTGCAAAACACATTTTACTATTTTAAAACTTCGCTGGCTCAAATAGAAACAGTCAACCAAGGGAGTTTCACACGTTATATACTAAAAAAAAAAAAAAAAGTTTCATTCAAATAGTATAAAGGCTACTAGCTTGGACTGTATGTTCGTTGGGGATGAAAAGGACGTTTTCAAATGAATGAAGTGTCTTTCCAACTGTGTTTACATGAATGGGATTCCAGCCACATAATGGTGTGGCTGCTGTGCTCCTCTCTGCACTGCTGGTTTTACTGCTGTGCAGTTACCGGTAATGACTAGTTGTTCCACACAACACATCTAAGCGCCTCTGAGCCCCCCAAATGTAGCTAACAGTGTATTGCACCATACTTTGTAGATCTATTGTTAGGACTTATATGCAAACCCTATAGCACACTGAAGATTATGAGATTACCCACTAAAAAGCTCTTTAATTTTGCAGCAATCTTACTATAAAAACACAAGAAGTGAAACAGGAGCTCTGTAAAAACATACAGCCCATTGCTTCCATGTCTCTTTGATCCACCTTTGAAATAGAAATAATTAAATACAGTCATAAAAGCAAACAATAAAAAAATCTGGTTCAATCTTAAGATTTAGACAAGCCTCAGTAACCAAGTTCAACATAATAAGGGAATAAATTAAGAAAGAAAAACAAAGAATCCCATAAAATTTATTATTTGTGAAAACAACTTGGGGATTCTGTTCATGAAGAGCAGCTTTGTTAAGTATTTGATGGGACTAAATTCAGGCCGTCCCCGGAGAGAGTCTCTGTCCAAAAGAAAACGCTGCCAAAACTCTGAATATCTGGAAATATTAACTAAACAGATCAATGCTGCGCTCACTTTTAAACAGCTGATTTACAATCAGCATTACATCAGCCATTGTAAACTAAATATAAATCTGGGAGAAGACAGTGCCTCCAGATAGAGCATATCCATTAAAAAAACACTTTTAAATCCAGGTAACAAATTTAAGATCTACTTTAGCAGTAGTGGGATACTCATCATCATCCATGCTGGTGTAACTTCCTGCCCTCAGGGAAATTATGGAGCTAGGAAGAGAGCTGTGGTCATCTCACATTGGAGAAGTCATGTTACAGGAAGTGCCTTGTGGTGAGGACTGAAGGCCAGCGAGATGCATGTCATATCTGTGTGGGGTAGACTATGATAGAGGGCCTTATATGGTGAAGACTTGAGGCTAAAGGCTAAAGCAGATTGACTTACTCTTCCTAGAGCTGGGAAATATGGACCAATAAATCATATCTCAGTATTTCCAGGCTGAAAAGCAATACATGATATACAGAATATCGCTCAAATTTCTGCAAAGTGGGGAAAATGTTCAGATGTAAGTCTGGAACTTGAAGATTTGAGATGTCAAAATAAGGCTGGGTGAAGTGGAAAAAACTAAGTATCTCGATATATTGTATAAAATACTGTGATAATATTCAAGGGTTGTAGGTATCGGTGCTTTAACATACTATTAACCCAATAAGAGTTTTGATAAATAATTACGTCAAGACATGTTTAAAAAATTACAGAATTTCATTGTAATGTAGCCTTGAAAATGAGGAAAAGTCAACACATTAAGATAACTCCAAAATCTGACCATATCAAGTTTCACATCAAAGCATGAATATTGATATATTGCTTGACCTTTACTCCTAGCTTTAACAAATTCACTGACAAACTTCCCGTAAACTGGTGACAATGAGTTCTGTGAAACACATTTTTGGCCTATGAATTCATTGTAAAACCAAGGTGAAGACTCCGGAATGTTGTCTCTTGAAGTGCTGGCTCATCACAAAGTATCATGTTCAACAGAAAGTAGGACTTTCCCCTGCAGAATCTCTGTGATTTATCTATCAAGAGAGCATGAAACAGTGTGGCACATAACAGGCTGCTTAGCTATCGAAAGCAGAAGCCATAAAGTTTATTGTCGAGAGAGGATTTCTGTCTTTTCCCTTTATCCGCTCGCACACCTGCAACACCTTGCATAATCAGTATAAACAGCAAGTACAGCAAGCAGACCCTGCAGCAGTTGGGTGTGGATTTTCTTTTTTTTTTGTTTTCTCCAAGCCAAACATCACAGTTTAAGGGTTCTTGAACAGACGCAGACCCGTGGTTGTCATGGTTTGACCCCAGTCTTTTACTACATCAATCAGACTGCTGGAAAACACGAGATGCCAAGCGGACCTGCGTACGCGCACTCAGCGAAATCACCATGACGACGCAAACAAAACAACACAAAGCAGTACCAACCCGGCGCTGAATACTGAACGCTCTACAGTCAGGTCAGAAACAAACCTGGGCTGACTAGCAACGCCGAAGCAGATGATATGAAAAGGCCTTGAGCCATGGAGGGGCTGGAGCCAGGAGCGAGTGCTGGCTTCTACCTCCATCCATGATCCATTCACCTCTCCTGCAGGGTTTAAAACGAGCCTTTTTGATTCAGCCAATTGGCATAATGATCATTAAATTTTACCAACTGTTTGGATGAAAAATTGATCTGGCTGTATAATAAATTAATGAGCTTGCTGACATATAAAGGGCTTAACCACAAGTCAAACTGCTATTAGCTTAATACATGATGTCTCTGCTTTCAAAAAACTGCATTATGAAAATACAGGGTCATCAAAAGGTACAGCAAACACTAGACAGAGTCATTGGAATATGAACATGGCTTACATGACTGCATGGATGACTTTCACTTTCAATGACTGCAATAACTTTTAAATAGACTGCACTTATATTGCACTTCAGTCACTTTATAATACCGCTTTTGGTGCAACTATCAGCGATGACGTCTTCAATTCTGCTGACCTTAAAGCACAGCAGTAATATGGGTTGCAATGCAAGTTGCAGCCATGAAGAAAAAAATGAAGTGGAGTGGTCTATTGACTTTTTGAATTGAGTGGATTGTTTCTTTAAATATCTTTCATCAAAACAAAATGAAAATAGTGTGAGTGCTCTAAATCACAATCAAGTGGCAGCTCGCTTATTCTTTATAGCTCTGCCATAAGGAGATAGAAAGCAGATGCCCTCAATAGAACTCTGAAGAGACACCAGGGAGATCATACTGGGATAAAACACATACTGCAGACAACAGTTTTCTACCAAACCCATATGTAACCTGAACACATCTTCAGGACTTGCACAGATCATTAAATATACCTTATTAAGTCCACATACACAAGGCTGTGAAATACTGAATAAACAGACTCTAACTGGTTTCCATTGAATTCCAGTTTCCTTGAAAAAATGCTCAAGAGATTATAGTAAAAGACACAGATAAAGAAATACACACAGACTGTTTGGCAGCCGAGCGGCAGAGACCACAAGCTGTCTGTCTGAATGATTTTCTGAAATACCAGGGGGAGTTTTGCACTGCTTGACTTTATTTTTGCTGGACCTGGGCTGAATCAGAAGTTATAGCTCAACGTCAGAGAGGCAGACCAGATTAGTCTTTATCCAATAAGGCTCACACGATAAAACTTTGTTCTGTATAAACTCTTAATCAGTGGCAAACATGCAATAGACAGATTTCCTCTAATAGTAGCAGTAGAATAACTTCCACGTCAGCATTTGTGATCAGATACTGTAGTAATATCTGACACTCTGAGTTAACCCTTTCTTGTTATTAGAAATACCAAACTAGCTCAGTTAATTCAATACCCATCAACAAGGGAGTCTTGTAAACTGCTGATGTTTTAGATGTGAATTTCTAATTATTTTTATCTTAATTTTAAATATGCTAAATAGCTAAATGCACCCAGAGGTTACACTAACTGTAACTCTACAAACCCAGCATGATTGCAAATTATGCAAATGAGTATGCAAAGCACATGGAAATTAAATTAGTCAGTTTTTAACATTTGGACATGCTGGATTTAAAGCATTACAAAGTGTTCAGGAACAAAAAGGATGACTGGTGTGTAAAGGATATGTTAACAATTGGATCAAAGAGCACAGTGAGGGATGATTCAGCCGTATTAAATTCACAATTCTTACAAAAGAAACAACAGCTGTCTCGTTGGTTTTCATTAAATAACCCACAAAGTACGGCTCGTGAGGGTTTTGTTAACTTGGATAATTACCTTAAAGAATTCAGGCTTTTTTACAATCACCGGCTGAATCATAAATTCAGCTTCTTTTAATGATCCATTTCTAAATGATCAATTGAAAACACGTTATTTAAGATAATAAACGTGCTTAGCAGACTGTTACTCAGCTAATAATACTTGTCAGCCTCTCTTTGATAAAACAACTACAAAATGATTACCAATTACCCCCTAATGTTGATGTGAGTTGCCCAGATACGCTACATCATCACATTCCTCTGCTCTGAGGGTGAGAGCAGTTTCACCATATTAACACATAATGGCAGCTCTTGAAAAGAAACAAATGTGGAAGCCGAGAGCCGACTGCAAAAGTAGGGCTAAAATTAGTTACATAATGTTTACTCAAAGTATCACATGCCGCAAAAACAACAATCAGAAGGACACGATAGGACAGATAAGAAGGGGGAAGTGGGGGATCAGATCAGTGGGAAAGGAGAAGAACAATTTGCTGGGCTGACCCCGAACTGACCCAACCAAACATGTAGGTGGGTCCGAGTTACTCAAGCTTTACTCCTGTTGAATGTTTCTTCCATAATACAGTTATTTAGAATAATGTTGATCCAATAAACCAAACTCAATTTACTGTGTGTAACAATGTAATTTAATTTAGCGTTACATTTTCCACTGTTTCATAAGCAATGCAAAGATGATTGAATTTTGAGTCTGAGTCGTTTCCATGTGGAAGCTTGTCAAGAAATGTCTAATAGAGAGCAACAAGAGGCACAAATGACAGAAACAGAAAGAGTCCTGAGGAACAGGAACAGAGACTCCAACACAAATAGTGGACACAACCGTTTAGTCTAACAATAAACAATAATAAACAATCACACATTATTCACTCGCTGACAGCTCATATTTGTTATTTCACAGTTTTGCTCTTCAACCATTTATTCCATAAACATCTGCAGTATGAAAACAAATGCAGTCCAATTCAATTACTTACTTTAATTAATAATATGCTAAAACTTTCCAGACCTTGCACACTTATTTGGTAAACACTGCTGTCCAGAGTGTGAAACTCAACTCAGTACCAAACAATACATATGATTTGTGTTTGTGTTCCATCTCATACTTTGATTTAGTGTTATAACAAGGCCAAAGCCAGCTTCTCCTGAAAAGGCATCAGGATTACAGGCTGTGGTTGACTTGTAAGCAGTAAGCCTCATATACTGTACTGTGCTACGTGTTTTCTATGTGCTGTCTGTAATCTTTGGATCTGTTACATATGGTAAGCATATGTAAAGTCATTATATCATTACTCCAAGATAATCACATCCATCTAGGCTAAATAAATATCAGCTTTACTTTGATAGCAACAGATGCATTTTCTTTACAGCAAAGTCAGTCTATTTAGTGCAGAGGGTCTCTAATGAGCCCCTTAAAGAGGCCTGTGGTCGATGCATTTTTTACTTATCTAATGAAAGAATTAAAGTTACGGTGTAACTGTCAGCAGATGTTTTCATACACATACCTTCTACTTACTTAGTCCTTCCTTTGTATGAGGAATTACTCCTTTATTTTGGATTAGAGAAAAAAATTACTTATTTACTTTGGAGTACTAACAGATCTGGCATCCATCAAATTTAAGAAAACACATGTATCAAAAAGATGTGAAGACTTGCAGTCTTTCTGCAACTCAAAAAAAAAAGTGGAGCATTCTTTATCTTGGCTGTGTCTTACGTCACATTAGCATTTGGAAGATAAACAGATGAGAGTGACATTTTTTCCTGGTTCCTGGACAACATGACAACACATCTGACTCATTCATGGTCCCATTCACTGGTCATGAGCTGAAATAAAGAAATACCATAAGAATGACACCAACTAAAACTGTGCAAGTCATGTTGCCTGGCACCAACAATGCTGTGGCCTGACCCAGATCACTGATGACTCAACACAGGTCTGCTGGACACAGGAGGTGTTCAGCACTTTTATGGTCCATGGAGTAGAAATGATTACTGCCACATTACATTTGAGCACATTAACATTTGCACCTGTGTATTTTAATAGATTCAAGGCTTCTGTTGGGCTTTTTGACTCCTTTCCCACCTCACCTTGCTCACTTTACCTAAAACTCTGTGTTTAGATGTGCTTGTTACTCCATATAAATTTTAAAAAATCACTCTCACCTCTTATTAAGAAAAATATAAACATATGCAAGTCTAAACAGTAAAAATTCTTTATTAAATCTATCAAGACATAAAAGAAGCAAAACTGCTTTGAGCTGTTATAAAATGGAGGGGTAATTTGGGCAAATTAAAAAAAAAACTGAGAAATGGAAATTGTATGCTAATCATTTTTGTCTCTCTGAAAATTTTTCATTTTTCATTTAATAGATTTGTATTAAGGTCATCCAATATTTAATCAGGTGACAAGTGTGGAGGCCCTTCATTCGTGTATAGCTTCTGAGATATGATGATGAAGATGTCTACTGACAGCTACAAGCCACTTTGACAACATTATGTCCTGCATGCCATTATTATCATAGTTGCAGGGGCGTAAAAATAGTACAAGCAACTATGCAGGCCCTCTAGCACTCTTACAGTTCACTAAATCCTCACACAGAAGGTCACATTTACACTTGAGAAAAGTCACTTCTCCTCCTCAAGCACAAATTTCAAAATTCTGTAACTGATCCGGTCACCAACAAATAAACAGAGTCACTGACCTTGGTCATAACACTGAGATTACAATTACATAACAGGAAGCAGCAGGAACTGATTAACACTGTTCATTCTGCAGCAGCTCGAGTTGTTGTCAAAGCAGGGAATACTCTGGCAGACGACAGGCCTTCTAAGTCTAATCCTGTTTGACAAGAAGTTATGTTAGTCTAACTGAGACACTTCAGACGCCCTTGGATTGAAAAAGACTTCTCCTTGACTGATCAACAATAAGCTGCACCGCTGACTTCTTCTTATTTGTGCAACCATCAAAATGTTTCCACAGAAGGTCCTTTGAGAATGAACATAAACAGTGAGACTATGTATAGGCTGAGGCTGGACCGATCTTATAAACAGGCCAGTTTTTCCAAATCCTTCAGCGAGCTTATCTTTGAGCAGAGGGCTCAACAGATCCTGGTCAGCCGGAGCCAAATCCCATCTCGAGTTTATGTGGCCAAAAGTCACAAATAGTTATTACGGAACCACTGTGGCTTTCTAGCGTTTCAGTCTTATGGGCTGTTTAAGGACAGGTTCTTCTCGAACACAGATCCAGTACACATAGTCTTCTGTGCCTCACGCCAGGACTAAGGCCAGGGAGAAACGCCAGGACATTTAGGAGCACCATCCCTCATCCGAATGACCAAAATGACAGCAGCCATTAACAGCTCTCAGCATAACCCTCCAAATATATCCCGAAAGGCCATGACAGAAATTCAAATAGTTTTTTCTAATTGGAGCCTGTTGTGGTTATGGTTCAGTTATGCAACTTTATTATGACAATAGTCACAGCCCTGATGGGAGACTGAGTGACAGAGGCCGTGAACTGTTGGAGATGCTGTCTAAATCCAGCAATGAGTGTCACACGGGCGATTAATGGCAAACACACTTTCATCACTGACTGGGCAAATGGCATAGTGAGCATGGGCAGAATTCCTCAGAGGTGACTGTCATGGAGTGAAGGGTACATAAATGGTGTGTGTGAATGTGTGTGTGTTCTACTCACCCGTGAGATGGTGAGGGGCAGACAGAAGTCCTTTCCTCCTTGCAGTCTGAAGCCCCAGGGGGCAGGGCCAGTCAGGGAGACACTGTAGTTACTGCTCATGATTCACCTAGAGACAGAAATACTTAAACTTTACTCTGGTTGTACATGAACCCGTGTTAATGAGGATATAATCCAAGAGGAGACAGACAGAACAAACAAACAGATGCAAGAGAAAATATGGAGGAGAGGAGGAAAATAACAGGAAAAAGAAGATGTAAACAAACAGAGTCTCATGTGCTGTAATATAGAATTGGTATGCAGCCTACAAGTGGCATTTAGAAAAGATTACTATTTTCAAAGTAGAGCACTTTAAAGTGCAAATTATGCAAAACCCAAACAGATACTTTCCTCTGGTAAAGGTATGCAATTGCTTGTGTACTATCACTGTGTGCTATTAAAAGGTAGACTGTTTTCTGAAATACATCAAAAAAAATCCTACCAGACTTGTTAGACCTACTGTCACGGTCTTATGACTTTCTTCGACTTTATCACATTGAAGTTAAACAGATTCAAGTACAATGGTCTATTAATAGTGCTCTTAGGAAGCTGCCACCTCTCTGCTGACAGCTTTAGAGCAGGCAACAGGTCCTGGGCACTGCCGTTTACAATGGGGATAACAGTGGGTGTGTAATTAACCGAGTACATTATATCCCCTGAAGGTACTAGTGGACAGATACGCTGGCCTGGCAAACAAAGAAGTAAGAGATAACCTAAAATTAGGTGTGCATTTTGGAATTTATCATGCAACAGTAGGTCAGACACAATGAGAGGGCAATAAAAGCTGCCGATGCAAACCGCAGAATGGATAAACTCACTCTACAATGTTTGTTTGACAAAAAGCATTCCACCATTTTCACTAAACATTTTGGACTTTCCAGGAAAACATTACTTTTTTGGAGTAAATTAGCATTAAATTGTTTTTTCCAGTGGATTGGAAATGGGGCTTGTAATATGCTAACAGAAAGCACAGAAAATCCTTTGTTTTCCTTAAATGATCCTTAGCTCATCAACTTTGGAGCTCATTTTGGATCTGCAATTTCAGTGTCCTTTCACTCAACCCACCGCTTGTAAAAAAATATGTTCAGACAGTGGTACCGAGACTGAGACAAGTTATATTTTTGTAAATAAAAACAGATTATATAGAGATAGTGCACACCAGTCCACTATAGATAATCAGTGGAACATCTTTACAAACAAAAGAAATTAAAAAACGATACCCTCATTCCACACCTGGGGAGAAAAGCACTATCTTTATTTTTTTTTCCAAAAGATTGAGAAACTTTTTGTTATCCATCTTCCCTGTAAGTCATGGTTCAGCAAACAGCCCCCGTGCTCGTAACTTTTTAAACATTTTTTCCTTGGTTCAGATTTGTGATCAGGTGATTGAAACCTTGATATTGAATATCTCGCATACACACACATCTTGCTTAAACCCCTGCTAATCCTTTGTTGGTAACAGAGCAAGGAGTAGCTTTTCCTACAGCTACAGTGATGCTGCTGGGCCTGCACAGTGACTCAGTGAAGGGCAGACGCACCCTGGATTATGGATACTCTGCAGCTCAACATTTCATTGGAGGACAGGTTCAGCCTTCTTTTCCTTCTTTTCAAACATCTTAGCAGTGTAATACTCCATCATCTACATTACCTCATTAATGGAAATTAAAAAAAAAAAAGAACATTTCCTGATTAAACATGTGTGCATTCAAATTAAATGGACAGTTCCAAAAGTGAGACAAAGCAATAGCTATTTGGTGCAGTAAAATGTTTCATGCACTATTGAGTTTCACTGGTTTAAGCCGTGCTGGTCATGCATTCCTTTACCCCTTAAAAATTGAAGCTGCAAGCTATTTATTGGAAGCCAGACTGAGGTTAAGTGCAGTCACATGTTAAAATTTAGTGAACTATTATATTTATTAGGTGGGTTATGGAGGAAATTGGTATACCATAACAGCAGAACGCACTTTACTTTCTTGTCTGGTATAAGTATTCAGGCTATAGCGGGTCTGTCTGTGAGCCCGTAAGCCTTTGAGCACAGGTTCAGAGAAAACCACAAATCACGTGGAAACATATCACCTTTGCCCTGCCCAACAGGAAGAGCAAATGTTGACATGAAAACATGACTTCAAAGTCTAACTTAGAGGCATCATATGTCTTGTACAATGCATTGCAATTACATGGAAAAAGGGGAAAATGTAGGAGCATAGCTAGGTCTAACTTTAAAACGGTGATTATATTGTTAGTGGTTATTAATATTGACATTAGAGAGCCACTGAGAAACAAAAAAAGAGTGGACTTAAAATTTTATGGTGCTGATGTAATGATCTGTCAAACAAATTAGGAGAGATAGTAAAGGAAACTCAGTGTGAATACAGAGATTTCATTCAGTGCAGAACTTTTATTGTTTAAATTAAATGCTTTTGAGAGATGTTTTAATATCTGCTCTTTTATTTCGGGCAAACAAGATTAAATTTTTGTTTGAGTCTTAATTCACAGCTGGAAGAACAAGTGTTAATGAGGCTTTGTAAGCTAAATTAATCAAATTTTTAATGAAAACACAAAAGGAGAAATAAATCACACTTTTTTGAAGTGAGCAGCAAAAGGGAAACACACTCTTCTGATGACTATTTCATGAATAATAATGCCTTGTCAACCCAGAGGCATGTCTTTTTGAGGTTGTAAGTCATGCTCCCATCACAAATCCCCTCAGGGACTCAGCACCACCTGCTGTGGCTCGTCACCTGGTCAGATGTACAAGACCCACGTCAAGTCAGAGGCCTACACGCTGTCTCATCGACAAGCCTGGAGGGGAACGGGCTCTTTAGAGAAGCCAGGAGAGGAGCCATTAAAAGGGTGTGGGGAGATGGGGAGAAGACATTAAATCACGTGTGAAAGTGATAGGGAGCAGGTGAACACCTGGAAAGCACATAGCTCTACTATTTATAAAGCACACTTTCACAATCAAAGTAACACACCCAAACACAAATACACACAAGCATGCATGCAGAATATGCAAGACTATAATAAGACAGCAACCGGTTGAGGACAGCTGTCTCTCTCTCTTCAAGGTGACCCAGCAAAGAGGTGAGCCAAGAGGTTTGAATCTTGAGGGAAAACTACAAGGCCTAACCCAGTATGTGGCCAATTCATCATTTAACAAAAAGCACTCTCTGAGGAACATTCTTCTATGATCCGATGTGATAATAGTGATAAAGAACATATTTTAGTGCGTCCATACACAAAAAGCACTATACTCATTTTATCAGTCTTCAGTCTACTGTAACCCACAAGACACAATTGCAGTCATACTGTAAGTTTTATGCAAAGATTTTTGAGGTAAAAGTCATGGCTTGAGGAACAATCCCTCAAGAATATAAAGCATTGAATTCCTATTTTATAACTACGTCAGTTGTTCACATGAGATTCTTTAAGTATTAGATTTCATAGTCAACCGGGACTCCTCAGTGAAAGTACATGAATGTTGATGCTGAAACTCGGGTCAGGCTCGAGTCACACTAGACCCACATATCAGTGGCATTTCTTTTCCTAATATGGAGACAACAAACATTTAACACATCAAGTCCCTGCTTGTATTGCATTCTCGAATGATATCATGCATTGACATGAGCAGACACACCTTTTAGTTTTCGCAAACTGAGGAAAACTGTCAAGTTCTGCTCAAGCATTTTACAAGCAGCATCCACATCAGCCATTCTTTCAGCTAGCTTGAGAATATTTCTGCTTATTTTCCTCCTTATCTGTCAAGTTCCTGTCATAATGGCACTTAAATGTGCTAAATATTTCAGCACTTTCACACTCAAAACATGATTTAAATGCAGTCCTTTCAGCACAGCACAAATGGAACCTGCTGGCTAAGTTATCTACAATCTTAGACAATTATATGTTATTGTAGTAGATGTTATTATAACCAGACTGCTCAAATTAATAGGTAGACTATCCAAATAGTCTGATTCCGTATCTTAATGTTATTGAATTTAAAAGATCTGCCAACTGGAAACATGTGGGGATTTGGGTTCAAAGTTAGGGTAACGTTCTAGTCAAAAAATCCTGTAATAAACACTTATTTTTACGGAAAAAAAAACTTTGGAAACTGTCTTTCAAAGCAGAAAATCTTTCTTAACTGGAAATAAAACATGGGTATGTGAGTTAAGCATAACTGTCATTCATGATTCTCACCTCCATACTCTTCTGAGCTACAAATGAACAAACCACAGCTGTGTCATGTTTCCTTAAACAATTTTAAATCTCACAAAATGTCCCTAAGTGTTAGTGAACATCCTGTAAAGTATGATTTGCCTCTTCAGAGTTTCAGACGTCATCCTCATTTCACAATGCTTCAGGGGAAGTGCCTGGTGACATCATGCAGGACATGTTGACTCACAGAGTTAAGTATGTTTTTACAGTCCTGCACCTCAATAGTGCGCATATTGTTTACTTTGTTAATACCAAATTTAAATTTCATATACATAAATAACAAAAAATGTGCACTTCATACATTCTAATGTGTCTTTTACCTTGTTAAAATATTTGACAGGAAAATTAATCCTATAATATAATTTGCTTGGCAGCTGTCAGCAGGACAACTTGTTCCAACCTGACTTTATTGGACACTTTCTGTACACACACTGATTGCTCATGTCTAGTCTGAAGCAACAGTCAACCTCTGTGCTTTCGAAACACTTTAAATGTATCAATAACAAAATTCTTACTCTTTAAAAGCCTACTTTTAATTTTGGCATCTAACCCAAAAGATTTCCAAGTCAAGACTATTAAATATACTGTAAATTCTGGGAACAACACTCTAACTTAACATTTAGCAGTGGTTTCGGTTGTAGTCATGGGACAAAGTGATAACTGCCCGGGGTGTGTTTTATTTGGAGAGCTTACAGTAGCGCCTGTACAAACCGGCACATTTCTCTTAACTGAAAGTGAACTTCAATTTGGTTGCCTCACTGGGTGTGACAAGAAGCACATGTCTAACATTATTAACTGCAATTTACTGTTGGATTTTTAACCCACTTGTTGCTGCTTAAAAGCCAAACAAATGTGTAACTCTGTAAATCAAGGAGGAGCATAACAAAACGTGTAATATTATGTAAAGTTATTGACTCGCACTTTTTAGACTTGCACCTTTGTAACAGACACATAAAACAGGATAATGATAACGGTAACACGAGAAGCGACTTTTCCTTGGCTAATTATTTTGAGAGATTTTTGTTAGATGTAACTTGCTGTACAATACTCACCTTGCCTTGTGAAGCCGGGTCTGGTGTTCAGAGAGGAGAGGGAGAGAGAGAGAGATGCGTAGGTTTAGTCCGTCTGCTCTCAGTTTCGAAGTGAACTGGACTGAGCGGAACTGAAACTTCCGCATATAAAGCGGCCTCATCTGGCTGCCGGTAGGAGGGTTCACGGCGGTGTGTGTTGCTGACTGAGCAGGCACGGGCTTGCCACGCGGTGGGAACAGTACAGGTGAGCTCTCGTGGAGCAAAGTGTCCTTTAGTGAACTGGAAATTGGAGCAGTATTTAAAGCTAACGTAAAGCTACTTAACTGCTGTGAAAATACAAGCTAACTGCCCCGAGGCAAAATATAAAACCTGGCCATAATATGCAAAAAAAGGACCAAATCACAAAGTTTGCATGTGTAAAATGTGTAAAATCTTCTCGGGTTTCCACGAATATGATTTTACTACAGTTATCTAGTCCAGAAAGCCCCAACTTAAACCCTATTATCTTTTGAGGATTTTACCTTTATGCAAATTCTGGTTAGCTTCCATGTGAGTCATTTAAGTTAACGTCAGGCAAGCTAAGCTAACTGTTAGGTGTTTATAAACACTGAACAGAACATGATTTCAGTGTTTTTACATTACATTTTAGGAATTAACTATGCTTGCTGCTGTAAAATTATTAATGTCTATGACTGCACATAAAACCTTGTCATTTTTTTGACAAAAAAATACAGCCCTTAAGTCTCCTGACTTGGTTTGTTTAAAAATGTGCCAACATGTTAAACATACACAATTTATTAATTCAGATACATTTACTGTTTGATGACTTCCAATTGTCTTTTTACACAGCAATGTTACAACAAATATTAATTACGAAAAATGAATCCAAGCCTGTTTAATTCATGTTGTTTGTTTCACATAGCTTTTGTAATGTGTCTGGAGCGTACTTCAATTACTATGCAGTTACATACCTTCTTAAGTAGGCCCTTTTCACAAATTATGGCCTCTGAAAAACTCTTTACAGTCACCTACGCCAGCTGCTCACCAAAGTCTCTCTAAAATGATTTATTAGTGTACATCTTTAAAAGATCTCAAATAATGTTAGGCCTAAATTTTACTCTATGACATTTTCAATGGATTGCATTTAGGTTGGGTTAAAAAAAAATCATTAAGAATGTTTGCACTGGTATTTTTAAGTCAAAGAAAGTTACGTCACTTAACTAGGGAGGCAAATTGTCAGTGGTTAGAGGAATGTATAAGGTAGATATGTGTGCATGATGTTCTGAGAGAAATATTTTAAGGTGTTACGTGACAGGGCATCAGCTTTCCTTGTTGCATCAGTAAACAATGATGTCATTCTTTCCACTAAATGTCTTCTATATACAGGACAGACAAGTTGAACATGGACAGTTATTCATTAAGAGTACTGGTGTATGAAAAAAAAAATAAAAAACAACTGAACAAGTATTGTTTGTATACAGTATTTGAAAAAGGAAATATATAATTGTGGTAGTCCATGTCATTCAATACGTAATACTCAATAACTTTGATTATTTTTGTTATGATTGATTATCTGCCTCATCTGGTGTATTTTTTTGGTGCTGTTATGATTTGGCGGCTGTACATTTTCTCTTTAGTACCCAACCACAGTTCCCACTCACTCAATTAATCTTTCACTCTATATGTTTTGTTTTTAGAGGCAGTCAATTACATACATTTGGTCACCTATCATAGCTGATTTCAGCATAATTTATCTTTATGCATGTATTTTAAAAATTTGATATTCCCTTCCCTTTGCATTTGTGAGCTATTATTTTTTATCCCCCATTAACCTTTTTGAAACATCAGTATGTTTTTAATTTGTTTATTTTCCATTTCACAGTCACTGTGATAAGAACATGAAGCAGGTTGTTTCACCAGCTTTAAGAGAGATGGGATTGGTGTGCCCTCTAGTGGCCAATAAAGAAAGTACATGCTTCACACCTTTTATTATATAAATTCATTTTGTGTCCTGGGGCTTAGGAGTGAAGTGTTAATCCTGTACTACTCTGTAAGTGGGCAGGTTCAAAATGTATTGCTCATCTTGTCATCATTTAGCTCAAGGCAATGGTTTTATAAAGCCAACTCAAGGCAATAAAATTAAATAAAAAATATTTTGATAAATGTAACCTCTGACCGTCAAAACTTTTTTAATTATGACAAAGGTTTTGATGGTCAGTAATGACAGTAATTTCAGTGTTTACTACATTCCTAGCTTTTTACTTCTTTTCATGTTCTTTCAAGTTGTTGCTTTTACTAAACTTTGGCCCCTAACTCATGGCTTAGACCACCTAGAAAGAGCAACAATAAATAACTTAAAAAAATATATTGTGGTGATGTGATAATATTGTATGACAGTGTTATCTTTTATGTAATTAAGATATATTTATGTACTCTACATGTTAAAAAGCTGGGCCTTTTCTTCTTAATAGTCATAACTGTTGTTTTCATTCTGCTGCATAGGTTTGCTGGGTTTTCTTTCATTTACCGTGCCCCCCCCCCCCCGCGCACAATGTTATTGAACCACTAAAGTGTTGTAGTCCTTTATGTAAGGCTGCAGCACATACCTTTAGATCATCTTTACATAAGTGGATAAGCATAGGTGCAGGAAATCCTGGAATTAAAGTTCAAAGCACTTTTTAAAGGAGGCTTTATGGGTGTTTTATTTTAAAGGAGAAACACACTTTAAGTGTCACGCTAGATCAATTGTCGCATCTTTTGAAGCAACTGTACCACATGATTAAACGAGTATATAAGTCCAAATTAAAAAGCAAGCATAATGTAGTGCAGCAACTTCCTGGTTGTAGAGTTATACATTCAGCAGATCCATATTATTATGGACTTCCTTCATCCTGAGCACTTCCAGTGTATATCCTGGCTTTAAATCCTGCATTAGACATCTGTTAGATGTGATCTCCGGGTCATTCTCCCCACTTTTATCTCAGTTTACTCCAGTTGTTCTAACATCACTTTGTGACAAAAAGATAAATGGGATTAGATGTGTTTAAAGAATTAACATAAAAATATCAACCTCCATCTGCTTCTTGCCAGCACTACATATACATACTATGGTATTTAACATACAATATTTATCCTGCAAGCTCTCATACATGATACATAATTTGTTTTGATACTTTCAGAGGGCCATAATACATGCATAAAACATTATGCATGACTCCATTAAAATCATATTACAAAACTCCTTATATCAAATTTTATTATGTATAAGTTTTTGACATAACACTTTAAAAAAAAGAGAGTTCATAGATACAGCAAGTTATAAAGACACATTTCTCTAATCTGGTCAAATAGACTGATTGTAATTAAAGCCATTGTAATAGAAGTCAAATAGATTTTTAATTTCAATAATGCAGTAGATTTATAAGAAGTATGATACAAATTCTAATAAATCCTGAGTATCAGAATATTTGTAAGCTCTTAAAATATTCTGCACAATAATTTTTTGACAGGCTGATGAACACTGTATTTCCCATATGAAATAATTACCATAACCAGTTAACCAGTCTTGCTAAAAACAAATTAACAATTGCTCTAAATACAGAAGTCACTAATATTTGAAAAA
The DNA here is from genome assembly GCA_029814665.1 of Acanthurus lineatus. Lineage (NCBI taxonomy): Eukaryota > Metazoa > Chordata > Actinopteri > Acanthuriformes > Acanthuridae > Acanthurus > Acanthurus lineatus. The sequence continues at coordinate 12,451,651 of JAPZDV010000011.1, read as the reverse complement.
AATCAGTGAATGCTGTTGTGCAATACTGGTCCTGAGAGCCTGCAGTATTGGGCTTTTTTATAAAATTAAAATTCATACTTCTGTTTTCAGAATAATCATGAATTATAGTATGTAATAAATCGAGTGCCAAGTGTCTTTATGACTTGCAATCACATATGCAGAACAACTTCTAATGCAGTTGCAGTGACTGAGAGTCTGGGTTGTAATGCATAAATACTGAAGTGCCTGAACTTATGATACAGCATACAATGTCCACCACTTAGAAAACATTAAACACTGTTATTCAGTGTTAAACATACAGCAAAATGAGTTCTACAATGACTCAAATGCATTACAGACATAATGATTAAGATAATAGTGCATCATAGAAATAGCATTCACATTAAATATTAACCACATTTTTTCATTTAGACGTTTAAACCTGCAAGGCTGGTAGCTAGCCTTAGTTAAAAAGTAAACAAATGTATGAAATCGGCTTCCTCTCAAAATAATCATATATAAATTTTAAGAAACATTCCAAAATTTCACAATCTTTGGTCTCTTTACGATGAGTTGTCATTAATATGGTTGGCTTCAATCATTTTTTTCTTGGTGTATGGTTAATTGTTGGACTTTTGACAAAAGTGCATTATATTCTGAACTTTGTTAAGGGTTATGTTAAGTTTCATGTTTCATTTTGTATGTGACGTGCTTGTCAGGATTATTAGTTAAAAGAGCTCTATATATGATTGCACAAAAAACTTCAAGAAATGAATTCATTTCTATGGCAAAATATTTTAAAACAGCTTTAATTGATTATCTTATCATTCTTGAGCAAATAAAAAAAAATTACTCTTTAAATCTGTCTTTTTTACTGTAACACACAAATAAATAAACATGTTCATCTTTTAGCTTCCTGATGAGTTGGAGAGAAATCCTTGTGCCGACTCAGATGGTTTCAAAGGCTGTAAAATGAGTATCTGCTCTCTCCATCTGCTCTGTGTGCTTCATGTTTTTCCCAATAGCCATGGTCCAAAAGGCCTTTTGTTAAGCTGGTTCTGGTTGCTTGCAAGTGTACACAAACAATATTGTCCAGAGTCTTGCATAATGAGGAGCTGCAACTCCTTTTTGTCTATTCTCACTCTGGTCATGTTCACCCGTGTTTCTCCTGCCGATCTTCCCGTTTTTTCTCTTTATTCCAACTGTCAGGATTGTCCTCGCCCAGGCAGAGGGCAGTGCTGTGCAAAGACTCAGGCAGAAGTGGTTAAATATGTTCACTTAGCCTCACTTTGGGATGGGAGTCTAGAACAAAGTTAAAATAAACACATGAGCCTTTGACTTTAAAATTATTTGAATGTAAAAAAAAGTATATGTGTTTCGATAGGTACCTACCTTAACTGTTCCTGACTTTGGACTCCCTTTTCCTTGGTCTGCTTAGCCAATGGATTGTATTCTCTGTCTCTCAGAGCTCCAAGGGAATAGCTGGATCCCAGACAAGGGCCAATGGGATCCAGCTCCACATCACTTCCTAGTTGCTACAGGAGAAACACATTTAATACACATAAATCAAGCTATGTGTATGCATATATTTTTTGCAAACAACATGATCAATGGTTGCTTATTATTAAGTATGTCTGTTTGTTGACTATTTTTGTCCTGGTAGTTATTTATTATTTCCGGGTTGTTGGCCCATCTAGTAAACTCAGCAGTAAATATCAATTAGGAGAATAATGTTCATTTTACAGTTGGGCCTCTGCCATTTCTGAACAATTTTTCTTCTGAAAGTTTTATCGTTCTTTTCTGGGACTCTCTTGGGCTGTATTCTGAATGTGTACAGTTCCTCTGCAAAGATTTAAATTCACATTGCTGACATAAAAAAAATTCTACTGACTTTTACTGGCCAGAAGGCAATTTTTACACGATACCAAAAATCTTTTAAGATGAATTAAAAAGGAGCGTACTTTAATGGACATTTCTGTGCATTTGACTTGTAAATTTTTGTTTTTACTTGTGTTTGCTTCTACTTCACAAAACCTACACGGAAACAAACTTACTGTGTCTGTTGTAGACATGGAGGAAACTCTGTAAAACTTGCTTTTGGAGACTGATGACTGTCTGCTCAGCATTGAGTCCCTGAAGGAGGACTCACTGTGGGACACTGATATGCAGTCCCTCCTGGGGGCCTGGGATAGGAAGTGTAGACAGGGAACCTTTTCTGCAAGGGTATCCCTGTTGAAAAACAATCTCTGAGCAAAACCCCTACATTCTTTTCAATCTTAGGTTACTGATTAGCAGGATGACTGCACTTACCTGTATTTTGAGTGAATGATGGCGTAGATAAAAGGGTTGTAGATGGCCGATGCCTTTGCTATTACAGCAGGAACAGCTTTTGAATAGGGATTGAGGATGCCTCCATATCTGAAAGCGTGAAGGGTTTGTAAGAGTAGAACTGCACATCACCTGTGACTGCTGGTTCTGAAGTCTGACTCTGTTAGGTTGCACAAAGGATTGTTGTTTCAAACTTGTTTTTTAATTTTACGTTGCCATCTTTACACCTGGCCTAGCCTCATAGCTAATTTTGGCATATATACTGTAATGTTCATTCAAATGCACTGTCCCTGACAAAAAATAAAATTTAAAGAGAAAAAAAGCAAAGGTCAATGGCTGAAATGAATTAGAAGTTAAAAGCAAGCATGATATATGTTTTATTTTTTTAATACCAGGGTCTAGACAGCTGTTTGTACACAGTTCAGAGGTGCAGTTAAACTGTGTGAATCATAAGTACCCTTTGTCAAACTGTATATTTACCCAGCCCAGGCGATGAGGGTGACACATGCATAGGGCGACCAGGAAAGCACAAACACTATGATGACCACAAAGGCAATCTTGGCCAGCTTCCATTCAGTCTTGATGGACTGCTGCTGGATCAGGGTCGACTTCCTCACCTGAGACCCCAACTTCTCCACATCTCTGTCAGGGCAGAGAAAAGGAACAAAGGAGATTTATAGCCAGTATACCACTTTAAACTTAATGAGGTCCGTTCATAGGTATAATGAATTAAAATAGAAGAAAAAAGGAAAGGAAAAAGGAAAAGAAAAACAAATCTAGTGTGACATTTGAATGAATTTTTTTTGTTTCAATTTCAAGCCTCTTCTGAAATATATTTCAGTTAGTTGTGACAGTTTATGTTACATTTTAATGATATATGCAATTTAATTTATTAATTTGATAGGCCTGTTTGAAATAGCAGCACTAAATTATCAGCAAATTGTTTAGTGCATTGCAGTGCTGTATATTCTCTTATGTTAATTTGAACCATTTACCTGCTTGCGTGGCGGATTGCCAGGAACATGCACAGATAACAGTAGGAGATAATTCCAAGAGGAATGAAGAACACAAAGCAGCATAACATCAACGTATAGCTTTTATTTGCAGGAGTAGATGTCACATAGTCCCATGTGCATGAGGTCATCAGGCCTTCTGGTATATATGAACCTTTAGAAAAAGGACAAAGACAGACAAGAGGGAAGTATAAAGGGTCTTAAAGTTAAAACAAGGAATTGTCGAAT
>JAPZDV010000011.1:12426105-12448003 GCA_029814665.1 Acanthurus lineatus | reverse complement strand
GTCCCATGTGCATGATGTCATCAGGCCCTCTGGTATATATTAACCTTTAGAAAAAGGACAAAGACAAGAGGGAAGTATAAAGGGTCTTAAAGTTAAAACAAGGAATGGTCGAATAAAAAATGTTGTGGTGGTGATAGAATGTGTCACTTACTCCACCCCAAAAGTGGTGCAAGGCTCCAGGCAAGTGAGTACAGCCAGACCATGGTGATAATGAGACAAGTACGTCTCCTAGAGGTCCACTGTATGGCCTGCAGAGGCTTGGTGATGACAACGTAGCGGTCTACAGAGATGGCAAGAAGGTTTATCATGGATGTTATTCCAAATAAAGCTCCACAGAAGGCATACATTTTACAGCCTGTGGAGAGAAAAATAGAAAGAACATAGCATTCTATTAACAGTTTCTTCTTTTGATTGGAAGACTTTGAATTACATGAAAGTACATGCGATAAGTGACTCTGAATTGCAATTGACAAGTTTTGAAGTGAGGTTAATTAGGGTCAGTGTGGAAAAGCATTCAAATGCTTATATCGCATTTCCCACATTTTATCATACAGTTATCATGACTAAGCATATTGACATCAGCCAGAGAATCTAACATAACATGCTTCTGTATAATTCTGAGACAAAAAACTCAAAAAGGACAAAAAAAATATACTTCTTAGAAGACATACCATTTGCATTAAATTTTAAAGCAATAAAAACACAGCAACATAAATGGGTGCTTTATGTCATATAAACATAACTCCATACATGAACAGCATATATATTTAAGGATCTCACTTTAAAATGCAAAATGTATAATTGAATGCAAAAAAAATACCTGTTTCACCAAATATCCATCCCTTGTAAAGAGAGTTAACAAAGAAGATGGGTGACTGCGTGATTGCCATGAGGAAGTCACTGACTGCCAGGTTCATGATGAAGAAGTTGGGGGGCGTCCGCAGCTTCTTGTTGCTAAAACACATGACCAAATCCAGATTGCTCAGTGTCTCACAAAACAACACACTGTTGTTGACACTCACATTATTGTACCAAAAAATTCTTCCAGAATTGAGTAACAGAACACATGAGTAACAGAGACTGCTGTCAGTCAAATTTGGCCTTTTAACAAAATAAAAATCTTTTTGTTTTAATTCAATCATATGCTTTTTTGCTTAGATACTTTGTTGATTAACATGGTTGGCACAAAGTTAGCATAGTTTGAAATTAAACAACACCATTTAAAGATAAAGTTTAGGATTGTATTTAAAATATTTTTCTAGCTGTGAATAAAACTCAAGAAATAGCTTTCATTACAGTGATATACTTGTTTTAAAAAATCATACATGAATTGTGTTTATTTGAAGTTATTACAAAGCTGTGTATAATAACAGAAATTCATAACCTGGCAAACACAATATCAGTCCAGTAACTCTCAAATGCACGTTCTTCTGAACACACATTTAAATCATTAATAATGGTGCATCCATACCCTCACTTTCAATACTGTCGTTCTTATGCTATTACTCTAAGAAGGAATGTTCAGATTAAAGATGCAATATTGCAACTCTTTGCAGGGGTCTCAGGAGATCCTAAGTAAACACGCTAATACAATAACAGTAAAATATAACATAAAAAAGAGGAACAGAGGCACAATTTAGTACCATTGGACTATCTATTGAAGTGTCTTTTTGACTAACTGGGGAAAGAAAATGAGCAATTATCATGCTGTGTTAACAGTTGTGATGAAAAAGAGTCAATCAGTGAAAACTTCATCACTAGAGTTAAAAAATCCAATTAAATATGACCTTTAAAGTCCTTTAAATTTAGTTACATTGAATGGAAAATACTAAGGAAATATTGTGAGGCAAATGCCAACTGGATATCCAAAAGTCTGTGCATTATCTGTGAATGTTCTCATTCATCCAGGTCATAGTTATTCTGGTTAAATAAATCGAAGAAAAAAAAAGTCTGTGCAGTGTTGACATTTTGTTCAATTATCTACTTCAAACAAAACTTCTGCACTTCCTGAGAGGGTGCAGACTAAAGGAAGCAGGGATATTTCCATAGTCTTTCAAAATATGTGTCTCTTACCAATGTACAACAAAAGAATTAGCTGGTTTAATTAATTGGAGCCAAGCAGCTAGCAGATCAAGCTCAAGGTTGAATTGCATTACAGCATTACATTTGTGTGCAATTTATTATTTCATAAAATGAGTTCTGTGTGGGTGATGTGGCTCTTCTTTATGGCCCAAGTGAGAGATAAAACAAACACAAATGTAGCTAAAACAATAGTCTGACCCAGTAGATATAGACTGTAGCTATAAGCCTGACTTTAGCTGCCTATTTCTGTCTCCTCCTTCCCCTTTCTGCATGTGATTTTTTTGGAAGGCCATCGTTGCCGCATCCTTGTCCTACTGGTGATTATTGAGATTTTTTTTAGCAAAACAAACAGCTTTTTCTAAGGTTGCGAGATGCCACACATGGTCATGTCATAATGCATGGTATTGTACGCTTGATAACCATATGTTAGCACGCTATAGCTCAGTGCACACACATATAACTCAAGATTGCTCTTTGGCAATAGTAAGTAAAGTGTTGGGCTTTGTGGAGGGCAACCAGTGTGTGGTGGCTTTCTCTGCTTGGTGAATTAGTAAAATTTAAAGATCACCAAAATCTACTGTGGCCTTTTTTTAAATGCTACAGACTGTTGACTTTTTATAGCAGTCAGTGGTGTATTTTATCTGACTGTTTTTATGTGTCGGTAAGCATTTTACACTCATTTATTACACTATACCTATTTACTACGACATAAGAAGTATACTGACTATAGAGACACAGATGTTGGATGTACATTTATGTCAACTGAACTGAACCAAAGACAATATATGCTTCCTCATCCTGAATATTTAAATCACCAACCAGTGATCACATAATGCTATAACAGGTCAGCTCTGTCCTCGTTGTTTAGCCCACTGACTGTAAAAAGACCTAAAAGAATAGACATTGCCTAAACAGATACATCAGAGTGTACTTCTGTGTCTACATGGGGCTAAGTGGATGTGTACTGAATAAGTGTGACAAGAGCAGAAATCGAGTGATGCAGCATTTGAGATAGCAGTGTATCACTGGAGATTATACCTTAATGCAGAAAACATGTCACGCCAGGGATTTTTTTTCAAACACTTGGCTCTTTGGTGCTTTTGGTGTAATACTTTATACCCAGGAGTAGCCTTAGTGGATACTGTATGTAACATAAATGCTGTTGTATATACTATATTGACTTTTTTATTGCACGATTACAGTTAAGTTAATAAAATGGGATTAGCCCTGATGTTTATGTATTTGATACATGTGTTCATTTGTTTATTCTTTCATTTATCCAAACATATCCTCATTTTAATGTCCAAAATATTTTGCTATAAAGCATTCCAGGTATGCAGATTATTCTAAAAATTTATTTAATGGTCGTCATCTGTTCTGAGCCATGTGTGTACTCCTTCTGACATCCAGCTATAAATACAAGTGTGTTGCTCTTAGCAATGTCAGATATTAAGACTGACACAGCATCATCACACAAGACTAAGACAGCTCTATTCTTTAGGTTTTGAAACTCAAGCATAAAGGTCAATAAAAGCTGTCCCACCCTTCATGTTTGTCTGGAAAATGATGTGGCAGGGAAGATATTTTATAGGTTACAGACTCATTTTTTCTCCTGTCTAGTTGAGAGCCCAGTTACATTGACGTCAGTGCATAGTGGGGCACACTGTGGTTGATTGGATTACCCTGCACTTCGCTACTGTTATTTAAGCTTTATGCAGGTTTGTAAGTAGCACACTGTTGACTGTATGTAAAAAAGGGAGCAGCTGACTGAATTATTGAATTTATCCATTGATTTATCCAGTAGAGTTAGGAAATCACTGAGCTGCTTCCGGACATTGAATGCCTGCAGGCTGTTGTGAAGACCTCTCAGCCTTGTGCTTGTGACAACTGTGCTTTCAAATGTAAGATCACACTTTTTCCCATTCTCAGCGCTCAACATCTTTGTAATGGCAAAACATCACAGTCTGTTGCACAGGGTCGAAAGTATATCATATGATCTGCTTAAACTGTTGACTATTGCTTCGGTTCATCCCATCTCTTGGGCTCAAGTATAAGTATATAACTGTAAGCTAACAGTCACTGGTGATTAATATTCAGTAGACTGATATATTCAATGAGATGTTTTACATAGTTGACAATCTAAAGATTCCCCCCAACTGCACTCATATGCCACCAAAGGAACCATTTAATGTGATGTTTTCTGGTTAATAGAACGGTCTTCAAGCAAACAGCTTATGTTGAGGGTATTTCAAAACATGAATGGTAAAGCTCTGTGCTTTCAAAGTCCAGCCATTCCCTTTTTTCCTGATGTCCCAGAGTTTCTTGTTCTACATGTAATTGGCTGTTTGAGACCTGTTATCTGTCAGATAGGAGTACATCATACCATTGTTGGTTGATCGACCTGCTAACATGCCGACAATGGGAACATCCAGTCCTCATTACTATTTAGATGTCTAGTCATTGTGATAGAAGTTCAGCTTCAACCAAATCTGATTTTTTAAAAATATATATCTTTTTTTCATTAGTCTATGGTTATTTGTCAAGAAAATATATTTTTAGTAGTTTATCTTCTCTTATTTGTTAAAAATGTGTTTCACTAAACAGTTTTCATTGTAGAATTATGTAATAATAACTATGGATTGAAATTAGCTCAAATTCATCACCAACATAAACATAGTGGAGTAGTATTAGACATAAGCACCTATTAGAAAAATAATAGTGCTTAAAGACTTACTTAATAGAACTTATAACTGGCAAAATATTGCAAATTTAAAATTGACACTGACAGATTAATACATTCTTCATTGTCTCCCCTTTGCTTACCAGAAAAAGGCGTACATAACCAACACGTTCCCAGAAACTCCCAGTGTTCCAATCACCAAGACAAAGAAGGCAACGATGTAGTGAACGTGGTCCTGGACATCCACGTGCCGGTAGAATCCGTGTTCCACATCCATTTCTGTGACAACAGCTAAACAAACACACACACACACAGACAAATGTCAGCGCCTATCTTTCAGTATCTACATCTATGCACTGCTTGTCCCAGTGACTTTCATACAAACCCAATCTTCTTCTCTGTCAGTCTGACCCACTAAATTATCCAGCATTATGTAAGAGCGCTTATCATGATCAGCAAGTATAGCGTCTGGGGGCACAAATATAGAAATAAGATGTGACAGCCTACAGCTTATGTCTGCAATGCTGTGTCTTTATTCAGTTTCATTCTTTCATGGCAAGATTAAATTTAATCAAGTCAGTAGGCTTAAGGTGATAAGAACTAGTTTGCCTTTATGTGAGGTTTCCTTGTATTTCAGCATTTCATTTTGTTACATTGTTGTAATTTTTACATTTTCTATCTTATTTTTAATTTTTGATTACATCTGTTATCGTTATATTTTGTTTGTCTCTATGATTTGGACATGACCTATTCGAGCGCTTACATTTTGAACATATCCTCTATTTATCTAGGAAATCTGAGGAAATCCCCACATTTCTGCCTCCCACCTCACTTTTGATGTTCTGAAACTCAGCTGTGAGCTTTGTTAGATTTTTAAAACAGGAACTGTTGGGCAATTAAACACAATTGGGTGTTCAGTGCATCTGTAAGTTCTGAGGAAAAGTCATTGCTGTTCTTGACCCTACACCGCTGCACAGTATGTTTGGTTGGTTGGTTGGACAGACTTTCAGTTTTGTCTGACTTTTAAGCTGTATAAGGAAATTTTACACAAAAGAGTGTTATAAGCCTCAAAAATCTGTACATCTGCATCTGTTAGCAATGTCACAGCCTGTCTGTTGATTGTCTGGCTGGTTGGCAAATGAGGTACTATTGAATTATCTCATTCTATTCATTATAGCAAAAAAGAAAAAGTCTGTAAAAGTTGACCCATAAAGGGTAAGTCCTAATGTTGACTGTGAATTTTCCACTATTGCCACCATAAGGTTCATTTTTGTGGTTTAGATGGGATTGCCATGATTTTTGGCACACATGTTTAAGTTTCCCTAAAAAATGAATTTATGTAACTTTGGTGATCCCTTGATCATTGTTCATTGTTCAACAGCCATCAAGTCAAAAATTGGATTTGTCCAATATTTTGGCTGGACTAGATATCAGCAAAAAGACATATCCATCAACATTAGCCAATAATGTTTTAATGCTACTTAGCAAATTTTACCATATTTTCACTTTAAGTTAAGATAGTGAACATGGTTTACATAATTAATATAAAATCTGATAAACATTGTGGTTTATAGCCTAGCACGCTAGACCAAACTGCATATCTTATAAAATATTAAACCTGTTTGACATTTACTATTAGAAATTAGGTAGATTCAGATCCAGTCAGCAACATTAAGATCTCATTTGTAATTCCTCACTGTAAAGGACCATTTGGGCAGATAATCTGTTCTGACCAGCATCAAATCTCAAACACTTGATAGCTTACTGAAAAGGGGAAAATTGGAATCAAAATCTGCTTTGTTGTCTTCTAGTGTGGGCCAACCTAAGTCTTCTTTGCACATCTTTGTACTCCATAACAATGTATATGCACGCAAACCATATATATGACTTCCCTTTCATACATCTGTATAAAAACAGAATATGTTTTGATATTGTGTGCAACTCACATATACCGTCCCATAATACATTTCTAGAGATATAAGCGGGTAATATGGTGATGTGAGATGAAAAATGAAGTAGTAGGTGATTAGATTCAGCCTGATGTATTTTGACAGGTTTAGTGGTTTGTTTGCAGTTGATGCAGCTATGAGCAAATTGTATATGAATGTGTGAATAACAAAACTAAATCACAGATTATTTTCTGAAGTTTATCATCATCACAGTCTATGATGGTCTATAGGACCATGTCATGAATTATTGATACTGTGATGCTGTGAATAGCCACAGCTGGCTGTAATGCAAGCTGTTCTAGAAAAACCTTGCCTTAGGAGCATAATGGCTAAAATTACACATTATTTTCAGAGGCAGATATAAGCAGTGTTAGAGCAGTCAGGAGTATTGGTGTGGAAACAGATGATTATGGGTTTGTCTACATCAATCTGTGGCAAACCTTGGGAACAAGAATGAGGCTCATGCATATGTGGTCAGTTTCACAGTGCTTCAGATTTATGACTATTAGGAAAAGTGCCTTATTCTGTCCCTTTTCATGCACAGTTTGGACAACGTTCAGTTGTGTTACAACTTTCTCCACTCTGCTTTTTCCTGAAATGCCCCCCAAAGTCTTCAGGTTCACCTTTCACAGTTATTTGACATGACAGATAAAGAGTTAGCATGCTTTTTTGTGATGACTTACATGTCTTATAGCATACGCAATGAGAAAGGTTATGACAGTCAGTGCCTTTTAATGTTAATTATTAATGCTTGCCAACCTAAAAAAATTGTTGGTCAAATATTAGAAGGGGGCAGTGAAGCTGCTATGGCCTTTGTGTTTTCACTCACATGTATTGACTGGTTTTATTTTATAGTAAACTGAGTTTTTTATTATTTTACCCACAACTCTATGGATGACAGTTTGACAGGCAAGTTGTATGAATGTGTAACTGTAAGTTCTTGATCCATCAAAAATGCCCAATGATTGCTGTGCTGTAAATGATTAAAATATTTATCATAGAGGAGATTAATTCAAGGTGTTTCTTGTAATTAAAATTGAGTGTATGGACTCCCACATGTTGTTCCATGCGGCCGTTGCTCAGCCGCAGCATTGATTATAAGAGGATTTCTATGTATGTTAATGTGATGAAGTCAGGGGTGCACATTTGGTCACATAATATTAACAGCAATTATCAGCCTATGCAAACCCACTTTCTGTCTGCCTCTGATCTGAACTATAGAGAGGGGTTGGGTGTAACTCATTGCTCTCTGTCAGTTTCAAAGGATGCTGTAAAACATTTGACATGTTTCACATTAATAATTTGTTTGAGAACAAGAACACATTCTAAACTGTCTGCTGTGTGCAGTCCAGAGTCATGGTGAGTGATGTAGTTGTAGTGAATGTTGTAGTGAATCTGACTCACAACATATGTTCATGTGAAACATGTTAGCATGTTGCTACAGCTAAAATATTGTATAGTTTTTGTGTTTGCAAAAAAACTATCTATTGTATATATTTTGAAGATCACTATTTATGGTAACTATAATCTATGCATTCAATTAAACTAGAGTCTGTCGTTAGTGCAGCCTTTTTTTGTTTGGGTGTGAAAAATAAATGCATGAACACAGACATTTATATTGCAGCAGAACTAGTGAAGTCCACATGTGCATGCAGTGTGTCAGGTCCACCCAGGGAGTTCTCGCTGTGCTCAGTGAAGCCTTGTGCGTCAAAGGAACCCTCAATCATCTTGTACTTCCCCTTATTAGGCATCAAAGCATTGTCTCGACGCTATGAAAGGCTAGTCCCATAAATCAAGTTCATATCTGATTTAGTGTGACTGTGTTTACACTGAGTGTGAAATACAAACCTAGCTGTTTTTATACACATATATAATAACTAAGTTGAGAGCATAGAATGTGTTAATGTTTCTTCAGAAATTGCTGTTACAAAGTTTGTGTTCATGGAAAGCAAATGGATCATTGATGATTAAGCTTTGATAGAGGAGAGAGAGAGCATGCACTGTTAGCTTCATGTGCAGTTTTAAGTTAATTCATTACATTTTTTACCTGTTAAGTGGGCGTTAAAATGCATTCAAAACATTTTTAACTGTATAAAAAAACTGCAGATTTTTTGCCATATTACCTGTAAGACTTTTCTAGACAAACGCTAAGTTGAAATTTTACACTGTGTACCATTTAAATCGACAAGTGTATGTTGGTGTTTATTAGACAACTTCCTTTCATAAGAATAGTCAGGATGTTGTATTTGTGAGACAAATATAAAGCTTCTGACAACACCTAAGGTTTGCCCAAGCCAAGCCTCTTATTGTTGAGCGTTGATTCGCTAATATCAACATTACTGTAGAATTAGAGTAGAATCAGTTGTTTTTTCATCAAGTGGTTATAAGAATAAATATTTTTAAAAATAACTAAAGATGAACAGCTAAATTAGACAAGATATTCTCCATAAGAATACCAACAAAAGTACGTAAATCACTGATAATTCTCTCAATGCAGAGGTCTGAACATTCAGCATACAATTATTAAAACAAACACATTCTTAAAAACATTTTTTTTTCTTTCTTAGGAAGTTTATATTGTTGCATTTCAATAGATTCACATATGGTGGTATTATCACACATGATTTATAGCCCTTTTATGAATAGCAAAACATAAAGTAAGAGCTTCCTGCTGAGTCATTAGTAAAACTTTCTCAAGTCATTATATTAACAAAGTTTTACTTACCTTATCCAGAGAGTGGAGCCCCTTTTCCTCTCCAGTGCACCTCTGTGTTTGTAGTGAACCGGTAAAAAGGATCAGAGACACTGAAGCTGCACGGCATGTAAAACTGCTGATGAAAAATCTCACCACGCTAAAAATGGATAAGGTTGATCGTTGCTTTTCTAATCCCAACATTAGATGGAGATCCTCTCATACAGGGCAGCTGCTGTAAGCTGCTGCTATCAGCTCCGGAGAGAATATCAGAATACGCAGAAAGATGGATAGAAAGCAAGCAGCGGCACATTGACCCATCCCCCTGCTGACTGCCCATCACACACAGCTCTGAGACAGCACAATGCAATCAATCAAGCCAGTGTGTGGTATGTTTGTGGGTAAGCACATGCATATGTTGCTGTTTGTTTGTTTGCATGGGAAGTTTACTAAAAACAGTAAAAAAAAAACTTCACAAATTGCATGTTGCACTATTGCAGCTTCACCTTATGAATCAAGGTAAATTGTGTGTGCTCTGCAAAATGGTTTTCTTAGCTTAGTATTTCAGTAAATTAAAGTATATTCATTACCCACTCTGTATTAAATATTAGCGCCAGATGATGTAGCTGATGAGGATGTGAGAAAGCACCAGAGTCCGTCTGCTGCTCCCCATTAGGTGCTTTGAGAATTGCAAAGTGAGGGCTTGTGGTTTTGAAAAGTACCAAACCTCTTACATAGTATCAAACTTGTTCACTGCTCAGCCTCATGTGAGCTGAGTCTTGAGAAAAGCACTCAGATAAAAGCCTCCCAGTGTTTGTCATGTCATGCACAACTGAGCAGACAGCTGCAGCACCTCCTCTTGCCCTTAATATTTCCATTTTCTATGGTGAAATCTGGCCTCTGTCTTAGCACCTGGGGTCTCTGGGTTCAAAACAGCGCAAAGATGCAGTGACTTATAAAAGGGGATTTATCTGTGAAGAATCAGTCCATACCATCTAGCAAGAGGACGATAAACCTCCACACTTCAGGGTCACTGCATTGTAAAGGGAAACAGATCTGTCAACACACAACAGTTTCCAACCAGTTTAGCTTCAACACAATGAAATCTGACTTTGGAATACAAGCAGCAAATATCAGTTGATATTTTTTGTATTGTTAATTCGTTTTCTGTACAGACCAGTGTGTGCGTATTTTTGAGTCAAATTACAAGGTTGTGATGACCAGCTGATTCATTGAGAGGGCATTTCACATCATGGATACAAAGCTTAACTGTTTTCCGTATATCCCTTAGACAAAGGGAGCTTTCAGTAATTCTGTATATTACATCAGATAATGAAATCTGAAATGTTTTTTATGGAAAGCATGTCCATGAGGTGAATTCAGTCTTTTACAAATGCAGTTGAATAAAATTCGGAACAATTCCTCAAGAAATATACCTGATTGTAGCTTATAACTTTCATTTTGTTGACACTCTTAGACAGATAGTTTTATTATTATTACCATTGTTACATAAAACATCATCAAAAGCTAAAAAGTATGTTATTAAAAGATTTAAGCATGTCATTTGTTTTCTTTCTAGTACTAAAGCCATTCATTTTCAGCAAGCCCCCTGGTCTACTTTGTTTGATCCAATTAAACAAAATCCCATCAAGTTTTAGGAGAGAATGAAAGATATTGTATGACTGCAGTCAAGTTCAAAATAATTATACCAAAGACAATTATAAACAAAAACTGCACCGTGGTCATGAAAATGAACCTTAAATATTCAAAATGTGCAGATCAAAAGTTACAGAGATGCAAAAACTTCCAACTTTATTCAATGTTTTAAGTTGCATGAAGAAAGGTAAGTTAAGACCTTATTGTTAAAATAGCATTTGGTGAAAAACCTGACATGGGTTTTGTCAGTCTTGCCAGACTTGGCCCTTGAGTGCAAAGACTTTGGCTTACATAAGACTTGCAAAACAATGATCCAGTCCTACCTCATGAGTGCTTACTATATTCTGAAATTCTTCCAATTTAGTTTGGTAAAGATTTGTCTGGGGATTAAATAATCACATCATCTGCATAAGGTGCCAATTTTTGTTTTTATACTTATACCTTTAGTATCGTTATTTTGTTCATAGACTTTCTGCAAGTGCCTCAATGCAGTTTGTCAATGTGATTGTTAGAGAGTGTATCTTTATCTTTGTCTTTTCTTTCCCCTTTTGGATTGGAAAAAGTTTTCTGTCAGTGTGCCGTCAACTTTTATTGTAGACAATTGATTATTGTACATTTTTTAAATTATACACCTTTTTACTGAGATGATGTTGGATAACTGGAGGAAGACAGTTGAATTGGAGGATATGACAATAACTGGTAACACAAGTGTCCCTTTGTGGACCTGAAATTAGAGATTATAAATGTCAGACGGTATACTGTGACGTTAAAATGTACAAAAGTAAAATTGTGAGCCATCAAGAGCCCTCAAGAAATTGCTATATGCTGATGCTTTACTAGAGTCAGTTGTGAAGAGTTGGAGAGAGTGCTGTTTGTTTGCCTCTTTTGCCTGAGGTAACCCCATCATGACAATCAGCCATCCAATTACTGTCAAATTGGTCTGACACCTCTGTCTCTCCCTTAAAGGTGTGAAAAGGACAAATGCATCTGGCAAAATATGTTTCAACAAAACACTTTGTACTTGAGAATTAGTCTGCCCTTAAGGTTTTTTAGGACAAGCAGTGTTCTACAGAATGAAATTAAAGAGGATCTTTGCTACAAAATCTCAATATGAAAAATTTACCCAAATGGAGATAGACATTTTATGTACTGAAGGTCAAAAGTGAACTTTCCTGTGACTTCATAATGCTCTACAACAACATGTTTGGCCATTATTCAGTGCCATAATGCATGAACAGAAGGGACATTGTGACCAAATTTCACGTTTGATTGGACACTGCCGCCACCTTATCCAGCATGGTGCTTTCAATGCATGGCCCCTAGAACAGAGTATGCTCTCATATTTAGGTCTCTCCTGCTCCTGCATGTTGAGATGTAGGTAAGAAAAAACTTTATACAAATTCAGACCTTAGAACTAGCAAGTACATCTTTTGTTTTCACTCTGATGATATATTATATAACAGTATATTCCTATACATCAAGGGTAGTTATTTTTAAATCTGACAAATTTCTCACTAATGGAAGCAAATTTTATAGTCTATCGGGATCATTGTTAGTTTTTGCCTCAATAACTACTCTTTCAGGGATCCATATTCAAATAAGATACATACAGTCAACAATGTTTGCACTTACACTACACACAGTAAAGAATTAAGTTACAACATAACCATTGCATCCAGCAGAAAAATTATATTACAGCTGGTTACCATTGCATTCAGTAAAAAAAAAATTGTATCAAAGCTGTACACATACCAAACAATTAAAGAATTAGAGCAACTGACTGAAACACAAGCAGATGCTTATTATAAAATGATTATCTCATCCTGATGGTTTCACTTCATTTGAGCCATTTAGAAGCTATTTAACTGGTTTAAAGTCAAATCAAAAACATCTTCAGCACTCATTGAGGAGTGTTTCATAATTCTTGTGATATTTTTGTTACAAAATACTGTAATTTTGTCTCCTATTTTTTAGCTTTAAGTTTTCTGCTTTTCAACAAAATGTTGATTCATTAGAGTACTATCAAGATGTTCTGAAAGGACCATCTACCCCTATCTATCCAGAATATATTTTGAACTTTTCCAAACTCTTTTGCTGTCATACAAAATTTCATTAATTCTACTTTGATCATTTCAATTTTTCCTATCCATTTTAGCTGAATCACCAGACATGGTTGCCAACTTTCTTTCACCTCCTCACAGTTTGAAATGCACCATACTTATGACTCAAAGTTATGCATGAGCATGTGAAAACTCTGTAATAAATGGGCCCCTGATTGGTGTCATAACTGGAGGTTGTGTTAGACTGTCTCGTTTTTCCTTTTTTTTTCCTCTTGTACTGCTGTGACCACAGAGGGTAATGTTACTGAAAAATGCCAATATAGACTCCAAAATGATAGGATATTCATCAGTTATTTCCTAGAATCCACACAAACCACATTTTAAATTGGCTTTTTTTGATCAGCCTTACAGCACTAGTTTAAGTTGAAGCTGGTTTTGCCTGTTAATCTATTTATTTCTGTCTTCCAAGACCATGAAGAAACACTGGAAACACATATTAAAACAATATTTTATTGATGTTGAATTAATCAGAGCACACAAGGCCAAATATAACTGCTGAAAAGAAATGTTTCACCTTGAAGGCTATTTTTTAATGGAGGCGGGTGCAGTGCTTGGAAGCAAAGTTTGTCACATCTACCCCACTTACTGAAAATAATTAGGGTGAAACAAAACCATCGATCTGTTTTAGATGAATATTCTCTACTTCAGCCCAGCTGAAACCCAAACACACAAAATATGTTAGCATATTAGCATGTTGTTCATTGCCAGACCTGTTCGTAAAGGTAGCTGAGGTTAGGGTTAAGTCTCCTGTCTCTTCTGTATGTCCAACAGGGTAGAGGTTCAACAGGTGGCTTGGATGGGGTTTCGATAGTGTTGTTAATGTGAATTACTGTTGTTAATGTTCATACAGTTAGTAGATTCAGTGTTTTAATCCGTCAAAATGATGATTTTCAGATTTTTCATCATTGTGGGTGACAATGAGACAAAGAAAAAAGCTAAAACTCAATCAGGTCTAAAAATAACCATTATTTAAAGGAAAATGCTTCAAGTAATGTATCTAATAATTGTTGGCAGTATTATGAAGAATATTTGGTCAATGAGCTCTGCATTTCAAGTGTGTACCTGCCTCACTTCATTTTCTTTAGCTAAACGAAAGATCCTCTCACCTCATTTGCCCTGCAGCACTGTGCACAGGCTTGATAGAGTTAGATTAATTCCCATGCTGTGTCCCCTCAGGTGACAAATGTTAAATGAATGACTAGTCACCTTCACAGTTTGCTCCTGCTCATATCTCTACATTCGATTATTTTTTTACATTAAGTAAGTGTCTCGACATCGGCAACGGGGAGGGCGCAGTGGATGGCGAGAGGTACACTCTGAATCCAGGGCCATCATTAGGAGAAAAAACATTATCTAATGGCACAGAGGATCAACTACTCATTTATATTAAGGGCCCCTGCAGACCTGTCTATATGGATTACTACAGATTTAATTACAGCTTGCAGCTCAACACCTCACAAAAATTATGGCTAACCATAGCAACGGTGATTTTGTGTCAGAGGCTGTGACAGAGCTTTATCAAGTAATTAATAAATTACTTCTATTGGTTCTTTATTCCACAACTGCATTGAACTACATCAAATATTATCTACACTGAACATCATATGGCTCATGAGAGTATCATATTGCCTTGACAAGATTTCTAACAATACAGCTACATGCTGATTACTGACTATTGGAGACACTTCACTGTTTTGAAAAAGGTGCCAAACACAAGGAAATGTTACCTTTAGGAATCCTCTCCTAGACCAAGTGTAACTAACTAGTGTCAACTATACAAGTTGCACATATATCAGGGTTGGTATATTGCTAGGACTATTAACCTGTAGTCACACAAATATAGGCTCAAGATAGTGTAGAAACAGCAAATTCGTCCACTGGAGAGCCTCTAAAGTTTATTTTCCAACTGTAAAATATCCTGTCCCATAGATTTTTGTCCATTTCATTAAAGAACAAATGAAATTCCTTTTAAAAAATAAGTACTACTGTGTTTTTTTTACTCTCAAAAATAAACATCAGTATCAGTCTAACAAAGCCAGAATCTGTCAGGTCATAATATTGGAATGTGAGAATTTTTCTCCAACACTTATACATTTTTAAATCTTTCATGGAGTATGACTTATTTGGTCTCTTGAATGGATTTGTTCTAGCCATAAAGGTCGTTCTATGAGTCTAAAATACTTCTAAATTTCTTTCATTGTGACAATGAACTTTATTGCTTTTGCAATGCATGTGTATAATCTATAAGTATAATTTACAACAACCCTATGTAGGTATGGAAATAGTAAACAACTGCACTATGTGACAATTACCACAGGCCTATAATTGTTATTTCCTCAGTGAAGCTCACAAATGTCCAGCTTTGTTTGAAACTAAATGGAGTCCTTTTAACTCAGGGGTGGCATTGTGTTAGACTGTTTTGTACAGTAAGTTGCCACTTAACTCTAGGGATTAGACAAAGAGGAAAGCTAGAACTCAATCAGGTCTAAAATGACCATTATTCTAAGGAAAAATGTTATGAATAATGTATCTAATAATTGTTGGCAGTATTATGAAGACTTGTGGGTGTCAAGCCTGGAGGTTTTGTGCTCCAAAAACTGTGAGGACTTGATGATACACCAGACTTTGCTCTAGTAATAAATAAGGACTCAACACTTGGCTTCTTTCTCCTAACACTTTTGCACTTTATGCCTTTTTCTTTCATAATTCTGAAAGTGTTATGACACACCTTGCTGCTTCCTCTTGGTGATGAATTTGCTCTTTATCCTCTTCCTCTTCCTGTTCTCTATCGCTGTAGTATTGTTTCATGCAGATATGTTTGTATGAAGACCAGCGACCCCGTTGCACTTGCTCAGGCAGTTGTCACATGCTGGGTAATATGCAGTTTACTCCCATGTCCCTCGTTATGCTGTTAGCAACAGCATGTCTTGAGAGTTTAAGTGTTAAACTCAGTGGACCTGTACAAAAGAATATTTAAAGTATTGAAACCAGTGTGAGGTTTAATCTTTAGTAGAGTTTAAAAGTAAGAGTTGTAAATATGTGTTTTTTGGTTGTCAGTGTAGTCAAATTAGCATGTAAGTAAGGGTCCGTGTGTGTGTGATTTTCTATGTGTGTCTGTGTATGTGTGCATGAGTGTGTGTTTGTGTTAATGCACTCTCTACTGACTTTTTAATAAGAAAATATCGGCTAGTTTTCCTGTGAAGAATTGCACAAAATGGAATTTTAACTCCCACAAGTTTGTAGTTTGACAAAAAAACAGAGTAAAAAAATATACGTTTATCTAATATTCATTGATGTATGCATGCAGTCTCATGTTTCATTTCATCTGAAGTCAACCAAATGTTTGTTTACCCTGATGTTTGCTTGCAACCACCAGAGGGCGACATGATAAATTTTCATGCTTGTAGAGGATAAGCAAAAACACCCCTACTCTGGCCCTCAGCAGCAGAGGAGCAATTCCTTTTCTGATATTTTGCAAACCTCTCAGGCTTATCATAATGTAGATAGTCTCCCTCTGAAATGTGAACTCCATGCATTCATTTCAAAGTGGTGGCAGAGGTTATGGAGCCTTCTGATGAGAGGCTTTTTGAAATTCATCTGCACGATTGCTGAGTTGTTCTTCATTTTCCCCATTATGTTGAATTCTTGTTTAACAAAATATGCGTTTTTATCTGTAATTTATAGCTACAGTTTATACATTCAGTCAGTCTGATATATTTTCCAAAATACAAGCCATAAGTTCTTTTAAGGCCCCTAGGTCATTGTTGCTATATAAATAAGTTATATGTCATGCAGCCTGTATGTGATTATGGCACAGCATGTCTTTTAACCAAACTTGGAATTGGAGGAATTGGATAAGTGTAATTGTGTATGATCACAAGATACAGACAGATATTCATGGAGCTGCAATGAGAGATGATGCTCTCATATTGCGTATAGAGTTTGATTCTATTTTAAATATTTAAATAAATTTAGTAAGTGTGCCTCATTGCTCGAGACAACTAGTTTACATTCCAATACTGTTAGCCACACTGAACTACTCTGCAACCTTGAACAGGAGCCCAAAGGTTATGGACCCGTTTCAAATTGAGGACATAGTTATAGACACACGTGCTTGGCCACTTAAGCATTTGAAGCTGCATCCAGACACATTTATGTGGTTCAATTTCAACAGCAAATAAATGCCACATGTAGTCTTCTCATCTGTTTGTGATTTTGTTATATAATCCAGGATCAGAGTTCAAACATATTGCAGATTTACTATCACTTGATGGATGTATGGATGTGTCACTGAAACTGCAGCACATGCGGATGCAGCAGCCTGCAGCTCCTTCAAGCTTGCTTCCTTTTTTTGTTGTTTTATCCACTACTTCTTTCAGTCTTTACAGCTAACTAACACTCATCAGATTTTGAAAATAAAAGGCAGGGTTAGGAATAAGAGCATCAGATTTTTCACACGATCACTGCCTTCAACATCTATCAGCCACCCACCCAGACCGGAAGGACCAGCAAAAGTGGTGGTGGACTCAATGTTTTATCAGTGATGCTTGATGCTCCAGTGACTTAAAGTTCAAAGCAAGAATTACTTATAATGTGGAGATGCCGACCATATTATCATCACTATTTTGTTGCTGTTTTTTTTAACTTAAGAAGACACTAAAAAATTATTTCCTGGGTGTACATATGTAGGTGTATGTATGTATGAGTTCATATATATAAATATAAATACATATATCATCATAATTGTGTAAGTGTAATTAGATATTGCTGTTCTTTTAATTTAGTTGTAAATATATTTGTCTACGAAGGCTGATACATTATATGTTGTAGCGTTCAGCCCTGTGCTGTACAGTACATATAAATCCCTCTGATGCCTCAACAGTTGACGTCATGATGAAGAGATGCTGTATATAGAGCGTTACTGCCACCTAGTGGATGAAGAAGCACAGCACCTCCTGCAGATGTACAGAATTGTAGTGGAAGAGCAGTTGTAGGTGGTCCGAGGTGGGCCTCTCCAGTTGTAAATATTGTTCTGACACGTGTGTGACCACTCTGGTGTCTGTGACCCCTCGCCCTTAAAAGCTTAGCTTTACCACCTGGGGGTGGACTGTTCTTGATCTAGCAGCACCTCAGGCAGACTGGCACACAGTTCTCTCACTCACTCTCCCTGCAAGGAACCCCAAGGTCCACTTTATCGTGCATCCACACACACCCTCACACACAGATGCATGTGTGTGTATGTGCCTGCACACAGTTCTTTTTGGAAAAACAGCTCCATTACAAAGGCATTTGACGTAGAGGACTTTGGGACTCTGTAACTCATTCTGAGCTCAAAGTGGCTCATGTTTTGAAGTGTTACTTTCATATCCATGCTTGTTACAGAGTTTGTTTATATTATAAATGCCACAGTCAAAACATGGCCACATTCAAAGTTAAAGCATGTGCGCCTCTGTGTAAATTTCCTGTGTACTTTTCCAGTTGGTTAAGTTTTTGTAAATTGTGTCTGGTCAGCTGTCTTGTTTTTTAATCTGTGTTGTTTGATGCGTTCCAATCTGACAATGCACAATTTTCTACACAGCACCAGTGAA
The DNA here is from genome assembly GCA_029814665.1 of Acanthurus lineatus. Taxonomy (NCBI): domain Eukaryota; kingdom Metazoa; phylum Chordata; class Actinopteri; order Acanthuriformes; family Acanthuridae; genus Acanthurus; species Acanthurus lineatus. The sequence goes on along the minus strand of JAPZDV010000011.1, from coordinate 12,429,236 downwards.
GGCCTGTCTTTTCATCAGTGCAAATAGGACTCAACGCGGTAAAACTGGTTTTATCTATTGCTTATTTAGGACTTATGCACATATGGGGTGTGTTATGACTGAGGCACTCTCTTCAATCAGAACCTCACACAAACCTTTCTCTCCCTTTATCTCTTTCTCTTGCATTGTGTGGAAGCATAACAAAAGTTGTCATTTAGAGCTATAAAATGTCTTGATGTCCGACATACAAGCAGGAGATTTTGTGTGCAGCAACTTTGAATGAGACAGATGGTGAAAGACGTCGGATAATATTAAAAAAAAACATAGTGCAGGTGTGTCTTCAGGTGCGTCTTTTCAAGATCTGCTGGATGAATTTTGATATGGCTGTTGATACACTTCTTCATCATTTTTCTCCTCCTCCATGGCACATCAGACCTCCCACTCTTTTAACTATCGCTGCACCACCAACTAATGATCCACAACACCCACCAGAGCAATCATATACCCCCTTTTGATCGGCTTTATCCCTCACTTTAGTTGTGTTAAAAAAAGATACAGCACCAACAATAGGCCAAAATGTGGCTCACTCCCACTGCCTAGCCTACTCTCTTTTTCATTATCTATTCTCTTTTATTCTCTTGTCCACATGCAGTGCCGAACAATGCTGTGCAGGCGGGCAGGGTGGAGGCTCATGACAGGACTGGTAACATGATGACACACCAAAGGCAAAGTGAATAAAATCCCTCCCCACAGAGGGACATGTGTCACAGCCCAGCCGCGTATCCAACCTTTTTTGTGGTCTTGCGTCTCCCTTCTCTGACTCTCTCTCCCTCCGGCCATAACGATAAAGCCCCCATCTGCTCTGTGGACGTGGGGTCTTTCTCTGTCTGAACTGATCCCCCACAGCGGTTTCCCCTTTGTCACATACGCTGATCGCATTTCACTTTTGACACCTCTCTGTTTTACACTTGCGACAGGTACGAAGGTTCTTCTGTTCTCTGAAGAAATGTATTGGAAATATGATAGTCGTCTCTTTCCAAAGCTTTGCCCTCAGTGCCCTTGTCCCCCTGGTGAAAACAGTATTTTTTTTTTTTAAAGAGCAGAAAAACAGTTGTAAAGGAATGCATGAGTGTGTTGATCCTCACTAAGAGTTGGATAATTGACCCTTCAGCTGACCTATAATTCATAACAAAAGGTGCAACACTAAACTTGCCCTACAGGAACCGAATGTTTTTGCAATTTGCAACTTTTACATTCACTTCTCCTGTTACTTCTTATTGTTATACAGTCTGCAAGAGTGTAACATTCACTTTGATACCATGAGTGTGTTTATACATATCTGCCCGTCTACACAGAGAGCTATATATCCATCAGACACATGCATTTGTGAGGCTGCCGTTCATCTGTAGTGTTCTCAGCTGTTTCAGTGCATCAACGTTGTTGTGGGTGATTCTACACACAACCTCGCACATGCCAATTGTTAGTAACATGAACCAACCGAGCATCCTAACATGCAGTTAGATCGCCTGTCACAGGTCAAGAAGACAGCTGTAGTGTTTTCAGACCTGGACTTAAACCGATAAAGTGTCTCGGAATGGGGGGGAGATGTGTGATATGAAGCCGGATCATCTTCTTACAGTCTTGATAAAGTTCATGTGTTGTCATGTGTCCCACCAACCTCCAAGAGGACTGATGTGTCATCAGATTGGGGAAAAATTAACAGTGTGATCTTATCGGACTGTTCACACTTCTACAAACTCAGTCAGTGTTTTATGATCTTTACATATGCTTCTGCAAAGCTCACAAAGTTTTTTTTCTCTTAGAGGCGAGACAAAAGTATGCCAAGAGCAATTCACTGTCTGACACCTGAACCTTGATCTGTGAACCCGAGTGTATGTCTCTGGATACTTCAGCTATCAGGTGGACTCAAAACAACTAATGAAAAGAGTTTTCTCTTTACCTTGAATGACTGCCGCCTTATTGTGTACAAACCATTGTTGTCCTTGAAGCTAAACACCTGAGTCACTGCCAAATCAACCTGACCTCAATATTCTGATAATGATAGTAACATGCGTGATTATCCCCACATCCTTTTTCCTAATTATCTGATCTTTATCGACAGCTCACACCTTAAAGTGTCAAAAATAATCTTTAAATCCAACACACATAATACACAAGTCCAGCAAAGTGTCTAAAATGCACTTGATTGATTTGAGGTTCTTATAGGAGTGAAATATTTCACCAGTCTTGGTATTAGAGGGGTTTATCTTTGAGTCTCATTGCATGTTTACGCTCTTTTAAGTGAGATAATAATATACATGAAGGTTATAATAAGGTGTTTAATTAGTCTATATCTGTTATCACATGACAGCTTATTAAATCTAGGATGTAAGAATCCAACTGCACAACATGTAGCAATAAATAATTTATTTGACCTTGGAGGTAAATATGGACTGCGAGTCAACTTTCCCATGACCTCGCCTCCCAAACGAACTGATAAGATTATCGTGGTATTACATCCAATTGTCTCTTTGTAAGCTCCGTTCTGCTCATTATTGTAAGCCACTTGTTATGCGCTATTCATAAAGCAAAGTTCAAGGTTGCCACCACATTTGACTCACCTCTGTTTGAGAACGGCTGAGCGGTGTTTGTCCAGTGGTATGACTGAAAAACAATATGTGTTAATGCTCCTCATCCTCCTGTCTGTGTACGTTGAAGGATCATGTAATTTAATAGAAGTGAGAAATGTAACACAGGCATACGCCACATCCTGTTTAGCATAATCATAAATCATATTTCTCGGGGCTGGCGAAGTTCACCTCCCTTTTGTCCACATCTGTCCTTAATGGATTTAGACTGTCTGGCACGACCAGGAGTTTGTACATGTTAACATGGGTGGCCCCAGTTAAGATCTGAACTTCTAACCCTAGCAGTGTGAGATCCGTGTTTTACACGTGGAGGTGTGTGTTTGCGTGTATCCAACTTGCAGCATTGAGCTGTGAATACGTGTGGCTATGTGTGTATTTGTAAGTGTTATCAGACAACGCGGGATTAAGATTTCACCTTGAAGTGAAGAGTTAATACATCTGACGGAAACAGGTTACATTACAGCATTTCCAGGACAGTCATAACCTAGACTGTAATTGGTTAGA
>JAPZDV010000011.1:12390785-12426005 GCA_029814665.1 Acanthurus lineatus | reverse complement strand
GTGTTTGCGTGTATCAAACTTGCAGTATTGAGCTGTGAATACGTGTGACTGTGTGTGTATTTGTAAGTGTTATCAGACAACGCGGGATTAAGATTTCACCTTGAAGTGAAGAGTTAATCCATCTGACGGAAACAGGTTACATTACAGCATTTCCCGGCCAGTCATAACCTAGACTGTAATTGGTTAGAAGTATTTAAAAAAATTGCTGGTGTAATGCATTTACATACAAGCTTACAATAGTGTGTTTCTCTTCTCCACGTACATCAGAAGTAGGTGAAGTTGTGCTGCAACTTCCTGCTCTGACTTCAGAGACATCTCTAGCTTTTTGTGCGAAACATTTGGCATGAAACCCATGACTTTGAAGTGGTTGAAAGATGTATTTGTTTGGTCACACCAGACAAGCAGCTCTCACTGCTATCAGTCTTTATTCTAAGCTAAACACATCTGAGACCAATCTGTACCTACCAAACACAAGGATGGATTCCTTTTCTCATCTGACTCTCAGTTAAGGACAAAAAAAATTCTATTTTTTCCAGTTGAGCCAAATTTTTTAGGATTAATAAACACACCTATTGTGTAAGCGTCATCATATTTATGCTTTAAACCATTAAATATACAACAAATAAGAGATAAATATGAAGTAAAATGCGCCTCTCTCCCTTAAATCAGTCAATCAGGTATGAAGCAGTATCAGTTGATTAATCTGAGAGCAAGATTCCTCTCCCACATTTACAATTCAAGTGGTTTTCAAGGTGACTGCCCTGTGTGATTTACATCAAAGTGACCATGTGGTCATGCTGCTCTGATCAACTGTCCAGTCTGCTGAGAGAGACATAATATCCTCTGGGTATTACTGACAGGTAGCCTGATATGTGTGTGTCTATGCCTCAGAGTGTGTGTGTGTGCCCGTGTGTCACTGTAGGCGTTTGTGTGTGTTAGTGTGTGTCACTGTTCCTGTGTGAGCACGCACATTTACACACATGCCCGTGTGTATGAGTGTGAATGTGTATGTGTGTCACAGTATATTTATGTTAGCGGCTGACATAAATACATCAAGGGGAACACACAGCTGTCTAGTGCCATGTTTCTAAGGGGTTAGTACCTGAAATGGACTGTGGGACTGTTTCTTTTGGGTCACTTTATTTGAAGTTCCTTCAGCGAACTTGGTTTCCGGAGCGAGAACAGACGTCTAGTGCTCTTTTCAACAAATTTGCAGCAGCAGAGGAAATACAGACTTTGCAAGTCCCTCTGCACAGTCACCGGATGGCTGCAGTAAAAGGGACCTGCTCTGATCTCCACACATACCAGGCTGGATTAGAACAGGGGGGACCAGAGCAGAAACAGGATCTGACCCTCTCTGCTATCACTCTCTAACCACTGCCGCTCCTTCTCAGAGACATCCTCAACACTTCCTTCTCCAATTAGTGTGACCTTGTTGCATCGGGGACACGGAAGCTTTGTGAAAGTCAAGACCTAGCTTCATGCACCACACTTAAAGCAGAGCTGCCCAGCTAGCAAGCTTGAAGGCTAGAGGTTATAATCAAAATAGCTCTGTTCAAATCTGTAAACTGATCCAGATACATAAAACAAATGGACAACAGGCAACGTAACCACGTCTCTTTCCCAAGGGGGCTTTTCATCTTTGACCAGTGGTTGTGATCTGCGCTGAGCCAGCCCTGTTTGTTTAGTAACACAGTAGGAGGAGGCCCTGGCGGACGCTCTTTGAATGCTAAAAACCGTAAAGCCAGCATAGAGTCTGACACTGTGCCACCTTGGGGAGGAGCGCTAGTATCCCACTTGTCCCCTCTTCAATAAAGGGGGGCCACTGACAGCTGCCGAAAGTCAGGGGTCAAAGTCACGGCAGGTAGATGAGAGGAGTCGGGATCGCAGGCTGCCAGTGAAACAGGATGAAGGGCTGATTTAAAGGAGTCAACCAACTCCTCTCAGTCTCACCACAGGCAGCCTCGTTGTGTAACACAGTGTTGTTTATATGTACGTTTGGATATATGGCTCATCCTGCAAAACATATTGAAAACATACATATCTTCAAACACTCCTTTTTTAATCCATCCTTTGTTCCACAGACAGACAAAGTGCATATCTGTGAGTCCATCTATGTATCCCACTTGTCCATCCCTCTGCATCCCGGGAAAAAATATTCCCTAAATCCTTTATTAATGAGTGAAGAGTAAAGAATACAGCAGGAAGCAGCTCTGCACGATAAATGCTTACACAGCAGTCATGTTTACACAACAATAACAAGGGACATTAAAGTCATAATTTCCATCACTGCCCAGTGGAGTCACTCGTCCGTGGGAAAGAGCTTACTGGAGTCCTCTTTGCTCATTGGGTGATAATTCAACCTTGTCCAATAATACACTGTTCACACAGCATGCAGCTACGCTAGGCTATTGCGACATGCTAAACCTTGATGCAGCATTTTTACTCTATGAGGAAAACAGTTGCAGTTGATTAAAGTTTTTATACCAAACTATTAAGTTTACTGTGTTAACTTCAGTTCACCACACACACTGCACAGCAGGAGATCACCACAAAGTGTATAGAATGTAAATAAATATAGAGGAATGGATCTAAAAGGACATGTGTTTTTAAATGGCTCCCCTCTACACATTTAGTATCTGTGCCTGAAAGATTTAACCTTCCTTACTTCCTCCCTTCTATTTATAACAGTGTCATAGTCCTGCCTGCACTTTGATACTACCAAGTGATCTCATTTACACACACTCGCTCAAAGGCAGAGTCACACACACACACACACACACTCACACTCATGCAAGCGCATATTTTTGCATGCATTCGGTCTATGTGTGAATACTCATAAAATGTTTGCGCAATGAGTGAAACAGATGAAAATACTGCACTGGATGCCACAATGGCTGGGCATCTGGCAGCGCTCCTTATCTGCATTGTAGCATGTCCTAATGGATTAGCTGAAAGCTATGCCAATCCTCCAGTATCTGCCTTGACTACCTGCTCTCTGTCTCTGTGCCAAGGGTGATCCAGGGGCTCTGTGCCCGCTGACAGCTGAGCTCACTCTGGCAGACGACCGGCACTTCTGCACACAACTACATGCAGAATACGGAATGAGAGGCCACTGATCAGTATTAAAACCAAAAGCACTGCCATATGGAGCTGCTGTGCCGTAGCGGGGACACAGATGAAAGAGCCCTGTAATAAATTTAGACCATAATTTGAAGTGTTGTGATGGATTTCTGCCTTTCTGTGAGATATTCAGTTTTTTTCCACTCATGCACATTACAGAGGGTTTACTGTGCAATATAAAGAAATCCAATACAGCACTTAGACAAACTGTGTCCAAATAGTGTTCATCAAACTGTCACTGCATGGCTGCAGTTTGTGCAGTATCAGCTCAGTGCTGTAAATCACTGTAATTTACAGTCTCCGGTTGTGGCCAGATGCTGATGCTCATGCTGACAAACTACTCTTATAAATGCAATGATCAATTTAATTAGTTACACACTAAATTAGCTAATAAATGTTAATAAATAAGTAGTTTTCTGAACATATTAGTTGGTTTAGCTTTGTGTTTGTAAGACTCAAAACAGAGTAACTTTTTGATTTTATATGTATTACAGTATTTACAGAAATCTGCATGGTTTTCGTTATTAGTTTTCGTTATTAGTTTAAATTTATTTTGAAATTTTAGGATGCAGCTGAAACATTTTTACAACACTGCAGCAAGCTGTAGTAGAGTCTGTGCAGGTGTATCTGCCTTTAGTGTGGCTTGTCTTGCAGCTCAGTATGTTGTGTTTTAGTGAACCCGGTGCAGGGCAGAGAGTCGTGGGAGATAGCAGGACATTATATGCAGCCTTGATGCTAAAGTTTGCTGTGAAAAGTCTCTATTTCCCACAGCTCTTTCCAAGAGATTTTAATCAGAGGGAGTCTATTTCTTCCAGTAGCAAAGATGGGGGCCGATGGGCAATAGATGGATCACGTAACTCTATTAGCATCATCTCTGGTTTGTTTTTGGTAAAACTTTTAAAGGTCACTGAGACTCAGAAGAAGTTGAAGCAGTCTAGAGGAATTTAAGAGGGACTAAGCAAAAGGCATTACTGAGATGCACAAACACCACACTGGAGATCTGTTCCCTTCTTTTCGCCCACCTGAATCTGATACCAGATGATACTAGTGTGGGAAGCCTGTGAGCCCTGCTGTTTGTATTGATTTGTTGAGCAGAAATAATTGCAAGAGATCACATTAAATGAGTTTATCACAGTGTTTATCTGGAGTAAAAGGTGCAATATTATGGAAACACCAAAAAAAGTAAGAAAATTAACTGCATAAAAAAATGCATGTGACTTTTTTGGAATTGATTGTTTTTCACATTTGATTCACAGTTTGATTATTGTTTTGCTTTTGCTCCTTAAGGTAGATCAACAAGACTAGTTAAACGTGATTTGTGACAGTGCATTGTTCTTGTGAAATTATCTTAGTATACACATTGAAAGCTTAAAGGAATGCAACTGGTCTGCAACAGTATCAATGTATTTTGTCTAGAATGATGCTCACTTAGTAAACAGGTACAACATCGGCACCAAAAAACCTGCACTGAGTGCTGACCGGGTCATCAGCATATCATATGAAGGAACTTAAAGCTTAGAGACAATACTGCAGCATGATCTCCTGCTTTTTCCCATCTATCATTTTGTCCCCTTTTGAAAACAATTTTCCAACTTCTTTATGAAGAATTGTGTGTTTTCAGTGGGTGCCATAAAGCAGACTGGACCTTTATCCTGGAAACAGATTTTCAACTATAACTAACTAGCAAAGAACTGATAAAGTTGAATTCCCCTTTCCCTTGAAATCAGTTGAGATGTCAGAAACTAAAATGTTTATCATCCGCAGAATGCTCCAAATTCCTTTGTCAGTTGTTGTTTGTTTCTTTGAGTTATATTTATGCCATCATCCTGGGAGTTACGCAAAGTGTGTTAAAATGTTTTATTCATCAAAGAAGACATTGTGAAGTGTGAATGAGACACGTTAAAGAGCCTACAGATGCCCCATTTTTATGACGGCGTGTTATATGTAAGTGTGACTCATAGCATCTAAAGGTGTAAAACACACTAACAAATCATTTATCATATCATTTTCACTTAAAACAGTGATTTAAATCAAGCAAGTCATTATTATATGATACTGCGCATAAGGAGACGGGACATTTATGGCCATTTGTTTATTATTATTTTTTACAATCTACATTAGCTGAACCAGCTGCACAGATGTGGATTGTTTGTCTGAGTATTATTATTTGCTCATATAAACTCTGTGGGAAACTTTGTTACTTCCATCTGAGGGCCTGTCAGTGCTCTTTGGAGGCTTTACATCAAAAATTGAGATGTTTGTCTCATCTGTGGCACAAATAATGAAAGAGGGCTCCTCTGTGTGGGTGACGAGTCTCTTCCTCACACCCCATGTGGTGATGATTCGTTCAGCTTACTCATGTTTCTCCTCCAAACAGATTAATATTTATTATAGTCACTCAAGTATTCAGCTCAGGGGACTTCTGACACCCTGCAGACTGCGCATAAAGGAACTCTAAGATGGTTCTATTTTCAGTGACCATTATCTTCACAACTCTGCTGTATGAGACAGAGGAGGGTCACAGAGGAGTCCTTTGGTGACTCTGCTGCAGATATCAATAAACAATACAGCCTCTGTCTGGTGGATCTCTGAGCCGGGTTGTGACCTGTCCTGAGATGTCATTTGCGGTGAGTCCGTCTGCACGAACACGGCAAAAATGATAATCGTGATTATTATGAACAATAATGAGATCACCGTCATCATTCATTTGATTTTAGGGACAAAATATTTTTATTGCACTCTCACATTAAATAAACCGAGCCTCAGATTTAGCGCTACATCCTGATGAGGTACAAATCTTTGCATCGAAATAAGATCGGTCCTTATTCACAGTGCATCTTTAAGAAGTAAATTAGAAATAAATTAGAAATAAATTTGTACTAAAACTTTGCACTTTATACTGATTTTACTTAAAGTGAGGCTGTGCGGCGTCGCTGTTAAGGATGTCGGAGTTGATGCTTGACAAGGACAGGGTTTCAGTGAGGTCGTGTAGGATATTCAGTGGAGTTTTCTCTGAACATAGCATGTATTTTTAAACATTAATATTGCACTCAGTCATGTTCTTTTAACTGGGAAGCCAAAATTGTAATCATAATTAATAATCAAATAATTGTGCGGCCCTAGTTAACATAATACACAGTGGCCATTCATTGGTTTGGGGTTTGAAATATCAAGCACATAATCAAGAAAGAACCGAACGTAATAAATCTAAAAATAAATAGCCAATCAGTTTTAATTTAATATATTATTGGAAATTTAATTTGAAGCCAGACAGTTGCAGCAGACTCAAATTTCTCTGCTCTGACTTCACTGAAAGTCTCCTAATGAACTTTAAATGACCTTTAAGAACCACACAGATTTCTGACAACGCTGGCTCTGCTTTCAAATGACTCAGTCTTTCATTATAATGTTCTGTGTTGCCAGTTCTTTGCACGAGTCCAGACCTTTGAATCCACCCACTCCACCGAGTTCAGCTGATGGATTCTGCAGATGGAAACAGAGTGTATCAAGTTGACACTTCTGTCTGATATCAGGCAGTTAGTATCACTTTTATGAGTTTAAGTGTTTTCGTGCAGATATCATTTTCTTCAATCCAGTCTATTTACCTGCTTATTCCTGTTCAGAGTAAATGGCAGCCTGGAGGCTATCCCAGCATGCACTGGCAAGGAAAACACTGCAGAGAGGAAGAGTTTCAGAGCGGCTTAATATTCGTGTTGAAACAAATCAGGAAATTAAACAAATTGTTCATTCATTTTGATTTTCATTTCAGTTGTAGAAATATTTTGTGTGATTGTAGTGGAGCTGAGGTGGACTTTCCCTGAACCAGTGTGATGCTTTAGTGCCTCCTCAGTGAGGGCAGAGAGAAATACGACTGCTGATGTAAAGGATTGCCACAACACTTAAATCTCACCAATTGGACTCACTTTCAGCTATAACAGAACAGCTTATGTACCGTAAGCAAAAGCCATGTCTCAGTATCGGAAGTAAACTCTCATATCAGTCAGTGTTGACATCCTAAACTTGTCTTATTATCAATTATGTCAATAAAGTTACAAACAGAAACAAATGGCATGAATTCAGATGGTCGTATCATTAAAAAGAAAACTTTAGCAGCTTTCAGTTAAATACAGTGAAGCCATGTGAGAACATGACAGGAAGGAATCCATACAATGAGGACTTGGCTCAGCACCATGCAGTCACTGTAAGAATGGGCAGGGCGCGCATAAACGCTTCAAAGAAAAACATGTATTGACAAGAAGTTTCAGCCCATGAGCAAACAAATGTGAGCCTTAATACCACAGAATAAAAGAAAAGTCAACATGGTTTTTGAAGTGTCAGTGCTGGGATTTCTATCCTTTTATTAAGCAGTCATCCTCAGCAGCGTTTTACATGTTAAATTAAAACCAGAAAGCTCCTTGGAAAAGCAAGTGTGTAGTTGCTGGAAAGAGCCCGTCTCTGTTGGCACATAATGGCTTTTAATTCTCAAGCATTGAGTAACTCGTGGAATTCAGTTTTTGCAGAAGATGAAAGGCGAGCGCAGCTTGTAAATCATGAGGGGTGATGGAAAGGCTTTCTCAGGTGCCACATCTTAGCTGGTTGAGAGTCCCTCTTTTGTGGCCTGTGTGCTGTTGCCTCAGGCTCACCTTGACAAGATGTCTCTTATTGAATGACCGGATGATCCAGTGATCCACTTTGTTGTGTACAAGTCACATTCGTCTGTTGTGAATCTGGAGAGGAATAAATAGCAAACATGACAAATCAAAGTGTCCACAGTGCCCTAAATGCTCATGTCAATCCTCATGTTGGCTATTTACAAATACATTCTAGTAAATAACAAGTGAAGTGGGACTCTTAAATTTGAGATGTGTGTAGCCATCAGACGCAACCTGACACCGCTGCACGGAGCGCGGAGATCAGGTTAGAAACATGCATCGCAACAGAACATCTCCAAATCGCATTCCGCATTCTGAAATCTAATCCGAGGACATCAGGATGTGTGACATAATCCCCAAGACATCTGAAAACTGCGCTCCTCTGAGCGGGGCTCCATGGGGTGGTTGGGAGAGATATGTTGGACCTCTGTTACTCACTGTTTGCTCTCGCATGGGGTATATAAAAGAGGGGCGGAAACCAACTGCCCCAAACGTCAGAGCGCACTTAACTATAAATCTCTCCAAACTGCCCCTTGCGCCCGGCGCGGTGTTGTGCGCAGACATCTGTCCTGCTTCAGTCCAGTATGAGGACAGCGCGCGTGGCAACTCTCCGAGCTACATACGGCACCATCTGACCTGGAGAAAATGGAGAAGAATTACCCCCATCTGTGTTGTTTACCATGTCAAGATAGTGTCAGATGTCGGCGACTATGATCATTTAACGCAGTTTCGGATCTAACGGCGCTTTATCTGTTTATTAAGAACCAGATGAGAGGTTCTCACACCCTGGGAAAGATATATTGTGCAGCGTTTGCGCCTCGCTTCTGCGCGGGAGACGCTGATGTCTTCATTGGACTCCTTTCAGTCGGAGATGGTGGAAGTCTCTCGGATTTCCAACGTGGAAACGTAGCATCCAATTAATCAGCTACTGCAACTGTACCCCGTAAGGCGCAGTGGCACTTGGTGCGCTCTCTTCAACACCTACTACCTTTGGACTCTGAAGTGAGGAAAGACGCATGGTTTCGTTGGTGCGCTTAATCGGAGTATGAAAAACACACCTGGTGCGGTATTTTAGTTTATTTTTCTATGTGGACACAAACCGAATTTGAACTGGTTTTAAGGAAATTTTCGGATTGTGGCTGTACAAACGATTCATGCAGCTGATTCAGCTTGGGACACTAAATGAGTCGCAGTTTCTGTTTGGATTTTAACACCAACAGCCAAGCGAGGTTCAGGTCTGCATGGGCCATATGTAAGGTAAGTTAAGCATTTTATATTATATATTTTAGCATTTTTAGAGTTTAAATGAGATACCGTCATATCCTTATTTGCGCGCAAGTGGCACGCGGGTCTTATTTGAGTAAAAAATTCGTTGAAATATCTAAATCCAAATGAAAAATGTAACTTGGACATTTTTAGAGACAGTTGTTAGGACTTTAACATATCATGTTTAAGCCCAGTATTTATCCATGCGTAGCTGTTTAGGTTTACTGCAGACTCAACATGCCATTAGACACAGTCACGTAAGCTTTGGGGATCGCCATCTGGCCAACTCACACCATTATTTAGGCTATCGTTGCCAACACGCTTTGGTGCGTGCTTTGACCAGCGCATTTTTGTGCGAGGCGCACCCTCCGAGCCTCATTACAAGTTGCAAGAGCTCGCCTGATATCACAATAGCATGAATAAATCATTTCTTATAGGTCTGAACGTCAGTAGAGAATAAATTAGTGGGCAGGCTGCAGAAAAATCATTCATATACATTTATAATTTAAAAATAAAACAGTTTTTCCATCTGTATTATTTTGATTATTTGGTATTGTATTTCCAAATTTTGTGGAATGTATAATGTAAATAACAGTTTTTTTTAATGTGATTTATTTATTTGGAATTTTGTGGTAGCCTGGGTTCACTCTGTTCACATTACGCAAACCCCACAATGAGACAGAGACAAAATGAAGATCAAAGCCTCTTGACATGATGACACACAGTTATTAATACAGAATGAGTCACACACTTTCACACACTTTGCTGACTTCATTATAAACAAGAGTTGGCCTACATTCTGATTGGACTAAGTGTGTACAAGCTATTATTATTATTAGTGATATTGTTATTATTATTATTAATGCTGACTTACTTATATTTACTTTCTTTTTTGTCTACCTGCTAAATAATAAAATGTCCTTTCCTTGTTTTGCAGATTTCTTCATAGGAACTGAGTCTAAGATGAAGTTATGGGATGTTTTGGCCACGTGTTTGTTGCTCCTGAGCTCTGTCGCTACACGGCCTCTCTACCAAAACACTCAGCCAGCCAAGAGGACTTATTTCCCCAGCAGCTACAGTGATTCTGCCGCCCTGTCTGTGGAAGACGAAGAGCCAACGTTCCAGCCTGAAGACCACAACCTGCAGGAGATGTCCATGGAGGATCAATGTAAGGCACACAAGCATGTTTTCTAAACATGTGTTTTGTGATGGGCAGACAGTTTGATAGCCTGTTGGATGGCAGATAATTGTCCCACATGGTGGTAATGTTATTTATCTGTGCTTCTTATACAAATCTTCATTAAATAATGAACAATTTAAAATTATTTTTGGTAAAAGTGGGATTTAGCATCACTGCCATGCCCTGTGGATGTCTGAGAGGAATATTAGGCAGCTCATGAGGCTCAAACTGATTTTTATTAAAGAGCAATTCAAACGTGATTGTTAACACGTTCTGTTTGCTGGCCAAGTCATTCATCCTTTCCTGACTAATTACGGTTACAGCGTGTAAAGTAATAGCAGTGGGATGAGCCAACAGTGGAGAGTCCTACATCGATAAGACTCAGACGAGCAGGTTATCAGACCGGGGATCTTAATTAGTGTTTTATTGCTGCTGTGGGTTACATCATACTCATGTCAAAACAAGCCAGCCGCATGAATAAGAGTATGAACAGCTCTGATCCCAGGGGTAGCACTCCACATTTCCCCCTTCTCCCTTTGTTTATGTTCACCTCTGCCTCACCGCGGCTCAAAGACCCATGACCTTTACCCATCTGCCAAGAGTCAGGAGTCACGGCATGTTTTAGAGGAGGCAGTGTCAACCAGGTCGTAGGAATTTCCAGAGGAGAGGCAGGACAACGCCGGAAAGTTCTCAGCATCTAGTGAGAATTCTGTGTTTATGTTCATTTTAACAGCGACAGTGGGCAGGAATTTATTTTGTTTGGACCAACGTGACACTGTATCATCTTCACACAGAAGCGGCCAAGAACTAGAGAAGGAATGGAACATTTGGACAAATGTTTGTCCTGCCACCTTGTATTCTGTTTGGACCGAGGTGACATCACCGATCTGCTTTGTAATCCAAGACTGTTAACTATGCTCTACTAATGTAAACAACACTGTTTCTGTATGAGGGGGGAGATCTTTTGTTTTGTGCCTATTTATTTAAGAGAAATAGGGGTTTTTCCTTTTAAGACTAAAATCTGTAGGCGGCTGCTGCACCAGAAGCCTCAGATGCTAAAAGAAAGACAGTGTTTTATGTTTCTTTAATTGATTTTTCTTGATTAGATTACACTGGTGTCGGTAATGATTTTAAACAAAAAAAAAAACGCTTAATAATTAACAAGATGTCAAGATTTACACCACCAACCCCTCAATTGCCTGCCACTGGTCCAGTCTGTCAGCAGCTGTACACTGTAACCAACCCGCCTGTCAGCTGACACACAATAGGAGGTTACTAAATCAAAGGGCAGGTGTGTCTAAACAGATTGGCCCAGGTTCACCTGATACCCAAGCGGCGGCCCAATCAGCTGTAGAGCGCGGGCAGATCGGGTGGCCTGTGCGCTGCCAGTAGATCAGGTGTGAGAGGAGAGATAGGTGACACTGCAACAGAGAGGCTGTGTCGACCACAACACCACCTGCCAGACATCACACCCAGCCGACCTGACTCACACATGTAACATGACAACACACATACATACACTCTCTCACACGCACACACAGACAGAGGCACGCAGGTAATGTAACCAGAGTTTGACCAGTTGATTCGTTTTAGAACAATATGTCTTCAAGATCTTCATACATAGTTTGTCTTTTCACCAGACCTGCAGGCGCTGGACCCTCCTGGGTTACATGTTGATTCTATTATGAAGTAACGTCTCTCCTGCTCCAAAACTCTCAGTCAGTCCTCACCGCTCCTCACGGCAGATGGCAGAGAGCTGTGCTGCTGCATGTTTTTCGTTTCGAGCAGGCTACAATCTGCTTCATCTACATGACTCAGAGCATATGATTTCCTTTTATTTGGCCTTTGAAGCCTTGTCAATTTTAAAATTACATCCATAAAAGATTTAAATGAGTGAGAAACAACATCTCTCCTGGTGGTGTGATTGGTTTGAGCCTACTGTCTTGATACAGGTGACTGGTGTGTGAAAGCAGACTGTACAAACTTTAGCTGATCAAACTTTAAAACTTCAAGCTCTCAGATTATTGACACAGAAATGTAGGCAGCTTGCTGGCCATGTCATTGTGTCTGCCCACATTTCATCACCTGCACACATTTTTTCGACTTCTCTGACAACAACAATTCACAGAATGGAATTGACAACACCCTCTGAACTTCAGCCTCAGCCTCCAACTCATCCCCCCTACACCCATATTGGAGAGAGTTACAGCAGGGCACCTGCACGTCCATATGAACAACCCTGGACTGCCTCCTGCATTCCTCACCCTGAAACTGATCTATAAATCAGCACTCACCGTTTCTAATCTGCACATTTATCAGCATTTATAGACATTTTCCGTATTTGAGTCAGCACATATTTTTTAGAAATTTTACTGGGCGTTTACTGGGCGTTTACTGGGTGTTTACTGGTCAACAGTAAGCAAGTAGAGTCAACTACAGCAGTACTGTAAAAAGGATGTTAGTCTCCATGGCTTGTTGAACTGATTTGACAGTGGTACATAAATTAAATTTTACATTTAAGGTACATATCTGCATTTGTGTATTTAAAAGACTAGTTTGGTATTCTGAGAAACATGCTGATTTGTTTTCAGGCTGAGTTTTGACTTTGATTGAGAAGATCAATAACCCCCCTTATGTTTGTCCATTAAATTTGTTGCCACAGATAGCAACCTGTTAGCTTAGCTTAGCATAGCTTAAAGAACTGTAAACAGAAAGGCTTTGGTTTTTTTTGTACAAACTAAAACAAGCAAGATAAATGTTTAGTGATATATTAGTGATATTAAGAGCAGTTTTGTTCCGGTTTAACAGAAGTTGTTTTGATCTGCATCATTGTGCTCAGACAAGCTAAATGGTTGCTAGCTTTAGCTTTATTTTTCACAAACAGATAGAGTGATAACAGTCTTCTCATCTTTCTCTTAGTATGAGACTTTTTCCTATTATGATTTTAAAAAACCCATATTTACTGTACATCAACAATTTTTGCATTAATTCATAATTTGTCTCCTCTAACATGATCTGATTTTACAATTTTATCACAAAGACTTTTTTTTTCACTTGGAGGCTTTTAAATGATCTGCTGAAGAATTTTTGGTTGTGCAAACTTTCCATGTCCCTCATGAATGTTTTTGTTTAATATTTTTTTTACTGAAGCATATTTAAATTAGATTTAATTTGCTTATACAGTCCTTTAAAGCAGTAAATTGATTACCATGTTGTACTTATTTTAGCATTTTCGAGTTTACATTTCAGCTTTTTCCTACATGTTCTTGTCAGTGATGAAACTATTGTTCCCTCTGTATCTTTCAGATGACATCGGAGGTCCCTACCCAGAGCAGTTTGATGACGTAATGGATTTTATTGAGGCTACCATCGGCAGACTCCGGAGATCACCCGAACCCAGAGAGGGCTCCAGGGGACGGAGGGAGCAGAGACAGAGAGGAGCAGCAAACACAGGAGGCACGAGAGGAGAGGGGAGAGGACACAGTGACAAGAAGCGGGGTCGCAGGCGAGGGGGGAGTCAAGGTGGCAAAGGGGGGCGAGGTGAGAAGGGGAGGGAGAGGATATCAGTGCAGACTCGAGGCTGCTTGCTAAAAGAGGTCCACCTCAATGTGACGGACTTGGGGCTGGGCTACCAGACTAAAGAGGAACTGATCTTCCGCTACTGCAGCGGCCCCTGCGTGGAGGCGGAGACCAATTACGATAAGATCCTCAACAACCTCACACACAACAAGAAACTGGACAAGGACACACCCTCTCGCACCTGCTGTCGACCAATCGCATTTGATGATGACTTATCTTTCTTGGACGACAATGTGGTGTATCACACGTTGAAGAAGCATTCGGCCAGGAAGTGTGGCTGTGTCTGAGGACGTTACATGTGTGTGACAAAAATGACAGACACAACCAGCATCAGTGAGCAAAGGATCACCTTTACTAGTCTGTGCTGCAAAGGGAGGGATCACTGTTGGAAATGGGCATACAAGGACAAAGAGGGAGTTTATTGTCTCTTATTTTTGTCAGTAATCGTCAAAAGGAGACACAGGTGAGTATAAACCACCTGTGTGGGCTGAAAGACCATGGAGCATCTGTTAAAAAGAAAACTATACATTTAATTTTGACAGTCAGTACTCAGTCTTTCAGAACCCCTGACCAGTATTTGTTGGTTCAGTCACATACATGCAGAGATGTATGAGTTATGTACCAATTTGCAGGAGAAAAGATACTGTTACACTTCCAGATTAGCGAACTGTGCTGTCTAAAAGGTGAGAGTGAAGAAAACCGACTGAGTTGGCTTGTTTTTACTAGAAGAATTCATTTTCCCAGGAACATCAGTTTTTCCATAGCTGGCTCCTAAGACTCCAGACAAACGCCGAGATTTGAGGAGTATATTCAGCTGCAGTCTAAATCACATCCACCACATAGTCTGGATGTTGACATTTATATTCAGAGCCAAGGGGTGAAAAATACCACACCGGAGTTCAGCAAAGAGTTTTTGGTGCAACGCATAAAATCCAATCATATATATATAAATATATATATATATATATAAATATATATATATACATACATATATACACGTGTGTGTAAGAGGTATATTTATTACGATGGAATTAACTTATTGTTATTTATTTCAATCCATTTTATGAAAAACAATGTTTTTTTTTCTTATTTATTTAAAAGTTTTGTTTGTCCTGGTTGGTGCCAAATTGGAGCATTTTTCTCTAGTCTAAAAAGGTGATCCAGACCTGCTTAACACTTGGCCACACATCCTGTAATGCTTATTCTCTTCAGTTAGATTCCAGGGCTTCTCGACTCGTGAGTCCAAAACATCACTGTTAGCTATGAAGTTATGGAAGGGTAGGAAAAAAACGCATAGGAGGGGACCAATAGAAGATTTTCAGTTGATTTGATTTGTTGTTTTAGAGCATTTTGAAGGACAGCAGGGTAGTTTTTTTTATTTTTACATATATAGTTCACCTCATTTTCCCCAGAGTGCCCATGCTAAGACAGAAGTGAATAGTCTCTCCTCACAGCACCTGGGTATGGACTCCTAATCCCACTATCACATCTTTATACTGTATGTTTACAAAGAGGCAAATAACTCTTTGCTGCTGTTTATTTTCAAGGCATTTTTTTTAAAAAGTTGATAATCTAGAATAGACTTACTTTTGCTCCAAACAGGAGCCATCATGCCTTTTGAATTGATATCTCGCATCAACATGAGAGTGGTGGTCTATCTGAGGATCTGTAGGTGCCTTTGAGGATCCATCCTTCTGAGTCACACAGTCCAGAAGCTGCTAGAATGCTTGCCTATCAGCATTCGTTACCCGAAACCTCACTCTGGCCTTGCACCAAGTCTGAGCAAAGGCTTTGCAGCGGTTTACTGTCCCAATAGGCTTTAAAGTTCACAGGACTGTCTGCATTTCTGTCTCGACTCTGACAGACAGGTCTTACTCCCTGAAAGGGGATTTGAAAGTGATCCTTTAACATGAGTCTTAACCAAATATCCCCGTTGGCAAAGGCATTTTAGTAAAGGCAGTTTAGGAAGATCTAGCTACTGTAGCGGCTGTCATCGCCAACCGATGTAAATATCTCATGAGTAGACGTTTTGACAAAAGATTATGTTTTTGGAATTACAGAGGGAAGACGGTGGGTAAGCTTAACATGCTTTTAACATGTGATAACTTGTTTGGCCAAGTTTATTCCCAGACTGTACGGAAACGTACATCCAAGAAAACAGGTGGCTCTTTAAAAGCATGTTGCATTGCTCACCGAGACCCTGCGAAGGGATCGTTTTAAGTGGAACAAAGAGAGCCCTCGGGTAGGTCTTGATGTTAGCACGGATTAGGGACCAAGGTATCTGTGCCCACCCAGCAGCAAGCAAGCCAGCTTTACTATGTAATCCCCCTGCACACAGAACAAATCCACTGCATCAGGCTGAATTTAGGCCAAACACTACACAGAGAGAAAAAAAAAACTCCAGCTTTTATCACAGCATACCTCATCAATTGGATCATCTTCCCCTTTAACAACTGATTCGTGCATAAGCCTTTCCAGATGAGAATGTGCAGTTAGGAGACTTCCCAGAAGCCTCAGAGCGCCTCGCTACTCTTCGATACCATACATTAATGTGTGTAAACTGTGACCACGAGCCCTCTCATCTTCATGACTGTTTGCTCAACTGTTTCTTGGCGTTTAGTCCTCTGGTTTTGATGCAAAAGGTAAACAAGCGAAAAGGTAAAGATGCAATGGAATCCTCAGTGTTAATATCTGAAGAAAGGTTTTAGTTTCTGTTCACTCCATATTGTGTTAACACCTCTGTGAAAAAACCCCCTGTCATGTTGTCTCACTTGTTTCGTGTTACAGAACCAAAGCTCTCGGCAAACTTTATTTTTGTACAATATTCATTTTATAACTTTTTACAGAATTAAACTTGTTTCTATCAAATGAGCACGTCTCCTGGTATTCTGCCATGTACAATATTGCACCGGTGCCAGATGGTGCGAGTTTGCCTGGGATATGTTTACACAAGCATCATGTAAAATTGAGGATGAAAATTTGGGTTGAATGGAGAATTGCGAGGTTGGTTGGAGAGGTGGCCTCTACAGTATGGCGTCCCCTCCTGTTCTGCATTCCTGAACACTAGCCCGGGGTCGTACAGTAAACAAAAGCTAGCCGTAAAGCGCCACTGAGCTGTAAATCAAGGCGCTTCAAGAATGTTTCCACTGTGCAAAGAAGATATGTAAATGCTGATGAGAAAATGCCCGCAGTGCAGACAGTGAGCCATGAGCAGAGGCTCATGGTGTGAATACAATGTAAAGCTGAGGTATCAAGAGAGCTGTCACCTCTTCACAAGTTCATTTTCACATTTGGGCCTTGGAATATGTACATTTTTTAATCATAGCTGTTTAAATGCTATATTTTCTTTCAGTACTGTTGATCATGTGTAGGTCAAAGGGATCATTTATACTGATAATCTTACACATCATTTTCTCCCTCTCAGCTCTGTTTTAGCAAATATCCGTTGTTTTGGTTATTACACCCCACAGCTTAATGTTTTGGTTCAGTCTCAACACTCTCCTCACCATTGTTTCCAGACGTTGGCAGCTATTTTAAGCTCTGGAAACCCACTGGACACTACCTGTCTAGTATCAAAATGCAGGCAGGCTGGTGAAAATAGTGAAGCGTTAGGCTAACTTTAACTCAGATATTTCCCTTTGGAGTTGAAAGAGACCAAAAACAGAGCTCAATAAAATAATACTGAATCATTTATTGGACTTACATTCACCAGGTGGTCTGAAACACTCTAACTGTATGATAATGCTGCTCTGTAATACATGTTTATGATTTAAAAAAAAACTGTTTGCTAAAAACTTGGCCATATCTACATAAAAGGTAATGTGTTAATGTTGAGCTCATAAAATGTTTCTGCTGCACTTTATTGGCATCTACTGTATGCTAGTAGTCTTCAGTAGGTCGTCAGTCACGAGAGGGTAGAATTTTGAATCCCCATCCTTATTTAATTGGGACATGAGTACCAAGGTCAGGTTCCTAAAATAAAATTAAAGTTTTCTTTGGGACCACTTATTGAGTAGAAAGATGTTCCACTCACTTGTTGTGACTAGTTTTCTTTTCTTTTTTTCCCCTTTGAGTAGCAGAAAACTATCATAACTTTAAATTGTAAAAAAGGAAATGATATTTGTCATTGGGTTGAAGTGACCTTTAACAGGCCCACATCTTAAAATAACTGTATCTGGAGCCAACAGTTTTGGCTCCACACTGGTTCATCACATCACATGTTGGTGGATTTGCCCTCCAACTTCCAATAAACAACAGTCGCTCCTCACCTCCTGCCACTGGATGAGATCTCTTCTGCTCGAGAAGAGGCTGACGTCAGTCTCTCCCCCACGAAGACAACCTTCTTTAGACTCTCCACTTTAGCCGCTCTTAAAAACATCACTAGTCGTTTCAGTCCTTCCATATTTCTTGTCGTGCTATTTCTTTGTCTCATATTCATTTCATTGCCAGAGGAAGTCTGCCAGGACACTGAGACATTCGATTGTCTGCTTGTAACTTTGGTTGGCTAGGAATTTAAGATTGCTCTACAGTTTCAGTCTTTGTAAATCAACCGAGTTGAAACACCAACTAGATGACAGATGCGGAGTGTAAAGTCTTATAACACTAGACAGTTGAGAAATTGAGTGGAAAAAAACAACAAATTTATTATCAAAACCTGTGTGTCATCATGTGGGTAAAATTCTAAATTCATACAGCAGAATGAACCATGTGGCTCAAATTTCTCTTGCTACAAACAAGATGTACTTGAAAAAGAAGAGCAGTCACATCAGTTTGTTGCTGTAGGCAGAGGCTGCATTCTAAAGAGACGCATAAAAACACAAACATGGGTTTCATCAGATCTGTATGTTGTGGTTTCCTCTGTCAACTGAAATATTTTTAGACACTGCACAGGTCATTCAGGAGACTCAAAGGGAAAATAGAGAAAAGGCTTCAATCTGCTGTAAGAATTCAATGCATTTAAGATATTTCCAGATTCATATTTGTTCTTGCAAGAAAAGCAGAACAAACACAAACATGGAAAACAACAATGTGTATGTTTGTAGCCACACACACATTTCGTGCCAAAAATTGAGGGATTAAAGCGACGGCAACCCCTTGAAAAAGGATGCAATTAGGTGGTGAAATATGAATATGATTTCTCATTACTGACCTTGAAATCAGTTGTTCTGGAAAATTATACTCACTTAAGGTCAAAAAGGTGTAAAAAGTGAGTAAAAGTGAGAATATTTTAAATCATAATTAATCACATTAATCATTTTTAGTTAATTTATCAATATTAGGACTTGCAGCACTTGCTGTCAAGTTCACCATTTTAATAAATGTGTAGAAAGTAGCTTGTAAAAACAGGATTTACAGCAGGGAGTCAAAACAGCAGATTCGTCTGGGACTGGATGTACAGTCTATCTGCAGGTTTGAGCCAGGGCCTCATAAAAAGATATTTGGCAGGAGGATTCCTTTGATCAGCTGGTAAAAACTGATCCATCACTTTACTTCGTTTCTGATAAAAATACATCACCACTTGATAAGAGAATACAAGGTTTCAGGGTTTAAATACGGTATGTAAAGAAACAAAATCTAAATGAGCAGTTGGCTGAATGAAGTTTTAAAAATCCCATCTGCACAATTGTAAGAAGTATAATCCCTTTAAAAAAAAAATAGGCAGGGTTTTTTTGTATGGCTTTGCAATTTACTTCTTACAAAAAAGCAAACTGTTACTCATAGTTGATGAACAGAACCAGACCACAAAATCTGGAGTCGATTTATGAGGTATTAGAACGCTGTGGGGATGCGGAGGAGAGGACAATGGAAATGATGAAAATAAATTCTAGATAATCTAAACAGACATAAAAAGCCAAGTTCTTCCTCTGGTTGATGAATAGCAATGTAAGGAACATAAACCTGTACACTTTTTGCAATTAAAACGCCTGGACATCTTTGTGCCACGCACACAACACACACATAAACATGTTCACTTAAAAAAAAAAACATTAGAGGAGGGAGGACAGAGGCTGTACAATTTAGTTATGTAACTGATGCTCTTGTGCACAGTTTCTGACAGTAATTCAGTGGTCTGGGATTGATCCTGAGACCTTTTCGCTGCTGTATATCCCACCACAAGCCCACCCTGTCAGCTATGCTTGTAGAAAATGAGCTGCCGTTGAAGCGTCTCAGATCTTGCGTTTCTTCCACTCTGGTTCCTTGTCAGCCTCCTCATCCTCCTCTGATTCCTCTGCAAACACAGGCTCTGGCTGGGTCCTGGAGGAGGGGAATGGTTACAGTTACTTTCAGACAACTTCAGAGCTGCAAATTAAAGAAAATAACCAGACTACAAAGCTGTGAAAAGAGGAATGTTTTAAAAAGTTTAGTAATAGGAAATGAACTCTTCAGTCAGGCAAACTTAGTCTTAACAACTCAGACCAAATCTACACCCGCCTTAAAAGGTTTTCTCCTCAAATAACTAGATTTTAACGTAATTCCAGACAAATAAAGAGTAGTAGAGAATAGTTACTATTAGTCTGCAGCTTGACACAGCTCTGCAACCAGGCTATAACAATGCACTTAAAATATGTTTATCTGCTGTGATATATATCCTGAGTACATTATATTTGACTTGAGTTTTCTTGCAGTGTGTGGAACAGACTGTTTGACTCAGCTCACAGCTTTGTTCCACGCTTACATAGCTGTCTGAGTCTGATAGTGATCTAAAGCTGTTACCGTACACTCCTTCCTGCAGTGTGAAGTGTGTACCTGTAAAGCTGTACAACTCTTTAAACATTTATGTGTCACACCAGTCGCAAGAAACCCAAGTACCATCACAATATCATACACAGCACTCCCAACGCTCATGTTACAGTCTGCTAATGAGAGCAAACGAAGAACTGAGGGATGAGGAGCGAGAGAGCGAACAAAAGATGGAAACTAAGATGGACAGCGAGTCTGTAAATGATTAGTTTTCACAAACAAAGATGCAAGTTTTTTTCTTACTGTGTGTACGCCGGGGCAATCCAGTAAGGGTTATCTTCAGCCTCCTTGGCATGACGGAGAATGGCTTCTCGTGGGTTACTGTCGTCTGTTTTATCTAAAGCGATGTTCTTTACAATGAATGAAGACAGAGTGCCGCCATGAGCTGCGACTCTTCCTCCTCGGCCTGTAAGAAGAAGCAGTTACTAGATTAGATACAGTTAAGAATAACAGTATGTGGATAAAAACACACCTTTTTTATGTTGGATGACAAACTATTTTAATACTGAAAACATAAATGTGTGAACACAGTGTATGTCTACACTATGACACACTATTGTACCAACATGAACACTTACACACACCCAAAATTATATATTTTTAATTTATATAAACTAATTTCAACCTTTTCCCTTTGTTCCCAAGTTAAGAAAAAAATTGTTCCTGCAGAACATTAGGATGTTATGGTGAAGCTGAATTTTCACATTTGGATAGAAGATGTAATAACTTCATCATTTCATTATTAGACATTTGTGTTAAATTTTGTCATAATTTGTGCATGAATTTTTGATTAATGGCCAAAACACTCGTATTGTGGGGTCAAAGTGACCTTTAACTAGCAAAATCAAATTAGTTCAACCTCAATGCAAAATGGACATTTGTGCAAATATTTTATAATTTCTCTCGAGGAATTTTGATATCACAGTCAAATCAATCAGTCAACCCTGAGCACCTCATGCTTCTAGCCACAGCTACCATTGGCAAGGAATAATTAAAAGTGTGTAAACTTTAATCCGAGAGCACAAAAATGAACACTTTTGTCTGTAGAAGATTCCTCATCACAATGGCAGATATAAATAGAGGAAATTTAAACCATATCTAAATCTGTGTAAAGCCTGACTTCTACAAGCCTAACCTGGCAGTTAAGTATTGGTCAGTCATTATCTGCTAACCTCTATTTGGACAGTGGAAACAAATAAACAAGCAAATAGCAGATGCATAATTACAGTATATTATTTTCACCCGCTATCTGGCTAATTTAGTACTTAAAGTATCAGAGAAGTTTTGAATTCACTCACATTAATACTAGCCTACTTAGTGCAATGTAACAGTTATTTTATCCAGGATGTGATTTGAGTGCTTGTTGAAGGAACAGCCAGGCACAGTGACTCCCTCAAGTCTTGTCATCACCGTGAGCTTTCCAAGAAACCGGCCAAGTCGCTGCACGGAAGTAGTGAGCGGACAGATCAGCTGTTGTTTGTCAAGAAATAGTAACATTACATAAGTCTCTGGAAAACCACAGATTGTTATTTTTACATTTCTGCTTGTGTACTGACACAGCATGTTAACTGTTGAGCTTTGGAGGTGTTAGCTGATGTGTGTTTGAACTCTGGAGGGACCCGGGCCTGTAGTTTCCCCGTGACTCCAGTCTTAATGCTGAGGCTAACTCTCAGCCAAAAGCTAATAAGCATGTTTCCCGAAATGTTTAACTATTCTGTAAAGTGCATAATTCTTAAAGTTTATCCATTTAAACACCACTAAAGTCCAAAAAATATTTTAGTTTAATTTGCTGCTTTTCATAACCCTGTATTATTGTTTTTTTTCCCCCTGAACATGCTACCATTCTTCTTTAACACACTGTTCTCCACAGTTTTTTTAAATAGTGGCATTTTATCATATAACATCTCTTTTTTTCACTACTTTGGTTGGGTTTCTGTTTTGCTGACTTATTACATTCTTGCTCCAGAGGGTAATTCATAAAATCTATACTGATCTTTGCTTTACAGTACCTCTGTGCCATTGGCTGTATTTAACTGCACTTAACGGAGCTACTGGGGGGAAAAATGTCATGCTTTCCAGAGAGGGCATTATGACGTTTGACTTAAAAGATCAAGGATAAGATACGCACATACATGTGCACAGACAGAAACACACATTGGCTGCCCTGCTTAAACACACAGGGGTGTCCTGCTGCAGTTGGGCAGCGAGTTGTTTGGGGGACTGAGAGGCACCTTGTTTCCACTGCCTGTAAGCATCAAGTCAACCACCAAACATTACCTTGCACTCATTCAAAGTCATTCTCCACAGAGGATAAACAATAAAAAGACAGCCTTCCATCTAAAGACCACTGGACTGCTATCAAAGAGTCAGGCATATTTTTAGAAAGCGATCTCACATTTTCTTTTGCACGCTATTTTCTGTCTTTCTCTTAACCTCCATGACTGTATAAGTTTAAATACCACCTACCAGCAGAATACCATGCTAACGAATAAGGCTGTTCTAATGATTTTTATTTAATATAATTCAGCTTAACAGTGTTTTTACTTATGATGCAAGTGCATTTATGCAAGTTTTAACCTATAAATAAATTATTACTTAAAATTGATACAAAAAAAGATTCTGATAAGTTAAAAAGTGAACATAAAAACATTTTTTCTGAAGTGGGCTTTAAGAGCGCCTTATTTAAAAGTTGTTTACTTTGTTAAAGTTACATGACTAAGAGCATTAACATGTTTTTTCAAGCTGGGGAAAAACTCTTACACTGGTAGACCATCATATTGTTGTTAATGCTGAGGGAATAAGTGAGTGAAACTGAAAAATACAATAAAACACAGCAGCAGCAGTGAGCCAGCTGGAGCGCAGAGGCAGGAAATGTTGTCTGGCACTTCGACTTTTTGGAACGAAGCAGGAACTGTAACCATGATCTTGCATCGGTGTGGCATTTGTAAAAGTGAGTATTACAGTAGAAATATAAACGGACTGGTCATGGGGTCCAGAGAAAGTTCAAAATGCATCATTACATCCCCGCAGTTAAAAAATATGAGGCTACAACGACGCTTTGAGGGGCCAAGTTGGAGCAGCTCTGTTTTAGCTCTCGACTTCAGCTCGATTGCGTAATACCAATCGCATCAACAACTGTGGGTTTGTACATCCGCCTCAAACAGAATCTTGCATTCATCCAGTTAAAAACATGACTTGTAATTCGCTTTAAAAACAAACTGTAGCCTTACTTTTGTATACAACTGACAGTATTTGTCGTCCTCTTTTGTTTTTGCTTTGTCTCGTCTCCCAGGGACACTAATTGAAGGCTACACTTGTTCCCCTTTTGTGTATTTTCTTGTTACTTTTTTTTGTTGTTGTATATTCCTCTGAAGTTCAAGTTTTGCAATAATTAAGGCAAGATGAAGACAAAATAAGCAGTTTACCTGGTCCGGACACAGGAGGCTCTGGTTTGTGAGATTTCTTTGGGTCAAGTCGGTCCTTCTCGAGCTGTTTTCTGGTACTCCGCTGCCGGGCCTCTCTGAACATGGGTAAGGCATGAGCTGGAGACACACAGGGTAAACAAGGATAATCAAGTTGCTTGGGTAACACAAACTCCGAGATCACAAAACAAAGTCGCACAAATAAGCAAGCAGGGCACCAGGCAATGCGTTCAGTGTCTATAGGCCACGGATCGTCCTGAAACGCTGAATGAAGACAACTGAAAGCTGTGATTTAGCAGTGTTTTCATACAGAAAGAGCAGAAACAATCTCACCTACTACTACATCTTGCAGAAGATACACAGCGTTAATGCAAAAAATAGAAGCACCTGCTGACCTCTGGTAGCATCGCTCCTCTTGTGTACTCTTTCTGCCGTAGTGCACACCAACATATTCATTATGTCCCCCATGTTTAGATTCAGACAATCACTCTGCTGCTCTTCACACTATCACAATAAAGGCCCCCAGCACTTAAATCCATGAGTGTGTGAGTGGACGTGTGCATGAGTAAGTGTGAAAGAGTGCCCTCAAAGGTGTGTGATGAGGAGAGAGTGTGTATGTGCGTGCGCACGAGCATTTGTGTTTGCGTAAAGTGAGTGTATGCTCTGCTCTTATCCTCAGGGGTTACAAAGAGACACTTTAGTAAAGGGCTAGATAAAGTGATTTTCCATTCAGGAGCCCTGTCGCTGTTCAGTGTTAATTCTTCTCCTCCACGCTACATTAAGCAAAAAGGTTACTGTTAACAGATTCCCTCGCTTTTCTCAATGGGCCGTCACTTGCTTCCTGTCCCCTCTAATTTTCCAGTGCCAGGGCATCAAGTGCGTCACTCGCCGCTCGTGGCAGTCAAATGTCTGCCTACTTCACACCCTGTTGGCATGGCAATGAAATCACATGATGCATCTGAAAGGGCTGCAGTAGCCCAAACAATAAATGGCGTCAGAATTTGGTCTCGGCAGCCAATCAGAGAGGACGTGTCAGCAGCTGTTCTGTTCTTGGTGGTTCATGACTTCAGTCCGGGGGGCGAAGGAGCATGAGGCACGCACTGAAGAGATGACAGCCTCGTGTTTTGGTGATATGACGGGATGACAGGTAGGGGGGTAGTTTGTGCGTGTGCGTGTGCGTGTGTGTGTGTGTCAGCAGGAGATCACGCCAGCAGAGGTGGGAGAGGCTGCTGTCCCTGGCGTGATCCGGTGTGTCTGCAGACCACATGGCTGCCGCGTGGCACAGTGCCCTGCAGCTATCCATCCTCCCATCAACAACCTACTCCATCAGCTAATGGGCCTGTGAAAGCCCTTAACACTGTCTCATTCCTTGCAAAGCCTCTGCTATGAGACAGAGTGTGTTTGAACGTTCCTCTGTGTGTGTGAGAGTGACAGAGAGCAGTAGCATGTAAACAAAGGTTGGTGGTTTTATTCTTTATTCTGAGAAGGATGGTGCTTGGAATATGCTCCACTTGTCAAATCATGCACTCAGGAGAGGACAGGCATTGTTTTGGTGATGGCTGGTGAAACACGCAGTGCCTTCTTCTGTGAAGAGCGCTGAGCACAGATGGGTTAGTGACTCAAGGTGGATTAAACTCCTCGAGGCCTTCAAGAAAGGCACTTCACTTTAATTGCTTCAGTAATTGTTCACTGATTAAAAGGTGATGTGTGAGACTGCATGCCATGCGTGACGAGGCAGGAGAGCAGGGAATTATGTTCAAAGTTCATTAAGTGGCAAAGACGCTTATGGATGAAACAGATTGTGAGTGTGTGCGTACAAACATGGAAGAACTTACGTGTTATGATATAGTCTTGCGTTAACGTCTCTGCTTGTTTCTCTTTCCGCTTGCTTTTCACCACACACAGTTTAGCCCCCCTGAAAGAGGAATCAAATTATGCTGTTTGTATCATGTGGAAAACAAAAGGGTCAAGGATAATTTTTTAAATTTTTTTATTCACCTAAAGAGATTCAAACCAACAACGAATCTAACACACAAACAATTCTTTGCAACCACAGGCAAATATTGCAAATGCCTTCATGCAACAGACCTCAATTTCCATTCAAAGAACAATAAAAATATGCAAAAAAAGAAAAAAGGTCGTTAGGAATAATGATAAAAGGTTCAGCACTGCAATTTAGTTTGACTCACACGGACAGAAGTTATGAGCCAAAACTACAAACATTTGGGTTGAATAATCGTTTTCTCAGACATGTTTGCAAATTAATTTTCGATCCTTGCAGAGGACATATTGGGTCACGCTACTTTATGCATTACATCATGCTACTGTTTATACTGCTTCAACAAGCTGAGAATAAACTACACCTGCCATTTTGGCTGCAATGAACAAATATGCCATCCGCTGTAACACTACAGCTGTATCCTTAACTGAGTTCTATGGCTTTAGTTTAGGCTGTAACTTTTAGGATAAAATCATTGTTAGTTTTAGTCTTTACAAGGGAATTGTCAATAAAAAAGGAGATAAAACAACACTACATACCTGTGGCTTTTAACAGGGTCATAATAAACCTTGGCCAGTCCGTTCCCAGTTCCCACCATTATCTGGTTAAGTTTTGGGTGCCACAGGCAGCGGATGACGCTCTGGAATCGCAGAGACAGACAGACAAAACAACAAGATAAATGTTTTTGTTGCATTAAAAAAGAAAAGGTGGCAGATGTAATGAAAAGAGGTCATACTTGAAAATATCAGCCTGCTTTTTAACAACCATCTCTAATTCAGGTCACTTTTTGAAGGATGCTTCTGCTTTTCATATTTTATTGCCTTGAGTATTCTGAGTGTGTGACCCAGGTTGGTTGTGGTACAGTGGGGATCCGGCCCAGCGTGCTCTGCTGCTCTACTTGACTATATTTGGTTGTTGGGATGAGGGCTGGATCCCTCAGTCTGTGTGTGACAGATGGCCCTGTGCCAATAGGCAAATGTGACCACATTTATCCAGAGGTGTGTGTGTGTGTGTGTGTTATGGAGCAAAAGAGGGGCAGAGAGAGAAATGCACACACAGTTGTTGGACAGTGATGAAGACCCTCTGTTCATTCTGTGATATGTGAGCTTCAGCAAAGAGCCGGGCTCCGTTCAGCAGCAGTGCATCTGTTCTCTGCGTACACTGGAGCATCAAAACCTTCTTTGACAGCTTGTGTTTAAGAGTGTCATTGTTAACACACATCTTTACATATATATTCGTTGCAGATGTGTGTGTCCCATAGTCGTACAGATTTTTTTTAGAGTGGAACACAGTAATCTATCATGAGGGGGTGGAGGTCTAGGGTGGGGGCATCGAATGGGGGCTGGGTAGAAATATGACTGGGACGTCCAGATTCTGTGACAGTGAAAGCTGCTTAGCGCCCAGCTGTTCAGCTTCCCACCAGGATACCAGAGGAAGAAGTCTCAATCACACACATGCAAGAGGACAGCAATGCACGAAGACGAGTACTTATGTATATGCAGAAAAAGTAAGCATGGCTAGATAGTCATCTTACTTTAATATCATAATATGAAAACTATAAATTTCAGCATGAATTTGTTATATCTAACACTTTGTCCAATCAATATTCTACCTACAATAAAGCTTTCACCTCACAAATAAATGTACCCAAAAACACATTCAGGTTCCAACATTTTCAAGCATGCAACATGATTAAGACCTTGTGTCTATAGTTTGTAAAAATATTTTAAAATCTGCTGGAATTTGGCACAAACCTCATGCGTATCTA
This sequence comes from Acanthurus lineatus, assembly GCA_029814665.1. Classification (NCBI taxonomy): domain Eukaryota; kingdom Metazoa; phylum Chordata; class Actinopteri; order Acanthuriformes; family Acanthuridae; genus Acanthurus; species Acanthurus lineatus. The sequence continues at coordinate 12,398,275 of JAPZDV010000011.1, read as the reverse complement.
CACTATGAGGCCAGCAGCTGAGTGGTGTGTGGCTCATGGGACAGATGAGGGTTAATCTGCTCAACCAGATCATGATCCGGCTGTAATTGATAGAAAGATCTGGAAAATGCTTTAAACAGGATGTGCTTACCATGAGGCTTACAGACTCCATTAATGCACTGGCAAATAGAGGATAATATGTATAAATAATTGCAATAAATGACTTAATAAGCACAAATGTTAATGTGTATGCACTGCAAAGATCTTGGCATAAAAATTGTTCATTTCAGCTCAACTGTTCAGCTCAACCTTTAGCAACATGTATCAACATGTATGTATCTTGAACAATTGAAGCCCACTGTGGATGTGCTTCAGTGTAAATGTGTAATGGGTTATAAATTGCGCCGTCAGGGTTGCTAAAGCAACGCGGACAGTCCCAAATGCCAGGGATGACAGTTAGGAATTCAGTTACACTCCACAGGTACTGTTAAAGCTTGTGGAATCCACCCAGTGAACAGTACAGCAACACAAAGACCCAAATCAGGCAGTAAAACCAAAACTAAAGCCACAACGCAGCCAGGTTACTGTGGTGCGGTCATATGCCGAAAACAGCTTCTTCAGACCCTAACAATTCAGTCTGTTAACAGTGAAACAAGCTAAACAGAAAGAGGAGAGAAGCCTAAAACAGACCAGTTCAGTCTGGGGCCCATTCCAGCTGAATCCACTGAGAAGCTCAAAGCCAAAGGTAAGATTGCTTTTGAGATATCCAGTGCAGTGTGTTTACACACCGATTCACATCCCCCAAATTGCATCACACCATAAAGGAGGAAGCTTAAATCAGTCAGGTCTTTATGGCAGATGTCTATTGCTAACAGATTAAAACACTCTACAATGATAAGTGATAACGAAGACAAGAGCCAATCATCCAATATGTATGCTGATAATGAAATAAAGTTATGCAGCACTAATGGGACACAACAGTCACAGCTGTGTTCCTCGTTTCGTCGCTGGTGAGTGAATCCAAATGTGCACCGCTTTTGACAGACTTGGCTACACAGAGCAGCTGAATGCAGAAGGCGGAAAGAAGAACTGGAGACTTAGCACCTCAGCTGCACACTGAGTGGGCACACGTCCGAGAAGTCTGTAATCGCTATGAACTGCCTTTCTGGAACAACTGGCTTGCACATCTTGCAAGATTTACTTGGTAGGATGCACAAGAAAGAGCAGAGTTAAGACGTCCCTTCACCTTTCAGGCTTGGCTGCTCTTACTGAGGATGAAAGATCAACCATTTGTATCAAAGGCCTACTTGAAGAGACTTTGAAACTTAAAATGAGCTTAAAGGAGCAAAGCAAAAGCATATCATATCAGGGATGCTATGGTGCCACGTTCTCCCCTGCCAATCCAATTCCTATACAGACACTCAGGGCTTTAGCAATCTGAAGCCAGTGCTATGTTTTCTTTTTCATTTACATATAAGGCTTTCTCCTTGGATAGACCTGATTAGGACAAATGTTCAATTTGTAAGGTAATAAGGGTGTGACTATACATAGTAATATAAATATAAGGGAAGTGGAGATCCCCTTATTTAGGGACAGATCCCATAAAGCTAGAGGAGTCCATGCCTGGAGGGCAAGGACCCTATTATTATTGTACTGTTTCTTTCTTTCTTTCTTTCTTTCTTTCTTTCTTTCTTTCTTTCTTTCTCTCTTTCCTTCTTTCCTCTTATTATGGACCAAGCCCAAAAGTCAAGGACTCCTCTAGCATGGTTAGGGGCCCGCATGGGCAAAGCACTTTCAAAATAAAATCTCTTATTTTTTGAAAAAAGACTCTAAAAACCTTTGAAATTCATTTTTTACCTGATGGGCTAGAGCACGAGATCCCGACCAACGCTGCTTGCAGCTTTTATTGGTATTTATATTCTTCTACAAGACTTATTACATGTTATTAATGATAATGACTAAGAAGCCATACATAACGCTGATCAGTCAGATATGGTTGATACCCATCCATTTAACAAGGTCACTGTCACCTGTAGTTCAGTTTAAGTCTCATATTCACCAAAATGATTGCGAATCATAGATTATGCCTGAATTAAGTGCTAAAATTAGGGACAATGAGAAAGTCTAAAGCAAAACACTGAGAAAGAGATACAATAAATGTCAGAGTGCTGGTGCTCACAAAATACAAAGCAGTGGAAGAGGCACACGCACGGACACATGCAAGCTTAAATGTAAATACATACATACAGTACGGCATACAGAAATTACATACACATATTTATACGAAGAGCACGAGGGCTGCAGGTTTACGTTGGCCTCCATTTGAAATTCAGCTCAGCGGTTTGCAGCTTCTCACCTGGTTTCTGCCCCTTTTGATGGACTTAGATAAGCTTAAGAATGTCTGACGTATTTTTCCAAATGGGCCTAAAACAGCCTCCGCTCCCAAGCAAAACCCAGAATCCAGGTCTGGGGTTATGTAGACTGTTTAGTTAGAAATGATTGGTGGCCCTTACTTTTACTCGCCTGGCTGGTACGCCACTTTATAAAGGCTGCACTTAAATTCTCTGGCCATCCGAGAAGCAGACGGCTGATGTAAACATAGTAAAATAGAACATTCATCAGGTTCACTGAGTGCATGTCAACTAGAAATAAGTGATCTGCTGCAAAACTAAATTTCAATGCATCAAATAATGTTTTTAGGCAACCAATAAAGTTTAGCGCAGGTGATTTTGTTTGACTTTAATTGTGAAAATAACAATTAGTGGATAGCACAAAGGGGCAAATCCAGAGAAAGAGTTGGAAAAATCAAATATGAATATAAGTTTAAAAACATGAAAGGCATTTATCATGAAATGTAGGGCATCAAAACAGTGTAGGCTAGGTAATCTGATCTTTGACCTTATTATTACTTTCTAAAATCCTACACATACTAAATATTTCCTTTTGCCTGAATAATATGTCTCTAAATTTTTTCTGAAGTCCACCAATAGCATGATTCTTCAACAAAACATGTATTTCATGTGGCCCTTCATTACTCATGCACCCACCCAACACAACATGTTTACGCACAAACTTTAGTTTTTATGTAAATGGAAGCCATTAAATTAAGTCATAGCACTGCAAGAAACTGCATAAAAACAAGTATGTGATTGGCTTCAAAGCATATTTTCATAGCCTATGAGTAAAGTACTTTAATCATTACCATATAAATGTTATTTTGAGAGGTTAGTACAATTAACACAAATAAAACCACTGCCAAAGCAGTTGGAAGCTTGCACCAATCTCTAGACTACCCTGTTTTTTGTGGCATTGGGCTGGATTTTGTGGGAAATCTGCTGGATTTTTGTAATGCACAAATGGTAATCAGACAGGAAGAGGTTGTGCCGTTCCTTCCAGTGGAACTGAGCTGAATCCTTTAGTGTTTCTCACATTATAGATTATGGAACGAGTGTAATGCAGATGGGAAAAAAAAATCACTTCCAAATGTTAACCCTCTTCAAGAAAGGAGTGAAAGAGAAGAGAAAACGTCCATTTAAGTCCTAAACAGACTCCTTTGATGCTGCCTATTGCAATAACATCACCATAGTGAGGTGGGTGAAAATGTCACAGCTGATTTTACTCTGCAGGAAATCCTCAAATTAATGATGCTACCTATGGTGTTTGAGTGAATCCATATATACTGAACACTCGCAAGCCAAGTTTATTTGAACTGGAGTGCACTATTTAGCTCTGTCAGGGTTTGTGAAGAGTCACCTTCTTACTACCACCAGACAGAAGCTCTAGCTATATAAAGAGAGAAGGGCAAATACAGAAGCGATGCCATCTGTACAACAAGGTATGCAGAAAATGTGGTTTTGATTTCGCGAATCACTTGCAAAAACAATAGTTTAACACAACTGTAAGAAAGAGAATGATTTTGTTCCTTCCGAATAAGGGAAGGCAGTTTACCGACGTTCTCAGTGAGTATATTGATGTTAAAAATGTTATTCTTAGTGCTTTTAGTCATCAAAGTAACCACCACTGAACTCAGTCGATTCTATTTTAGCGCACCTTCATTTTTTATTCTAACTTCAGATGACTTAAGTAACACAGACTTGAAAGCTCACTCTCCTTTTATGTAAACAGACAACTTAAATAAATCTTAAAAGCTGCATTTAGATATGGAAATGACAGTAAATTGAAAAAAAAATGAATACATTTTTTCAAATAAAGACACAATCTCAGATAAAATATCTCAAGCAAAACACAGACTCCCCCTCTCTCCCCTCAGTTGGTGCAACTGTGCAGCTGGGTGTACACTTCAGAGTCGATGCAGTGCCAAAGATTGCAAGCTAACAGCAGCTGGCTGGCAGGACAGGGGGATGCGTAGCCACACAAACCCAGCTTTTGTCTCTTTCTCCCTCTCTTGAACATGTTCACTCAGTGGCCCATGTGAAAAGTGTCATGTCGTAGCCAGAGAGACCAAGTTAGAAGCCATTAGCCTCCGTCAGACCTCACTGTTATGACTACAGATACACAGTGCTAAATCTGTTGAAAAGGAGAGACAGAGGAGGAGGAGGAGGAGGAGCAGGAAGAAACAAAAAAAAGTTTTTCTACTGAAGACAGCACCTCTGCCCTTCATTTCAGCACCTATGGCACGCTGCCTTCACCAAATGGGTTTCAGAGAGAGCAGGATTAGTATAAAGTGCATAGTATGCTAACGGGTTTGACAGTGTCGTCTGTGCATGTGAATGGAACTTGCTGATAATTTAATTTGCAATGTAACTCAAAGGCAGTGCACATAAAAGCGCCAATAGCTGCTCTGCCAAAGCTTTGTGGGAATGACTTGCAGCAAGGAAAGGTCAGATTACTCCACTTACTCTTAGCTTGCCTCTCATTTTTTAAACTTTCCTTCTTTGCCTTCAATATCTATCATAACTCTTCCCATTTTCCTCTGTATTTTCCACCAAATACTGCTACTGTCAACCTTTCATCCAGAGGGGAGATGGAGAATATATGTCCTCTGCCATGAAGCTGAGACATTATTAGGGTCAGACAAACAGTCATTTCAAGGAAAATGTCTGGTCGATTAAAGAAGATCTAAATTATCCCAAAAAAATATTTAGTTTTTGAGGAAAATGGTTTAATTAAATTCCATGTTAGGTAACTTTTGTAGACTTTATTTTTTAGCATCAATTAGACGTAACCACGGCAATTCTGAATCCATCTCTCTGAATTCCTGTTGATCACTGCGTAATTGCAGTTTGAAATGAATTAATTTAGCATAAATAAACAATAGACCAAAGGTCTAATCTGTTTGAGTAATTCTGTGTTTAGGTAAAAAAGGGGAAATTAAACTAATCTCCATAGCAGACCAGTCAAATCTGTTCACTCTGTCATAATTAGACCATAGACCACTGCTGCTGTTTTCAGGCAGCCTAATCCAAATAAAAACAATTTAAGACTGCAGTTTTGTTTGAGCCCAGACTACTTCTGTGGAGGAGAAAGGACGTATTGGTTTCATTATTTTTTTTCTTTTTGTTCATTGTGGACTTGTTTTGCTTTTTTTCCACTGGGCATTATTTTGGTTTGAAACCAACATAACAGATCAACCAGATGAAAAACATTTTGTTCAGTTGTGGTTAAGGAGCTGGTGGGGACACTTACCGCATTGGTGACCTCTATTTCATAGACCCTCTGGAAGGAAGTGCGATCAAAGAAAACCAGCTTCCCATTTCCCTCTTCTTTCCTCACTGAGGTACCAGTTACAAGGAGCTTGTCATCAGGGCTAAAACAGCAGTCGGTCCTTGCAGGGAAAATGACATAGGGACAATATCATCGTTTCATTGTCCAAACATAATTTATAGTGATCAAGCAGATTGTAACTAAGATGACTGAGAAAATGTCTCACATTGCAAAGTAGTTGGTCAGTCCAGTAGCGACGTTCACAGGCTTCTTGAAATTGCGTATATCCCACGTCTTCAGAGTGTCGTCACCTTAAAAATAGATGAAGACGTCAGGGACACTGTAAATTGTGTGATTTACTTTAGAGAAAGTCACCACAGTGGAACGGTTTTAAAGGTTATTTACTTTGCCAGAGCCGAGTAAATACTGCCTTTTCTGACGGTACAACAACGCTGTAAGAGTTATCTTTCATTTACATTACAGAAATATGTTGAGTGAAAGACTCTTGCAAGAGTTATTCCTGTTTGTCTTTGTGTTAGCAACCTCCTGACCAGATCACACACTGAGAAGAAACTTGTGTGTATAGATCTCTTGTGGGATTCTGTTTTATTGGGGGGTTTTATTGGTTCCTGTTTATTTGTGCACTTTGGAAGAGACAAGCTACGTCTCTGCTTGAATGCAAACTAAATGCAAACTAACTGCTGGTGGTGTCATTTGGGGGGAGCAATTAGATATTTTTCATACCTCCACGGGAAGCAAGAGTCATGCCATCATAGGAGAAGGAGAGGCAGGAGGTGTCTGATCCTGGAATGTGTGCTTGCCGACAGTGGAACTTTGTATGGACCTGAGAGGAAAAAAAAAGAAAACAATTTATTGACCACATCGATTTACACAGGATCTGATATAGTTTATGGTTTAGCGGTGATGTGTAACATAACTACAGCTGTTGAATCACGTCCTAGTTAAACAACAACAAAACAGCTATTAAACCCTGACGTAAGAACAAGCAGTGAAAAGGTCAAATTAAATTTAAATGTCATTTCATTGTTCCAGCACATGCACATGGTCTGTGTGTGAAAGTGAAAGCACAACTAGTAAAACATAGAAATACTTGAGCAAATACGGGATTGAGTTAGTTTATTTTTAAAGTGTTGATATGTATTACAGGTGTAACTGACCTTTGATTACAAAACAAAATGAATAAATAGTGCAGTCCTGGCTCTCTTTGCCTTTCCATAAACAAGCTGCCTTCGACATTACAGCTTCTCAATATTAATGAGTTCCTATAATCTGCTGATGTAGTTCAGTATGAAACTGTCAATGCTCTGCCTCAGTAGCTGATGCTTCAGTCTGTTACTGCACAAACAGAAAGACCTTTTCATTCCATGTCTTCAAAACAAGACACAGTTTCCATTTCTTCCATGAACACCATATTTTTATTTAACTAGGAGGCCCACCACAGCTTATAACTTAATATATTATAACAATCTAATACCAGCAACTTTACACAATGTTACCACCACACTCTTCAGGTAGACTACAAGACCACAGAGATTTATCTTGGCAGACTCGGGTGCCTGTCTAACAGATGGTATTTTGATTTTTCCTTTGCTTCTATCTGAACTAGTATTTTAATGTTCCTACAGTTTTACCAGCCAGTAATGCACACAAGACAACTCTTTTTAACTGCTGCCCTTGGCTAACAATTTTGATTTATTGTTGTTACCCATCTTAAACAAGAGTTTTTGACACAAGTGACAAATATATTAATGTTTCATATCAAAGTATACTTGTATTTATGACTACTTAGTTGCATTTTGATTGATCTATAACTGAAAGAAAATTAT
>JAPZDV010000011.1:12347499-12390221 GCA_029814665.1 Acanthurus lineatus | reverse complement strand
ATTAATGTTTCATATCAAAGTATACTTGTATTTATTACTACTTAGTTGCATTTTTATTGATCTATAACTGAAAGAAAATTATTTTGCAGCTCTTTTGATTTCACTTTTTCTAACAAATAGAGTCCAGATGTCCCTGAGTCTAGCTTTTCAGATGTACTGATTAGTTGCTTTTTTTGACATATTTGATAGTAAACTAAAAACTTTGGGATTTCGACTTTGAGTTGGACAAAACAAGAAACTTTAAGATATCACCTGAGGCTTTGTTACAGGCAGTTTTTGTTATTTTCTGACATTTTACAGTCCAAACAATAAATTGACTAATTGAGAAAATAATCAGTAGGTAAACAGATGGAAATAATCCTTAACTTGAGGCCATAAATATGGGTTAATGTGATTCTGAAGCAGTGGCGGCACAAACCCAACACATGACGTAGCCGCTTACAATGGAAAAAGAGGCAGTTGGCACACTGACTATTACAGCTTCAAGGTCTTCTTCAGGCTAATTGTGTCTTTAATTCTTCCCTCGTGACTATCTGCCCAGCACGCTACTGTATCTGAGAATATGAGCTTACTCAACTTGGCTGTGATGATCAGCATGTATGTGAAAACCAAGTAGGCTAAGTGACATTTCACTTGAGGGTCATTGTATGAGAGGTGAGAACAGACTTATTACAAAGGCTGGAAGGAGCAGAATCTCACCTTTGTAGTTGATGAGGTAAAAAACAGACGATTTGTTTTGAACTGTTGCTGGAGAAAAGGGGAGCACTGGTGGCATTTTAAGGACAATTTGGAAACCATGAGTAATTTCCATACATGGAGTTAAAAAGTCATCCAAAATATTCCTAATTAATTCCAGCTACCGCAAACAGAAGCATTTTAATGTCTCGTCTAAACAGCTGTTTCCAAGATGGCCAGTCATTCCACGAACTTTCTCTGTGCTCACTCTGAGCAGGTAGTTAACTACTGAAATGCATGGGGTGTGCGCCAAGTTCTGCAACTCCAGTCTGGAAATAACCCAGCTCCCTCCCAGACACACACACCATGATTCTCTCTATCTTTCTTAAACATACACACAAAGGAAAGGCAAGAAGAAAAGCTCTCTAAAAGCACACAGCCACAAAAAATGTGGACAATGAAAAGGGCTGAATAAAGAGATAACCAATTAACAAATACAACAGCGTTGAAAGTCATGTTCCTCTGGCTAACCATAAGTTTTAACTCTGCAACTGTGCAAGCAATTAAGGATGCAAAAGCTAATATTTTTACTGTCAATTAATCTGAAAGTTCTTCATTCACAGTTTTTAAGAGTTTGTGGTGACGTATTTAAATTACGTGTTTTGTCTGGTCAACAGTTCAAAAACTGATGATGACATGCACATAAAGGTATAACTAGTAAATGTTTAACTTTTATTCTTGATAAATAACTTGGACACCTAAATGATTATCAAAACTGTTGTTGATTTATTCTCTTTAGGTAAACAAATAATCAACTGTTTAAGCCTATAAGGCCTTGTTGTCTGTCTCAGTTCCTCAGTTATACCTGGACTCGGTGCAGTCAGATTACAGAGATCGATCATTAAAAAGACGGTGGTGAAGCAATAGTCTGGGAAGGAGGCTTGCTAACTCTCAAACAAACATAACCTTGGTTTGCACAGCTACATTTTCATTAATTTTAAACGGAATGCAAATAAATCAAAGAAAAGGGAATTGCGGCAATACAGGCTTTTCACTCGGAAAGAAAGGAATTTAAAGTGAGCACAGAGTGTGGAAGACAGATAAGATAGAGACATGCTGGCAAAAAGAGCAGGAGAGAGTGGAGTGAGAGTGAGGTGAATGAGTGATGTGTCCTTATGATACAAGACGGAAACGAGGCCATACTTAACTTCCAAAGCAAACGGAGGGAAGTTATTAACTTGGAAGAGACAGATAACACTGTTACCTTGAACTGTAGATAACATGGCCATTTAGCCTCTGTAGTCTCTCCAGGGATAATTTTCTGCTTCCCATCATCATTTTACTCATGTATTACCTTTGACTCAAATCCATTCTCCTCATTTGTTATCTTAGATTATCTGCCTTTTCTTTTATTCGCTGCACTGAAATTGACTTGGTTGGGAAATAAAAGTCAAGAGGTCAATTCAATATAAAAACTACATTTTCTAATCTCGCAGCAGTGTAGAACAGCTCGGCCACACGCTATATCTGGCCTACTAAACAGCAGCTAAAGCATAATGTGAAAGGCTTAAACCCAGTCAAACTTTACTGTGAGGGTGCACAGTGACAGGCTGAGCTTTGAGAGTCGACTACTTTATTTGATCAGCCAAAAACAAAGACACCAGGGGCCCCGCTGCAGTCATGCAATCACATTGACCCCTGCACCACATGTTTTATATGCATATGAACAATGGGATGTCCAAACATACAATATTTTCATTCATGTAATTGCGAGCACATCTATGCATAGAAGACAGAAAAGGGTTGCGTTGGGTCAGCAGACTCTGAGCAGGAGGGTACGCTAACGAACCCTTTTCCTGTAATTATCTCGTCTTGTGGTCTGTTGACTGAAGCTAAACGGCATATTAATAATAACATGTCTAATTGGGGATGATGGTCCAGTTGTCAGAGAGATGCAGAGCTGCATTGTGAAAATATGTGGCACCAAACATGTAGAAATTCCACAATGAATAAACAGCAAGGAGAAGATGATGAAATCTGCTTTACGTTACTCAAGAGAAAACTGTTGACATATGCTTGTTTTTTTAAACATAACCACCGAAGGAATGTTTTCAGTATAGCTGTAGGTTTTCTGAGGTCAGCTAGTAAAAAAAAAAGTTATGAGCTCTTGTTCAGCCTGTGATGAGTCATTCCACAAACTGTTTTTTCCTCCTTTTTTCATCTTATGCCTTTCTTTTCAAGATTAACACCATCTGCTGTTTGAACATGCTGTGTTTAACTCATTTTATGTTGTTATACCATGTTCAGTGTTTGTTTTTTTATACTAGAGTGTAATGATTTCTGCATGTCCATTTTCTGCATTTACAAATATTCTCTCATCCTACCAGACAAATAGGTGGAATCAAGAAAAATTACCCGTGTCCAGCTCTGAAGTTAAGCATAAAAAGAAAAGCAGAGACGAGGAAGCCAAAAAGGTTAGTAAGGACTACTGTAGCCTCACAAATACATGATATTCATTTTTATTATCTTGATTAATAACCTTCATCAGTCAGTAAAGAGCACTTTCAGTTGGTAGCTAGTGGTTATTCTAGCTGCTTATTGCAAACACACACCTACTCCTGCTATTTCTAGATCATTTACTTATGTTGTGAAAGCTTGAGTGTTTTTACTATCCTGATGTTGGCTTGCATTGGGAGATGCCATGGTGTTTGCTTCCTGTGATAATCTACACAGCCGGTTTGTGAAACCGGATTCCCGTACACTGTTTCAAACCTCTCTCACGCCTTGTGACATCCTCTGTAAACTGTGCCCTTCTCACTCGTCTAAACACACATCAGGCTAAACTGTCATGGTTTGATTCAGAGAGGCGATGTGACTATTTTACATATATGCCTTTCAAACAAGACTGTGCACACATAAAGTACACACATGCACACGTAAAGCACATTAATACACATATACTCTCATCATCAGCAGGTTGATAAATAGCTGAGGGAACACAGCATTGAATTACATCCTCAGCAGACTATGATAACAATCTATTACATGGCCAACTGTTCCTAACCACACTATAGGATTATCAATGTATAAATAATACCAGTTCTCCTTACTAACATACAATCGCACACCTAAAAGACCCGATGATGCCTACTGTGCAGTCAGTTGACATCTCTCTCTGACCTCTGCTACTTTCTGAGGATCGAGTGGCCAAACCGCACAAGTCCTGAACAGCTGCTATGATCTTTCATGGAAATCAACAAGTGGTGATGGTGAAGCTGTGTGTATGTGTGCATGTGTGTATGAGTGTGTGTTAGAGGATCACACTGGTGTGAGTGTCCACTAAATCTAAAAGTGTGTCTCATTAAAGTCTCACTTTGTACATGTTGTTTCAAGTGGTTGTTCAGTATTAAAACAAGGAACTGGCACAACCGTGAAAGTTGTTACATTCATAAAAATGCTTCTTTTGAATGTAGTTTAGTGACTGTCCCCACATGTAAAAAGGTCAAAGGAGGGGGGATCAGGCCTTGGGGCTGTGATGGAAATCATGGCCAAGATCCTCCTTTCCAATCAGATCCTCCACCGTCATCTATCATTTTTACTTAAAGGGACTTAGAAGCCCCCCTCCAGATTGATGATTTTTTTTCACATGATTTTTATTCAAAACTGCTTTTCTACAAAAAAAGTAAGGCTCTGGAAAGTGGCTGGAGGCATGTCTACTCTTTCTTCCTCACTGAAAATATATGTATCTATCAATCACAGTCCTTAGGTTGACTGGTAGGAGAGATGTGCATATCAGGGTGGCTATCAGGAAGAAACACTGGAGGAAATCATTCATTGGCTCCATCTTTGAAACTCAGACTGAAGCACAAACATGTATGGTATTCAGATGAAGAGTCTCTTGTACACCAAAATCGCCAACTAGAGGATGTATCCGAATGGTAAGTGTAGAGAGCCTCTTTTATTTATGTTGTTTGGAAGCTTCTTGGCTTGTAACTGGCAGTGAATGACACAGCGTAAGCTCTTGTGCTTAATCAAACTGTCACTCTTTGTAGTGATACATCCGTTTGAGGTTTCATGCTTTTTGCCTCTTTTTGAAGAGCGCAGACATCTATTTCTTTCAGTAGAAGAATTTGAAAACACTTCTTTGATGACAAACTTTTCACTAATAAAAATCAATATAGCCAAGGTTCTACATTGTAGTTGATATTGTAATAAGAAAATACATGTTTTTGTGTGGCAGGGGGCTTAAAGTAGTTTTTCTGTGATTTTTCTAATCTTCCACGTGACCCACCAAGTTTATGGGATACTATGTGGAGTCGTAGCATTCTGTTGAGGGTCCTACCTGTAAATTATGTGCTGGCCAGCAGTGGTAGTCAAATTATGCCAGGAACGATAAACTGTGTGACTGGAATAAAAACAGGATTCTGAGTGGAGAAAGAGAGCCTGAAATCAAAAAGTCAAAAACTTGGAAACCTCTCACTCATAGTAAAGGTTCCATTGGGGTAAAAAAAACAAAATAGCAAATGCAGAAAAGTGAAAGTTTGCCATGTATTCTCATGATAACACTCCCCAACTGAGCAGTTCATCAAAACCTACTCTTTTGGGGTCACACTTTGAAGTCTGGAAACATGCAAGTCCACCAATGACATCATAGCATTCCCGAGGTCTCTGCGGCAATGTTTTTGAAGGAAGGCCTGCACCCCTCAATGCACAAACTCTCACAGAGTCCACATTACCTGGCAACCATTTAAATGCAGCCTTGCAAATCTGGCTCCGACCCCTCTGGTCTGAGAATGAGCATGCAATCACTCTCTGTGGCAGTTCACTAAAAGAGACCTACTTGACTCCACCATCATAGGATCAATCAACTCATGTCAGGGTTCAAGAGCACAATGTGTCATCCTCAATAGCTTCTCCTCAGGCTGAGCTCTATAGGTCGTGTACATGATTGATCGTGATTGATCTGCCTGCATTTTCTGGCTATGAGTAATAGCGATATAACAGGAGATAGGTTTCCTTTGAGTGGGGGAGGGAGCAGTAATAAAAGCATCGCGAGGTCAACTCCTTTTTAGGCTTGTGGCTGAATTCGAGGCAGCAGCACAGGTTGCTGATTAGGGCAGAGGGCACCAACTAAATTCTTGAGCCATTCAGACAGGACAGGCTCCAGTGGTCAGGCAACAGACATGACTATTGTAAGCTGCTATGGGACGCAGGGTAAATATTTAGCTTGGAGAAAGAGGGGTAATAAATTTGGAGAGCTTTAACCCAATCGCTCACAGCCATCTGCTATCAGCAGTCCAGGGGTGGGATGATGAGTGGGGGAGAGGTGGGAGTCGATACATCATGGGCACATGGAAGCACAACAGCTTGTTCAAAAGTAAAGTCAGTACAACAAAAACAAATCTTCCATCTCATGTTAGTTTTGGTCATCCTGTGATTACAAAGTTGACTGTTACAGTAATTATCATGTAGCCTATTTCCCATTTGACTAATCTGGATAAGCCCCTCTGTCCAATCAAGCTTTCCTGACTCACTAATTACATCTTAATAATCACTGTCTCTATTCTCATATGAATAACAGAGGCATTGAACCCTGTCAACATATGGGGAAGGGGAGATGAAAAGATATGAAGTCGAACAAAAGTATTTGAGTAGAAATGTGCCAGTCATTGAGGGCAGAAAACCAACTACATGAGTTATACTTGATACTGGTTGTTTTGTAAAGTACTTAGCATCATCTGTTGGTCCATCCATTTTATGTCCTCCTAAAACACTTTATAGTGTTTTAGGATTCCCTGGTGAGTGACCTGGAAGCAGCGTATTTCTCACAAAGAGCTTGCCATAATGTAAGACAATACCAAACTGGAAAAGTGTCTGAAATATTTCATCTTTGAAAACAATGAATTATGAGTTCTGTGAGTTCCCTAAGTTCTCTTTTTAACAAAAATGTGCCTCTCTCCACTTCTTTTTACTCCTTCCATCTGTTTCTTTGGTGTGTGAACCAGCAAGTGAGCCATTAGCTGCCAAACTCTCTTTTTCACTCACTAACAGGAAACAACAACAACAAATCATTTTCTTTGGCTGACCATTAACTGATTATAGATGCATTGCAGTGACAGCTATCAAGAGGAGAGACTCATTGGTGGACATGCTTGCATGGGGTTAAGGTGTAACCATCAGAGGTAAAACATTTGGGAGCCCCAGAGGATCCATTTGATAAAAGATGTAGTAGATGTATTCTCCAGCCCTGAGTGGAAGTCATTTTTATCTACAGTGACAAGCTGTCCAATAACTCAAGAAAAAACAGCCAAATAAGTGGGAGAAAATCTATGTAGGAGCCAAGATTAACAATTGCCTCAACTATGTAAGTCTTGAAGAACGGAATGAACACTTTGATCACTTAATTGCCTAATTAACTAATGGTGGAAAAAGTATAGCAGGGAAATTGTGATTTGGCCTCCCAGCAACATTTATGTAACTCAATCATCCAACATTAGTTAATTCAGTTACATAATCAGCTATTCTGAGCGGTGCTATTGGCATGCTGATGTTAGCATAGCTCAAAGTGCTGTGCCTAAGTACAGCCTCACAGAGCCTCTTGTTTTTCCAGAGTTCTAATTGAATAAAAGGACCTCTGGCCAAAACTCACTGCCATGTACCTGGTTAATGCGATAACAGGGTCAATACAGGTCAGACAGGCTATTTAATAACATTCTCAACTAGTCACAGTTTGGATTAATGCATTTTAAAGTCAGATATTTTGAATTCTGGTCAGTGTTGGTCAGTGACTTGTTGACCTCTGGCTTCTGTGCCCTGTGACCAAATGACCCGAGTCTCATGACTTGGCACCCGAGGTCATAACAGAACAGATGTTCTGTGTTTACAACCTCTTGCACATTGTGGTGGTTTGCATGTGTGTGTGTGTTTTAAGACTCACACTGAGGTTCCTGTCCCAGATCTGGATGGTGCCATCCTGGCAGCCTGCTGCAATGAGCTTCCCATCACGGCTGTAGGTGCAGCATGTCGGGATGACCTTCTTCCCCTGGAAGGAGCGTGGTTTAAACAAAGACTTGTGCTTCTTCTCTGAGTTCAGGTCCCATGTGCGCACAGTACTGTGGACAGACGGAGAATGTAATTTAATGTCACTGGACCGTCATTAATCATTCATAAAATATCAGGGCTGTACAGAAGAGTGTGAAGCTTCATTTATAAAGTAGACATTTCAGTTCCAAATCAACATTTAAATGCTCTGCACACGTATTGCAGGGTTTTGAATATTGTGTGGGTTGGACAGGCAGAGCAGGGGGACAGATGCCAGTAGACAGCTGCTGATGCCAAGAGGAGCTTAGGTGGAGAGAGCTAGGGGCAGACCAGAGCTCCTGGAGGAGTAAACACAAAAAAGTCATGCTGCATTCTGCTCTTATCCAAAGCCTTTACTGGTGGGAGGAGAGCTCCGAGTTTAGTTTTTAAAACTTGGGCCTAAAAAGGGGCTTTATCTTCATTTCAACAAGTTGCAGCCGTGGGCCTTGGAGTACAGACCCATACTATCATTAGTGGTTAAATGCTGAGGAAATTTACTTCACTTTAAAACCATAAAGATGGAAGGGGAGAAAAAAGAAAAGAATGGAAGAAATAAAAACTGAAAGATCCACAGTGCTGAGTTCAGTCAGAGGCTGAACTAAAAACAAACACACACAGAATAACTCACCCTCTGTGCCTTTAGTTTCTCACTAAGTTATAGCTAATAAAGAATTTCTGGCTGTTTGAGGCAAATACACACAAGTTTGTGAGAGTAACACTAGATGAAAAATTCGCTGTGTGCGTGTGTCTGTGTGTGTCATGATAAATCATTTATATTAGTCTTCTTGTTACTTAATCATCTCTCTTAAAATAAGATCAACATGATGAAGTTACTCTAAAAGCCCTTGGATTCCTAAAGCATGCAAATTATTTAGGCTGGCCAAAGCTGTTGTAAGTATTTCCCCATACTTTGAATTTCAAAGTGGAGTGGACAATGATCTGAGAAAAACAAGTTGTGTCAGTTGAGCATTTTCGGCTTTGACCTTGTTGGAATGAGCTAATGTCTAGACCAGGTCCAAGCAAGGGACGTTGCACACAACCTCTGCCTAGCAAACCTACTTCACTCATCTTTTCATTGAACTACTTCCACACCTTTAGGGCTTTTGTAAAACCCAATAAGTGCATGAGAGAGGCAAAAAAGGTTAAAAAACAAATAAGAAAACAAAATTGATGACAAAGAGGACAAACTAAGGGCCCACAAACACTGCAAGCCCTGCAAGGACCTCCAAAGCCTTAAACTGTCACATTTATTTATTGAACTACCTGACTACACACAAAAATGTTAGCCAACCTCTCACAAACCCACACCAACACTCATGCCAGACAGAGCATGTCCAAATGTGTCTGTGACCCACTGCTTGCTTTAGTGAGCATTATGACCCTTGGGCCATGAGGTCAGCAGAAGAGTATAAACACACAGGCAGAGCTGCTACTAACAGCCAGGCAAGGATTCCTCCGTGGCCGGCTACAAAGTCACAGACACACACACACTCAACCATGTTTGGATAAGTCTAACTATGTGATACAAATGCCAGCTGAAGACATATGGTTTGAGTAAGAACTGGCGAGGGTCAAATAAAACTCTATTTGATGCATAGTTGTGTTTAAATCCGTATAAACCAAAGCTGTTAATAAATCATATGATCCCTTGCTGGAGAAAAAAAAATGCAAAAAGCCACGTTCAAAAATAAGTTGCCTGGTAAAGCCTGCAGACTACCGCACTGCCCCAATGTTAGGGGTTTTTTTCAGTAGCATGGATGCCCAAACTCAGTTTACATACTTCTGGAGGTGACCAATATACCTAAGCAATATCAATATTGTGATTTGAGACCTCAATATTGTCTTAGATTTTAGCTGTTTTTTTATTGCATATTATTTATTGTATGGTAAAAGTGTTGAATTTTCTGATTTTAAAGGCTGCATAAAATTAAGATGTTTTAATTTTATGAACTTAACAAACTGTTCTTTCTATTCTCATGCTTGCCTTTACCCACTAAGCCATTACACCCACATTACTCGTGATTATTGATCTCATTTATAAATCTCTTTGTTTTTATATTGTTTGAGAAAGCAGCCATTGCACCCCTACAATTTTGCTGCAGTATCGATAATGAGGTAGTTGTCAAAAAATATTCTTTCATTAAATTTTTTTATTTTGTCCATATTTCCAAGCCCCATTAGCCCCCCTAAAAAATATTTTAGTGGTTGCATGTAGCCCCTTTTGATGCCATGCATGCGAGATGCTATTATTTGCATTCCATTAATCTTTCTATACCATTTGCTCGAGGCATGTGAGTTGAGTTGAGTGAGTGTGAGTTGCTAGATTTACTAGCCCAAACTTCAGTTTCCCTGGGCAATCAGGCAAGCCTTAGCATCGAGCCATGCTGCATTATACAGTTAAGTGTTTGTATGAGCGGAAACACATGTGCATGTATGAGAGTGAATGTGAAAGAGTGAGGGCCACTGACTGGATGACAAACTGGTCCACCTGCTGCCTCATACAGACATCTCAATTTTGTTTACAGAAGACCGTAGGCGTCTGTCAAGCCAATAAAGACAACATAACCTTTCGCGTAGCACACAAAACCTGGAATGCTATTTATTGTAAGGGCTCTTTCCAAAACATGGCAGTGCTGTCTGTCTATGGGACAGAGCAGAGAGGCTGAAGCCCACCAGTGTTGAGCCAACCATGAGTACAGGCCCAAGACTGCACACCCTCACTTGTCAGGAGCGAGACACAAAGCAGGGCAGGGAAAGGCAAACTCTCAGCTCTAATATGTGGTGCTGTAGAATTGCTAAGTGTTAAAACTTTCCGTCCCCCATTAGAGTAACAAAGATCAAAAGAAGTAATAATAAAAATGAACTGCAGCTTCACATAATTAAAGGTGCGCCTTTTGTTCCAGAGGGCAACATCTGGGGCAGTGTCAAACCTTCTTCTCTCAGAGGAGGTGTTTGTTGTGGGAAAGTAATAACAAAGAAAGAATATGTCAAAATATTCACATACAGCATGAAAAAAACCACACCAGACACATTTGAGGGCAATACCTTCACCTGTTCCTCCTCCCAGTAATCCTGTTTTCCCTTCAATCAGCAGCTTCCTTTTCCCACACTAACGCTTCAGAGACAAAGGGGTGAATGGAATAAATTGAGACCCATATACCCTCACTCATGCATGTGCACTTTATGGGGTTGCACAGTCATTCACACATCAACTGAGGAGTGACAACCCACCAGGCCCCAGATTTTATCTGTCTGTCAGGTTATAGGCCTCGTGTGGGTGATGGTTGCTAGGGATCACTTTTCCTAGATGATGAGATAAGGAAGGGAATGGGAAAAGTCAGGCGTATGTCTTGTATAAGATTGTTTGTTGATCGGATTCCGGTGATGGGATAGGCTGTGCTGCCTGATGGCCGGTTGACTGACTAACTGGGGCTCGGGTATGAGAAAGGCGGATTAGGGGGGGAAGATGCTCCATCTTGCATCGCAGCTGAAGAAGATAAAGTGGGGGAACAAAACAGAAGGCTTTGGGAGCAGGCTTACACTCAGCTTCACTCAAGCAAGGAACAAAAAGAAGTAACACTCTGGTCCAAGCACAATCCACTACACTATTAAATCCACAACGAGGTACTGATTCAAGTAAAATCACAGCATCATTAGTATGACTCCAACAATGAAAAATAGCCTGAAAAAGACCTTAGCCAGGCAGGTGTGACTACACATTACAGGTACAAAGCACCTGATTCTAGCTAAAGAAGTCATGACAGCTCTTCAGATTTAATCAGGCAATCTGGTTGATAAGAGGCTTTCTCACCTCGATCCCAAAAGGAAGTGGCCTTTTATTTAGTTAAAATAAAGAAAGAACAGAGGGGAAAAGAACAGAAAAAACAAATACTGAATTCACAGACGAAAGAACTAGAGGTCAGAAAGTCAGCCATGACTGGAAATTGAACAAAAAGGATAAATGCACTCTTTAAAAGGTATGGTATGTGCGTTCTTGGGCAGGATATGGAACACTTGCAGTGTAAGGCGGGCAACAACTGGAGACGAGCTGGACTGTGGATGAACCTGATGTGTTAAACTGTCTGAATCGCCCCAACTTGCTCACACATAATATGTAATGTCTGTCCTCACTTTTAATCCTTGTCCTACCAAGCAGATCATGCTTGGTAACTCCACAGTAATGCCCTCTCCAGTATAATAAAACAAACTAAGCTATCACAAATACAGACTTACACAAAGCTAAATATAACACATGAACCTACTCCCATAAAAAGAACACAGATTTCCAAGCAGATCTTACTTCAGTTCTGTGCAACTTTCTATTTTTGTGGATGTTCCCCAGTGACAATTACTACATATGTCGCATATATCACATTATGTGTTTTGTTTTGAGTGCACCACAAAGACAAATAGTTTGTTTCTCAATAGTGAAAGGACCTGCCATGTTGTCCTCTGGGTCCTCCTTGCATACTGCTCCAACACATCCAAATCCAGCTGCAGCCCTGACAGCAGGCCAGTGCAAAGGGAATCCCTGGCATTCAAACCTCCTGGAAACATTTCTCAAATTGTGTGTATTTGTGTGTGTGCACATGCACAAGTGTGTCTCAAGACTCAACAGAAGTAACATGTGGTCCCAATTAGAAAGTCGCCGTTTGTCCTATCCTCTGCTCCAGTGGCTGAAATTTCAGTCACAAAAAGAACATAACATGAATTTTTGATCGTTCTCTTGCGGTGCTATAAAACGACAAAATAAAAACCAAGCCTTGAAGCCAAGATTGCAAAGTTTTCCACAGTTTTTGTTACAGTTTGTTAACAATTCTGCAGTATGCTGTACTGTTTGTTAACTAATAACAGAATTTATTTAAGAAATTTTAAGCAACTACTGTTCAGCATTTTTTTATGACAAAAGGCAGCAGCCATATTTTTAGTTTAGTTCAAACTCAATCCTTTCCAAAGAAATACTTTCACTGGGAGTAAACTCAGCACATGCTGCTTTCTCTTTCTGAGAAATAAATCTGCAGTTTTCAAACAGGTGTTCAGCCTTTCAGCAGAGACTCCGTTAAAGTGGCTCAGTGCTTAATACGTATTTGGCCCCCATGGATTGAGCATGAATAATGCTGGAAAACATTATACCATTTTACAATCGCATAGCTCTTTAACAGAATGACAGAATTATTAAAGTCCGAATGGAAATGCTTTTCACTGACGGACTCGAGCCACACAGACCCGCGGAAGCCTCCATTCAACCCTCAGTGTGCAAGAACAATCAGTGCCACCCTGCTGCTGCTTTATGATGCTTCTTCAGTACCTCCCTCTCATCCACTTCCTCCCAGAGGGAAAAAAATCTGGGTAAATGAAATCATTCAAAAGCTGTGAGGCAGTTTTTATGAATAAGATTCCATGCAACTAGGAGGGGCCTTCAATTAAAGCGGGCGGTTCAGTGAACATGCTTAATATCCTATTCAAACAAACACAACAAAGACTCTCTAACTATGCTGACACAGAAAGAAAGACAGAAAATCTAGGTGTTGGTCTAATGTTTAAGCAGATACAGCCAGTAGTAGACACCCACTGGTACTATTGGCCAACTGCTGGTCCATTTCCAAGAGGCCCACCAACTACACTATGGCCTCTGCAGACTCTAAAGCAGTTCAAAGGATGGTGCTATGTGGAGGGAGCAGCACACATCATAAGGTGGGGATGAGAAAAGAAAAAAAGAAACATTGTTTGATGGTCCCTGAATAATGACTGAAGCATTACTGATGCAGCTCAATGGGGATAAGCAAGAGCCGCCCACCACAACAGAGTTTAATGGGCTGTATATCCTGTCAATCAAGCAGACACACAAACACAAACATTTTTGCTTGTTCTTTCCAAATCCCAGCTAATACTCATACAAATGAATAACAACTTTGTTAAAGAATTCGGTGCCTAAAGTTTCTTTATGTTCTCTGTGCTGATTGAAATCCAGAACCTCCTTGTATCTGGATGGAATCAGCAGTCGCCTGGTTGCTTTTTGTCTAATTTAATGTAACCAGATGATCTCGGGTTATCCTTTTAAAGATGCTAAAGCTTTCTAAGGTTTAAAAAAACAAACACAAATCTACTGGATATAAAGGAAAATAAGGAGTACAGAAAGATGGACCAAGTAATGTGATCTGTATTTTTGGCACCTGTTAAAGTCCTTGCAGCTACAATCTGTTTGCTTTGGAAAAATGAGAGGCACTACTGACTGACAGAGTGGGAGGTTTGAGGGGTTCAACCAAAAAAGTAAAGTACAGCACTTAATCGCCAAGTAGGCCCCTAGGTTGCACTGCAAATGACTAATGTGATGATAAATAAAAGTGCAATATAGGAGATTTGACACAGGGTTAGATGGACAGCTTCTTTCATCTGTAAATCACCAATGCAGTCCCTCCCTCTCTTTCCTCACTTCGTCACTGCCTCTTTCCATCTCTCAGGTTGCTGCGCTGACCTGCTCTGCTGCTGCGAACTGACTCCCATGCAGCTGCTCTGCCTGTGAATGGTTCCCTGTGCGCTCCTCTCTGCTGTTCTCCTCCGAGCTGGCCAGGGGCAACACCCAGTGCTAACGTGCCAAGGGAGGATTTCCAGAGCCTCAATAAGAGCTAAATAAACCAGCCTCCACATCTGGGAGAGCAGTAACACTGGTAAACACTGGGTCGCGGCCTGCCCACAAAGCCAGGCCCTTGTTTTCACTTAATGATGATAGCCTTGGGTTTCTGCACTGCTGCCTGTCACACTCACTTAGACTCATCGCTGCGGTCTCACTCAAAGTCACATGTATTCAGTCCTAAATACTCACTCACACCTTTACAGGGTAAAGGGTAACAGCTTCTGTAGTCATACAGGGCTATTGTATTTGAGGATGCAGCTAAATCTATGTTTTCTGGTGCAGAAAGAGAATAAATGCATGTATCTTATCTTATTATGTATGGCAGTGTTTCCTTGGTTCAAATCAGCGCTTATAAATAAAAAAGGTCTGCTTTTGGACTACATCCAGTATAAAATGTGCCATGTGTCTATGCACAGCTGTGAGGCCAGGCTACCGTTACCAGAGGCATTATCTGGACTAGAGGACTCCCTGCTGGTGACACAGGACATGAAAGCAAAGAAAAGGCCTGGAACATTGCCTTAACATGACATACACTGGTTAGTTGCTCAGTGAGGAGGATTCTGAATAAATGCCATCAAAGTAATCATAATATTTATTGACTATTTACAGACTACTGAAAATGTTTTTCTGCACATCGAGGTATCATCATATTCAATAACTAAACTAAATCTTAAAAATTACAGCTGAAAAACAATAGATATGACAGGGTCAGAATTTCATGTAACAGTTGGCGATACCATCCCTGGACTTTGTAAATATTTATTAGTAATACTGAAATACTCTAATATGGGTACACAAACAAGTGTAAAATATTCCTGTAGATGTAGTGACTATTTTGGTGACTTTTTCCTGAAAATGTAACTGATTAGACTGTGATTGTCCAGGTGTACAATGTTAAACAAACTTATTACAAACACTTGTTTAAAACTCACCCATCATTGGAGCAGGTCATGAACTCTTCTTTTATCTTTGGATGCCAGCAGCCACTATTTAGCATCGCTGTGTGGCCCTGAACAGAGCAGAAAGTGAAAATTAACAAACTGTTCACTTTAAACAGGCACTAAATTGTTGCTTGCCAGATCCTGTGGCATGTTTCCAGTCGCTCTGAGGTGCAGCACACACCTGTTAGTCATGTGGTTTACTGTGGATTCACTCAGCAACATGTACATTCAAGGCAGCCACTTGCCCCCGTTTTCAAAATCATTTGACATTTACCAGAGACCAGCTGTAGGAACTGTAGCCGGTAAAAGCTGATGGAAACATAAAAGGGGAAAAGTTGCCAGGAGGAACCAATGAAGGTGAATTCATGAGGATGTATTTTATTTTACTGCTAACAAATTATGTGCGAAGACAGCTGTTGTTCTTCATTGTTGAATCTTGAGCCAAAACTGCAGCACAAAAGGTCCCCAGTTAATAATACCAAGGTTGCTGTTGTATTTCTTGTGATGATACATTTTCAGAGCTGTGTAGCTTGAACTGAATTGCAACTAAAAGGCTTTTATCCCATGAAAAAGTTCCTGGAAGTCACCAATTATGTTTCCTGATCTAAATTCATCCTAAACGGGTTTTCCGTCATGGAAAGGATCTTTTTCTAACCTTGACATCTGGCCTTCGCCTTACAACTGGGCCAGTGAAGCAGTGCAGCAGGCTGTGTCACAGCTTCAAACAGTGAACTCCTAGAAGAGTAACTTTCAGACATTTCCTCTGCTTTGGACGTCCTGTGGAGAATTACTCATAACAAATGACTTCAAAGTGGGTTAACCCAGTGAGAGGCCTCTCCGCTGCCAGGTCAGAGAGGAACACTTCAGTGTGCTGCAGAGAGGTTTCAGACATGACATACTGCTATTTGACAGGATGCTCAAGAAAGCAGAGCCTCGCATGAGCAGAAGTTGACCAAACGACATTGGTATGTGTGCATCAGGAAGAGAGGCCTGCCTGTTCACTGTCAAACACTTAAAGCACACCACATTAATAATCGATAAAAAAGGGAACTGACTAGGTCTTGCTGTTTAACAACTAAAAAGGACTAAAGACAAATTGCAAGGTTGTTAAATTTTATGGTTAAAATACACATCCACTGAAAGACAAGGTTAAAGCTCAATAGGCTCTGTATGGCTGTTTCCCTGCTCTGTGCAATGACATCAAAAAAGAAAGAATCATCCATCAGAGGAGCTTTTGCACCTAAAAAAAAATTATTCCACTTCCATTAGGATGATAAAATGCCAGTTGTTACAGAAAAATCGACCAATATTCATTCAAACAGTAATCAAAAGTAAAGCATGATTATGACAAACAGCTCCAAGAACAGAAACCTTTCTTATAATAAGAACTGACTGATTGGGGACAACACTGGCATGCCCATTTTGTTTCCACTGCAGTTGCATGAAGCATATGTAAAACAGGTTTCTGTATTTGCTTGGTTTAAGTGTAGAATGTTTGAATGGTCCATTAATCAAGTAGTTGAATGACTATAAATCAGCGTTAGTCAAAAAAGGAAACTGACATAAACTCAATTGGCAAAACCTTTGATAATCTAACTGATGATTCATCTAAGTTCAAGTAATTCATGAATCTAAAATGTCAAATATTCTCTGCCCTCAGCTACTCAGGTGCTATGACATCCTACCAGAGACAGCACACAGACTTATGTGAGGCGAATCTCTTCAACACAACAGGATGAGGTAGGAAGCAGGTAATTGTCTGTCAATGCAGGCAGAGCAGAAACAAGTACTCAATTATTACATGAGACACAGCTAATCGACTGGGACGTTATCAGCCAGCCAAATCGCATTGTCATTGAACCAAACTCTCCATCAGCTCCAGATGGGACTGAGCAGTACAAGAATGTAGGACGTCCAGGAAAACACTACTTGCAATCAACTGGGCCTTGACTTGTTCAAGTCATTCATATGGGAAGTATAAACCATGTCCAAATGCACTGCAGCTGGCACAGATGGCTGGTGACCACCAATACAGCTTCCTTAAACAGAGTAAAACCAAAACATGGGCACTTAATTAGGATCCTCCTTTGTAGATGTAGGTACAAGCAAGAGATGAACCACGACCATCCTGGAACCATGTGGTGTTCCTCTTTCCCCCCTGAGACTCTGGCTGGTCACACAGCACAGACCATTATCCTCACATACAAAAACAGACCAGCTCATGGCTACACCTTGATACTATTATGCATTGGCAGGATCTATCCAGAGAGCAAAAGATCAGAGCATCCAGCTTGTGTTTAGAGTTACCAGCAGTCACTCTTAGGCACGCTGCTGTTGCTATAGAAGTGAAAACATGAATATCTTTAACATCTGTAAAGCAGCTACAGTTGATATTTTTATAACAATATATGAAACAATGATGTGAAACCGAGTGACAACATTAGTTGGTTTGCTCTGATTGATGAACATGCAGAATATTATCACCTGTATCTGCAGCTCCCCTTGGCTTTGCAGAGCAACTTGTTTCTGCTGCCCCCAAGTGGTCAACAAATCTGTTATTGCTGGTTTAAGATTAATTCCACCTTTGGCATCACTTAACTCAGCAATCATACCGCTGTGCTCATCAAGATAAAAGCTTTGAAAGAACAATAAACACAAGCTTTAAACAGGTTTTAAAGAAATATCCTGGTTTGTCAAACTTATTTAGAAGAGAAAATTGAGTTGTGCTCAATTGTGCTTTTATCTTTAAATAAACTTGTCCAGAATCTGGTTACATTTTTGGCTTTTTTACAACCTGCCTAATAATGAGATTACTCATGTTCATTGCTATGTCAGACCTTGTTGCCATGTGGCTAGACCAGACAGCAATTACTTTAAGTCAGTACAATATTATCATGACCAACTGAAACAACAGCAAAAACTATGAGATCAAAAGTTCAAAAGAAATAAAAAGTTGCAAGAAACTCCAACTATATGTGAGCAACGCTTTACCTTAGTGTTTGCCATATCCACAATGTACTGGTCTCCTTTCATACACTCCATGACGTTGAAGCCATCACGGTCCAACACCTTGGCCTGTGCGTTGCCAGAGACTACCAGGATGACATCACCAGTGATGCTGTACTGCAGGGACTTGATCTGATGGCTTAGAAGAAAACACACAACACATACATACACACACATGAAACACACCTGAAGAGGACACTTGAGACAAGAAAGATACTTTTAGCATCTACCTCTGTGATGCTGATAATTCATGACAAGTGTTGCGATGCCTGTTTGAAAGCTGAAATTTTAAACCACTCCTTAAACAAAAAAAAATTTTGTAAAAAGAGTTTAATCCTCTAAAGGGTTTGGGAATAAAAACAAAAAATAAATACATGTAGCTATAGAAACAAGAAACAGCACATCTGATGTACATGTGATGGTTGGCCGCTTTGATCAACAACATGCAACACACACAAAGTCAAGCCGAGAAACGGAAGGAATGACATACTTTTTTAATTATAATGAAACACATTGAAAAAAATAAATATAACAAAAATATGTTTCTACACACATGTTTGACAGGAAGGTTTGAGAAGGGAAAAAAAAAACTTCATAACCATTTTTAGTGCTTTTTAGAATGAACTTGACTTTTATGGTTCAAGTTTTACACTGAATAACAGATATTGTTCAACAGTACCCTTAGTGCATACAATTTAAGAAATAAACAACTATCTGGACCATCTAATGCAGAATTAACACAGCAGGGGGTAAAAGAGCATCAACATCGTCATACACAAAGAAGTAGTTCCACTGCTGTAATTAAAGAGAGGTCAGCACAAATGCAGGTTTAATTTGGAGGCTTTTGCCTCTTCAAAGGCTGTTTATAGCACCATGTGCTCATTTTCCTCAATATTTTAGTTTGAAAGAAGCTTAAAATTTGCCTTTTTTGGGTCATGAGAGAGGAACAGTACAGACCTCAACAGCACAGGCTTCTATACGAAGCCTTGTTAGTAAACCAAACAGGCTAATGGATCACATTGTAATCAAATTAAATGTAGCGTACATTTCTGTTAATAAGCGGAGGCCTGCTTCAGCTCAGCCCACTGGTTCCCAAAACCAAAAAAGAATTTGATCTTTGATGATGGCCTTGATAAAACATAGAATAAACATGTGCAGACACACAAACACACACATATCTCAACCATCTGCTCCTGAAAGGCTCATTTTGAATGAAAAGAGAGGATGTCACAGAGTTAACATGAGGCTCAATTAAGCTCAACAAATCTGTGTGTTTGTGTATGTGTAGACTTTGGCACACAAAACAGCAGTGAATGCACTGGATGTTTGTATGAAACAAATTAAACACGTGTTAAGCAACTGTGTTGATGTTCCACGTTGTGTTCTCAGAAGTGGACTCACCATTCACAGGGCTGCAGGGATCGGAAGGCCTGCAGAGCCTGATCCATCCCAGCAAAATCCCAGAACCGCACATCATAATCATATCCACCGGTCACTAGACGGGCACCTGAGGGGTCTAAGCCAAGAGCTGATACCTGAGGAGACAATCACCTTGGTTACAACTAAAGAACATTATCTATATGCCTGTATAGCTTTAAAGACAACCAACTTAAGAAATCGTACAAACACCTTTGCACACCAGACTAAAGTTTGGACTACCCCTCTATCTATAGTTTGATTTTTTTTTATTATTTTCTACATTGTAAATAAGAACCGAAAACATCATTATTAAACCCATTAATACCTTTTTTTAAAAAGGTAAACCAGCTTTAAGGACCACCCCAGAAAAAGAAGATCAAGAGTCTGCTGCAAAAGAGGAGCTCATTACAGCTGCAAGCTTCAGAAAAGGACAATTAATGGCACCTGGGATTAAAGGCCGCAAAATTATACCCATGTGATAATGTGGGGATGCTTTGAGGTGGGCGGTTCAATTAAAATTTAAGACACACATTACCAGCATCACTACAATTCTACAGCGACATGCCTTCCCATCTTGTTAGTGCTTTATGGGACCACCATTTGTTTTAAATTGAACAATAACCCAAATTGCACCTTTACGCTATTTAAGGGCTAGACCTGGATGGAGAGTGTTTGAGAGCTTTGGATGAGTTCAGTCAAAGAATGAAGGAAAAGAAGCCAATAAGTGTGCACTATATATGTGAACTCCTTCAAGACATCATGAAACTGGCTGTGTGAATGCCAAGAGTGTGCAAAGCTGCCTTCAAAGCAAAAGGAGGCGGCTTTGAAGAACCTATAATACAAAACAAATTTTGCTTTGTTTACAGTTTTTTGCTGACTACATAAATCCATATGTGTTATTCCATAGTTCTCTACAATGTAGAAAACAATAAAAAAATAAAGAAAATACACTGACTGAGAAAGTTTGTCCAAACTTTGCTGGTACCATAAATAAAAACCAAATATTTAGTTTTTTTTGTGTAATAATCATATTAGTTAGATCTGTTTTAGAGTTCTGGATCTGGACACCAGATTGGCTCTTTTCTAAAAATAAAAAACTTACTTAAAGTTTACTTCTTTTCTCAATGCTACAACATATTGAATGAGACAGACTTGCTGCTCTTAATGCTGGAATTCAGCACAAAGTTTTGTAAGTTTTGTAACCTCAGCTGAAATCCAATAACTCCACTATCAGATGTTTCAGAGTGTGCATAAAGTCAATAAAATTTGGTGGTTATTACAAACCACTTATGATGGATAAAAACCTTCTTCTCTCCAACAAAAAGCCACTGAGTATATTTCCAAAAAGCCATATAAGGAACATTTCTAATCACTAAGTGCTGAAAAAGAGCTTCTTACTGTCTTGGTGCCATGCTGCAGAGTGATCTCATGAGTGTCTGGAATCTTCTTCACTGGATTCTAGGTTGGAAAGTTGAGATGAACATAAGGAAACAGTAAAAGACTGAAGAGAGCTGAATTAGGTGCGTAGTTATAGTGTAGCGCTTCATTCCAAGATTCAATTACACCTGACATTTTAACTTTAATAGGCTGTATGACTTAAAAGCCTTGAATTACAGTCATCGGCTATAAACGACTAACTGAGAACAGTTACGCTGTCAGATGTTAAAGGTTAAGATCTGAGCTATTTCCTGAGACATTTACATCCCCTACGTGACAGAGTGTGAATACCCTTAATGTGAAAACCAATCAGCTCTCTTTCCAGTAATGCTGTGTCTGCAGATGCTGATGTGGTTTAGGTAGCACAGACAATCTAGAATGAAATGACCTAAGGGATGCACACCTCTTAAGTAGCACCAGGTTGTAGTTGTGTGATCCTTTATAATGCAACACTAACCACTGATTATAGTTTCTTGTGCTGCCATCTTGTGGTGAAATCTCAAAAGCAACCACAGTACAGTATAGAACAAAAGGTGCCTTTATGTTTCTTTCTTTTCAAACACAGTGAGACTTGTTACAGGTGGAAAAACAGGTCATTATATTATTTCTGATGCCTGAATTCGATTTGTTTTAGTTTTTTTGAGAATTGTGCCATCTCTATACATCTGCTATACATGTTATAGCTATTTGGGACACTGAAACAAACCTCAGCCAATGTTAATGTCCTTAATAACAATTATGCTTTTCCTGTTTTGACAATTCAAACTGTCTGCTCAGAAAATCATCTATGTTAGGCAGCAGGAAGACAGACTGAATGTTGTCAACAGAATCAATAAAAACTCAAGAAAAGCAGGTGGTAAACCTATAGGAAATATTTCTTTATCTATGTGGATTTTCTACTTTTATGTGGGACATACATCATCGTCGTCTTGTGCCTCCCCTTCATTATCATCATCGTCATCACTGTGAGCCATGCTGCCTGAGTGACCCGGTGGCTGAGACAACCTTACTCGCTCATCTTCATCACCATCCTCAGCTGTATGTTGAGGAGGCAATGGAGGCCCAATAAGCTCTGAGTCCGAGTCTGAGTCTGAGTCACTGTCACTACTGCTCTCGCTCTCCTGTTTTCTGAAAAGAAAAAACAGAAATGTCAGTCAAAGTAATTAGTTTTATTACGCTTGAATAACGGACAAGAAACAAACCTCTGAGCAGGTGGCAGCCTGACCAATATAATATATTATTCACTCCAAAAATCAAGCAGCAAATTCCTGATTACCTGGAGGCAGCAGCTGCAGCTTTGTCTCTCTGAGAATGGACTGATGGCTTGACTGATTTGGAGCTCTCCCCTTCCTCCTCCATCTGACTATCATTCTGCCGCTCATCTACGAAAGCAACATTTAGAGTACAGTTACACACACCCCAGTGACATAAGACTACTCAAAAATAGTTCATCATTTTGGTAAACCTACCTAACGCACGCCTACTCCTTTCAATGGCCGTTCGACGGGTCTGTTCAAAAATGGCATCCAGGTCAAATGTGCGGGCTTTCTTACCTGGTGGGAACAAATGCAATTAACTTGACTGATCACTGACACAAACCACATTGTCAGTTTATCATACAAGAAGCATGTTTGCTGGATTGTACATACCAAACCCAGAGAATCCCATGACAGATGCCATGTCTCCATCCCCGCTCATCTTGCCTGATGCTGCAAAGAAGGCATGCCAATTGTTTGCCATAGGTTATTTTTTTAAAACTGCAATGACAATTTGCTTTTGACATGAATGCCCAAATGTGAGACAGCAACTCATTTTTTCTTTTAGGCAAAAAAATTTCAACCACAGATGACCCTCCAGTTACCCATGAGAGATCATTTGTTGAAGTGGAGGTTACTAGTTACCCTACATAGAGAAATGACAAGTTACTATGCATCACCTTGTGAAAGAAAAATATGCATATCAATATAAAGGGACCTGCGATACTAAAAATAGACAAGTTCAAGAACATAACAATAACGGTGAGCTAAAATTGGTCATAAGTCTCTTTGTAAGTTAAATCTAAGTCACATTGTTCGATACCGCAGACAAACATACAAATATCTCAACTGTGATTTTTTTTAACAAAATCCACCTGAATTGTCTGACAGACTTAAAAGATTCGCGTAGAGTATCTATGTTAGAAGTTTTTATATTTAGCCTTTGCTCCTGGCTAACAATAATTTTAGCTTAAATGAGACAAAATGATTAACACTGGTATAAAAACACCAGTTTTCTCTCGTTTGAAAGTCAGGTAAAGTTGCGACTAGCTAGAGCTACACTTTAATGGGTTCTAAAATTCTATGTTGGGAACAGGAAAACGTCATGAAAGAGAAGATAAGCTAACAATTAAGCTAGCACAACAGCACTGTTTTTATTTTCACTTACTAGCTAATTGTAGCTAGTTTACAAATGTCACACAAACCGGAAGTACCGCCCAGTATTTCAGCACATATATGTAAGTCGTGTAAACTTAATATGTAAAACTTGAGAATGTGTGAGAGCAAAAAGTTGCTACCTTTATCCACTTTGTTGGGGTCCATGTTTTTAAATGCGAATCCTACCTTTAACCTCCGGAAGTTCTTTCTTTCTTCTTCTTCTTCTTCTTCTTCTGTTGCGCTTGTTGTAGCATAGCTAACGCAGAGTCCTCCAAGTGTTCGTTCTAAATTATTTTTCGTTGGGGCTTGTTCATACCAGAGCAAAACTCGCTTAGTTACATAAAAATTAAGCACGTATTAAAAATTAAAAGAGAAAACTCAAGAAACTATTAATTATCTTACATTTAATATAGATGGGAATGTTTTAGTCTGTATTTGTGCTGAAATCTTAAAATATATCAGATATTGAAAACGTGGTTGTGCAATTCAGTGGGTTGCTCTCTTAGAACATATAGGAAAGACAGCAATGAAATGAAAGAAAACACTTAAATGTTTAAATCCAGATATTTAATACTCTGTACAAAAATAAATTAGAAATTTAATGAACTTTCTACACACACTCAAATGGTACAAACATAAATTTTCAAGAAGACATTATTACAAATGTCAGTGCAACAAATATTCTTTTAAAATTCATAAATGAATAACAAACTGATTACATCACATGTAATTACTGTTGGCCTTTACTAATAAAATGTACTTATTTTATGTTATTGCTGATCATGTCTAGTTTATCAAACAAATCTAACAATAATCACTTCAATGTAAGTTCAAAGGTTTGTGTTGTACAGATATATTCTTTAGGCACATACAATCTTTCAAGATTTTATTTCAGTTATTCATAATGTACATAAGTGTCAGTATGGGGTTGTTTGTCCTGTTTTTGAAACATTTGGGTTCAAGCTTCCTCTGCAGCCACCATCCTCTCGATGGCTGCCCAGTCTATTTTGCTGAGGGTGCTGCCAGTTCCAGACAGGTTGTCCAGCCAGTCCATGTCTGACACACCAGCTATGGCACCATTCCCCTGCTCATCCAGCTATTCAAGCAAAAAAGAATATGACAAATTTGTGAAACTTGACATGAAACCACTTCATACATCAACAAAAAAAAACTTCAAATTGAGTAAAATCTTTTGAGAGACTGAGAAGTTATTTTCCTGTTACAGTACTGACATTCCTCTAAAATATAGGCTAATATGCCATCACAAGGGTAATTCTTACTGTGTTAGACTCCTGTGGATCAAGAGGCCTATTTAATTCTGAGGTGGGTTCCCAAAGGTTTGCTTCCTCTCTCTCTTCCATTCTTGTCCGCGCCGTTGTGATACTCCTTCCTACAGCAGCTCCTTCTAAAGAACTTCTGCTCAGCCCAGTCATTCTCTGGTGCCCACCATGCCGCTCCTCTCTCTGGCTGACTGTCTGCAGTTTAGTGTGGCTCTTTGATTTAGTGAGCATGCCACGTCTGGTCACCTGAGACAGACGGTCCTTTGGCAGGCAGGTCACTGACACAAATTTAAAAACATTTATAAGTTTAGTAGAATTAATATTTTCGTTTTGACATTAGAGTGAAAACACATCTATATGCCATCACTGTAACTGAATATGATTATGATACCTGGTCTATGTAGTCCCAGCCTCCTGTGGTAATCCTCTGAATGCTGGTCCTGCATCTCAGCTGTCCACGGACGAAGTTGATGCTGAGTTTGTCCTAACTTAGGACTTCTTTTATTGTTCGCAGATAAACCATAAGCCCTGAGAAAAAGATCACCTCAGGTTTGGGTCTGTATACAATCTGATAATTGTGGAATAATCTATGAAATAATTAATGGTTTGTAAGAATTAAGTTGCATGAGATACCTGTGGGTGCCACTAGGGGGTGGAGCAGAGTTGGGTCGAGCTGTTAAAGGCATTTGTGAACAATCAGTCTGAAGCACTGAATATGTACTGAGTAGAGTTTGAGGATTGGTTTGAAAGTCACTGGCCAAATCAGCAGCTTCCTGGGTTCTCTGGTTGTATTGCTCCAGAAGCATGAACCTGTTCATTTAAATAGAAACAGTTATACACATGCATGTCTCTTGTGCACAAACAATAGAAACAGGTCCTGCACATACTTCTTTTTTTCCTCTCTGGTTCTCCAAATGCCTGCTCGATTCTTGGTTAGTGGTTTCTGTAGGGGAAAAGCCGGTAAATGATATTGTGGAAGTAATATTTTAAAAAAGACAACATAACAGAATATCTATAATAACAGAAAGGCAAACATATCTCACCACAGCTCCAGGGCTAGAAAAAGGTTTGTGTTCCCTCTCCCTCAGGCTCTCTCTGTGTTTTTGATAAACAGCCAGTCTTTCCCTCTGTTTCCTTCTCATCCAGATCCTCAGCTCTCTCCTCTCGTCCTCTGGAAGGACCCGTTTCTCTGACATCCAGCTACTTTGCTGCTGGTCCAGCCTGCTGAGGGTCACAATAGTTTTTGGTTCGGTGTTAATCAAAGCTGTTCAGGTAGTCGTTTCGACAGCACTGAATTCCAGCATGTACTATACCTTCTAGGGTGTGCAGTCTGTGAATTGGACAAATCCAGGTCAGTTGGAGACAAATATCCATCCCTGACCAACTCGTCTAAGATTTCTGCTGTATCAGATAACCCGGTCTGACCCAGATCCTCATCTTCCCATCTAGAGATGCACAGGCAGAGGATAGAGTATTGTGGAAAAGTAACAGTAAGGCAAGCACATCCATTGCAGTTGGTGTGACTTAAACCAAGGTTACAAAACTTCAGATTAAATTTTTCTTACATTGCAGATGCTCCAGATGCTCCAGATGCTTCAGCCAGCTGATCTTTAATTTCTGTTGAAGAACAACAAACACTGAAACAAATGAAATCATATTTTCTAACAATATGACTCTTCTGTAAAAGTAGCCATGTATGGGACTAAACAAAAATGATGCCTTCTAAATCATCATTCTCTAAATAAACCATTTAAGATTACTTAAACAATGCATCACTTAATCTGAGTCCACAGAAAATCTGGGCATCTTTTGGTAAAAACTATAAATATACTGCTTCATTGATTCTTCAGAAGTATTAGCCAGGCCATAATTAACGCCTACATTGCTTAAACCTTTAACACCCTATTTTGCTCCCTATCCATTAACTTTTTTGCCATTATGCTAGTTTTTTGTTAGAGAATATTTTCATGAGATATATGATCAAATTGCATATTTACTTGGAGGGGTGTGAAGATTGGAAGGACCAGCATCATGATTATGAGAGGAAGAGGAACGAAGAAAAGATGGCTTCCTTTCTGACGTGCAGGAGTCCTTATTAACCACATATTGTTTTTCCCGATTTTCATCATCTTCTTCAAAGGCACTTGGTTCAGTTAAAGTGTCAAGTTGAGGCATCCATGCTGCTCGTGACAGAGAGAGTACAACAGTCTTAATAACTGTTTCAAGGACTTGCACTGTAACAAACACCAATAATGTAATGAAGAGTTTTAGCACAGACCTTCCTGTGGCACAGACAATCTGACAGTTTTCTTTACTGCTGTCATAGTCTTCACATCAGGAGTCAAAACTGGTGAGAGCTTTTCAATAGTGTTCACCAGCTGCACAAAGACAAGACAGAGCAAGCAGGTAATAACATACATTAGTCAACCTTCAAAGCCAATTTGTAAGCTTGGGTGTCATTAACAAAGAGGAAAAATACAAAAACAACACGCTTATGTACCATTCTGGAGTTGGAAAAGTCCATCTCCAGATAGTCAGCAATGTTCTGTAGAGCAGCCAACTGAGTGTCCAGTTCTGACAGGTGAGAGTTGAACCAGACTGTAGGATATTTGGCTGAATGACCGTGAGGTCCAGCACTCTGGGTCTTAATGGCTTGACAGATTTCAGGGCCAGATGGATCAACCAAGTCTTGTGGGGTGATTCCCTCTTGATCCATACTGGATTCAATGTGGCTGGGGGACTGCAACTCCTCAGGGATATCTGGAGTGAACATAACAACTGATATTTTGACCAGAGTTTACTTTATCACATTCAGATTGTACTCTGCATTAAGAGATATCTGCTTTGAAATTTTATTTACAGACATATAAAGACCTGTGTGGGAGGTGGGTTTTGGGGGATCCTCTGAAATTGTGACAGTGGGTTGTGGATCAGCAGCAGCAGCAGCAGGACTTCTGATAACAGAACTCACAAGTACATGAGACTGAGCAGAAGTAGGTGAGGAGTGAATGGAAGGAGCATCTTGTGCTCCCGTGCTGTGACAGGGTGGTAAGTCCTGATGCAGAGCTTTGTCTTCCAGATCCAAGACACTTATGAACTTTTGGCAATCCAGATCCTGACAGGTAAAGAAAAGCAAATTTTAAAAATCCATTAATAAAGTAAAACCCAGCTAAAATCCCAGTTTCTTTTGATAAATAAGCCCCTTTTTGGCTCAGCACATGTAGCTGGCCTCTTACCAGATTCTTCTCTGGTCCCTGTGGGGTCTCCTCTGTGTCTTGAACAAGGCGCTTGTTGCAAAACTGCAGACTGCTTAAAGTTTGTGCTGGATGGAAAGAACACAGGCACAAACACTCAATGTCTAACTTTTCATTATATCAAGTTCAATTAAAAGCAGTGGATCTGCATTTAAAACGAACTTACATTGAGGGCTGATAGCAGGCACAGAGGCAGACACTGCTTTATCCACAAGTGTAGGAGGACAAGCTGCAAGAAAAACAATTAAGATCAGGGTTCAGAAAAACACGCGTTTTAAACAACTCCTCCATTTTCATGAAATGTGGGCAGAACAGAGAAATCGCTTAAAAGGATTTTCATTCCATTACAAGTACAAGCAACAACTTTTTAACAACATTACAACTCTGCAAACCCATTACAGGATTAACACTGTGTAAATGCCAACCTGCAGTCTAACTCACCTGGGTCTGTGTTTGTGAATACATCATGGCACTCTGGGGGTCTTTTACTAGTGGAAGCAAAAGTATGGAGTTCGGCTGAAGTGGACATGGCTTTATCCAATAATCTTTGACCAGTCAGGGAAGACTGGACACTGAGATCAAGGGACACTGAGATTTAATGAGAAAAACAACAGAGAAATAGATTTTAAAAAACAACGAACTCATGTTCTATTAAAGTGTTCCAAAGTGTTCTGTCAGAAGAAGAATGGTCTTACACTTAATTAAACGTAGGGCCAATGAATAAACTGCTTTAAATAAAGGAGTTTCAAAGGGCTCTTGTAGCAGATTTTATAATAGCCTTTTTTCTTTTGCTATTGTGGTTGGACAGAGGAGGCAATGAGAAACTTGATTAAACTGCAATTTAGAATATGAACAGTGCCAAGCTATTTAAAAAAAGTGCAATACTCCATCAGAATTGCTAGTTTTCATGGTTAAGTAACTACGGAAGCCACCACAGCTCAATTCTCTATGATGTCAAATTTTCTGAAACCTTCACACTTCATGCTTTTATTTGCCAGCTGTGTGAATGTGAGACAGGAAGCAATTTGTCTTTTTTTCAGTCTTTACACAACTATTCTGAACAACGGAGTGCAACACTATGAATGTCTTCAAGGAAAGACTGTCTGAAAATGTTAGTCAATATTAAACTGGATCACAGCAGTGTAAGTTGGTATGTTTTTGAAACTAACCATATGAAATGTCGGCATCTTGTTCAGGAGGGATCTCTTCTGCTGCTCCAGGCTCCTCATTTGCAGGCTCATTTGTTGGCTGTAGATTCAGTAGATTGAAAAAAAACAAACGGCAGTGGAATTACACCTAAACATTAGTAACAGCACAAAATACTTCTAATTAAAATTATCCCTACCTCTTGTGCAAGGATAATAGACTCATTCGGTCTGAATGTGACCTCTGTTTTTCTTTCTTTCTCCTGTCTCCTCTTCTGTCTATAAACAAAACACAGTGAGTAGAGTACAAATAATCAGCTTTTAAAAAAATCAATAATATTAACACTTAAATGCGATTGCCTCTTGCTGGAGTTAGAGCTGAGAGAAGCGGTTGCTCCTCTGGCACTTTGACTTGGTTTGTCTTCCCTGAGCAGCCGTGGTTGAGCCTCTTCAGCATTCTGCCTCCCGGTCAATGAACTTGTCACCTCTTCCATGGAGATGAGACGCGTCATTTGGGCCAAAGGAGCTGCCAGGGGCAACATCTGTGGTAGAGACAGATATCTGTTTATACAGTACATTGCAAAGACAAAGATTTGGTAGCTATTTTAAAATCTGGAAGAAATGGAGATATTGCTTGCCATTTTTGGTCCAGAGTCCATATGCAAAAGCTTGATCGCAGGCATTGTTCTGATCGGAGCTGTAAAGAGAGGAGCAGGCGTGGTGGCAGATGGTAATGTTAGCTTGGGGAATGTGACGTTGCTCTGTGGAGCGGGCTGATAGTGCAGCAAACGAAGGCCCTGCATTGGCGCGGGTGTGTGAGTTGGTAAAGCAGTAGCAAGTAGAGAGAACTCCTGCCCCCTGGATCTCCCTGATGTCTGAATGTTGGGATGAGTTGGATCGTGTATAGAATTAAAACTGAGTTTCCTTCTAGGAATCGAAGACACATTTCTTTTTTCCTCTTCCATCTTCTTTGGGATAAACTGGTCAGTGTTTTTAAACTTGTTTGGCTGTGATTCCACAAACTGGGGGTTTACTGAGTGCATCATCTGGGTTGGAGGATAGTGTGAGGCACTCTGCTGGGCTAACTGAGGGTGCTGGAGCTGAAGTAACTTCAGCCCCAAGACTTGAGGAGTAGACTCATTTTGTTTGGCATCATTAGAACGTGGTAACACAGGTGCACTGTGGCAGGTGTCAGTAGTGGCCAGAAGCCCCTGTGATGGAGGGATGAACCTCCTGTTCTCTCTTAAATGTACTTCTGGTGACACTGTCTGGACAGAGAGTGGCTGCATTTCCTGGAGAAAAAAACAAAACTGTGTTCAGTTTTCAGCATGATTTAAATAGTGTTTACATAGGAGGATATTGTGTCAGAACTTAACAGACAACTGAGCAAATACCTGAAAATTCGCATCTTCACCATCAACAGCAGAGGGTGGATTTGTGGAGGTGTGATGCTGGCCGCCTGTTTGATAGGTTTTCCCTGAGCCCTGTCTGGCAGGCTGATCTGCAAGAGGACATCCAGGAACCTGTCTGAACTGAGGGTTGTTGGATCCTGAATTTGGCACACATGCTTGTGTCTGAGGTGCCACAGAAAATGTGTTTTGGATTGGTAAAGCATTTGGCTGAAGGATAAGGTTGGTAGCATAAGATGAAGGCACATTGGGGAGTGAGGAGTTTCTGTTAGACTGAGCCAAAGAAGAGCTCTGCTGAGCAAGTTGCAGGTTAGAAAATGAAGCTTCCAAAACCTCCATAAAGCTCATGTAGTTTATATTCTGTAAAGGACAGAAACATAATAGATCAGAATCAGGTCAAAGAGTCAGTTGAGTCTTACCCTCTCCTTTTGGTCAGTGTTCTCACCTGAACAAGTCTGATCAAATCATCACCCAAACGCTGTCTCAATAGCGGAGTCTGAGTGGATAATGGCTGATTGGGGGCTGTAGAATCAGCAGCAGGTACACTTGCTGTGGAGCTTTGTGGCTGACTGCTGGGAGGATTCACAAGTGTGTTGGGAAGGAGCGTTTCAGCTGAACCAGAAGGCTCTGCAGAGACCTCAGGCTGAGCAGGAGAAAGAGCTGTGGGCTCTATATGTGGAGGGGCTTGTAGACTTTTAGCATGACTGTGGATTAAACAAAAAAAATGCAGTTTTCACTATTAATATGTTGATGTAGACATAACTAAGCTAGATAAGTTTTATTTTATTTTTATTATTCCGCTGTGTACCGTTGAGGAATTAAAGTTAAATAAAACAGTTAACATTACAAAATATGTTAAGTAAAAAAATGTAACTTTAATTTAATTTAATAAAAACTCACAGAGAGTTGGAACTGGATACTTCTTCATCGTGTTCTGAGAAGTCCAGGTCTGCAAGCTTCAAACTCTGCAAATGACAAGACAACAGTTATTTGTGTGCTCTGACAATTCTGCTGATTCACATGAAGAGTGAGAATCCTAGATGTTGATATATTTACCGTTTCAGGTGTGCAGATGTTTCCAGAGATGTTCCCATTGGAAACAGAGGACACTTCAAAGCACTCACTGCCACTACTTTTACCTACAAATATAAAACATATCAATCAGTCTGTTCTCTGTTATAAACATCTGCATTAAAGCTGATACAGTACAAAGTAGAATCTTGCCTTCTTTCTCTGGTGTAACGTCTAAGTCCTCTAGAGACACTGGTTGTGAGCTGGACTGCCTCTGCTGAGCATCAAAGGTCAGGTGATTCTGGTCATTAGAAGGAGGTGTCCTGTGAAATGTCACTTCCTCTGATGCTTCTGTGTGAGAACCCCTGCATGAAAGCAAATAACATATAAATATAGTAAACAAAAAGGAACAATGCTGTATTATAAGAAACTGATCCTGCATTAAAACCATGCAAACTGCTAAATCAGTAATTACTACTAACATAAAACCATATGAAACTACACATTATATATTATTACTATTTACACATTTTGTATTATTTTACTTTTTGTGAATAAACACATGGGGCACTCACACAAACAGTTCCCCTTGCTGTAGATTGTGATCAAGACCAACAACAGGTGTGTTGGATGATCCAGGGTAGCCTGTATCAACACTGCTCTCTCTCTCCACCTTCCTGTCAAACTCAGGTTGCAGCACTGGAGCTACAGTCCACTGGGTTTGTGAAACTTGGATGCGGGCGCTGTAGTGGTCAGTCCCGAGCAGAGCAGCGTATCTTTCCTGCAGCAAGCTGAGGGAAGTGAGGACGGCAGGTGCAGAGGCTTTAACACGAATCACTACTCTTTCATCGGCTGTTGCACAGTCCCCTCCTCCCTTCTCTTTCTTCTTTTTGCCATGATGTCCTAAAAGCACCCTTCTATCCGCCCAGCGCACCATCCACTCCAGCAGCCTGCCCAGCTCTGGAAACTGAGCCTCTAATATAGGGTCCAGGCCCTGCTGCAGTTCCATCACAGCTTCCGCACAAGTTGAGGAGCCAAATATCAAACTCTCTGATGGCTGCTCTTTTGGAAAGGAACACCGCTGAGGGCTTATTTCAGAACCAAAGAAGCCTCCCTTCACTCTTTGGCCTAAAGGCACACTGCTCTGCTGTCTAAGGCCAAACAAACCTTTTGCCCTGCCATTACCCAGACCAGGAAGAGAGGTAACAGAAATACTAGTTCTGGGCACAGGGGTTTCACTCCAGACAGAGGATGTTTGCATCTCAGTTGCTGCACCTTGTTTCACAGGCTTGTAGCAGCAGCCAGCTCTGAACACTGGAGGATCATTCACTACATGTTTTCTTGATGGATGCTGTACATCTCTTTGACGGCGATGAATTGTTGACAGCACATCAAAGGTGAGAGAATGCAACTCTCTCTCCCTCAGCTGGGAGGAGAAACTCTTTAACAAAGGGAGTTCACTGCCTGAATCTCCTCCATCAGAGCTATCCTTCTCTAGCACATAGCTGAGGAACAGCTCCAGGAAATTAAGATATTCCTCATCTTCCAGCTCAAACTCCCAGGTGCCAACAACCGGCAGGGAGGGCTGCTCATTCTCCTTGGCATCGCCTGGGTGACTCTCCTCCTGAATGACACTTTCAATCTTAATTGCATTCCTTTTTGCATTTTTTTTCCCTTTTTTAGCTTTTTTATCTCTGCAAAGAACAACATAGAACACAAAGTTAGTCATTACATAGACCTGTGATACCTCACTGTAATGAAAGAGCCTCTATCCCTTGCTGCATACCTGGTCATGGCTCTGTTGCGCAAATCAGGAGAGACAGCCTCAGATGTATTATCTGCTGTGTCTCCATCGCTGCAGACTGGGGGGAATCCATGGTCTGTTAAGGTGCTGGTGCTCAGACTTGTACCCAGTGAGAGTTGTCTTAACATGGCCATCCCATGTTTACTACCCCTGTCCTCCTCTTCCTCCTCCTTCTCCCAAAGATTGAGCTCAGGGGGGGCCAGGTGCCTCCGCAAACGGCCAAGATGTTTTCTCCTCTGCCTACGTTTGTCTTGAATCAGGACCATCATCAGCTCATTCACCTCCTCTTTTTCCCCCTCTGATGAACATACAGAATAATAGATTTGCATTTGTTGGCTACATATATTTAGGAAATCATGATATCAAGTATAATATATCATCATAAATCCCTTAAGAGCTACAAGCAAACATAAAGTCATCAAATGTGGCACTATATAAGAAATGTACTATTAATAATTAAATGCAACCATGAGGAAAGTTAAAGGAATGAATCAAGGTTTTCATACCAAGGACATTGCATTGTCTCAGTCTCTGCATCAGTGAGTTATACTTTTCTCTCAGAGGGACTCTGACAGACTCTTCCTCCTCTGGGAAGGCTTGTACCAGTGTGTCAGCCACCTAAAAAGAGCAGGCAAGGACGAGAAATGCACTCACTCAAGGTCAATATGTGTTACTTTGATAAACACCATCTATGTAAGGAAAAACAAGAAAAAGTCTTGATCACCAGAGAGAGAGGTGGAAGTTCAGACACAAGGCTGAGCAGTATGTCCTGCAGGATCTCCTCAGCATTGAGGAAGCAAGCGAAAGGCAGAAAACGACAGGCCCAGTGGAGAGCATCAACACAGGTAGCTCTCACTTCTGAAGCAGCAGAGATCTAAGGGAAACAAATAACACAGAGATATTTACGGACATCAACAACTGAGAATATTTATACATAAACAGGTCAGAAAATCAGACACAAATGAAATACCTGCATATCTTTATCATTCTGTCTGGCAGCCTGATACTTCCTGCAGGAAATGGAGAGCTGGTCCCTGACATGAAGCATCCAGCATAAACCACACAGCTCCCTAAAACATACTTAAAGAAAAATATAGCTAATAAGTTCTGTGTGACAGTAAATAACTAATTATTATGTCTACATTTCACTATGAGTGGCCTCTTACTAATAGTTTGAATCGTGTCAGGGTCCAGGTGACCATCTTTATTAGGCCCCCGTCTGAAGAATCCACCACGACTGACAAACTTCATCAGGCTGTCTGGTAAAGTCTTTTCTTCTTCAGCAGCTGATGGATAACAGTATTTCTTCTTGATCTGGAAATATCAGACATTTTCACTATTAAGGATGGCATGGCACTTCATACCGAAGAGTAATCACAGTTATTCCTGACAGGCAGTCTACTTTACAAGATACAACTGATAATAAATTGTAGATTCATTTTCATTCTTATGTCCTATTTGTCTGATAACTCAATAAAAGTGTAGTAAAATTCTTGGTACCAGTAAGAATTGTCAGCTTATAAGTGCAAGAAAAGTACCTTGTGTAGAAGGTGTCTAGCACGGCGCAGCGAGCTGATGTACCACTGGGCAGCGGGACGGCAACAACGTGCAGATCTCAGAAGTAACAGCAACCTTTGAAGAACTCCAGACACTTTGTGACGTGATGCAACTTCTGCAAACTCTCCTATTGCCCATAATGGGTCCTAAATATGAGAGAAAACCGACATTTAATGGTAGAATATACATGTAAACATTTTGTATGCAAAAGGTGGTCTTCTATGTTATGCACCTCTGTATTAGGGGAAGGCTGAGGGCAATAAAGAGGTGGAGATGGCAAATACAGTCCACTGGGCACCAAGGCTGGCAAGCCAGAACACAGGTCTTTGGCTATTTCCAGCAAGGAAGACAAGGGTGAGGATATAATATTTACTCCCGCCATGACTGAGGCCTTCAGAATCTCCTGTATGGAAACCTGTAACACGTCCCAGTCTTCTCCTTCCATTGGGTCTAGCAAAACGAGTTAGGACAGAGAACAGATTAAAATCAAAGGGTTCAGTGTGGGTTGTGGTGATCTTATTTGTCAGGTCTAACAAACCTGTAAAGCTCTTGTCAGCATCTTTATCGCTGTACTCTTGAGAGTCAGATTTGTTGCCAAGAAGACACTCTAACTCAAGCTGAAAAATGCTCTGTGGTTCTAAAACTTTTGGGAGGTGCAGTTCTCTCCTCCTGAGCTGAGTGAAGTCAAAGTGGTCAGTGCAGTAATTCTTGTAGGCTAAGCTCAAAGAGGCTGCTGTCTTCCAGTCACCAAGATGATAAGCCAACCACACAGTCTCAGGGAGCAGACCCCCTAGCAGGAGCAGGTCCTGGGCGTAGTCTACTGTCCAGACTTCAGACAGCTGCTGTCGTCGCACTGCTCGAGAAACTTCCTCCTGGCATAGTGGCAACAGGCGCCCAACACTAGAAGCTGAGAAAGCATGTGTTACCAAATAGCATAATAAATGAAGAAATTATCCTTTTTGGTTGACAAATAATTATGGAAACACACCAGGGGGTAGATGGAGTGCAGGCAGGACGGCAACGTGGTGAGCCGGCAGGATGTAGAGGGGTTGATTGGTGAAATAAGAGGCCATGAATCTTCCCAGAGTCTGAACCACAGCACACGCTGCATGACTGTGAAGGTCCACTGGCAGCCACGAGCATGGGGGAGGGTCTGCTGCAGGGCACATATGCACAAATAAAAACTTTTCTCCAACATTCGAAGTGAGGCAAACTTGGTGTTTTGTATAAACACTGACAAAACAAGGCAGTCTTAATTTGCTTAGCTCTCTGTCAATTCTTGTCAATTCTGTAA
The DNA here is from genome assembly GCA_029814665.1 of Acanthurus lineatus. Classification (NCBI taxonomy): domain Eukaryota; kingdom Metazoa; phylum Chordata; class Actinopteri; order Acanthuriformes; family Acanthuridae; genus Acanthurus; species Acanthurus lineatus. Next base: position 12,353,861 of record JAPZDV010000011.1, on the reverse strand, counting down.
TGTAATGTGATTACACAATATATTGTCATGTTAAACTGCTTTGGGTAACTATCTGTTTAAAATTGTTCAACATTATTTGCTTTCACTGCATGTCCTACTGTGCATGTCTCTCATCTTATACCGTTTTTTTTATCCTCTTTTTTATTGCTCAACTGATCACTAATCTAACAACTTTCTGACAGTTGAAATTTGGCCTTTTACTAACATTGATGCATTTACAGTGATGTCAATTAATGTCCCATGTCCCTATTATTAATAAATTAATGAATAAAACTTATCAGTATGTATGAGTTATTTACAACTTAATTTCACAAACTGCTTCATGGGTGAATTCTCTCTAAAACAGAGGAAATATTGGCCATTGCTGACCTGTTCTGCAGGTCATGTTGTCTTTCTGGTGTCCAGCTCTGTGCAGGATCAGACGGGCCATGTGGTCCCCGAACTCTTGGGCTTCCCTCAGACGGTACTGGGATAACAGACTGTATAGGAGTGCCAGACAAAGTTGTGTATCCTTGAAGATGCTACGTTCACTGCCTGACAGAAAGACACGAGATTATCATCTCTGACTGAAAGTGGCCATGTGGTGTGTGTTTTAATGAATACTGAAGCAGTGGCCTCTTACTTTTGTTACGCTCCTCACAAATTTGTGACCGCCACATATCTGCACTTTCTGGGTACGAGCCACACAGGAAAAGATGTTCACCTGGTGGGGAGAAGAGTGAAATACTGAACAACAGCAATCATGACTCTTTGTCTTTTCTTCAATCTGAACTACAGCATAATTACTTTGTTTTTGTTTTTGTTTCATTTCAACTACCCTATTTTAATACTTGTAGCTGATATAATAATCACAGTTAGATAAATAACCCTTCTGCTACAAACCTGGGTAACTCAGCAGTGTAGGACCCTCCTCCAGCCTTTCTCCTGAAGCCTGCAGAGCTGTTTGGATTTGAGACATGATGACAGACAACTGTTGCTGTTCCTCCTGCCAGCCATCACAGTCTTTATAGCCTTTCAGTTCCTCCATATACTGCCGAGTGATCCTGTAGACCCACTGCCACACTCCAAACAATCTTGCAAAAAGAGAAAATTACAAGTTTTTTTTTTTGAGACTGTCTTAAATTACAGCCAGAGCAAGACATTTATGATTGACATCCACAATAATGTATAATCATAAACACTGACACAGAAAAAATCTAGAGAATTGACTCACCTGCTGGATGGTCTCTGGGGAACAGGTTGTGCCTGGTTAACTACACTGGATTTGTCTTCTTTCTCATCCTGTAACAGAGGCACGTGGTGTTCATCAGAAGGCCAGATCTGCGGTGGCTGGGATTCCTTTTCTGTAGACGACCAGACAATTCTTTGCCGCAGGCTGTAGGTGTGGTCCAGGGAATCGGAGACCTGCTGCAAGATAAGGAGGACTGCAGATAGACTGAGACATGATAGCTGATATTGACCAGTCTGGTGAGGTGTCGCCTCAGGGTGAGGGGTCAGCAGGAGGCGAATCAGCCGTTTACTGAGCTCTACCACCAGGCCCAGGCAGCGTGGCCCATTTGAGTGAGTGCCATCCCAGGGAAGAAAAGAGAGGAGGGCTTTAAGAAGATGCAAGAGGCGAGTAGAAACCGAGGTATTCTTTTTCCCTGTGTGGACCACGGAATTCGGGATCAAGTGGAGTAAGGCAGCATATCGCACAACACAGTTGACAGTGTGCTTCAGCAAGCAATTTCTGTTTTCCACAGTATTTCCAAGGGACAGACCAAAAGCCCAGGCTGTTAACAGCTTACTCTGGATTTTCCCAAGTTCCCTAAGAAGAAGAGGAGTTTTCCTGTCTGTTTCATCAAAGTCATTTTCATAATCTGGGCTAGAAACAAGTCCAGTGTCAGTCTGTGTGTCCAGGGCATGGAGTGTGTCAAACATTGAAGCAAACTCCAGATGACCACCATCTTCCCTGTGAGACCCAGCAGGAAGTCCGTCAACATCAGAGTCCTCCTCAAAGAAAGTCTAGTAAACAACACAAACAAACAGCAAATTACAGGCAGCTAAAACAAGCAAATCAATCAATTGATAGAGCAGCTATGACATATTTACTGAGTGCACTATAGTAAATGAGTTATGTTTACAGTTAGCAACAATCTGACATAAGAATACTATAGTCTGCATTTTTCAAGTAATAAAACAAAGAAAGAAAAACTTAAAGGAACTGAGAATATAGCAATGCTGGTTCAAACATATGGCAGATGGTGAGAAGTCAGAAACCTTTATCACCTGCTTCCTACTTTAATGGAAATTTACCCACAGCTAGTTTTTACTGCCTAGCCTACATAAAACTCAAAAATAGAAGTTACACATTTCTAGCAGATAATATTTTACTGACCTGCACTTTTTCAAGGAGCTCCTTGGTGCCACCAAATGTCCCCTGGTCCTGCAAGAAAAGTGGCAACGTGGATCCGTCTGTGGCTGCTGAAAGGACTGAGTCTGCCGTTTTGGGCTCACATGTAACAATGGGGTTGAACGTCTCAACGGTGCTGTCAAGACTCAGGCAAGACACAGAGTCCAGCCATGCCCTCATATGAACCTGAAAATAATGAATATAAGAGGTTTAATGTAAATAGCAGTCATCCAGAAAGCACAAACAAAATCTGAGGCAGAGTAAGATCCCTATCCCCACTCCTAGAAGTCCTTTGTTTACCACCTGGGATTTATCCAGTATTCTGCTGGCCTTCTCAAGGTCCTTGCTTGTGTCCTTTAGAAGTGTTTTCAGTAACAGAGCAGGAGAAGGCTTATCTAGCACCCTCAAAACTGTGGCCATGTAGCCATCAGACACGATGAGATACAACAGCCGTGGATGCCAGGTCACAGAGTATCGCTGCCTCAGGACATCCCGCACAGACAAGCTAGAGCTGGACAGAGACGCATCGGCTTTCCCTGCAGACGCTGGCGGCCTGAAGGATAATATTGGAGAAACAGACATTATTTTAGCACTGAAGGGATTAGTGGATCCATAGAAAAATCACAAATTATAAACATTTGGTAATGGAATATTCATTTAAGTCATTTCATGAGTCAAAATATGCTTTGAGAATTTGCCAATTTTTTCTCTTTTATATCACCGTTCACTTAATATTTTTGGGTTTAAGTTGGTTGAACAAAACAAGACAACTGAAGACAACATCTTTGGTTTTAGGAAATGTCTAAAAAGTTATACCGGTAAGTGACAAGAGGATGTAGGGGCAGGAAATGTGCAGGCCCAAAGTCCACACTACAACCACTGCTTGTTAGAGCGAGAAGACCCCCAAGGCGCGACATTATAAGCAGGGAGCCTCTCTTCAGAACACAAGCCAGGAAAAGACCGTCAGGTGACCAGCTGACACTGCCTACCCAGTAGGACCTATTAGAGAAGATACATAAAGCCCATATCTAAATAAATACACAAACTACATTTCAATCATTTGGCAATCATTTCCTGGTGTCCTACATCTTTGCAGTCATGATACAATTGTACAGAGACTGCTTTCTTTGTTGGTGATGCTGAGATGAGATCATTCCCCTGCTGTACATTATTTTATTTTGTACAAGACAGTCTAAAAATGATGTGCTCAACTCAGACACCCTGTTAACTCTTTTATGCTTATTTATACAATCTGACTAACAGATGTTGAATCCCAGGTTGAGAAGCTTCTTGGCTGATTACTAATTTTTCAGTTATGCATACTTTACCTTAGGTATTTGGAGGGGATTTCCATTTTCTTGCTTCCACATCCTCCAAGGCCACTTGATATTGATACAAAATTCTGTGTGCTCACAAAGAGGACCTGTGTAGCCTGCGTTCACAAAAAGAAAAAAAATCTTGATTCACACTTTTACAGATGGACAGAAAAAGAAACAGATGACAACATGAAAAAAGGAAAAGAGAAGCCAGATGCTCACTTTAGGCTGTCTCTGGTTTACGATGATAGCTAACAGTTGGCCATCTGGAGAGAAGGCTGGCACCAAGGCCCCTCTGGACTTTACTGGTTTACAGGATGGGTTGAGACGACACATAGGGTACGTCTTTGTCGCCCACTGTATGCTGTATCCCACAGAGCTACAAAGAAAAAATGGGAACTTTTAATTCCTGTAATACCAAAAGAGGGGCCAGTCTGTTATGTCGACCTGCTCACTCACCCCACTCTCACATGGCCCTCTCCCCACTGAATTTTAAGGCAAGTGATGATTAGCGTCTTCCCAGATGAGAAAACAAAAACTGATAAGCAGGCATCACCCATAACCTAAGGGAGTTTGGAGAAAAAATATATGATAAAGGCCCACAGACAATTAGAAATAGAGTGCAGGCTTTTAATTTGGCTAAAACATGATACATATAACAAACTGCATTCTATTCAGTATACAGACAGACCTCTGTCTTGACAAAGATGGTGTGTTGAGATGCTTCTTTGTCCTGTGAAGAGGGCAGTATGGAGTCTTCAAGGGGCCGTATATGTGCCCAGCATCCCTTGACTGTGCCATCTCGTATACCCATCAAATCTCTGATATCCACACTCTCCCACAGAAACACTTGTCCTGTTATGGCCATCAGGAGCACACGCATCCCATCGCCTGAAACCTGGAGTGATAGGCGTCTGGCATTTCCTGTGAAAACACACACACACTCAAACATTTCATTTAAATGTAATTACTGGAATTATTAAGATACTCGGTGTAGCTAAAGTTTGAAACAAAGAAAGGGTAAAATCCCCTCATAAACACAAATCACAAATCTCAAAAAAACAAATGAAAATCTTCAGAGATTCACAGAATAGAGATACATTTGGATTAAAACTATTAAAAATTGATCAAATGTTAAATCAACAAGACCCAGATGGGTGCAGAAGATTGATACAGCTCTCAATCTTTCTGACGTGTAATCCTCCTCTTCAGTATTGACATTATCATAGCAGATTTAATGTCAGCTTGGATGGTAACCAAGAATGAATGCTGGTATCCAATAAGATATGGTGTATACATACCTGCAGTGTGCGTACTTTGAGCAGCGGTAATAATCTGAACTACTTCTGGTACTGCTGCAGCAGTCTTCAACAAGTCTTTATCCCTGTTCCAAAGGAACAGCTCCCCTGAGACCAAAAGTCCACAAAGCCACATACCTGAGAAAAAAACAAGAGCCAAACAGTGTATTATCAGAACTGGCAGATGGTAATTGTTTTGTTTCTAAGTTACAAGTTTAAGTTACCGTTTTGAGAGGAAGCCATTGTCACCACACTGTTGAGCAAAGGATGGAGTTTAGGAGTCCTCTTCTTGGTGCGACCAGACACCATGTTGATCTCACTAATCCGTTTGTCATCTAACAGGAACACAGATTCCTTCTCCTGAAGTGTGACACGTGATGGGATCACAGTCATGTTCTTATGACAACAAGGATATGAAGTTTCAGTGTAACTGGCTAAAATGCTTTTTCTTAACACCCTACAGTCCTTACCTTGCCAAGCCAACAGAACCGCGGCCATGGTTTCTTTCGTTTGATGCTGGATGACAGGACAACCTCCAACTTTAGTTCCATGTTTAAAACACAGCATCGGTTCTTCCACTTGATCTTTTACTCGGGAGGAGTTCATCAAGATCGCAAGATCCCACTAGACGAGCATGACGGCATCTATCTATACGTTAGCTTTTAAGAACGAGTCTATTCGTTGCATTTAACCAGCAATGCAACAAGCGGCATTGCTGATAAAATATGCCATGAAATCGTTATGTTTACAAAAATATGTGCCATTCAAATTAATTACAACATTGAAATAGCAAGTTATAAACTAAATGGCTGACAAAAAAACACCAACAAGGAAAACCATACCGTTAACTAGCATTAGCTACCTAGCTAATTTTACTTAATTCGCGGAGAATGTGTCCCGAAAAGGCCTGACCTTAGCACCTCGACTACAATGGTTATAGTCTAATGTTATGCGCACATCATTTGGTTATGAAACTGTTGGTACAACTGTGGTATTGCGTGGTATTTCGGAGCTAATCGTGATATATTTCGAAAATCCCTCCGCTTCAGCAGCCAGAATTCTTTCCCATGATCCTCTTGGAAGAAGCTACAAAGCGTTGCTGTAGGAACGTAACTAGATGTTGTGACGGCACAGTGTTTAACAGCTGTGGCAGCCGATGCCCTGTAGGCAAAAGTGGGATTTTTACTCCCTCTAAAACTTTTAAACTTTGACCCCAGCAAAAAACAGCTTAACCCCATTAAACACAATATCTTAAATTATGTATAGTTTGTTTTTTTAAAAACACCTTTTTGTAAAAATTCTTCACATTATCTTGACAACACACAGTTCACGGGATTGACATTGAAATTGAAGCGT
>JAPZDV010000011.1:12330482-12347399 GCA_029814665.1 Acanthurus lineatus | reverse complement strand
AGCTACAAAGCGTTGCTGTAGGAACGTAACTAGATGTTGTGACGGCACAGTGTTTAACAGCTGTGGCAGCCGAAGCCCCATAGGCAAAAGTGGGATTTTTACTCCCTCTAAAACTTTTAAAAAACAGCATTAACCTCATTAAACACAGTATCTTAAATTATGTATAGTTTGTTTTTTTAAAAACACCTTTTTGTAAAAATTCTTCACATTATCTTGACAACCCACAGTTCACGGGATTGACCTTGAAATTGAAGCGTAGTTTTTGTTACCACACTTGTTAGCTACCTAGTGGCCTGATGATTGAAAGGCTAATTTGTTGTCAGTTTATTCAGGGCAGCACTTCCATGCCAATTCAATCTGCTTTGATTTTGTTAGATGTTTGTTAAACAGCTTTTCATTATATTGCCATGCCATGCTTCCCTTTAATTTTAAAGCATATTTTAGGGATTTTCAATTCCAGTGATTCCCTACAGCATCCCAATTTAAGATGTGTTTTATTTATGTATTTTTTTCTTTTGTTTTTTGCCTTTTGTCTTTAATTTTGTCATTTGAGGCAGAGGCAAAGACTCAAATTCAGGGACAGAGGCAAAAAAATAAAAATAAAAGAACACACAGAGGGTTTCAAGATGGTACATGAAAACACTATAAACTGAGGCAAGTTGGGTTGCCTAAAACTGATTTAGCTAACGGGCAATATTGCACATTTGCATGCTTCTGCTTTAGAATAGTCTTGCTGCACAAGCTTCCTTTTATCAGCAGATGGCAGACTACAACAGAACTTATTACACGTATATCCAGCATAGCAACCACTTCTGACAAGAGATCACTGTGGTAGATAAACAATGGCATAAGAGGTTTTTTGTACTTTGTCTCTGAGCCATTGCAGATATATCTCTACAAGGTCAATTTTCTCTGTACATGCATGCCTATTAACTACTCGAATGTTTGTGTGCAGTAAGTGGTTTTCCTTGCTACGAACATGCTTTGAGGTTGTGCAGCTCTTAAGCAATAAGGTTCCTTATTAGCTTGTTACAAAGAGTTATTAGGTTTGCCCCTCTGGCCCCTGCTGGTATTTAATTACACTTGCACTCTCTCCTTTTCATCATGATGGAGATGACGGCAGCCATTGCCAATAGGTGAAAGAGGAGACTTCACCAGACCTTAATTGGTTCATTTGCCTCTGCCTGCCAGGCGCAGATGGAGCTCTTCATTACTGTCAATGCCAGGTTCATTCTGGTCTGATGAGAACCGACTTAAGAGGGAACGCTTGACATCATATCAGGACATGATGACATGGCCAAAACAGAATTACAATTAGGATGGGAGTAGTTCAAGAAACAAACAGTTACAGCACTGCACAGACTTTGTGTGTTCATAACACAAGCTTACCCATTATTTGGTTAATAATTTGCTATGTTTGTTCAATAGAGCAAGACTACCGTGTTGTGCTTATGAGTATATAGCTTGGACATATCAAGCTAGGTCCTTTGATTAAATTGCATCCCTCGGACCATTCAGGCTTTACATACACTGAAAGTGGTCTGTTATTCAGTTGTTTTTTAAAAATTATATAAAGTAAATATGCTTAAAAATGTTGCAATTGTTAAAATGTAAACATTACCATTGCAGAGTATAAACATGTTGTTGAAACAGTCACTTTGCATTTGTTTATTAATATAAATATCATTAAAATTTTTAAAGTAAGTACAAATAAAAAGGGCATACCCTTTTTGGAAAAGAATATGCAATGCAAATGCTTATGATAAACATTGAATATGGTTGTGTGTATGTTTAAAAACATTAGTTAAAAAATAAGTAAAAGTCCTAAAGACAACTGCGTTTATTTCATGACAGAATTACAGCCATTTTGTTTTAATCATGCATATTTCTTTAATGAAGAACAAAAAATAGCTGAATTCACATAAAACATTCACAACTGGCTCATTACATCACTGAATAGAAGTTTACAGTGTTTTCATATGCATCCGCTCTCAGTTTGTTAATCACTTATCATAACACACAGTTGAATTAAGGCTAGAGGATGTCTGTAAATCACCCAACACCATTTTTTACATTAGAAGGGAAAAGATAGAACATTTCTTAAAGAAAGAAGTAATGCAGGTCTACTCTGTAATTACTCTATAATTACTATTTGTTTGATTGTAGCTTGCTCTTTCAACATGGCATGCTTGCACAGAAGGGCGTGGTTTGGTCAGGATTTCAGCATGATCCTTTTGCAAACTGAGCAATTACTTTTTGTGGATTCTAAAGATTTTATCATATGTTTGAGCAGAGGGGATGGGTTTGATGTTTGCATAACGATCCTCTAGCACATGCAAATAGTGACTCCTTTAGCTTTCTTTTTAAATATATAGCCATTTTAAAATAACGTGTCATTAACTGCAGCACTATAACCCATCTACATCTTCAGTGTTCAATATAGGGACATTAGTTGGCATGGTAACCTCATTTGCCATCTGCAGGCTTCATTCATACTGAAAATGACACTCAGGAAGCTGTAAAGACACAATTCAATATTCTTTCTTACAGCAACAGTGGGTCAGAGTATGTCTGCTGGTTTCTATCATGACATGTTTTTCGGAGAGATGTATTAGTGTACAGAGTGCTGAGTGCAGCATTGTGTGGTAAATACTGACAAATGGTTGATCAAAGTCTAATTCAGCATTTGAAGATTAAAACTGCTTAAGACAGGCTACAGTATCTATTTTGGTGTATTTCCATTTGATTATCATTGAGGTCAGCTAGATGTCCCTTAGTTAAATCTGAAGTTAAAGCCAGGGATGCTAGCTTAGCCTAGCATAACCTGTCTAACCTGTCTTTTTCCATTGGCCATTTGTTAAAATTTAACATGTTAAGTTGTGTGATGGGGGTAACCAGGGATCTGGGGTCTGGGGTCTTATTGAGCGTGAATACTAGACCCCAGTTAAAGATTTATCCTGGCCACATAAGGCTACAGTCAGCAGCCTATCAGCGGTTTTCTCATTTTCAATTTATGCTAAGCTGTAAGCTAACCAGCATCAGGAAGGAGAGTGGTATCGATCTTCTCATCTGTTTTAATCTAGAAGTAATTAAGTGTATTTCCCTAAAATGTCCAACTGTTCCTACAGAGGTGAGCGCAGCTGTGTTGGCTCATTAGACATATGCTGGTGAAACTGAGGCACACATTTTGAGTAGTCACATGAGAAACACAGGTGTGACATTAGCACTGCTTTTAAAATGCTGAGTTATGTGTAACCAAAAATAGGCTGCAGGACCTGTGGTAAAATTAGTTCTGTTTGTTGTAAGTGCCAGGTCACATTAAGCATGAAACAACCAGTTTTCAAATTCTAGATTTTGTTTATGATTCTGTTGCCTCATGAGCTTAATCTTCACTTCCCAAAGATGGTTGGTTTTCAGGTTTTGCAACCCTCTGCAGAAAACACAGTTTATCACCAATGATCTTTGTTGGCTGGTGCTGATGCTTTAGTGATTTATGAGGCCAATTTGATGCATTTTTTCCCTTCACTATCACTATTTCCAACTATCTTTAAATGATACTTACACCATAAAATAATAAGCACATAATACAAGGTTTATGATAAGGTATCACTTTGGAGTGGTCATTCTGAATCGCAACTCATTTTAGTTCATACTCTGAATATTTTGCATTCAGATTTTCGAAAGGAGAACATTTATATTAAATAACTTCCTTACTCAAATTATCTATAATTGCTCCTAATCCAGCCTACATCTTCTCCTCCCATGATCCCATTGCAGCTTTCCGCTCCAGCTGCCCCCTTGCTCACCTGATCAATTTGAGAGTTAATTTGGGCACTGCTGATTGGCTGAGACACATCTACTGGTCAGACCGGATGTGCAGCTCTTAATCGATTAGACGTGCAAATGACAAAGTAGACCAAAAACTTGCATTGTTTAGGAAATAATAGAAAAACGTTCTTCTCCTTTAAAATTTTCCGCGAAACAGCGACGTGCCCACTTTGACGGGTTTGGCATCGCGGTGACTGCCGCCTTCTCTTTCATACGATTGGCCGAGCCGTGGGAATATTCAAATCCAGCCTTGATTGATTGGTCCAGAGCCGGTTTCAACAGTGCAAGGGACTCATTTCCATTCCGACATCACTCCCTGTGGCACACACTGCTTGGTCGGCTGCCGAGATGAGATACAAGCGGCTGAACGGAAAACACAATCGGTGAAATTATCCCTCCACTCGAGAGTTAAAGATGTCGAGGAAGTACAGTTAATTGAGCCAGCTTCATCAATGGATATATCTCCGGAGGTTTCCAGTGCGCATCGCGAAGTCAGTGGTGAAATTGCTTTTGCAGAGGAAATACGCCTTCCGAGCAGGAGAGCAACCAATCAGCCGTGGCGAACCAAAGATAAACAAGCCTTATGATAAGACAAAACTATGTAAGACACTGATTATGTTTCTTATTTTTGGTCCTAATGTTTGGGGAAAACTGTCTGGGCTCAAAAAGGATGTTTTCCAGCGCAGAGAATGTTTAGTTTGCCTGTACTTGTACCATGTGAATTCATTTTTTTTAACGGTAGCCATGTAACTACGACAATAAGGGAGTAATAAAAATATTTAGGGTTGAAGATGCTTTACTATGTAATGTCAGGATTCCTGATTTTATTTGAGATAGAAAGCGTTAAAGTGGTGAAAGATGCCCAGTGCGCACTAATGGATAGGAGCGTCTCGCCCTTACTATGTATCACTGTCCTGCTATTGGCTCATTTGTATTTATATGGGCCGAATCCAACTATGAGGTGTTGGAATTATACTCATTGCATAGAATCGGACATTTGATGGCAAATTATTCCTTGAAATGTTTTTAGCAGCTAAATTAAGGGAATAGTAGGCCTAAATCGGATGTTAAGAGTTAAAATAAGCAACATTTGCGTAAAATCATGTGTAGTTTTCTAAATTAAAATAAAAAACTGTGCTCGTCCAATCTATTCATCCTCAAATGACATCTGTGTTTGAATGATGGCATTGCGCGCAGTGAAAGGCGCTTTATGTGTCAGCATCTCAATGGATACAGGAAGTGCTTTGAAGTGTATTATCGGTCATTCAGTGCTGCGGATGAAGGTTTCCATTTCTATTGTCTAGAAGCCGGAGGTGGGATCATCGCACCTCACTGCACCGGTGGCAGCCGAGGTTGAAGGTTAGCCGCAGCAGAGGGGCCTGCAGATTATTGGCCAGGTGTGAAATTCTACCCTGCATGCTTTTCCTGCTTGTGCCAGATCCTTTATTACCCAGAGAGATGGGATGTCACAGCTTCCCACCAGAGGCAGAGAAGAAAAAAGCCTGTAATTTGGTGTTTTATTGTCCTCCTCGGTTGTTTTTCAGGTTGTTTCCTGACCAAAAGAGAACACTATGTCTTACCACCTTGCTTTATTTTATTTCTACTTTCTGAGGCATGTGACTATCAAAAACAAGCTTATCTTTCTTCCTTATGATTTCCTATAAATATAAATCAGAGCTCCGTGGCCTTTGATTTACCACAACCTCATAATAAAAATTTTAGTACCTCATGCCCCTTTTATCATAAGATATACTGGCTGACTTCATCCACTCTTAAATCTACTGTTTGAATTCTTTACTTTGTATTCACTCAGCCAGTAAATATTTGGTGCACATTTTTGTGTCATATAATCCAGACACAACTGCGTTCTTCAATTATAGACTGTTAAACATAACTGGTCGTAATGACCTATTCATAGTTTGGTTGTTTGTTTGAAATGTGCTTTGCTCAGGCCCGAACATGTTTGAGAGGCTTGCAAATTGTGTGGTATTACGAGCAGTCGGTGTGCAGGTATCCCATGGGGGTTTCCCTCTGATCTCACATCACACCCCAGCGGTAATTCCAACTCCGTGAAGAGAAGGGATTTGTCATTTGGCTGCCTGCTTCCCTTTGCCTTCTCAGGAGCGAAGCTGAGCTCTGATTTATTGTGAAGTTTCCCCAGGCTCGCTCAATCTCCATGCCTACCGAATTACTGAATGGAGGAAACGGCTCACCACGAGAATGACCTTTTCTCGGATGGTTATTACTCAGACCAGCACAAGGACTGATTAAGGTCAGGTCTTTTTCTGCCGTGTCATCCATGGCTTCACATTCAAGGGCCAGTTAGGTGCACTGTGGGTTTTATAGTTAGGAGAGTGAACGATAAAATGAGACAAAATGACTACATATATGCACCAAAACCTCTCAGGCTGCCTTATAGGAATAATGTCAATAGCTTTGTTGCTTAGCAATTTCTCTGGTGCTCCCTTTATAATCACCTTTTATCTGCTAAGGGATGTCATGTGTAATTACAGGCAGCCTGCTATCTTTTGAAATCTGTCTAATTGGTCTTTTCATTCTAATAGGATGAAGGGGGTAGCGAGACAGGGGTTAAGGGTGGAAGGTTAAGGACTGGGCCTCCGAGGTCACTGGGGAAGGGGACAAGACTGCCTGAGTTATTTGAAGCTCCTGGTAATCTTAATTTTGTCTGCACGATGGGTCTCATTCATTACTTCAAATTTATGATTAAGGCCGCAAAATTGCAATTGAAGCATCATCATTTGCCCTAAATAGAAAGGCAGGGAGATGAGGACATTTTTTAGTTGGTCCAGAGATCAAAGACCCTTTTTTTTCTTCTTTTTTTTTCCCCTGGAACATTTGATGTTTCTGTGATGCATGGTAGAGAGCGTATCATTAGGTTATCTCCCACATTAGAGCCATACGGGCAGCGTTTTCCCTGCAGTTTCTAATGAGTTTTGTTTGCTTGGAGATTTTAATGACATGAAGGAATCAGTGACCCTTTAACAGTGGAACAGTAAAGTAGCCAGAGGACAGGAATTAAGAGGGGGGAAGGGGGGGTTTGGAGGAGTGTTTGTGTAGCATTTATTTTTTTCTATAACTTTTTGTCTTCTATGGGTTTAGATGAGAACAGGAGATGTGGAAATGATTCTATTAATGCCCGAACTGACAGACAGATGTTAGCATGAGATTTAAATCACAGTTTGATTCTTCTGAAAAGAACTTATCTTTCCACAAAAAAAAAAAAACTCCTCTGCTCACCCTTTCACCATCTGTTATCTTTGAAGGCTTTGTAAAGGCTGGACGGCATACCCATAGCTCTTTGACAGGCTGTCTCAGAGCATACTGGGATAAGGATAAGATAAGGCTCTGTTTACCCTCTAACGCTACCTTGGCATTGGGCAGACTTTACCCCATGCAGTGTGTTTCTTTTACCTTGGCACCATCTGTGGGCAAGGGCAGATTTGGGTCATTCCAAGGCTTTCTACTCTCTATCAAGGCTGTTTTCCAAGATAAGACTTAATTGTGCAGCTTTGGATTAGCGGCTAAATTCATTCTCAGCACCTGTAAACATATAAAGTCAGAAATGCTATTTTTCCAAAAAGCAAATCAATTGAAGTAGAACTTCTTGTCTCTTTTGTTCATAGAATTCTTTAAATATGATGATTTGGTAGCTGAATTACACAATGTGTACTTTTCATTAGCCATTTCCTCTTGGTTTTACTGATTTGTACAAATCATAGCTAAGTAGAGAGAAAGCCTGATATTTTACTATCATCCTATCAAAGCTGTTTTGAGAGACCAGAAGTGGCCCATATTGTCTGCAGAGTTAAAATGCTTCATGCTGGCTGTAGCTGTGGCTGCTACTGCTGAAATTAATGGTGCAAGCTCCAACTCTGCAAGAGTTGGACTGTCATTAATGTCCGGTCATTAGTTGCTGCAGTGTAAAATGTTAAATTCCTCTGAAAGTGCTGTTTGAGAGTATATTTATGAAGTTGATGTCTAAAAGCTTTGTATTTGGTTGTGGGTTTGTTTTGCACACTGCTAAACTTTGCTTTTTTGTTTAGATTTCTTAGTTGGTTAAGCTTTTTCTTAGTTCACTCATAGTTTTTTTGGATTTCTAAATAATTCTTGCAGGATGAAGTACAGAGAAAATCATTACGGGCTAAAGGTGTAGCAGCTAAAGAAAGTAATATACAGTGCAAGAGACATTTTTGCCCAATTTGTCTTCGAAGTAGTGATGAAATGTGAGATAGATGAGGCTTTTTCAGGTTTTTACCTTTAGCTTTACATTTAGCACAACTGTCTCATGATGGCTACATGAAATTTTGCAGAAGGGAAACTGACACATTTGTGTTTTTTTTCCCAGGCGCCCAGCCATTAACGCTGTATGATTTACACCCAGTTGAATGATCCGGACATCTGTCTGAATATTGCCAGGCGATTGTATTAACATAAATTTTGTGCTTGCGCATGAATTGTATAGGAAATGCTTTTTAACACTGTTGTAATACCTTTTACAGGAGCTAATCTCAATGGAAATGAGGCTCATTGTTATCAGCCGCAGGCCTCGAGTGTTCTCGCAGCGTATAGCGGAGTGGCTCGGGGTTGTTTGGTTATCCTGTGTGTGAACCTTTGTGTCCTCTTTTTCTTTTTCCACAGAGAAGGAGAAGAGAGGAATCTGGGTCTCTCTATATGCTGCTCTGATACCAATTATGCAAACTATTATAGAATTTAACAAGGCCAGCTCTTATCGGCTAATCCAGAAGTAATAGATTCTATTAAAAATGTATGAGGGGGTTGGGGGGATGAGTGTGTGTGTGTGTGTGTGTGCGTGTGTGTGTGTGTGGAGAGGTTTATAGAGATGAATCCAGCAGCTGCAGCTAGCAGCACTGCTGTCTAATTCTGTCTGTATGTCAGACTGCCTGTCTGGTCCCCATTACTTAGACAGGTTTCTGCACTTCCTACCTTGAAGAGTGTATAAAAGCCATACGTTATATACAATTAATTACACAGTAAGTGGATTGTTATTCATGGGCCATGTCATGCTCACTCAGAGAGAGAGACCCAGCCTTTTCTCCTCTGTAATGGCCAATTGCTCTTTGTTAATCATTTATTTCTTTCCAAATTAACCTTCTTTCTTTCTTTGCTTTTGTGCTCTCTCTCTCTCCCTTTTTGCTCGTCTGCAGTTTCTGAGTGGAAGGAGGGGAAAAACATTAGCATAGCACTCACATGCTAATCCACCCAGAGAGTGAAAAGGGTGCACGTCTTAAACCTTTTTCATTATCATCTAATTATTAACTGAGGATTCTGAGAACTGCTAACAGGAGCTGAGATGACTCGGGTAGGGTGGGGTGTGTGTGAGTGTGTGTGTCTGTGTGCGTGTGAATGTGGATCGGTGAGGGTGTGTGTATCTTTTTTTTCTGTGCGTTTCATATTTGTCAAGAGGGAGGCTCTCCTTGCAATTTGCTTCTATCTTCACTCTGACTCTTGATGCTGCACAAAGTCATAAAAAGACTACAGAAGGTCGGACAGATGCTCTCGTCTGAGTCTCTGTATAATTTAAGGGCTTTTCCTGCTTTGATGGAAACTCTTGTGCCGCCGCTTTGTTAGGGCCTAACAGGTAAAAAGCAAGGCATGTTTTAGAGTTTTGTTTAAACACAGCAGTCTATTTCTTGGTTGATCTTACAGCTTCAGACAGCTTTAGTAACTCAGGAAATGTGATGAACCTAACTCAAATGAGTTTAACTTACAGATTTTTTAAACAATCGCAATACATCACTAGTTGTCTATAGAGAATTAGCTTAAGATGTCCCTCAAATCAAGCCAAAATTTGAGGCATCTGCCTGCTAAACTAAAGCCTTTCTAAAGCCTCGCCATCTCTGCCCTTGTAGCTCTTCTGTCGACCTTATCTTCTCACAAGGTTCCCAGGACAAACGACTCCATAGAAAATGATGCATTGTCCAACCCTGTCAATGATGAGAGAGGAAGCATGAAAAATAGATTTATTTGCCAAGACATTCTTATCGGAAAACCATGGGGGGGGCAGTCTGATGGACTGCAAAGCACAAGGTCTTTATCTCCCCGGCAGGCCCCTGGTGGTCCACATCATGCTGCTTATCAGCTGCATGGATGTCGCCTGAGAGTGGCGAGGATTAGACTTTCTCGCAGCTTAAACTCTGTGCTCTTTTTCTTATTAGGCATGTTGGAAAAGTCCTTGAAGACATGAACTTGTAAGATGTGGAAAGTGCCGCAGTATAGGCTTTCATGGAGGACGTGGGAAGTGAAATATCTTGTTTATAACCTCTGTTATAATTTTGAAGGGGAGCAACGCTGACCATTACGTTAATTACAAAGATTATTGACCTTATTGTGGCATGCTGCCATTTCTAAGATTGCTAATAATTTCTTTGCAGTGGTAATTTATCTGATTTCATATATTATGAGATGCACTGCTGTAACATTGAAAAAAAAGTGCAAGGCATAAAAGTTTTTTGTAGAGCAACTTTCTATGAAGGCTGGAGAATTGATATTGCTGGAGAACTTAGCCCAGATAGTATCTTACATTCTGGGATCCCTTTGATCTCATATCTCTCTTCCCCCTTTTTTTTCAAGTAATTCTACTTCAGAGAGCGAGAAGGCAATTTTAAGCTTAAGTTTTCATAAATTTCTTTAAATTTAAAATTTAGATAGCAGGATGAAAGAAACCATCATTACGTGCACTTAATGCATCATTCCTTGCTCCCTTTTTCTGCTCTCAGCACAACTTTTTTTTTTCTTTTAACCACTGTTGGCCTCTCTTTGAATCGTAATGCCTACCTTGATGTATTTTATTCCAGCTGCAAAATATGGGGGTAATGGAAGGTATTTTCAATTCATGTCTCATTTTCTGCAAGTGAAGGGATTTCCCTGGAGATGCCTCTTCTCCTTTGTGTTCCCTCTGCGTCTTCAGCACCACCCTCTTGACAAAAGTGTGGCAGTGGGAAGGGTTGTTATGAAATTGCCATTATTTTCAAAATGGAATCTGACCATACTGAGGCTTTTAGCTCCTCATATGTGTGCGCTCAGGATGAGACAGGTTGCACTGAGCGGTTTGAAGTGGGCTTGTCACCGAGGGACAGATGTTGAGCGGAGGAGGGGAACGGGTACACCAGAAAGGGAAGAGTAAGAGGAGTCTTCTTTTTTTTTTTTGGCACCTGAGTAAAATGAAAGCCACTTTGTCTGTTCTTCTTACGAGGCGAAGGTAATCATGTTTCTGCAGCTCGTCACTGAACACTCTGTTCTGTTTGACTCGCTTTAGCTGCCGTCTGGACCCTGAGGGAGAAATGAAAGCAAAATTCAAAGGAATCTTAAAACCTCAAAAAGAAAAAGAGGCAATCTGACAGCTGTATGCTGCGGGCTTATATTAGCCTTGTAGAGAAGTGCTGCATTGAAAGCGCTATGTTTCTTTCAGTTAGTAATCATTGGATTGATTAACTATTAATACCATAAAAGTCAGTATTTTCTTTTATTTTTTGCATAGATTGCAGTTGTCTGTCTGCAACGTTCCTGACTCACACGCAGTTGGAAGTATTTCATGATAGCCTAAGGGTTATTTTTTCAGTTTTGCAGTGCAAGCATTCAGATTCGGTGACTCTTTCATGTAATCAAAGAGAATATCAATTGCGATTATCATTGAAATATGCCCTTAGTACCTGGCTTTATCTTCACATGATTGCCTCGATCAGCGCAGCTGCGGAGAGGCGCCTTCTCTTTCAGAGACAACCTCTCATTTCCTCTGACAATACTTAACTCTGCAAACAGCACAGCCTCTTTTAAGGAGAGGGTTGCTTTTGGCTTTCTCTGCTGATCAATATGGCCATAAATTTAGAGAATAAACGCAGGTCTCAGGGATAGTTACAAATTGAAACACACAGCCTGAGGCTACAGGAAGCCTGGTAAATGATCTGCTTGATTGCAACTGACAGAACAAGGTTGATAACAGGAAAGAACCATCAAATAACCCTCACCTCTTACAACTAGGAAGACGGAGGAGATGGAGTCGTCATTACATATTACTTTTTTGAATGCGCAATTTCAGCAGTTCAAAGAGGGGCTCCTGAATTTTAATATGATAAAAGGGCCCAAGTGGCTGCAGAGTTTTAGATATGTAAGCTGCAAAAGTAATGTGGAAAATGTATTTTTGAAAGGAGAGAGCCCCCTATTTTGGCTTTTAGTGTTCGCTACTAGCAAGCTTGCACTTTTCTTCCGACATCAAACCAATGTTTGATCTCAGAGTTTGAATGTACTATGTACAATTTGATATTTTTCAAGCTTAAAATTCTGTGGTTTAAGAATCACAACACGGCTTAATGAAAGGTTTTTGAGACGCTGATCTCAGCCTGTCAGTTGGTCCCCTAATTTGGTTCTGACTGAAACATCAGACCTCCTATTGATTGATTGTCATGAAATGTGGTACTGACATAAATGGTCCTCAGAGGATAAAACCTGCTGACTCCATCTGTTCTCTGACTTTTTATAATTTGACATTTAGGTTTTTTTTTAAATATCTTGGCAATTTTGACAGATTACCATTAATATGTTTAAAGTTTTTGTTTATCTTTCTAATGTCAACAAAAGTAATGACTTTTCCATCAGCCCTAGCTGTACTTTGTGCCCTATTGTGCTAGTTAGTTAATGCTAAACATGGTTGATGTCTGCCTGCTAAATTGGCATGATAGCATTGCTAGTATGAGCTATTAAGCATGATAAGACTGGCGTTTAGCTCAAAAAATCCTGTAATATAGCCATAGAGAGTTGTTAGCCTGGACTCTGTCTTGTTTAATCAGCATTTTATTTGGTTTTGAAAGTATTGGCAGTAGAGTAAAACTCTGTGTTTTTATCTTTATTGTAGCAGGTTTACCCAGGCGGTGTGCAGCCCTTGTGAACTATCATGCTGGCTTGTATCCAGAGACGGCAGAATTTCTCATCGCAGCGTCTGGCCTGCACACCCAAAAGCCTCGATGTTCCCCCGCCGCCATTACTGCTGTCAGTACCGCCGCTGCAGCCCTGCACCCACAAAGGTGAGTTCATGTCACCCAGGTGAAGCCATTTTACCAGAGAGAACAGGCATGAAGCACTACACAGGTAGTTTGTAACAGAAAAAAATGGTTTCTAGAGGGCTCTTGGTCATGTTCCTGAGCTACCTCTTAATCAGTCATGTTTAGCTTGACCTTGCCGCCTCCTGTGTGCATAAAGATCATGTTCAGTTTTAGCAGTGTGCTGAGATTTTAGCTGAATTAAAATAATGGGCCCCTTGATGATGATGATGCCTGTTAATTGGGCTACTAATCAGTGTGTGCTCCTGTAGTGCAAATGCGCGCAGGTCAAAGTGTACTCTGAAATTACAGAGTTAATCAACTCTCTCATACAGGGTTACTAATGATGTTCACATTTTGTGCAGAAAGTGCTCCATGTTAGTGTGGTTTGACCTTCATCTTGACTGATTATACTGCATTCATCGAAAGGTTGAGTGGGGGTCTTTGGGACTAACTTGGACTGACATTTCTGATTGGATTTCTTTCAGTTAATTGATTGAATGTCACATGTTTGTAGATTTCAATCTTAGGTTCTTTTATGTAAGTCACTGTGCATTTATTAATTAATGCATTATTTATTAATTTGTAAAGTGGTCTGAAATTACAGCTTTTCTTCCTGGATGGTCTAAATTCATACTTTGAGATCAGAGTAACACAAATGAAGTTATTCTACTGTGGTTTCTTTTCAGGATTTGCTGCTGCCTTATATTTGTTCGTTGGGTCTGGTTTGAAGCTTTATATTGAAGATCTGTAACTACCTACGCTGTAATGGTTCAGCTGGTTGTGAATTGCAGTCTAAGCTGTTTGTTGGAGTCAATAAAACCATGAAACATCTTAAACTATTTGGTCCTTGTAAAAGATTATTGTGTTTTCAGTTTGGAGTAGGTGTTGTAGTGTGTTGTCTCGTTAATTTTGAGCCTCTGCTAATATATATTGATCTCATTTTAATTGGATCTATGAAAAGATGGCCACTGAAACTAACAGGCATCTTGTAAGTTTAGTGAAAGAGTGCAGCTCAGACTGTGACCTCATATGAAACAAGAGCATGCAAATGTTAACAAGTAACAATATGTACATTCAGATTTTGCTGGGACAGAATAGCCACAATTTGACTATCAGTGTTAGCTTAGCTTATATGACATATGTGCATCTTTGTCTGCAGAGCTGGGCAGCGGCTGGGATTATCTTATCTGACCATGTTGCAGGTTCATTTGTATGAGCTTGTGCACTCTCATAAAGGACACCTTTGTTCACTCATCATGAAATGCCCCATACAAGGTCTTATCTCACATAAAATATTTATTGAATTGTACATAAAGAAATGGAGAGTATAGAAGGCACAGTATTATTCTCAGATTTAGTCGCCCCTGTAATGAATTGTCTGCAGGTTTACCTAACACCTGCACACATGCACAGGTGTTTTCACTTATTGGGATAATTAGACCTCCTCTTATGTTGAAATTAGAGTTTTCTGAGGTCATTAAACTCAATATACGGCATTTAAAAGAGCCATAAAAGTTTTTCTTGATCTAACAGGTGCAACAAGCCTAAGAGGAAGATGTCAGTGAAGTGCACTGTGTAAAAAAACCCAGACAATCCGGAGATGAAGTCTAATCAGCCAGACTAAGTGAAAACACCTGTGTGGTGTGAAAGGGACTATGTAGTTAATTGACAATAAGTGTGAATAGTGTTTTTTTTTCCTCCATTTTATATACTTAAAGCCAATTGTAGTTATATTTAAAATGCTGGAAATAAATCTCGCTGTTAAGCTCCCATCTTTCTCCCTCATTTTTCCTTTTTTTTTGCCATTAAATATTAATTGGGAATCAATGGTGCACTTGTCTGCTAAACGCTGGAACAGAGGGGCCTAGTTTGCCTCAGGCAGAACCAGGGGTGCATTTACTCATCCTGTTTACCTGCAGGGTCTTTTCCTCCCCCCTTGAATTTATGTACTGCAACTGTGTACAGTGCAGAGCCCCCCCCCCAGCTTTTGCCTGACATTTCAAGCACAACCGTAGGGAATAGACTGCTGATGGGAGCTTAGTCTGCGCGGCCCAGGCTTCTTTATTAAATGAGTCGTTGTTGGATTGAGTTAAATAGGGACCGCCTTTAGTCTCTGCCGCACTTTTGAAAGCCATTTCCATTTTTAGCTATCAATAAATGGAAGGCACAGGACATGAAAGCTCTCAGCCACACAAACCCATGTGAAAGATTTCTGAGTGTTTGGAATTATGTGATGAGAGTGAATGAGAGCTACTCTCTCCTCTGCTATCTCCGCTTGAAAGCCACGGCTGCAAATGCTTTTTCCCACGCTGCTGGCCTGTGCTCGGGTCGGCTTTGAGAGGGGAAACTTTGCCCAAGCTGGGCCAAGCGGCACAGAAACAAATGAGGAGTGACACTGGTGCAAAAGAGTATTCGCCGGAGCCTCTTCAAGCACACATAACTAAGTGCTCAACCCTGAGGTTACTCTGTTCTGTGAGCGCCCTTCATGTAGAGATTACTGGCACGAAATGACGGAGGCTTGTGAAAATGAGGTGAATGGGTGTCTGTATTCTTAATTTTTGTGTGTTTGCGGATGAAGTCATGAATAGAGGGGTTAGTGTGAATGGGATTTAAGAGCATATGTTCTGATGTCAGCGTGTCCTGTGCAATTTTTTCCACTTTACCCACTGCTGTTCTACGAGGGCTGATTGATAAGTTTTTGGCTTAAAGTAGAAGGAGATGAGGAACACAGCTCTTGTTACATACACATTTGTTTAAGTCTGTAAGTGATTATGCAGAAAGGTTGAAGTTAATAACTTGTAGTGTTTCTGATTCATGTTATTGAAAATTGTAAGTCAGCGCTGTATTCTTGCAGTCATTCATGAATCCAGGAATGTGGATTTTGAACTTATCCAACACCTACACTGGCACCCTTAAGACTTCTTCCTCTTTCCCAAGATGAAGAAGAACTATTTGGAGAGTGATGATATTCTCAATTTAACTTGGCTTCCTATTATCAGCTCTATTTATCAGCTATACTTTCATTATTGCCAAAAAAACAGCTGGTAATATAAATTTCCCCATATGTATCTGCTGCTGAATGTTTAAAATGGGACAGAAGGTTGGAAATCGACTGAAATAATCAATCACAGCCAAACATAATTTGCATAGAACAATATACAGATGCCTAATAAGTAAACAAGGTAATTTAATTTTTGATGTGTGGCCTGGATTGAGAGGGAAAACCTCGCAGCTTTGTGTTGTTGCTGTCTAATCACAGAGACTCGTCTCACTGAGATGAATAAAGTCAGGGCCAATTAATTACATGGTTCTAATGATTGGGCTTACTGGGCCAACTGGGTGCATAGAGGAGGTTGTCATGGTAACAGAGACATAGGTTTTTTTAATGCATTGTGAATGTGCTGAGCTCAGTCGCTGGTTATTAAGGTAGAACAGGGTATTTTAAATATCAGGATTATCGGTGTGGTAAACAAGTATTTACGCCTGCTGAGAGGCGCTGTTCTGTTATTAGCTGTCAGTCTTCAGTGTCATGTTCCTGCTGAGGATTTGACGCGCGTAAACATGTTATCTCACAAAAAAGTGTTCACAGTAACTCTTCTGCATAACATCAAAGGCCTGTGGGTTTTTGTTCCCCGCCGGATCTGCCAATTTATGCGGGTATTAACAATGAATTCTTAGTTTTCTGAATTTTTAGTTTTATCTCGTGGGAATCGCGAGTAGTGGTCAGTCTAATCGTTTCCTTATGTGGGCCCTCTGGGTATGCGATGGTCGGACCTTGGAAGCAGCGGTTTTGGAAACGCAATGAGCTTTTTCCAACTGCTGTTTTCAGCCCTGCCTCTGAGGCTTGTTTTGCCCATAAATTAGTGATTAACTCAAACTGCTCCAAAACAATGAGGTCTCCTCTGTAATCTGAGGGGAAGGGGGGGGGGGGGGGGGGGGGTTTTGGATAAATTGGGGCCACCGGGAAAAAATTTTGCCCGTTTAAATGGGAGAAAGAAATGGGTGTTTTTGT
>JAPZDV010000011.1:12276201-12330472 GCA_029814665.1 Acanthurus lineatus | reverse complement strand
CCCCCCCCCCCCCCCCCCCCCCCCCCCCCCCCCCCCCCCCCCCCCCCCCCCCGCCCCGCCCCGCCGGGCTTCAAGTGTGACCACGGGAAAAAGATTAGCCAGTTTAAAGTGGCAGAAAGCATTGAGTGGGATTGTATGGGGGTGGAACCAGGGTTATGAAAGACCATAGATATATACATGCACCACAGTTTTATAAATACCCAGGGCTTTATCCACCCAGATTATTTTATGTTAATATTTGTAAAATCAGCCATAGTCTTAAGTCACAAACACACACAGACATAATAAATCATGCCTAGTGATGATTGAGAGTTTATAATTGGCCCCCCGCCCCAGCTGTTTCTTTCCATGCGTGTCCCCTGCATGGAAAGAGGAAATCAGGATTAGGTGTTTCCTGTGAAAGTGTGCCAGTTTCACTCAGCATGGTGCCGCAACAGTCGAGCAGCATGTTTAATGTTCGGAGCCCCCTTCCAGCCGAGAAAACATTCGAGCCTGACTAGCAGCGCCATTAAATCCATCAATCCAGGTTTGTATATCCGTCAAGCACAAGTGTTGTTAAGCTGATTTTTTTTGAGGCAAAGAAAAACACAAACAGGCTTTTCAATCCCACGTAGCCTCCTTCAATCATGCCTGTCTGAAAAGCAAGTGTGAGAGGAAAAAAATGCAAAGGGGTCAAAGAATTAAAACTGCATGATGCCCTTAGCTAAGGTTGCCTGTGAAAAGTGGCTGATGTTATTTTCTGTGCTGTTTTTTTTTTTTTTTACCGTCTGCCTCTGTGCTGGTGCTCTGTCAGGGCTGAGGAGTGAAACAGCGTGCAGTCTGCAGGTTCAGGGTGATTAAGTGCTTAAGGTCAGACTACTAATTATCTCCCTGCCATTCCTTACCTGACAACACGCAGCTGCCATTTCCCCGTTGTCATGTGAACGGCCTCCTATTTGTTTTCATTTCTCATCTTTATTTTACACCGCTGGATTTTGTTATGTGACTGACTGCAGAGCCTCTCAGGGAAAACACACAGGAAACCATGTCACAAGGAACTGAACAGTCAACAATCCAAAGCATTGTTATGGTAATCGAGTTGTTAATGTCTCTTTTTCATATGTGTAATAGAGTTAAATAATGAAATATGTGAGCTGTTTATTTTCTGACATTGAATGTCTAATAGTGCTGAAGAGCTCAAACTCTGAAAATCTTCTTCTTTAATTATCTCAAGACCCCACAGATTTATCTTGTGGCCTAAGTAATGTGATTGTGTGTGTGTATACACAAACTGCTTCTTTTGCTGATTTTTGAAATTAAGCATTAATTTAGAAAAAACATGATTTATATAATCTCCTTAAGGCAACATAGGCTGATTAAAGGAATTACACATTTCTTAAGCTAAAAGTATACAGCTGTTTTGTAGCAGAGACATTTTTAACTGCCGTGTGAAAATATTTACTAATTTACAGGCTCGTTTTTTTTGCTGCAGTTCAAATGCCTGGGATTTAATAGATCCAAATGGCTGACTGAATATCATTATCGTAGCCTAACAAGTAAGAAGGTTAGAGGAAAAAAAGCTGGCTTCCTTTCTACATTTTTTTACTTGTTTGTTTGCTTGTTTGCAGGAGAAAAGGCCAGAATGAGCTGGAAGCCGCTGTCACACATGTTTCGAAATGCAGCAGCTTTTTATAAATGGCTACACGCACAATAGATTTCCAGTTCAAACTTAACCCGTTTTTGGAGGGCGTGAACGACCTCTCTGGTCACCTGCAGGGGACCATAGAAGCGATACTTTATGCATGTCATCAATTATCACTTTGACTCATGTGCACCGGCCCACCGCTGCTCCCACAGTTTAGGTGAGACTGCAGCCTCTACACAGTATGCTCTTTCCTTCTCGACGTCTACACGGGGAACCTTCAGCTCTCATAGTGGCAGATTGTAATTAATGAACCACGCAGTGCTGTTTGACTTGGGTGTGTTTTGCAGGCAGGCGAATATGGTGAAGAATAGCTTCAAGATATACTTTTATTACTGCAACCACATGCTCTGGGAAAGTCACTGCTGACTAGTAAACATGATGTACTGCGCTCAGTTTACTGCCATTAAAAGCCACTGATTGGCATTAAAGACCTCAAGATTGAAACATTTGCTTCTGGTTGTAATTATAGTAGTTTATTGCTGGTCAATGCGTTTCCGATCTGCGCTGTAACTTCGCATCAGGATCAGCTAAAATGATCCCTCCTTTTTTTTTTAATGCGTATGTCACACGGTAGTGGTCTCTGATGATAAATATGTGAATTCTGTGGGGAAGGCCTATTTGCTAATGAGGTTTCCATAGTGCCACATTAAGGCAGCCACAGTGGGAAGTGCAGCTGTGTTGTGTCTCCGTGGCTCTGACAGGGCTGTAATCTCTGGACTAACAATATCAGACACCCTGTGAAGACGTGTGAGCGTTCAAAGAGTCTAAAATGTTTGTGGAACGGCAAATAAATTGCTGCAAGCAGGACTTGACAGTGACATTTTACCTAATCACTCAACTGCTCCTTCTGCTAAAATATCTGTATTTGGTTATATAGCAGCGTTACTAACAGTTTTGTACAGTTGTGTCGATACTGGTCCGTGTCGATGTGAGGAATTATTATAGTTTTCATCATATTTCTAAAAATGTGTTATCTCTTCTCATCATCTGAGCTCCTTCTAGGTGGATATGAACGTTTTCTTCTTATCTTTTTTTGGTTCTGAATATTCAGCTTTTATCCAAAGAGCAGAAATCATTATCACAGCTGCTTTTTCCTGTTCTTTCTCCATGAGTAGGATTATGGTAAACCAGAGAGGAGAGAGCTCACATCTTGACATTGTATACAGTTTAAACACCTTCTCCGACATCCCAGATGTCATGGTTTTCTATGGCAGCGCTACACTGTGATACATAATAAGCAGTGTTTTGCTTTGTTGTATTTCTCTATAGAATTCATTCATGCTCCTGGCACCATGGTGCGCTGTTCCTTCTGCTCCGCTGGGAGATTGTTGGATGGATTGAACACTCCACCTTACCTCTTTCCTCCATTTTAAACACCCAATTTATTTCTTTCATGAGATGGATCTTGTAGATTGAATCATTTTCACAGTCGGGAGCTCACTGTAGGCCTGAAATGAAATGAACTCCCAAATCAATTTCAAATGGGAACAACAACAAGTGAGCTCTCCCCTGCATAGCTGGAATTGGTTTTGTTATTGAAAATGAAATGAAGTGTTTTGTTTTTATTTTTCGGCCTTTTTTTTTTTTATTGCAGATTACCGCCTTGTTCTTTTGCCTGCTATGATTTCCACTGACTTAAAGTCGGATCTAGGTTAATTTCAGCGCCTTTTCTTTTTATGTCAGGAATTCCATAAAAGTGTCACTCTGAAAGGTGGCGGTAATTTCTACTAGGTGATTTATTGTTTTTAAATGGGGCGCCTTTTCCACCTTTCCTTTTGTCGCTAGGAGTTAAGCAGCCATGAAATTGCCTGAATAATAGTGTTTAAATCCAATCTTAGTTTGTCCCGTCAGCTCTCCTGCACACAATTCAATCCGCGGCACTCGGTGCTTTCTCTCTTTCCATCCGCATCAACTTTTCCTTGACAGTTTAGGCTTCAAGCCTTTACAGTAGAATCAGTTCAGGTTCATAAAAGCATAAAGTGGAACAAAATTTCATAGGCAGGAACTGGTGACGCTTGAATGATTACAAGGTTATTGAGAAACAACGGAAGATGAGGTGGGGATCAGCTGGGAAGAATAATAGTGTTTAGGCAAAATGTTGAATCAGTAATCATATTGTTTTATCTTATTATTCATTTTTAACAGTTTTTCATGCTAAGATTTGTTCAAATAAATTACCTTTTTTAAAGAAAACCACAAAATTTTAATATAAAAGCACCTTTTAAATCTTTTTACACTTACAACAATCAGCTTCCACCTGGCTGCTCCGGCTGGGGTTTAGCCGCTAAATGTCACCAAATGAATCTCATTTGAGAGCCTCTTTCCACCGCTGTGCCACTTCCTGCCTTTTGATTTCCCAGGGTAAACTAATTTTGGGTTGAACTAAGTCTGAATTAATTTCATTAAGCACTGATCAAACAGTGCTTGGGGTGTTTCTGTCCCTGAAATGAGTTTATACGACACGTTGGTGTCTGTCATTATTCCTTAAAACTGGTTTAAGATGGAGAGGGTAAAAAAAAAACAACAACAAAAAAAACACAAGGTAAAGCGTTTATTTTTTCTCTCTCTTTGTAGACTAATCACTTGTTTTTTGTCTGCTTCCCTCTCAGGAAAGCAAGCCTCCATGATTTCTCGATACCCCTCTCCCGCAGAGTTGGATGCTTTTGCCCAGAAGACCGCCAACAGCCCACTGTCCATCAAAATCTTCCCATCTGACGTCCGGGTGCCACAGCATAAACAGCTAAACAAAACAGTCAATGGCTTGGACACCACGGGCCAACGCTACAGCCCCTATTCACACCCATACTCAGGAGGCTACCAGGGTTTGTTGGCCATCGTCAAAGCCTCTGTGGTGGTCAAAGGTGTGGTGAAAAACTCGGAAGGCAGGAGGACTAAACATGCAAACACCCAGACTTCTGTGGCACCATACAATAATCCTCTGAACAATGGCTACACAGTCAGACATGGGCATAAGGCCTATCATATAAGCTCATGTAAGCCCCCCGATGTTCCCACTGAGACACTTTGTTCTAGCGCAGGGATGGCCCCTGGAGATCAGAGCCTGGCCCCCCAGTCTGAGCTGGCAGAGGTTCAAAGCCTGATGAGGCACATGAGCAGAGTTCCCCACAGCCAGGCCCTGCAGCTGGGGGGAGAGGCTCGAGCCAGCCCCTCTCTGCAGGCTGTGGCTGCCGTGGCACACTCAGACTCAGACTTCATCCTGGGAGTGCCGCCCCAGAGCAGTCTGGCATTCACGGGGGCGGTGATACCTTCACAGAGCGCAGACATGGCCAAAGCTGGGTACTTGGAGAAGTCAGACTACACAGTGTGGCAGCATAAGCATCATATTCAGCAGCAGCAGCAGCAGCAGCAGCAGCAGCAGCGGCAGCAGCAGCCGCCGTATCAGCAGGGAGCAGTGAGGGTGTACAGCGTGAGTAATGGTGCTCAGGGCCACAGAGCAGCAGAGGCTGGCCATCCTCCTGAAACCTGCCTCCCTTTGAGGTGCTCTTCACAGCTGTCATATAGGCCACATCCTGCCAGCGTTGGCCCTGTGCAGGAGCGAGTGAGCAGCTCCTCTCTGAGCCGCGTCGCCATGCAGGGGGAGTTCTCTGTCGGACAGTACTTCGCCCCCCTCTGGGACGGCGTCGTTGCCACCCCAAACAGCGACTGTTATACTTCTCAGGTGCTGGCAACGGGTACATGCGCAGCCAGGCCTCGAGACCTGGGACTCTCCCATCCCCATCTCCACCCAAACCGCGACCAACACCACCAGCCGCAGCTCCACCCTCCTCTCCCTCCTCATACCCAGGCCTACAGCACAGACCAAAACCTCTGTTGTGGGCTGCCTAGTTCTAGCCTGTGCCACACTGCAGTACTTAGCAACAGCCTGCAGTCTCTGGAGTGCCTCATCAGTGAGATCCACCCTCCCTGCATCAAAGAGCGCATGCTGGGCCGTGGGTATGAAGCCATGGGGATGCCTCAGCTGCTGGAGCATCACCAGCAAACCCACATCCAGCTCCCTGTCTACAGATGAGACGCGGCGCTGCCACACGACGGGACGCTGAAGTAACGAACCTTTTATAGACGATGGAAGTGTGCCACTTTAGACATCTATGAGAATGAGACATGCCTTTTTAGTTTGTGCATGGACTGTACTTGTAGAAGGCTTTGTGTTATAAGCCTGAAAAGGTAAATGATAATCATGACTTGAGATACAGGTTTATCTTATGAACTTTTCGTGTTTTATTTTTATATCTTGAATGGCCATCAGATATGCCAGCTGTTTCTCATTTAATGCAGATGCTGAGCACCTAATCAGAATTTTCCATTACCGTTTGAACATGAACTGTATATTTTGCAGGCTTTTTCCTCTATAGGCCTTTACAAAAGTGGAAACTTACTGAACCGAAATAATCATTAGACCTTCTGAAAACATTAACTTGAATCTGGGACGGATTGTTGGTGGCCCTTTTTGTGAATATATTGTATATTTTTTCCATAAAATGGCTTCTTATTTTAGAGGAAACATTCCTTCATCATTAACTGAACTTTTGGTTGTCTGCTGCTTTGTTGTGGATTTTGGTTTCCTCCACTTTTCAGTGACACACGCAGCTTCTGCTATATGATGCAAACATCCCGGCCGCTGTATTGGGAAACATTTTGTGAATTTGCATCCAAATGTGAATATTTTTGTTGTTGTTGTGCAGACATTGAAGTTTTTGTTATTCACCATCTTAATTGATTTAATGTAGTCATGCTCAGCACAATGTTTTTTTCGGACTGCTGCATATCCAAATCAACACTGTGGCAATTCAGGCTGAGCGAGATGTGCCCCTCCGTTGTATTTTTGTTAGCATTTTTAAATTTAAGAGGTTGTTTGGATGTTTTCTTTGAATGAGATAATGTGTTTTTTTCTCTGGAGGGTTGTGACACTGGTTTCACAACACCTGGGTATAATGGAGTGCCACCTGAATCATTTACAATATCTTCTCTGTAGGGCTATATTATCTCTGATGGTGAGAGATGAATGACTGAGTAGTTCTTTGTGTGTCTGCACTGGTTCTGTGATACTATTTATTTATGTCAGCCTGTTGAGTTATATGGCAAACTGTCTCTATAATTATAAAGTGCAATTATTATATATGAACATGTGAGCGCTCTCCATGAAGTATGTTGTTGAAATAACTACATTTTGCAATGTATGACCTAATCCCTCACCCTTTTTTTGCCTCTTCTTAATAAGGATTGTCAAGTAAATGAAATTTTCTAAACCCAGCAAACAGTTTGTGTTATTACGTATCATTAGTTATTATCTGCCAGACATGCAGCCGAGAAGACGGTTTTATTACATTCATGAATGATAAAGTAGTTGTGGAAAGATGAGACATTTTTCTGCTTTATTGCAAGGGGATTCAACACGCAAGTCCATTTTTTTTCAGTCACAGATCTCATTTCATTAAAATCTATCTTTGCACCAAAGGCTTATATGATGCAAGCCAAACCTAAATATATTGGGATGGTTCCTCTAAAAATGATGCAAG
This sequence comes from Acanthurus lineatus, assembly GCA_029814665.1. Taxonomy (NCBI): domain Eukaryota; kingdom Metazoa; phylum Chordata; class Actinopteri; order Acanthuriformes; family Acanthuridae; genus Acanthurus; species Acanthurus lineatus. The sequence continues at coordinate 12,323,251 of JAPZDV010000011.1, read as the reverse complement.
TTTAATGTGCTAATTTTGTTTTCATAGTGAATAATGTTAGTCCAGATGGATGACTAAAGCTTGAGGCAGAAGCCATTGAATACTTTAAATTACATATATGTAAATAAAAATATACAGTCCTTCCCCATCTCTTATATTACATTTGTGTATGAAAAATACATGCTGTCTTAAGATAAATCCACAATAATATCACTGTTCACATTATGCAGAAATGGGCTTGCCATTACCATGCGTCTGAATTGCTAATCTTGGATGGTGCTGTGCCTGCCTGCACCTCTTATTTTGCATCATTTGTCCTCCTAAATTTGATGCTATAGCAGTAATGCAGTTTAGGTCACCATAGACATAAAATGCACATCCATTCTAAGTAGTCTATTACAAAACAAATAACCCAGATGGTGTGAATAATGGCATTAGATGCACCGTTGTGAATAAAACTGCAATATTCAATTGATTACCTCATTGCAGATAAGAAATATTTCAGAGTTAAAGGTCAGTGGCTTTGTCATTGAGGCATTGTTCAAAATGATTTTCTGTCTGTAGCCCATTGTGTCTTGGCTCCGCTTGGAGCTCTTCCATCATATCTATCAGTGAGGACAGGCCAGGCCTCTCTGCTGATAAACCTACAGGATTACAGACATGCTCCCCTTATTCTCGCTCAGAGACGATTAACCGAGGCTCTGTTCCTCTGGAGGAAGAACCAGAGCCACTCCAGCCTCTGGGACACACTTCAGATAAGTAAGACTGGGCACAGGAAGAGGTCTGGTTGATCTGAGGGATTAGGAGACATGAAGAAGAGAGACCCCCTCTCTGCTCCACGGATTTGCTGCAGATGTTTCAAAAAATATGATGTTTAACATCTGTTGTATTCACATTATTTGCAGCAATTGGCCTTAAAAATGTGCTTTTTTGTGGGCAAATCAACCCCAGTACACCAAAAGAGATTCAAAACGGCACCATCTTCCTCTTGTGAATTTATAAACAACATGATCTGTTTCTTAAAGTTAAGATTTTAAAAACTGGAACTGAATCTAAACTGCATGTAGTGTATGATTTTGATCACTAAGCATATTATCAAATATTTCAAGCAGAAGCTGCACCATAGATATGATTAAGGGAGAAAAAAAACAAGTAAATACCACCACCTAGAGCTTAAATTCATGAACTGCAAGTTTGATTTTTATTGGTCAGTCAGTCAATTTAGTTTAACACTTATTTTTATTTCTACATTAAAATCTTGTAATAAGAACAAAGTTGATCGTAGTAAATAATCCAGAAAAAACCTATCTGTAAGTATCCGTACAGAAAACATAACTCCAGTCAATAAGTCACTAATAAATGTGCATATGAAGTGCCTTAACCTGAAGTGAGCAATGTCTTTTGACATTATAACCTTGGTGTAAAAGTTCGGTAGGTTGAGATAAAAACAGAACACACATAAATTGACTGTAATTTCATATTAAAAACAGACACACAAACCCCACACAGCCCTAACCATTAAAAAAAACAACAAAACAGTCAGTTCTGGCTCTGCTAAACTTTTGTTTTGTAGGTAGTTAAAATCAAAAGGCAAATTCAGTCATTTTACTATATATTGCAGGACCAGCAAATAACACCAAGGCACTAAGAAGAATCAACCTATGAATACACAACTGAAATGAGTTTTTATAGTTACAACCAAGGCTGCTGACTAGCAGTGGAGGTGAGTAACTCCAGGGCTAAGGAGGCAGAATTCATGGAAATGTGAGGTTCTAACAGGAAGGGTTGCCTGTGTGAACAGTGTTTACAGTCTTGCATTAGTCTCCATGTGGGACAGGTGAAAGCAACATGATAATGTCATTTAGCAGCAAACCCCACAACAACATAAACTGGCGCATGAAATTGAGAGCTGCACGGTTGCAACAACAATCTTGCAATTACTTAAAACCATGTGCTGGAAGAAAAACATAATTTTGCAATAATTTTGAGTTAAAATTTAAGGCATATTTTTAAGACCAAACATACAGTGTTAATATTTAGTAAGCTATAATCAAATTAATAAATACCACACTGAAAGAAAAATAGAAAAACAACCTTATTAAAATCCGTTAAAAGCTGGACTTGTCAGAGAGGTAGGACAGGAACACTTGTGCTCCTGCTCATCCAGCCCAGCCGGGTCATGTGACATCAAACTGTGTAGTCCAGCTCTGCGTTCAGACTTGTGTACATCTCGTAGATTGCATCCACAGTGCTAGTGTAATTAACCAGGAACTGACGCACATTTGCCAGACAGTCCTCCTCTTTCACTTCCTCTCCTTTTGACAAGGCCTTGAGGAAGTTTGATCTGTAGGGAGCTGCGATCAACGCTGCCTGCAGTGAGCAAAAAACACAAAAATCTTCATTTATCCTCAGGTTGAAGTGGGCTAACTAAGAGTTTACTGTGCTAAAATACATAGGCTCATATGTATATAAATACATGGTATGGATCCAAGATCATAATAGCAAAGAATATGGTCTTACTTGACAAAAAACCTTTCACAATGTATTATATTGACACACCAACACAAACTACAGCATTAAATGGGTTAATATGCCAGTGTGGTCAGGTTTTGTCCACCTCTCCTCTTGGAGTCCCAGTTAATTATTAAAAATAACAGGAAAAAGGACTTTTTCCTTACATTAAAAACCTTTTGAACTATCCAGCCGTGGTATTTCTTCAGCGCTTGCTCGTAGGCTTTGATGACATTAACCCGAATCAGGTTGGGGTTGTTCTCATCCCTGTCTCCATCTGCCAAACTCTGCAGGAGGATCTGTATGAAACGGAGACCTCTGCAGGAGAACAGCAGAATTAAAAAAAAAGAAAAGAAAGGGAGCCTGTCTGTCTACCTGTTCAGCAGCTTAAAAGTTCGGTGTGACATAACATCAGGTGACTCTCACCTTTTCAGCCACATCAGAGCTAATGTTGCTCCAACTTTAGGCCATTCTGCTTTGTGGGCTTCTCGCTCTGCCTCCAAAATGTCCTGCAGAGTGACATACTTGGCGGGATCCTTAAGATATACTGCTCTAATTTTCTGTAAAATGCACATTAGAGTTAAGTTTGCATGTAAGAGCTGCACCATTAAGAATCAATTCATAATTAAATTCCTCACAGTGGTATGAAAACACACCAATGCACTATCAGAGGCATAACATTACACACAGACAGATCTGTTTCCTACCGTTATATTGCCATTAATGTCTGATTTGATGATTGAAAATACTGATGATCCCAAGCAGTCTGACAGAGAAAAGAGATATTTGAGAGGAAAGCAATAAAATATGAATGACTTCATCATCACACAGCTCAGCTGGGGAGGACGAATACAAACCAGCCATTAGGTACAAACATAGAGGGAAGCAAAAAAAAAAAAAAAAAAAAAATGCAGTGAATGCGCAGTTAAGGCACAATGAGGTCAATGTGCGCTCTGTTCAATGAGTAAACAAAGAGTTTCTCTATAGGCTGCATGGCCGCAGCTGGTTCAGAGCCCCAACGTGACCCGGCAGCTCCACTTCTACCATTATTATGTGAAATAACCACGTTCCGCTTTCAGACAAGTGACAAGTCATTTGAACCAACATGTCATGAGGATCAAGTCAGCCAAGTATGAACCGTGACAGCGACAGCGCCCGCGCCGACAGCGCCTCACACAGCAACATCTTCAGCGTGTTTTCTCGAGTTCAGGTGCAGGTAACACTCACCGAAAAACGCGGGGAGGTGCGACACGGTCTCCAGGAACAACTTTGTATCCACCGACTTGTCCGGGGGAAGCTCTTTGAATTGGTTATCAAGTAAAAGCGACATAGTCCCGCCGTGTGAAGCGCCGTGTTTTAAGAGGCGGCGGTTGTGAGCAGCAGCTCGCGGCTGGAAAAGAACCCGGAACTCAGTGTCTTATCAGATGGGAGGGGAAGCAGCCAGCGGCCCCTATCACTTTCGTCCTTCTCTCCAACAGGTGGGAAATTATACATGGGCGTGTTGAAAGCAGACACACACACACACACATACACACACACACAGAAAAGCATGACAATGGGCTAGTTGAGGTATAGATTATGCTTTATTATACCTAAGGCAGGGAGTGTTTTCAACCACAGAGGCAGTGGTACGAGTAGGCTATAGGTTACAGGGGATTAGATACCAACCAGGGGTGAAAAAAGAAGGTATTTCTGCTTTTATTCATGTAGTTGAGTTAATTTTTTGTGCACTTTTTTAGCAGCCCAAAATCCTAAAATCTGTTTTCTTACTTAATTTTTGAAATTTAAAATAGTATTGCAGGTGACCTAATTAGGTTTGTTTATGCAATGCACTTACAGCCCAATTATATATTTGGTTTGAAATAAAGTCATGAGGTGACCTCATGTAACTTTTGAAATGAGAAAAATAATACATTTTTCCTCTAACAAATGAAAAGTTGAATGCAGAAGCAAGAATATGCAACATTGCTCAATTCATTACGCTCAGTGGTTTTATAGTGGTCACTACTTAAGATTCATGTGGCAGTACAGCACACATGTTGACAGTTCTCCACTAGAGCTACTGTTGAACTAAATATGAGTATGAAAAATTAAACAAACTGAGAAAATTCTCCCCTAAGACAACTTGAAAAGACATTGTCCACTTTGAAATTATCACTAAATAAGAGATTTTCATGTTAAAATGGTTTCAGTTGAAATGAAACCAGCCTTGTGTCTGTAAAAGAGATGCTTTGTACTTCCTGTCAAAAAAAAATCCAACAAAGGTTTATTACTTTACTTGAGTAGCACTGAATAATCTGTACTGCACTTATGCAGGTTTTTCAAGTTCTTTTTCCACCCCTGGTTGAAACTTGGCTTACAATAATAAGTGACATATTAGACCCAAGTTCTACAACAGGTACTCAAACTCTGAGGGCACATTTACTTTATCAGTGATTGTAAACTGTAGCTGTACGTATTTGACCACAGGCAGCATCTAACACACTGGAGTTACAGCACCACACCAAAATAAACAAAGATCACAAGTTGCCTCTAACTTACTGCCAGCTGAGACGTCCCAAACCTCAGAACAAAAACGTTAGTCTGTGAGGAGCATCATGTTAAACAAAAGCTTATGAAAATAAACATTGATATTTTCTTAGAGGTATGACATACAGTTTATAAATAGAATAGCATTTGGATTATTTTGATAAAGAATTACATGGATACATACATCTTATATATTTGCATAACGCTATTAAAATTGATTCAAAATGGATTTCACACCGGCCATTGAGGCCATTTCATGCTCTCTCACACACACGCACGCACACACACACACACATCATCAGAAGTATGGCTGTAACATTATAACTCCAAAAACTACTGATACTTTACTTATAAACACATCTTCAACCAGAGTGGATGGACTGAACAGTGAAATCTGCTGCTGGAGCTGCTGGATGGAATGAAAGTTTGCACACTCTTGGTACTGCTGGCGTTACATGGTGCTTGTTTGCACTGAAGCTTTTCTTTTTTTATATATATATAAATCACAGTTTGCTTACTAAACAAACATTTTAACTCCTAAGCAAGTGGCATCACAAATGATTCAAGATGAAAACACTGTCAATGCATTTTAAAAAAAAAAAGGGTAAAAGGAAAGTAAACTGATCTACAACCCTGATTCCAGGAAGAGTTGGGACACTGTAGTAATAACAGAATGGGATACTTAACTAAATGACTCTGCCATATTTTCAGAAAAAAAAACAGTATAAAGACAATACATAAAAAGTTGTCACTCATAAACTTAAATGATTTTTGTCAAAGACATTCCACAGGTAAACAGGTTCATAGGCAACACATGACAGCATCATGATTGGGTACTAAAGAGGCATCCTCAATAGGCTCAGCCGCTCACAAGCAAGAATGGGAGGAGGTCAAACTCTAGTGAAGCACGATTATATCACTACATAGGCTCAGAAACAATTTGTAAAACTGTCAGTTTGATGGCAAACTGAAATGATCACAACTGCATTATGTTTTCATTTATGTTTTACAAAATCTAGCTAACTTTTCTGGAATCAAGGTTGTAGATTAAGGTTCATCTATTATGATCCCTGATGTGAGGTGTCTGCAGACTTTTTGTCCTCTTTGGCAGCTCAGCCCTGCCTGACACCCGACCTCAAGGACTATGACCTCTATGGAGAAAAGTGCAATATGGAAGGCTCAACTGTTTGTGGTTTAAATTGTTTCATATATACACAACATTGCACTTTTTGGAAAATGTGTGGAATAAACTGTTCTTTCTTTGTGAGGTAAAGAATAGTAACAGATGTTTTCCTATATCTATAGAGATGTTTGTTTACTCTGTAGTATCATGACACAAAAAAACAACAAAATAAATAATTGTTTTGTTTTACCAATATTTTGCATGGCGCATCTTTTGTTTTAAAGAAAAAATTCCCCACTTCAAAGAATGTATGTGAATGCTTACACTGATTAGCATGGGGAAACGAAACACAAACGGCGTTATAACACTGATGGAATTAGCATGGTCGTCGATAAACTTTATTTTGAGTGTGTCAGGAATGTCTTTGGGTTTTGGTTAGTTGTTGTTTTCTTTGGTTGTCACAGTGACAAGTTGCTTGGCAGCTTTGGCAATGTCATAGGCGCACTGGATGACCTGCTGAGTGACCAGCTGGATGTCCGACGGGCAGGGGTTGTGCTCTGCCGCTTTCTGGCACTCTCCATGGAGCCGGCTGGCACTGGAGGTGAGCAGGCAGAGAGACCCTCGCACGGTCTCCGAGGATGGCCTCTGTGAGGGAAAGGAGGGATGATGAAGCCTTGATAAGGGACTGACACGACAACACTTATAAATAACCCTCATTGCGGTCAGTAAACTGTGTGTGCGAGGAAACATAAAACAAAGTAATCCAATAAATGGTAAACATAAAACAATGTAATGCAATCAACAGGGCCTACCCAATATAAACAAGTCAGTTTAGATTCCCTTTAACTGCTTTCAAACAAACAACAAATCCCTTAATTGCTTGGGGGAGGGACAGAAAAATGTTGATGGGGGTACTCTCACCTTGGGAAACAGGGCAGCCATCTCTGTCACAGCCATGCAGATCTTCTCTGAACAGGGCAGGAAGCTGTGGGAGAGCAACAGGTTGAATGTGTGATAAACAGCTATCAAACATTTCTGTTATGAAACTAAATACGAGCAACATGCACAATAATTGAAAACTGAAATTCAGCTGGTTTGCTCTTAAGTAGACACTTTTTGCTTGTGGACTAAGTTGCATGACTGCCACCTCCCAAACCTCACATGACACTGTTTAATCTAGCAGCTCCGGTAGAGAAAACAAACCTATGTACAAATATTACTGCTGTTTAAACAGTGGAACTAACACTGCATGTCTAACTTGACCATTTATCTGCCTGAAACACTGTGCACTGTGATTCATTATGTAACGAAACATATGCTAACAGTGTTACACCTTTCCAGAAGAACTCAGAAATAACTAGCTTGGGTGAATATGTCACAAAACTGCAAAAGATCAGCAAACAAAACACTGTTTAAGGAGACAGAGCAGCCGTTGAGGCTTCAAAATAAACAGCGTTAATTTCAGAGACAACAAACAAAAATATACACATGAACACTGTGACTTAGACTGAAACAAAACTGGGACCAATAACCTAACAGAGGAAGACAATAAGCACGCAGTGATAGCCTAAATTAGACTAGTGATACCTTGCAAGGTGTCCATACTGCACACTGAGTCAAATCGGCTACAATATTTCTCACGAAGTTAAACCGAAAATAAAGGCATGATTTTCCACATTTAGCATTTCATTAAGTTGACTGTTAATTCCAAATTTTTTAAACTGGAGAAAACCTGGCTGAAGTAAAATAATGTCTCATCACAATCATGATTTAATGAACCTGAAAATTTAGTAAATTTTTACAAATTCAAAAACAACAGGAAATTCACAAATAGCACATGCAGGAAACCACATTGACCAAACTAACTCTCTGTGGATTTAGCAGGTCACTGGAGAATAAGTGGTCACATGGTGTTTGTTTCCTATCAGATGCATTTAAAGACTGAAAGTCTTTGGGACCAGAGTGATGCTGGTTTATTATATCACTGCATTTGCCTTGCATCTCCACTGTAAATCCGTCACTGGTTAGCTGGCTATGGATGAATGAAAACCAGCAGGGTCCTGGGCCCTGAGGTAAAATACTGAAAAACCACTGACCTAGAAGCAGCAGAAACTGAGGATGAAACAGCATTTACCCTCAAAAAGATGAGCAGAAATATGTGGTTTAAATATCATGTCCTGACAAAGTATAAGTTGTGGTTTACAATAAAACACATAATCAGAAGATTTTACTGATGAATTATCACGAGACTTTTCTGTATTCGATCTTTCAGAAATAAAATTTGATTTATTCTTCATTTTTTACAATAGCATTACCAGATGTAGTAATCATGAACTACCTTTCATGTTTGGTCTCCTGGGCAGCTCTCAGGAGCTCCTGTATGTTCTTGGTGATCTGCTCTGTCTTACAGATGACATCCTCTGTGCACGGCAGGGTGGCATCTTCCTCGCCCTCCTCCCCCTGCTCCACTGCATCGGAGGCTGGAAGAGGGCTGCTACGAAGGAAAAAAAAAACAACTTACTGCACGTTTCATTGCAGCTCATGAAAAAGAAGGTTGTAAACTTTATCTGTTTTATTATCCTTTACATGAAACTTTATGTTTTTCTTAATGTCTCATTTTATTGTATTTTTATACCCCTGTAAAACACTTGTGTGCCTTGTGACTGAATAGTGCTGGATAAATAAACTTGCCTTTCCTTTCCATACACATTTAAAAATTACAGGTGCTGTTCTAGTCCACAAAAAGCAAAGTTTTTCTGGTTTATGGTACACTAACAGTGGATTTAGTGAAATTTGATTCCCTAGAGAAAAACAAATGTAGTCTGGCTTGTAATTTAACTTACAACAATGCAGCAGAATTTAAGACTTGGCCTTGTAATTCAGTGCCTGGGAGGTTTTATGTGAACTAAAACATGATGAAAACAAAATCCAAAACAGCTTCTACATTGTATAAAGAGATGTGACTTCACAGACCCTTTTTTGCGTTCTATGTTCAGTTGAAAACTGGATTAATCAATTCATAGCAACTCAACAAACAACCAGTAGACAAAAATTGGCAATAAGGTGGAAGTAAATGGCAACAAGAGGTAGGTGACATTACATGGCTCCTTGCTCCTGCATGTTATCGTGAGCTTGGGTTGAGAAGATGAAAGTCCTTACATATTAACTTAGTTCTGTACAGCCTTACTGTTCCAGTCAAGGATGGTTTCAAAAAAATATGTCAACACCAATATTAGTCTAGTTTTCTCATCTTTCTTCATGTGATCATTAACTTTGTATGATTCTGCAACAATGATGTCATCATCTGCAGCCCTCGAAATTAAGAAAAAAAACCTTCCCCTTCATTTCACTTAAAAGTCTTTTCCTGACATTTCCTCCTCAACCTCTTTGCTTCTTCTTAATTTTATTTAAACTGAAGCATCTCTTAACTTAATAACAATGAATCACTTTCAAGAGTTTGTGTACAACATAAGTTTAAACTAGAAGGTTTTACAGCAAAAAATAAGTCTGTGTCTTTCTACAAAGATGTGTATTGAGTTAACACAAAAGTTCTTACCCAGTCTCTTCCAGTTCAGAGTGGTTGGGTGTGGTGTTGTAATCATTCTCCAGCATGATACTCTGTCCCTCCAGGCTACAGCCCTACAGACGAATCAATAAATTAAAATCAATCAAATACAGAGTGTATTATATTATATATGATTAGCACAAACATATTACCAGAGCAACAGGGGGCACATATAAATCAGAATCATGCATTTCTGATATCAAACTCATTCACAGAATCGTCATTTAGTTTTAAAGCAGATGAAGAGAAAAAGACAGGAAATACACAATAAGATTGTTGCGGTGCAACAGTGCACAAACTGCAGTGAATGCGATTAGTAGATGCTGATGTAATCTGTGGGTGCACTTATCAGCACCCAGGACTAATAAGCACATTCTGTGATGAGCCCTTTTTTCAATATTTCACTGGACTCTGCTGTCCGATCATTTCAACAGCTTTCTCTGGCACGTCTCATCATCACCTCTGATGTTGCCTTGAGCCAAAGCAGCTCTGGTTTTACAGGTTCTCTGTGGGTAAAAAGCTGGAGTTGTTAAGATATCTGAACTGAAGCAGAGACGCTGTGGAGCATGCATGCAGGCAGGCCATACTGACTGAAAAGCAGTTCAAAAGACACAGGTCAGGATAGAGAAGACTGTGGGGTCAAGAAGTGGGGGGCAGTTTTCACTGCCCCCTTGAGGTTGCCTCTGATCTGAGGGGAACTTCAGTACTTAACCCTTCGAGATCTCTCATCCCACGACCAGGACAGGGAAGAGGGGAATGTAGGGAGGGAGGAAGATGCCGTCCCCAAAGGACCCCTCCCAATCTAGAAAGGGGTCAAACCAGGTTGAGCATACTCAAACTGAGATGCAATGAATGAATGACTGAATGACTAAATGAATGAAAAACCATCACCAGCCCCAAGCCAGGCATCATGATTTTGTACTGTGACGACAATCCAGCGGGAACATTAGTGGCTTTGTGCTTACGTTGGTTGGGAAAGGCTGTAAAACGACCCCGTCCTCGTGCCGGGCCGTTTCGACTCGGTGGGGGTACTGCCTCGGACTGGAGCCCGTCTCATACATGGACATGGCCCGGCCTCCTCGGGGTGGGTGTCGACCAAAAGGCCCCTGGAGGTGTTGTTGTGCGCTGGGGGTCTGCCATCGCAGTGTTGTGTTTTCAGTCTGCAGGGAGTTGAGCTGAGGAGAACAAAAACAACCTTCAATTCAACTGTAGCTGGGGGATGATCTCCTTACAAAAGCCCGGCCAGACATCAATAATAGAGCAGAATACAGCTAAGCCCCCAGGAGAAAAGCAGTTCCTCAATGTCGATGTTCATCGTCACCTCTTTTGTTTTTTGGTCTCTCTCCAAAGCTTTTCTCACAAGAAGAGGATTGTTTCTATGACAAATGAAATGCTAACACTGCACGTTGATAACAACTCCTCAAGTGTGACCCCCTGAGAAAATGCTGCAAAACTGGTTGCCCCTATTTACATCATTATTTCTTAGACACTGAAAAAAGTGATGGGAAACAGTGCTGGTTCAGCTTTCTGTCTAACAATTAACTGTACACATTATTATGTAAAATATGGTAAATTACCTTTGATTACCTTTGGATTTGAGACTAAGAACAGAATCTGTAAAGTGTTAATGGTGGAGACATAGTACTACCAGTCAGTCAGTGCTACAAGGCTACAGTCAACAGCAGTGTTGCCTACAGTTATGTTTAGTTAATTTGTCTAGATACAACAATATACAAAACATTTATATTAAAATACTAGAGGCTAGATAGGTTATATGTTAGAAAAAGTGGTGTGAGTTATACTGTGTCAGCAAGTGAGCTTTTGGTGAATGCAAAAAGGAGGGGGGGACTTGAATCTCCACTTATGCCAGAAAATAAAAAAGTATGGTTGAGGACTTAATAAACCAGCAGAAGGAGGCATCACACTGTATTAACACTGAATCTTTGCCAACTAAAGAGAGAAATAAGGTGGGCTGTACTGAACTTTAAGGCATATAAGAAAACTGAATGAAATAATGCCATCCCCCACAATGGGAGTGTGGGTGACAAAACTTCTTGTCTCTATTGTACAGAAAAATAAAATTCTAAGCATGCAGATTTGGAATATCCATGAGATGGCGACAGTGTCAACACATAGGAGAAATATGTTCTAACAAATACATATTAAGAATGGGGAAAAGAGGAGTTTTCTCAAGTGTCACCAACCACTGAAGTGGTAAAGGGCTGACCTCCAAAAATGATTAGAATCTTTAGTCAAGAAGACCCTGAGCCAACTCACATGGTCAGTTAAATCTTTACACTTGGTTTTTCAGCTGCATCATTACACACAGGAGGATAACAGCATAGGAAGCTATATCCTTTACAAACTGATCCTTAAAATTACCATAAACTGTGTTGTGATCAAAGTTATGCATCACTTCCTACGTCACCACACATCTGATTTCAGGCATCACACTGGGTTAAGTTAGCCAAGCCTACTGCTACATGCTGTTAGTTTAAGTCATAAAAACATACAAGAAGCAGCTGTGAAAAGCTCAACTTGACAAAACCACAAAACTAACTGTGAGTAAGCAAAGATGGTAAGATGATAAGAACGAAAAGCAGTGTGACTCCAGTCTGTCAGCAGCTCCAACATGCCCTTCTCTAGTAATGAGTTTTAGCATAGTTGGCTAAACTACTTATGAATCAGACGGCTGTACAACCTCCTCTTCTTCCATACACTGACATTTTAGGCTGACAGCACTGTCAGAAGTCCAGCGACTGAGATACTCTGCTCTGGAGTTTCAAAACTGAACTATGACCTAGACCCAAATTTTTACTTTCTTTCATTATATGGAAATCTGATACTTTCAAATCACAGACAAAAGAAAGGGGGTGTGAGACTTTTTTTGGCTGATGTTCAAGTTTAAGGGTATCACTGAACTGGAAAAAGTAGTCAAATCCTTGTATTGAAAGGTCAAATTGTATTCCACTGACATTTTGGTTTTTAAATCTCTAGAGTGCTGGCAGAGATGTTAACTGAAAGCAAGTTAGATTGTTAACATGTATGTTTTAATAGCACCGGGGCTATGTGGTACTTTTCTGTATTACTAAGAAATAGGAACTGAGTGACGTGATAGGCCTGGATCTATAAATATATAGACTGGTCGACTGTTGCTAGTGTTGCTGCATGCCAGTGACAGTGATCTAACCTTCTAACTTTTTTGTTACGGCGAACACATAGCTGATAACTCTGGTGATTCACTCACACTCAAATTCTTTTCCTTGCAACATATAGGAGGATTATGACTGATGGTGGCTGTTGTTTGATGGTTCAGGTAGATCAAAACACCCTCTATGGTTAGCATTTGTTGATTAGCACTTGGTTATTTCGCCATCTGACTTGGGATAGAGTGAATCATCAGTCTGTTTTAAACCACAAAGAACCATAATATACAAGGTAGTGTACTTGTGCTGCAACACAGGGTTGCACAATGAAACGAAAGATCAAGTTTAGCTGTTTTACTGAACAGCAGAAAAGAAGAAGTCTGGTGATTGTTAATTATTATGACAGGAATTTGGCAAACCTAGAAACAGTAGTCATTTTTTCTTTTGATTGCTTTTTTAACAAGTATTGAGTTATTGCTACATAACTCTACAGTGTTTTCATCCATATTTGTCAAAATCTGGTCTTCCCTGCAAATAAAAAATGTATTTACTGTATAATTCATATACAGTATAATTTTAAAGAGGCTATGTCTGAAATCTAAACAAACATGACTTGAACATGTACGACCAATGTCTGCAGAAGAAATTAAATTAATAAAAATGCTTCTGGTAACTCAGAGGAGGATGAGGTTTTGCTTGCAGGCTTGCAAGTTCTAACACCATCTGAGTTTAGACTCAAGAGGACAGAAAGGCTACCAACATAGCAAGTGTCAGACAGAATGTGTGAAAACTGAGTTTTCATACTGTGCTTGTGTGGGTTTTCATGGGTGCTCTGGTTTCATCTGCCTTAATATATATATATATATATATATATATACAGTAAAGGTTAATTCTCATGTCAGTAACCTAAAATGGAATTGGTCCTTGGGGCCTTGCAGTGGCTGCTCACTGCTCTTCAGTGATGGATTTAATGCAGAGTACCATTTTCACTAAATTGTACTTAATAAGAGTAGAGTATATTTGTATGTTACAGTGAAGAATTTGTCTTACCATCATAGCAAAGGTCAGATTGGAGGAAGGTGTCAGAAATGTGGTAGAAAATGAGCTCTAAATATGTACCATAACATATTAATGTGTGCTTCCATCTATTAAAAGCAACTGAAGTGAAACTACAACGCCATACTGAGTTTGAACAAATTCCTGTAAACGATCTTTACTACTATTCTTACTTTTTTTAAATCACATGCATATGAATTTACTAACCTTGCTCTGCATCAAGCGCAGCTCCTCACTAAGGTGACAGTTGACTTTAAGCAGCTGTTGTATTTTGGCTTCTGATGCAGTGAGGGCGCTCTTCACCTCCATAAATTCCTGCACTGTGATTGGTCCATCAGAGAGGTCAGACGACTCTGAGCTCTGCAGCAGAACATGTTGCATAGTAAAGGATTTATTTGATGGTCTTAAAAAAAAGAGAGATTATACTTAGAGATCTTGATGGTAGAATGTTCCAAAAAAGAAAAAGACATTAACCTTGGTCCTTCTGTCGTTGCAGCTGTCCCCACAGGAGGCCTCTTGCACTGGATCTTCATCTGATGCCACACTGTCGTAATCCGGCTGGTCGTTGTCCTGGCTCTCACTGTTCTGATGACTGTCTATTCCCTGAAGGATCAGCTCCACATTGTCTGATGGCAGACCAGCAGATCAAAGCATTAAAGATCAAACAAGCTTTGCTGGCTACAGGCAGTTGTATAAATCAAATAGCTAAGGAACACGCCCTTTTTTTCAGTAGATGTATCGAAAAGTCAGGACTTGCTCGTCTCTATTAGCCATTACAATCTTCCTTTAGTTTGCACAAGGTAGAAGAAAGGCAGTAATGTGGTTTGCTATAATTTACAGACTGCAGGAGTTTTCATTATTAAAGCCCCAAAGCACAATCTGTGTTTGGCTGCATTTCTGCACAAATGTTAGTACAAATGTTTTAAAATGCAATATAACTGAGCTCCCATCGGCGACTTATTTATGCAAAATTCAATGATGAATTTTTGCATCTTATTTGCAACAAATTAATTTAAACTTTCTTCACCGCTTCATCTGTTTTCCTCATCTTCAATGTTATGTTAAGAAACACATTCACTACAGTATTAACATTTAAAAAGGGTGTTATTGTACCTTTAGGGTCATACTATACCTTTGGGACTTTCACAGGAATTACCCCACTGCCGTCGTTTAGCGTCAGTTAGAATATCAATGACCAAGGTGGCAAATTCATGAGCGCTAAACCTTGCCAACTTTTGACGACCCTGAGAAAACAAACACAAAAAACCCCCCCACGAACACCAAAACACAAAAAGGTCAGAATATGGCAGCTCTGTTAAGTTTATGTCTGTGAAGGTTCTCAGTCATCCAGGTCATAGTATTCGTAGCAAGGTTAGTCTTATGCAACTGGACTTAGTTAAGTTTAGTATTCACAACAAAAAAGTTTTAACGAGGTGTTAAAATCACTTGCCTGGTTTCTGGTAGATGAGTACTCTGGATTGACAGGCAGAAAAGGCACAACTGTGGTGTCTGTTACAAGTGTGCTGTGATTCTGAGTTGCCAACCACACTGAAAAAATATAACAGAAGTCACATATGGAATATATAAGACAGAAATCAATATGCAGGTTTTAATTGTGTCATACATTTAGCATTTTTTAACAAATCTTAAATTTTCACCTGCATCTGTTTCTCTTCTGTCAACTTCATCATAAACATCCATGGCAAGTTCTTCAAACTGGTGGTTACTTAGCTGAAACAAAAGAGGCAGAATTTCTAGTTCACCTTTCAAACAAGTGAATGGTAACTGAACACATGTGAAGACGCTTTGGACCATTAGACACAATAAAAACATCTCACCGACTGAAGCTTTTTCTTAGCAGCTTTTGCAAACTCCGACAGATCCAGGCTACTTTAAATGAAAATTTCAAATAGATTATCTTTTTGGATGACATAATTACACACAAAGACACACACCATGACAAAAAATAAAGTACTTACTTATTTCTTATCCATCAAATGAAAGCAGCATAGGAAAAATAAGATTGCAATTATTTTGTGATAGTCTAGAACACTGCCTGTGTTTCAGGCAAAAGTAAAACTAATGACATGACTGGCTGCCAGGAGCCTTTTAGAAGTGGTAATATCCTTTTTTTCAGAGATATAAAAATAATTATCTACTATGATATAAAAAACAAAGTTACTACCTGTCTGCCATCTGTGGGATGATGAAGTGTTGCCCGTTTCTGTGATCTGCAACAAAAGAAGGACATGAGAGACAGCAACTACCATGGAAAAAAACAAACAACTAAAAATACATAAGCTCTAAAATGCCGTGCAGCAGCTGTGCTTGATGTGCCTACTTACCTGGTCTTCTACCACAAAGGTAAAATGTTAACCGGTCAGTGAGTTCATACTGTATCTCCACCAGCCTCTCAGCCAGCTCCTGATGTCCAGCTTGTCTGATTAGGAATAAAAGGTCATGTTTTAAAAATAGGGCCTGGTGCTAAGGCTAAAGAATGCCTCAGGTGGGATGTCTTACATTAAACTATGGCAAAAAAAAGGTACCTGTGAAGTTCACATAAACGATACATTTCTTATTATAAAGACATGGTAAGTTTGGTAACTTAGTTTCTGAGTGATGAGTAGAGACCTGAAGTAGCAGTTCTGTGGGTGTTGGCTGGCCATGGAGACCAGTCATGCTCTGACACCACCAAGCCTCTAATCAGCCAGAAACAGCTCATATTACTGCAGATATTGTACATTTTTTTATTTCTAGGTCTTTGTTCCCACTTCTGCTAAGCAAGCTAGTCAAGCTGAGTCAGCTAGCAAGGCAAGCTACAGTTTTTCCTTCCTCTTCTGCCTCCCTTTGTCATACACTTATTGAGTTAGTCTGACAGACATTATGCCAGTGGGTCTGAGTATAGTGTTCTTTCTAGTGTGAGGCATACTGAATTATTTATCTATTTCATATGGAGACTGCTTTTTCTACCCAGGCTTCTCTGTCTTTTTCTACCCATTTCCTGTAACCTTCTGTTATTTCCCCTGTAAGTGCTAAACTGAAAGTTTCACTATCAACACCTCATTGTATAAATAGTACACATTTTATAAAGTTTGTTACAAGTTTGTTTCTGTGCTCTGCTTAGATCTCCAAAGGATGTGTATCATTTCCTTTAGCACAGGCAGAAGTGGGCTGGGCTGAGCCTGCAGATGTGCTGTAGCTTAAGTAAACCACAACAATGGTAAAAACTACTGACAGTTTGCTATGTTTTTTAAATGAAGGTAACACTATGAGATTATGCCACAGAGCTTACCAGATATCATGAGTAACAAAGATAGTATATTTCAATTATTTAAAACAATATTTTCCATATCTTGGCATTGCTACATCATCTACAGCAGAAATAAACCCATTTACAGCCTGGTACAGAAGACGGTCTCGGTGGCTAATTTTCCTGTTTAGGAAAACTTTACAGTGGGGTAAATTTCTATATAACTCATTCATTTAAATTATATTTGGGCGCGGCTGCTTTAAGTGACAACAGCTGTTTGCTGTCTGCTAGGAGTCCTAGTCATTGGTAGCAGTTCATATCCTCCCTACCTCCCTCCTCTCATCCAACTATGGTCATTTGGGTCCAAAAAACAAGATGGTGATGGCCATAATACCAAACTGAATGCTTCAACTTGGTAGTCCACAAACCAATAGGTGACGTCACAGAAGCTCTGTGCACTATTTATTGTACAGTCTATAAATCCCTTAAAAAAAACAAATAAAATATGAGATAAATTGAAAACATAGGTCAT
The DNA here is from genome assembly GCA_029814665.1 of Acanthurus lineatus. NCBI lineage: Eukaryota > Metazoa > Chordata > Actinopteri > Acanthuriformes > Acanthuridae > Acanthurus > Acanthurus lineatus. The sequence continues at coordinate 12,305,560 of JAPZDV010000011.1, read as the reverse complement.
GCTTACCTTGCATAATCAATGGGGGTCTTTCCACTGGAGTCCAAAGCCCCGGGATCAGCTCCGTAAACTGCCAACAGTTCAGCCTGTAACATCTGTCCTGCTTTTGCTGCTATGTGTAGTGGGGTGTTTCCTTTCTCCTGTTGTCCCAAAGAACAACAAATGATGAAGCAGTTAACCTCACATATAAATGCTTTGTTTTGCTTTTTTTGTTTTTTTTATGTTATTTTTTGTTGTGGGTTTTTTGCTTTTTCCATTACACTCACTGGATGGAAGAAGTTGGCCTGTGCTCCCAAAGATAAGAGTCTGAGGCAAGTCTCCAGGTTTCCAGTCCGAACACTGGAGTGAAGTTGCTGAAAGAAGACACACAAGTAGTTTGTTTCAGTGTGATTCACCAGATACACCTGACCAGAACTGAGAGACATGATGCATCAAGAGGCTAGAAATTGAGACTGTTAAAAGTAAGGGAAACACCAAGGGATCACTTTAAAAAGCTGCACAGATACAACAATCTAAGTTTATGGGTGCATTACATACAAAAAAGGAAAAACAGATTGGGACATTTTCCTTCACCTACACGCACTTTTCTTTTTCTTTATCACATAGAATTACTTATTAATATGCCTCCCATTAAAATGCAAACGATCTAACTTGTTGTCCATCCAAGAAGAGAGACATCCAAGGCAAGTGTGAAATAGAAGCAGCTGTGGAGGTCAGACAGACTACACTATTTGACAGTGACGGTCCTGGCATGACTAGCACAAGAAACTGTGAGTAAACGCATGTCAGCTAAATACTTAATATGAATTTATAAACAGGCCAAACTATTTTTGAAATTTATAGGAAGTGGTCAGATATCATAGATAAAAAAAGCACTTAACATGCGATGATGCGATGGTAAAGCAAGAGAGTGGCCTTCAGAAGACAAATGTGTGTCTTTATTTCATGACACCATTACCAGTTTGACTGACAGAGGGTTAAATGTCAGATTATTTTTTATGTTGGAAATGGAAAATTGTGGAGAACATACCACCAAAATGAAAAAAAAGAAAAAAGAGCTATTTCTTACCTTGCTGAGGTCTTTTGCGGTTACACTATCATCCTCCCGACAAGGCATCCGATGGACAAACGCTAACATCTGATATTTGGCCTTGATGAACTCTGTCTTGTTGGGACTGAAAAAGAACAAAAGATGCTCATATCTAAAACTACAGACACTGAGAATTCACAACAAAGTGTTCTCATGAGGCTACAATCATTATCACATCATACTTGCCCCTTATGTAAAGAAAAAAATATTCATATTGTCAGAGGCTCCCCATCTCTAAAACTCATCTTCTTGCAGTTATGGATACAAATTATGGGAAGACTTTTACAAGACATATACATCTAAATTCTGAGTATATCTATGTCCACTGTCATATGACCAACTTTATCTTTGTTGATCTCTGTACAGATGAGTACAATACAGTATTCAACATCAGTAGGAAAGCTAAAAACAAAGCCTAACTTGTTTTCAAGTTTAATACACAAGTCAACTCCACCCCATGTCCTAACGTCAATACAAAAATACTTCCTTGTTTTGTGAGTGAAGGAAGTTGATGCAGCTGCAGGGTCTATATTTTGACCATTCACACACAGCCCAGAGAACTTAGTTCTTATAGTTCCTGAACCATCAGAAAGTTCAAAACCCCCGAATGAGACCTTTAATACACCTGGAACTACCCAACAGGAACTAAATTTAGATCTAGTTTCTTCAAATCGAAATGCAAACCTAATCCTCAAAAGGCTTTTGGTTCCCTGCTGTGGTAACACCCAATATGATTCATTCATCTTGAAACTTTTATATTTGGGATAGCTTCCTCTAGTTTGGTGCTATGTGTACGTGCTGTCTGTGTCTGTCTGTTGTCTGCTGATTGAATGCATTTACTTCAAGCATGAGGGTCGGACTCAGCTTGGTTGTGTTTATATGTGGCTGAGTGTTTATCTTCACTCCACCAGCCAGACACCAGAAGGACACAGTGTTTATACCTGGCAGGGGATGTGGGTGACTACATCACATCTCTCATTTTGTTTTTTGGTTTTAAGTTAAAGTACATAGTGCATGTTAAAACAAAGAAAAAACTGCAGGAACTCTTTAAAATCCACTTTCTTGCATAGTCATTTTTGTCCCTTCAAAATAATTGTTAAATCTATCTTTTGTATCTCACATATTAAGGATACTGCCACTTGCATGTAACTGCACATTCACTTTGTCACAGTTTTTCCTGTCTGCATGGCCAAGTCACTTCATTTCTTGAGGTTACTGAAGACTGACTACAAATGAGTCATGCTCGTGGTGCAGAGGGCTTATTATGCATGTTCACTGACCTTTCTTATGAAAATCAATCAAGCCAATAGAGCTTTATATCAAAAGTGCAGACAAGCATATCAAAATCAGCACTGACATATAAAAATCCTTTAAAGCACTTACTGAACTCTGTCCTGGGGGTTAGCTTTGCGCTTTCCACTGACTGAAGAGGAAGGGTCCAGAAGGCTGTGCTCCCATATGGAATTAGCTCCATTGCCATACAGTGTCTGGACCATCTGAAGCATGAAACCATAAAACAACTTGCATAGAATTTCATTGTTTCCCTTGATGATGATGTGTCTGATTTTGCAACCACTATATCATCTTTTCCACTCTTGATAAACAGATCCAGCTTATTTTCATCTAGATGTTTGGTGTGTACATGTTTTACGGGTATGTGTCTGTCTGTTTACCTGTAACTGGGAGGATGGCCATGAAGAATGAGTCAGATGTCGGACTTGGGAGCTGTGTCGCCCCAGACCTCGATGGATGCTGCAGCACTCATCGCAGATCAACACACCCCTATTAACAGAGGCCCAGCGTGGCTCTAGGATAAGATTTAAGAGTTATTAACCTGACAGTCCAGCATTAAATGATTTATAATACTGACTTGCATACAACCTTAAACTTGAGTTTTTATGATAAATAATCGATTACAGACAGGCGATGTTGTTCGGTAACTGGCAGCAACAGATATATCAATCCACCCAGGTTAAATTAGTTGCTTCCTACGTATTCGACACATACAAAAATCACAATTACAGTTGCAATCAGGCGTGGGTCTGTTGTGCGACAACATTTGCCACTAATTACTAATAAATTTTTCTTAACAAGCTGGCTAATTAAGCAACTTTAAGTGATCAAGTTAACCCAACGTGAACGTTTGACTTAAACCATCGCCGAAGACCATTGAAGCAGCTTCAGAAACAGACAAGTTGAGATAACACAAACAAAACAGACACGACACATTTTCACAAATACTTTCACAAGAGGGAAGTCTACTGTCTATAAAGTTAACGATAGCGCTAGCAATTTAGCTAATTTCTCATTAATTATCAGCGTTTATGAACGTTATCTAGGTTAGCTAACTAGACGTAAGTTGTAGTAAGGGTTAGCTGGCTAGCTAGGCAGCTAAAGCTAGCTTGTTTGACATCATTACCCGGAGCACTGCAATCAGCGCAGACCTCTCTGCTTCGTACTCGCTTTGACATCCCTCGATATAAATCCTGAAACTCCAATAAAGACAAATACTTGAAGGGTGCGTTAGAAAAAAGCTAGACTAAGATAAGGCAGCAGAGTCCGCCCAAGCAGATTGTATTTAACGATTCTAGCAGGCAGAGCAACTGTGCTCGTCTGCCCTCCCCTACTGTTGAACAAAGCAGTGTCCCATTCCAACACTAGCACAGCCTCCTCCCTGCCTCCTTGTCAGCTTCCTTCCTTGTTCCCTTGATTCCTATCCTTCACTACTACTACATCAAAAATCCCACCACTAACAGGGACGTATGTAATTGGTGCAGTATGTGTCATAGGTGGGTTAAACTGTGGTCTGTCGCCACCGCAAGAGGTGTTAAAATGTTAGGTTAAAAAGATGAAAATCCGGTGTTGTGGGCGGATATTTAAATAATTTACAAAGTTCTTCTTTAACAGCACATCTATAGTAAAGTAATACTAAATAATTTTCTTCTCACTTACCTCTTGTATTAATTTTATTTTATTATTTTTTTATCCAACTCTTTTAAAGTAATCTCCTCTGGCCTCCTCTTCTTTTATTACCATATAAAACACATCCTTTTAATCTAAGATCTCAATGCCTCCTACTTTATGTCAGTTTTACTTTCAAACTGATGTGAACATATACATGGAGTTGCACCATTTTGTTGAGCAGAGCTGACTGTATTGTATAGCCAATAGTATCTCCAGTCACAAGACTCTGACTGTCTATCTAGCAGTCACAAAGAAACCTTGTTTAGGACCAGTCTGTAGCCACAGAGGCACAGTGTTTCCAGCCTAACACCATTCTGAAAACCCTGCACTCAAAGGCTTATCATTTCCCTGCTGATGAGGAATTCAGATTGTGTGTCTCTCTGTCTGTGTGTTCATTCATGTTGGTGTTTATACGAGTGGGATGAGGAAATGAGCTTGTCTGATGTCTGCTTTCTATGGAAAACACTCTTCTCTTAATATCAGGATGTGGTTAGTATCGGTATTGCTTCATGTCCATATGTTTTTTTGACCCATTGTGGACTGATGACCTGGTATGACCCTAAAAAATGGCCCTGGTAAAAACTGAATTTTGATTTAGCAGATTTGGTGCTACACCAGATTTGGATCTACTGTGGTTTTCATTATGTTTTGTCTGTGCTGTATTTTTAGTTATGACGGTTTTGGACAAGTTTTGCCTTGTTTTCATGAAGTGTTTGATGTTTAAGTTTATGGTTTTCATGTGCAGTAATTCAATGCGATCAACCCCTGATAAATACCAGAGCAGGCATGGGTACGATAACAACCTATAACCCACTTTCAGATGAAAGATGTGTGTCTGCTTTCAGTAATTTTCCACAGACCTACTATTAATACCATGATAACTAGTTCTTTGGGGCAGGAGGAGATCGCTGGGAAAGTGTCCTCATGGATTCCCCTACAGTGCCCTTCAGGGTGCCCTTCCTTTGATAAAAACATGATGCTGTGTCATGTAAGCTGCCTTACATGCAAGAAAAAAACTGACCTGTATGTACCTGTTAGGTTAAAAAACATCCCTGTGTATTTTTATTCAGGTTAAGTAAGTGTGTGATACTTACATATTGGTAGCAAAACTGATTTATTCTTGAACAGTTTGAGTTGTTTCACTTTGTATGCATCACAACTGGTGCCCTTTTTATTTTTTCTGCCACTGACCCTAAATAGCCTGAATATGCCACTTAATCTATGTACAAAATACAATTTATAATATGGAAATAAAATAATAATTGTAATAGATATAATTGTAATAGATGGTATAGATCTAGGAAATTTAGTGGAAAAATCAGTATTTTGGGGTAGCCTAGTTATAAATGAATGGACAACTGGTGTGTTTTTGTTATTCTCTTCACTTTTTGTAATTGTTTTAATTATATCAACTGGGCCCTGATTAATTTGGGGAAAAAAGAAAAAATAAACTTTGAAGTCTCCGAAGATTTGATGGATAATTTGACTAAGAAACTTTTATGTAACCCCAAATCATTCTATAATATTTTTTTTTTTTTTATTCATTTATTTATTTTTACTCTAGTGTGTGCGTGTGTCACAGGGAGGGGGTCATATGTGTAGGTGTCAGCGTCGTATGGCATAATGTATACGCTACTGTGACTTTAAAGGGGTGTTGGTTCGCTGAGAGGTAACAGATAGGTTTAATTTGGTCACCAAGACCACTTCGTGCGTCCCGGAGCCTCTCATCCTTCCAACCTACTGTTGTCTTGGTTGCATTCAACACCTTCTCCAGAAAGCTGTGCGTGTCAGCCGCTGCAGCCAGCCAGCACCCGGAGCGATGGGAGGTACAGTCGTCGCTGTTATTATTTTCCTGTCGTGAGTCCGTTATTTATTTCCGATACAGCAGTGTGATAGGTAAATTCATCATGTATTTTCCCGTGACAGAGGCCGAGACGCGTCAGAAATTGCTGCGCAATGTGAAGAAAGAGGTGCGTTGCATTTTATTTCTTTCTCGCTCATCACAGTTTATGTTTACAGGCGCCGTGCGCTTTTACAATGTGTGTTTGCGTATGTGCGTATTCCTGTGTGTGTATGTGAGAGAGAGAGTGAGTGTGTGTGTGTATGTGAATGTGTGTGTGGACACCGTTCATCGGGTTAGAGCCACGACTACGCCACAGGCCTGTTTATAATAAAACTGGCCTTTTATTTTTCATATTGAGAGAGAATGTGATCCGGCTGCGAAGCAAAATAAAATACTGGTGTGTTTTTCACTGATGTTAGACTGGCGTAAAACGATGATGACGAGGATAGTGATGCTGATGATGACGATAATGATACAGATGATGTTGATGATGCTTTTATATGGAGGCAAACTACACACTTGTGAAATCGTGTACAGATGCGTTTGTTTCTATTCATGCAAAACCTATTTTTCGTATCCGTAAATATCTGAGGAAATCACGATGAAGCTGACATTCCTGAGACACTCCATCTTATTATCTAAAACTTAAGGTGCGTCCTTGGCTTCTGTTTTAATAGTGTGTGTTCTAGGAACCACTGAAACCTAAAAAGTCCAGTCCAAGCTGCCTGATTTGTTGCTGAATTATGAGACATTTGGATCTTGAGCTAGGAAAATCTTCCAAACTGCTCAATGGATTTCTCCAGGGAGAAAAAACAGGATGTTTTATTCATAGCTGAGAAAGCCGGGTACTTCCAGGCTTCTCGTGTCCGTGCTCCCCCTCACCTGTGACTCATTGCCTCTCCAACATCCACTCTGGAGCCAGATCCTCCATCCTGCAGCAAGGAGGGGCTATGCTGTTATGTTCAGATTTAAAACACAGTAAATAAAGTAAAATAATGGATTTTAAGTATTACAGTCATGAGTTTGGGCTGATAGAGACCCTTTTTTCACTGCTAAGCAGACTTTTCAGGTTTATTTCATAAAAACCACATGCAAACAATTTTGTGGCTCTAGAGTTAATTAAAAAAATAATAATAAAGGACAGTCAAAAAGGACAGAAAATGCCAATTAAAATGATAAACTTCACATTAAGTTGAGTCAATTTAATTTTTTAGTCAAATTTTGCTTTGCTCATCAAGACACAAACAATGTGTAGAGAATTTTTTTCGAAAATGTAGAGGTTTGCAAGTACAAGTTCATTTAAAAGATAACACCCATCCCAGTAAAATGTCAACCTTTAAAATTATACTCATTGATGATGATGATGATGATGATTATGATAATGGTGATAAAGATGATGAGGGGAGTGCCAACAAGCCACATAAACGACATTTGTTATGTCATGTAAATGACATTTTATGAGGTGAAATTGAAGGCAGCTCAATCTTTTTATCCTTAATGAACTTAAGAGGACAAATCACAGATTCCGCACATTAGTGCATAGATGTGTTGGTCATAAGGAGGACACCTCAGTCTCCTGAAAACAGTTGCATAGTGTCTTTTATAACTCTGGAGGAATTTTCGTCAAGCCTCAGAAAACAACACTGGCAATGTCATCACGGTTTACCTCAGGTTTGGCTTGGAGACTAACAATTTTTAAGAGAAATCCTGCCTTATAAACATGGTATTAAGAGGCATGTACTGACCCCACGGGAAGAATTTTATGCTGTGGCTCTACCAAGTTACATTATGGGAGGTGTAGGATGCAGAGTTTTTGGAGTTTGACTGATAAGGGGCTAACAATAAGGATAATTTGATTTCAGCTACTTAGATTTGTGACAGTTTTTTAAAAAATTGGTCTGCTTCCTGCAAATTCAACTATATGAAAGTGCAACACTGAATTACTAGAATATCCCTTGAAGGGTGCAAGAGGAAAATACTTATCTGACAGTCCTGCCTTACGCACCTCAGCTGGGGGATTCCCAAAGTATCCGCTGCATGTGTGTTTACTATCTAAAAAAAGAAAAAAAACATTTGAGAGGTGATTCAGAAATGAAATAGTGAGCCTGACAGATTGCTTTCACAATAAATAAATAATTTGGTGTGTTTGTTACCCTTGTGCAAGTTTTGTGAGACTGTTCTTAGCCACTCTTCGTAACATCTCCTATAATATTCCACCACTGCTTCCTCTTGGGCTTCTTGTTTAGACTCCCTGTCACCTTATCTAAGTGTTTTAGGCAGATTAGGTCGTGTCTCACCATTTACCTTTCTCTCTTAGGTGAAACAGATTATGGAGGAGGCGGTAACGAGGAAATTTGTGCACGCAGACAGCAGCCACATCATATCCTTCTGTGGTAAATGTTTCTTTGTGCCATTGTGATTGCCTTACATGCTAAGCTAAGTTCAAAAATCCAGGGTAAGTGTTCAAAGCTGACTCTCTATGAGCCTTGATGGTTAACACTATCTTTAGAATAGATATCTCACGCTACACAAGAGGGGGCTTTAAAGAGGGAGACAATATAAAGTAAATAAGAAAGAATATGGCATAAATTTGTTTGTGCATCTTAGAAAAATGTATTTTTTTATGCATAAAATAACTGAGCATTTTATATCTAATTTCAGAGACCACAGCATAGGACATGCTGTAATAAATAGTATAAGTCACAGAATTGGTTACAACCACATTTACATGTACAGTGCAGAGTGATGGTTGACGTCTGTTTGTGTCAGGTCGTCACCTCCCACGAGTTCATCCTCCCAGTTCAAACTGGTCCTTTACAGTCAGTGTGAGCAATGTAAATCCCAACGATTTATTTTCATAACGCTGTTAGTCATGTCTATATATATTTAAAAGGATAGAAGGATATGTATTAAAGTAGACTAACACCCTTCAAAGGTGTTGATACTAACCAGGACTGATGCGTGTGTGATTCACATCCCTCATATCCTAGCAACAGTAGTCAGCGTTGGGCAGATCTCTGTCTGTTTCTTCTGATGCCACCTGTGCATGCCTTTCACCTGTTTTTGAGCTTGAGGATTCCACAAAGGGGCCCACTGTTTTGTGTGATGGTTTAGATAAAAACAAAACCCAAGGGTAAAGAAAATATTCTACCTCGAGGAAACAAAAACGTGAATGAAACTGAGCTGAAATAAAAATATGTAAATCAATATCAGCTAATGCCCTGTGTGTTTTTGTGTGTTTAGCTGTAGTGGAGGCCTGTGTGCTTCATGGGCTGAAACGTCGTATTGCAGGGCTGCTGTGCAGTAACAAGGTTGCTGCGCTCTTTATGAAGGCGGCAAAAAGCTTTTCACCTGCTGAAGAACTCTGCCACAAGGTCCAGGAACTGGAGCAGCTTATTGAAAACAGGTGAGATGTCAACTTCTGCCTGATGCTTCCATGATGCATCCCGATGCCTTGTCTTGTTCAGTATGTCTGATCAGTTTGAACAACCTTTACAAACACCTCTCTTGTTTGTTTTTCAGTAAGCAGAACAACTCTTCACTGAGTAATGACCGCAGTCGGCAGTCCAAGTTGGCTAACCTCCCTCCTCAGGCGCTGAAACATTTGTGGATCCGAACAGCACTGATGGAGAAACTTCTGGATAAGATTGTTCTGTACTTGGTGGAGAACAGCAGGTATAGCGGTACATAATTAAGTGCAATCATAAGCTGCTGCATATTATGTGCAAACTGGAAGCTGGGTAAAACATCTAAATCTGTTCCCAATGATTTAAACATTATTTCCTGCAGTGCCTTCTATGAGAAAGAAGCCATGCTAATGGATCCTGTGGATGGACCAATTCTTGCATCTCTGCTGGGTATTTTTAAACCACATTAACCTACACATGAAGTGTACTAGAACAGTCAAACCCTTTTCTATTCTTTATTGTCATAATCAGTTATTTCAAAACTTGAAAATATCTGAATTACTAAATAACTCTGTCCTTACAGTTGGCCCTTGTGCTTTGGAGTACACCAAAGTTAAAACAGCAGACCATTTCTGGACTGACCCATCTGCTGACGAGCTCGTACAGCGGCATCGCATCCACAGCGGCCACTGTCGGCAGGATTCGCCCTCCAGACGACCTGCCCTGGTTAGACAGCAAAGGACTTTACTGGTTTTAATCAAATAATCAGCTATAAAATACTGAGTGTAATATCAGATGTGTAAAACTTCTTGTATCAGATCCAGAAGAGGCAGTCCAGTGGTAGCATGGATGATCGCCCTCTCATGTGGGTGAGGGACTATGTTGAATCCCTCCATCAAAACTCCAGAGCCACACTGCTGTTTGGGAAGAACAATGTCCTGGTGCAGCCAGTACGTCTTCTCAGTTTATCCTTCTTTTTTAACATGACGTCAAATGTTAAGAGAATATTGTATGCCTTTTGAGAATTTGGTGTATTTATCAACTGATTTATACTCAGCTCATCTTATTCTTTTGGTGAGAGCCTTGAAAAGCATTATTTAAATACAGTTCATTCACCATTTACTTGTGTTTGCAGAGAGATGATATGGAGGCCATCCCAGGCTACCTTTCACTACATCAGACTGCAGACCTCATGACACTTAAATGGACGCCCAATCAGCTGATGAATGGCAATGTGGGGGACCTAGACTCTGAGAAAAGGTTTGGCTCACCGAACATGATTTAGTAAGAATAAATCCTTGTTGTTACACTGTTAGCTCAGTGGCTTATTCTCTCACCTTTCTTTCAGTGTATATTGGGATTATGCTATGACTATTCGCTTGGAGGAGATTGTGTATCTCCACTGTCATCAGCAAGGTAAGTCACCTTATCACTTCCTCAAAGTAGGAGTTTGAAGAGCTTTATTTCTCTTTTCATTTATTGTCTCAATCCCTCCAGTAAACAGTGGCGGGACTGTTGTGTTGGTGAGCCAGGATGGGATCCAGAGACCTCCTCTACACTTCCCCAAAGGAGGCCACCTCCTCCAGTTTCTCACCTGCCTGGAGACCGGCCTGCTACCTCATGGACAGCTGGACCCCCCACTTTGGAATCAGAGAGGAAAGGTCAGCATGAGCGCTTGTTTATCCTCTTTTCTTCAGTATTTGAAGCTATCATGCTACATTTATCTACAACTATGACCTTTCACTTCCTTTACTATGAAATTTCAGTATTGATTAACGCATTGCTTTTCCATTTTCAGGGAAAGGTTTTCCCCAAACTGCGAAAGAGGAGTCCACACGGCTCATGTGATTCTGTATCAGATAAGGAAGATGATGAAGCAACTGATTATGTGTTTCGAATCCTCTTTCCTGGCAATCAGATGGAGTTCAGTAAGTGTCCATAATCTTGCTGTAATGCCACCCTGAGCTAATCTTATAAAGCATCTTCAGAGATTACATCAACAATTACATTATTCTCTTTCTAATGATCTGACAGTTTTCCCTTTAGATCAATCCGTTTTTCCTGTAATCCCTGTGTATCTTTCAAATTAATTTCTCTCTGGTGAGTTCATATCACATAGCAGTCCCATCGACAATATGGAGACTTTGCACTAACAGACAGTAATTTGTCTCCATCCCCGTCCACTGACTTGGTTTGTTTGTTGAGTTTTCTTTTTCAATGTTTTTCCTAATCATTTGCAGACTTTTATGTCCAAATCTATTGGATTTTTATGCAGTTTTACTTCTTTAGGATAATGATGGTAGCATTGGTAATGTTTAGAGACCTTATGCTTTGCAGTATCCCTGGAGCTGATGGACCAAAGTGTGAACATGTGGCAACCGACACCCAGGAAGTCCTCATGCTCTTCCTGCTCACAAAATGGCTCTTCTGATGGCTCTCTTCCTAATGGCTGTAATCAAGAGAGGCAAGTATTTCTAAAGAACGGACTCACATTTAAATTCACAGTAATCCAGTTGACTAAATTAGCCTTTTTCCTTTCCTACCAGGGCTCCGCTGAAGCTCCTCTGTGACACCATGAAATACCAGATAATCTCCCGTGCTTTCTATGGATGTGAGTACAAACAACTGTACATTGACTCTGACTAATTTTGACAATAATTTCAATATGAAAACTTTTGTCTTTCCTCTCCAGGGCTTGCATACTGCCGTCATCTGTCCACAGTTCGCACCCACCTTTCTGCTCTGGTCAACACTACTATAGTTGACCCAGATGTGCCCTGCGACGCCCAAGGAGGACTCTCTGTGGAGGTCTGGGGCAGGTTCCTCAAGGACAGCTCTGTAAGATTCAGGGCCATAAGATATATTTTGGTTTTACTTTATGATAGTATAAAATAGTTAATGACAGAAGAAAGTAGCTGTGTGTGACCAGTCTTGATGTTGTTTAGGCCTATGAGGAAAAGGAGATACACAGGCTTGTGTATTTTGGAGGTGTGGCTCCTTCACTTCGCAAAGAGGTCTGGCCCTTCCTGTTGGGACACTACCAGTTCACCATGACTGAGAAATGCCGCCTAGAGGTATTTCTATTTTCTGTCAGAGTGTTTAATTCTTGTAAGCTACATATTTATATCACAGGGGTATGATACCATCTTTGTTTAAACAAGGTTTCTGTTTCAGATTGATGAGCAGATGCGGACCACATACGAGCAGACAATGAAGGAGTGGCAGGGCTGTGAGGCCATCGTCCGTCAGAGGGAAAGAGAGAAACACGCTGAGGCTCTCGCCAGATGTTCGTCTGGAGCCAGTGTGGAAAGAGGGCCAGTGCAGCGGGACTCCACCATCAGCACAGATGCAAGTTTGACCTTTTAGCATAAACTGTGCTGTATTATGTAACCATTATAACAGCACAGAAAACATGAAAGGGAGTTGCTTATTGTGTAATAAGGGCTTTTCTAGGCAAGTTGGCTGACAGTTCTGCTTTTTGTCTCTTTTGTGATGCTTTTCTCCACTTCAGTCGTCTCTAAGTAGCAACTCAGATCAACAGAGCTCACAAAGTGATTCCAGCAGCAGTGCACAGGTAGTTTCTCAAAACAACAATGATCTCTAATAAAAGGCCTTGCCAGTGTTTTTTCATGTGTTTGCACAGTATTTGGAACTAAATATAGTTTACTATACTTTTGTAAGGAGTACCATAACTCTTTGGATTTGGAGTTGTTTTGTACTGGTAAATAGTTGTATAGTCTTTTTTGTCACATTTATTATTATTCCTGTTCTTTGTATATAATGGCAAAAAAAGGATTGGTCCCTTAAAGCATAATCAAACAATCCATTTTTCACTGGTGATAAATCTCAGAAATGATGAGCTGTGGTTTGAGAACGGTGCATAGACAAGAAAAATTAGAAGCAGACATGGACATCGTACAAAGATTCATGTGAATTTGGTTTTTCTTACGTTAACAAAACCAATAGTTCACAACTATGCTCGGGTATCCTGTGGAGGGAGAAAGTCATCAGAGACACTAGGTGTCATACTGTGAAGAACATGAATGTCTGTACTAAAATTCACATAAATCAATCAAATGGTTTGTATAGATATTTCCATCAGGACCAAAGTGGTTGACTAACCAACTAACATTGCCTTCACAAAGCTGTGTGCCTAACCTGAATATTAAGGTTGTAGGATAAATGAAATAAATGGAAATGAGGCTGCCTTAAAGGTTGGAAACCTTTTTGAGAACTCACAGAATGCTTTGAAACTGTAGGGCAGTAATGTAAAGTACATCTGATTTATAGCCAATGGAATAACACATGCAAAAGCACTGGTGTAATCCTTTAAAATTCATCCATTGCATTACTGCAGGTTACAGATGGCATTGAGCGTTCACTGCTTTCCTTTGGTTGTCAGGTATTTGGATCAGTGGAGGCAGTGGATCAGATTGAGACTGAGCCCAGGGTTGAGGAAGGAGAAGCACAGCACAGTAGCCCACTGAAGGACCTCATAAGTGCCGCTGCAGATGCCCTGCAACTTCCATCCTGCAACCCCTCATCTTCGGGTCTGTCAGATCAACATCCAGGGTCAGAAAATTGTACTCCTGCAACAGAGTTGGCTGTTGGATCAACAACCTCTCAGCAGCCAGTGGAAGCATCAGAAGTCTTGAAGGAGAAAATTACAGATGAGTCACAGCCAGGAGGGGAGGGTGTAATGGACCTGGTTTCTGAGGACAAGGTTTCAGAGACAAAGATGGAGACAGTGTCAGAAAGTGAGGCAGTTAAGGACTGTGGAGTCACTAAGTCGCAAGAGACTTCTGAATCTGAGGAAAAACCCGAGTTGGAAGAAAAAGATAAAATGACAGAAGAGCAATCTGAAGAGTTAAAAGCAGCTGACACAGAAATGAATTTGAGACCTGTTCCTGAGAAAACTAATGTTCTAAAGCTAGAAACAGAGATTCATAACGAATACTTCCAAGCACCTCCACTTGGACAGACCTTGACTTTTCAAGCACACAAGAGCAAACCTGATTGGGAAGAGGAGCCATTATGTCCGCCTACAGAAGGAGAAGATGCAAATACATCAAGTGAAATGAAGCCAGAGGTTTCCGAAGAATCCAAACCAATTTCCGAACAAAGCCCAACACAAATGTCAAAGGCCTGCGCCAAAGAGTCAGAACGAAAGGATGCTGGAGCAACAGTGTGTGACTTGGCTGAAACCAAAAAAGCTGCAGAAATTCCATTTGAGAAACCCGGATCAAATTCACCTGTAAGACAAGTACTGCATGCTCTTCAGTCAGCGTCAAGGGGGAGCCTTTCGTTATCGTCCCATTCTCGGCAGTCTCCAGACACCGCAGATTCAGACGACTCTCCTTCTGCCCTGGAAATGGAGGATATACCTGCTGGGATAACATGTGTGACCTCTGAGGATATCAAGGCCAGGCCTTTGGCAGGTCTTGCTGCACCTCCTGTGTCCTTTGCACAAAGAGAGAAAATGTTGTCAGCGGACCTTGTCCTAGATCACCATCTGGACACAGCCTGCAACACCAGTCCTGAGGGCACTGACCTGGGTCTTTCTGAAGAGGAGCCTGAGATGGAAAATGTGCTCACTGAACCAGAGTCTGCAGAGATGGGAAGAGATGTCAAACAAGATGAATCCACAGAAGAACAAACCTATTCTGTAAGCATAACACCAGACATGTCAACACACTTCTTCTATTAATCATAATCATGCATTAACAGAATTAACCATTATGTTTACAGCAAGAAACCCTTGACATGTATTTGATCAACTTACATCGCATTGACAAAGATGTCAGACGTTGCGACCGAGCATATTGGTATTTCACTCCTGAGAATCTGGACAGGCTGCGTAACATCATGTGCAGGTAAGTGTGTCATTGTGCTGAAAATCTCTGAGGTTTTTTTTTAGCCTGAAACAAAAAAAAATCTAAAAAATTGTGGTTGTTTTTGTAGTTATGTGTGGCAGCATCTGGATACAGGCTACGTCCAAGGCATGTGCGATCTGCTGGCTCCGCTGCTGGTTATTCTCGACGACGGTCAGTTACACTTAAGCTTTATAGCATGATGGTCTTTGCTTCTAGAAATATTTTCATTAGATTGTACAAAGCTTTTCCCCCTGTAGCTGTTCATTTTAAAGGTGCATTCTTTTACTTTTTCCATTTGATACTGACACTAAGTTAGATAATAACAATGCCAAAGGAGCACCAAAAAAAGGTAGCAGCCACCTCCCAAATAGGCACACACAATAGGTGAATGCTGTCAGTGACATGTCAAAAATTTTAGATCACAACCAGCATGGCAGAGAGGATTTTCTTATATAAATAAATACCTTTTAAAAGTAATGTTTTAATAAGAAAAGTTGGGGATTTAGGTCAAATGGTGAGATAATATAATCCATATTGCTACTGTCCTACTCAGTGTTTAGAAGATATCAATGGTGGGAGATTTAATAAACTAAGTGACTGCTAACTTGCTTGGTTGGGTAAAGTTAGTTAAAATTATGAAGTTAGCTATCAGATGTCAGGCTTTACTGAAACTAGTACTGGTGATCTAATAATGACAGAGTGTTGAGTTTACACTTACACATAAATGGCTTAAAGAGTAACCTTTCAAATGTGTGTGTGCTTTCCAGAGGTCATGGCATTTAGCTGCTTTACACAGCTGATGAAGAGGATGAACCAGAATTTTCCACATGGTGGTGCCATGGACTCTCACTTTGCCAATATGCGCTCTCTTATCCAGGTATGTACGCATTTATGCACCACCACAAGCAGAAATGTATGCAAATCAAATAAAGTAATGAGGTCATTTTGTCTTTTCACTAACAGATCCTGGACTCTGAGTTGTTTGAACTGATGCAGCAGAACGGAGACTACACTCACTTCTACTTCTGTTATCGCTGGTTTCTGCTTGACTTCAAAAGAGGTGATGGAAAACACAAACACACGTCATATTCACTTTAATTTGCACATTAAAGACGACTTTTACATTTGACATAACATGATACTGAGTGTAATTTGATATCCTTCCTTTGTTGTGCACAGAAATGGTGTATGATGATGTGTTTTCCTTGTGGGAAACCATCTGGGCAGCCAAGTACACGTCCTCTGAGCACTTTGTGCTCTTTGTTGCTTTGGCACTTGTAGAGATGTATAGAGACATCATCCTAGAGAATAACATGGACTTCACAGACATCATCAAGTTCTTTAATGGTAAGACAAGATAAGAAAATGCAAATGCTACAATGTGATGATATAAAAACAATGGCTAAATTCATAACTCATTTATATTCACTCCAGACCAATATGCAATTCTAATAATCACTTAAAACAAAGTAAAAAAAAGTTGATTAGGGCATTATTTCAGTTTTCATTATCAAAGAGACATAGGTACAAGAATTGCTATTGTTGGATATTTAAGAATGGAAGTATTAAAGAAAAATAAACTATTAAATATGATCAATATCACTATGCAACCTGCATGTAAGATCCAGTAATTTTCACATTCTCATCTCAGAAATGGCAGAGCGACACAACGTCCCCCAGGTCCTGATGATGGCTCGAGACTTGGTCCACAAAGTGCAGACGCTCATAGAAAACAAGTGATGCAGGATGCTGCTCTTCTTCTGCTGCTGCTCCCGTCTTTCTTTTGTGCTAAATTGTTTCAAGATACTGACACAAACAAGTAATAGTCATGTATTCCAGAGGAAAGAAATCATTGTTAAAGAAGTAAGTACTGAAAAGACAATTGGTCTTTAAGACTACTTGTTATTCGATAGTTGTGTAACAACGTCTTTCCAGTTGCTCCTCTCTATATTCAGGAGATGCAACAAGTTGCCAGTAAATGTATTTTTAAAGTGTTATTGTTCACCTAGTGAATGTACCCTTATTGAATTTGCTTCAGGATGTTATTTCATTTGCCTTAAAATTAGCTATTTTTTCAGGGATACAGCAACCAAATCCTTCACTGTATTGCTACATATTCTGCAAGGTTGATTTAGTTCAGTTAGACGAGTACCTGCTTTACATCTCGTGATACACTTGAATATATTTTCAGTATTATTATTTCATTGAAACTGTAGCTCCCATGATGAAACATCTTGTGATGCACTTGAATATATGTTCAGTAAAAACATCTGACTTTATAAGTTTAATTGGTCTTGTAAACAATAGAGGAGGTGTCCAAGTAGCATGTGCAGTTTGCTTCTTAATAGCCATTTTAAAGAACACTTGTTAGCTTCTCTGAGACTTGATGGTCCTCTTCCTGTGTTTGTCTCAGATACACACAAGCTTGCAGGCAATCCAGACTGAACCTGTGAACTCTGTGCATGATTGCACATAGTTTGCATATACAGCATCGCCATTTCCTCTGGTCACCCAACCAAGATCTCGTACTGTGTGTTCCCTCTATTTTGTACCTTCTCTATGCATCAATTATTGTAATTCAATCGGCTTCATTTCATCCTTTGACCCCTTCCATAGTTGTTGTTTCTGTGTAGACCAATGCTTCTCTGTAATCAGTTCATTTTAATGATAAATGCAGTACATTCTTCCTGGTCTGAACAACACAAAGCTGCTCTGGCTGAAAAATTTAGCTGCTTGTTGGCACAAAATGGAGACAGTACAGTGTCAGATCATGCTTCCTTGCCGGTTTGCAATAGCAGCTGTGATGGTTAATTTTAACTGAAGGGGGTTAGCAGTGAAGGCAGCAGGCATCCTTTGCTCTGTGCACTTCCCTGTTTCACTTTCACAGTGAGATCAGTCTCAGTTTTCTGCCCCACTGATCTTGATTGCCTTGTCTGTAATCAGTCTAGCTAATTGTTGTATGTGGCCAAACTTTTTCGCAACAAGTCTTATAAAAATTGTTGATATTTCCTGAAGTAACTGTGCATTATTACCTCAAGATCCAAGTGTTGTGTAGGAAAGGAGTTCTGCTTACTAACAATTTAACCTCTTATTTGAGGCTTATGCTGGTAACACATTGATTGGTTCACTTAGTTATTCAGTTTCCGGTAAAGCGAGTGTGTACTCAGTGTGTTCCCCCTTCATTTATTCATCTGAAAAAGCTGTCAACTTGTGCTCAGTCCGCTGGGTTTTATCTCGGTCCAGCTGTTTGGAGGGAGCTCAATCTCCTGGCCAGACTGTAACGGTCTCCGGATTTACTACTGCACACCTCCAAGCTCAAGAGTTTCTGTTTACTGTCGTGAATTGCAGTGCTGCTCACACTGTCGTGACCTCAAGCTGCTTTCAAGCTCAATATTTTTGAGGATGTCATCTGTTTTTTTGGTACCAGAGGGTCAACTTATTACATTTAAAAGGTTGGTTTAAGGGTAGCCAGTCAGTGGTATGTAGCCATGCCTGTATTTTTTAGTTTTTAATGTGTAAGTTTTTTAGAAATACACACCTGAGTCTTCTGCTGCTAACACAACACCATGCTGGTGAAAGGAACATTTAAAGGCAACATTTTTCGAGGAAATTTTAGATTGACATTCTAAAATCTCTGCAGATAGATACAAAACTATCTACATGGCTAGATACCAGCATGAGTATGTCACAGAATCAAATTTATTGGTGCCACTTGCTGTTTCAGAAAAGCCTAAACACACCCACGTTTGGTTCACTGTGGCTTTTGATTCCAGTGTTTTGATATCACTGCTAATGTGTCTTCATATGATCTTCTAAAACATGCCTGGGTGTTGTTGTTCGTGTATTGCTGTGTTTGTCGTCAGAAGATTTACTGTAAACTATGTGTTAAAAGAAATCAACTTATTGTAAAACTAAGCTAGTACATATTGACGCAATACAATGTCTGTATATGGGCTTTATCTGATTATAATGAACAGAAAGATAAAAATATGCCACTGAAAATAAATATATTTTTATTTTTTCTGTGTCTTCTCATATTGTCCCCTGGTATAATTAATTTAATGCATATTAAAATGATTATATTTTGCATCTCATGTGCCTTTTGCGTATTTTTGGACCAGAAGTAAATGTTGGAAATGTTATTACCATATAATTTAGAGGGTAAAGCAACTATTTACTTCTACTGTTCATGTTTTAAGAGAGGATGTGTGCCAGCATATTAAGACAGACTGTAAAAATAAGAACCTTTCAACATAACTTGAGCTTGAACCACTCACTAGACTGGTATTCCCAGCCATTGTAACCCCAACAAGTTATGTAGCCTAACTCCTACCTCCATGGAAATAAGGAGTATTTGCATATTCACTAAGGATATTTTGAAACACTGCAGTACAATATCACCGGTATAAATCTTAGAATTAAAATTGCGTAAATTGCATGCTGATTTACTGTTAAAGCTTGATTAGGATAGAAGATATAGGGCCATCTTTATCGTTTACGGTAACACATTTACTTTTCCTACTTGACACATGTCAAGTCAAAGTCTTACCTTAATTTAGCACATGTAAATACCATTTTTAAAATGTAGTAGTATGGTGATCATTCATTTAGTTAAGAAAAGCAGGTGATAGGTATAGTAGTCCCAGGCGGCTGGGTAGCCTGACACATTCAACTTTAGTTTCAAAGTCATCGCATCAGATAAATACTCAATTTATCCTTTCAATAAACACAGTAATGACCTATAAAAACAAGTTTCTGGGCAAGAAATGAAACAGTCACAGTAAAAGTTTACATTTTATTGGTAAAGAAAAAACAAAACAAAAAACATTAGAGATGCATACAAATTAAAGTTCACCTACAGGCCACCTCTATCAGAGGGTCACACATTAAAAAAAACAATCCTATAGCAGAGGCTCACAGTCAACATTTGACACTACTCTAAAAGGCTCACAAATCTTACATGTTTTGAATGAAGATATCGAACTGCTTCACAGGTTCTTGGATTGGCAAAAACTTCATACTTTACAAAGCTACACAAATGTGACAAAAAGGGAAAATTTAGTCAATAGTTATAGCAGCTATATGACTTTTCACCTGATGGCTGCAGAATGACGTAATTTGTTTTGGACAATATAACATTTCAAGTGTTTGTACTGGTATTTTTCAAGGTATGAAATCACAACCCATGGTTTGTTTATAAAAAGAGGCCTCCAATATGTTTTTGATGATCAAATATGCATACATGGAAAAACAAAGCAACAATCCTGCTTTCAGATAAAACATGGGAGCTTCAAGAAAAAAAAAAGAGGGGTGGGGTGGGGACAACTTTAAGGCTGTGGGGAGAAACAAAGTGTACTCAGGCAAACCTGACTATGGAATGTATTGTAGCAAGAGATAACAATGATGTATCCTACAAGGAGGCCTGGGGTTGAAAAGAAAATAAAGTAAAAAGAAGAATTACAAAACCTTTTCCTCAGTCGCTCTGTATTTGAAGAGCCTTTTTCTACCGGTAATGACGTGGCGGTGGGCTATGGTGCGGTGGAGGGTGCCTCCTGGGGGGTGGACTATGGCGTGACATAGCATGGCGTGGGGGTGACTGGTAGCGTGGAGGGGGAGATCCTCTGTTATGGTAGGGAGGTGAATAGCGACCTCTGGATCTGGAGCGGGAACGTGATCGACCCCAGGTAGAAGCACCTCTATCCTCATAGACGCGGATGTAAGCCGTCTCCCCCTACAAAAAAAAAAACCACCAAAAAGTCATAAACATGACATTTATTCCTTTAACCAACTAAAGGGGTTATGGACAATTAATTCTCATCTGCATTTGAACTCACTTGATGTGAGCGGAACTCAGTACGATCCAGTCTGCGCAGTGCATACTCCATGTCCTCTCTGCGGAGAAATTCCACTACGCCCTCGCCATCACGTTGCACATCTGCAAAACAAACATCTCCAGCCTCACGCATATGATCCTTCAGGTCCTGCCAGCTCCCAGATGCTGGTAATCCTGGAATGGTGAAAAGACAAAAACAGAATTACAATGAGGCAAAAATTTACTGCAGTTTATATTACCTAAAAACTTTATTATAAGGTCTTAAGATATTTTTATGAAGTCTGACCTTAACAGCATATTAAATTTAACAGCTACATGTAAACAAATAAAGTGGAAAGAGCTCAGGTTGTTGCTTTCTTACTATAAATTTATATGGGAATGTTTTCTTTTCTTTTCTTTTCTTTTCACCTTATTAAGAGTGGAGGCTACTTATTAAGAGTGGAGGCTCCTGGGTAATGTCACACAACTAGAAAGTTTCATCAGTCAGAATTGATTGAAAATTTTGGTGCTTTTGAAACTTTGGTGTCGACTGTGATTGTCACATTAATTGGAACTTACCTTCAAAACACAGCTAAATTTACACTCTGGCATCCTGTAGAACATTTCTGTCATCTCAAATGTATTTTCTCTTGTTCCCAGTTGGCACAACTGGCTGCCATTAGTATTTAGTTCCCACTATCCAATGACATTTTAGCAGTTAGTAAAGAAAGTGTTTTATGTACTATTGGATCGGCTCTCATGGGCTGTGGACAGCCTCACAGATATTCATGTGTGTTTATTTTTAGCGACAGTCAAATTTTACTCATTAAATATGATTTATGCAATAGAATAAGACAAACTCATGTCATTTGATGAATCACAATTTTAACTGAAGTGCACCACCCCCCCAAAAAAAAATAATGTCAAAAATAGTCAAAAATATGACAACTGGTGTTTCACAGCCCTAATAATTTGTATTTCATCACTGGCTAAATGTTCTACGGAACTTTCAGACCAGGACCTTGAAATGTTTTACTTCCAGAAATCTGCTGCAGTTGGATAGGTCAAGTCAGGTAACTGTGTAAACCTTTGACTTTAAGGGGCTGGCTTTAGATAGGTGGTTCTATTCTAACAGCTTGTATAAACATGCTTGTCTGAAAAGGAGTTAAATATAGCACACAACAAATAATCAATGATATACAATGACAAAATTACACCTACCAGTCACTATAGTCGGTGTTTGGGTTTATGCAGCCAACATGATCAGTTTCAGTTTACTGTTTTGCTTTTCATGAGTTAAGGAGCTGACTTGACCTCATCCACTTAGTCCCCTTGACCTCCAGTCCGCCATGAGAGAGAAACACATCTGCCTATGACTCATGACGTCCATCTACTAGTCTCCTTGTCCTCCAGTCCGCCATGAGAGAGAGAGAAACACATCTGCCTATGACTCATGACGTCCTCTACTAGTCCCTTTGTCCTCCAGTCCGCCATGACAGGAGAGAGAGACATATCTGACTATGACTCATGATGTCCTTTACTAGTCCCCTTGTCCTCCAATCCGCCATGAGAGGGAGAGAGACTTATTTGCCTACGACTCTTACTTCCACCATTCTACAAACCTCCTTGACCTCCAGGATGGTGTGAAAGAGAGAAAAATATTAACTGGCTATGACTCATGATCTCCACCTACCAGTAACCATGACCCGGAAATCAGATCTTCGAGTTGGGGGTCCAAACCTTCCCCTAGGTCCTCCTCCTCCACCACCACCTGCCATAGCACCAAATTTAGCACCAGAGGATCGAGGATACTCTACACGCAGCTTGGAGTCTCCATATCCATATCCATTCCTTCCATAGACAGCATCATCTGCATCCCTAAGAGAAGAGAGCAAAGAACTCCTTACCAAAGTACGCCTGTTTCACAAGCGAGGATAGACTTGGAACTGTCGTCTCCATCCATTCCTGCTGTCAGTCATTGGAGATGATATTATACCACAAAACTTTAGGTATCCAACAAGGGGAGAGTGATTTGACTTGCCAGAGATCATCCCTAAAACTCACCGTGGGTCTTCGAATCTGATGAAGGCAAAGGGGATAGTTCCTCTATTGTTCTTCAATTCAATTTCACGGATTTTTCCATATTTGTAGAAGAGATCCTCAATGTCTCTCTCCTGGACATCCATGGGAAGATTCCCCACATAGATCCGGCCATCTGACATGGTGGTTGAGTGAGTGGGGCTGCTGACACAGAACAGGGGCACCTGCAGACTTTAAGATCACTTCTTGCTTTCACAAAAAGCTGTGGAATGGGTCTTTATCCTAATCCTAGTCCCAATCCAAAACTTAGTCCATCCGCCTCCAATTCCTTAATTTAGACAAAAAATTTCAAACTCTAACCAGGGATGAAGCCATGAAAGAAGTAAATGATGAGTTTTAAAAAAATGGCACAGGACCTCGGATCCAAGCCTGAAAGCTTTAAAACACAGGGTAATGAAAGTCTAACAACTTTAATAGAAAACTGTTTGCTTGAAAATACATGAGCACCATGAGTGAAACACATACACCTGCTTAGATATATATTATTGCCTCCAGCGTGCGAATGTGTGTAAAGACATGTGACAGTGAAAGATTAAAGAAAAAAAATGGTACAGTTTATGATGGCCTATGAAAACAGGTGGGTTAACATTTAATTAAACTACATTCAGATCTGGTGACTGAAGGATCTAGTTATTGATTAACATTATTTAGATACTTATCAAACCAGTAAATGATATTTTATGCCTTTAGTTTTGGTCTACTTCAATACTTCCTTTAATTTGACACCTGAGTACTTCCTTGAACAGCAATCAATATTCCAGTAAAGCAAATTTAAACAAGATGAAGACTATTAGCCTTAAAAAATGCAGCAGTTGTACTACATTTATATTTTCTATATCCCAGTAACAACACGTCATGCCATGCACCACCAAACTATAAATTGTACATTTCCATAGATTTCAAATCAATTTACCACCGATATTAACATAAACTCAATAATATTAATATACTATTAAGTTAATATTTGTAATAAAAACAAATTAAGTAGTTATTGCACACATGCATTACCATACTGAACTACTATTTTTCATTGTTAAACGTTTTCTGTACTATCGTGGTAAACAACAACGCCTGAAATCAGGCTAATTGTAAAAATGAGTTATAATAATTGTGATGAACGCTCAATGACATTCAAATAACATTCTAAAATAATGCTAAACGTTGAAATAACAATCTGAATTTTAATACGTTTCCCGGGGCCTACACGACGCTACACTCCTTGTAACAGTAGGTGAACAGTTGTTGAACCGACCAAACCTGTTGGCTAGTTTGTTACTGGTGGTGAAGGGTTGAAAACCGATTAAAATAATAACGTTAGCCAACACCTTGGGAGCACCTATAACGCATCGTTTTCTGAGTAAGGTTATCTAGTGCTGATGCTTAGGCAAAACTAGCCCGCAGATACCTAGCCAAGTTAGCTAGCGCTACGTTGTTTTACAATTAATTCTCCAACTAGCAACATCTTTTTCATGTAACCATTCAGAAAATTAATTCAGCGGTTTAAATTGGCGTAGCTCTGTGTAATGAGCGTGAACGCCAGTTTTATCTTCTGCCATCTTTACCAAAAACACGATAACAGACCCGTCTCTTTGTTGACAATGTAAGGTCAGATAACGTTAACGTTAGTCGTGCTAACGATCACTGTTTCGGCTATAATGCAGCAATATTTTTCAAACTCGAGGATAATAATAAGTTAGGGGTGTAAATTGAATGCATACATTAATAACACGTTTAAACCAGCAACTATTAAAAAATGTGCCATTACCTTTCAAACCAAGTAAGGGCGCCTTCTTTTGTAGATTTACTGTTAATCTACCAGTTTGCACGCTGCGTTGCTTCCGTGTTAGTTAGCAACGTTAGCAAGCGGGTTTGTAGCTTCTTCTATTTCGTATTTTGGACAGACAGCGGTGAGGGTTTGTGCGTTGCTGCCTCCTACCGGAAAGGATGCTTTACGAACGTTGACGTCAGAATTTCAAACGCTGTAACTGTATGTTTTAACCTGACCTGAAGCTTTGCTTTATCCAAAACAAAACCCATACGTTGTTGCTGCCTCTATTCTCGGAGCCACCAGAGCAGCTACTGAAACTGGACCTTAATAACCATCACAATGCCTAGAGAAACTCAATTTGGAAAACAACAAAGAGTGAAATAAACAAAACAAAGAACATCGCCTTCTTTTCTTTAGTATCATAAGTGGTAGCGTCCCCACCATCAGTTTAGTTTGGCAGTCATCACATAATTTATTCTCCAGATACTTCTTCGCAAAGGATACTTGAAGATTTTTTTTTTTAATTTTATAATTTTTTTGTTCATTCTCACATTTTATTCCCCAAGACTCCTAATCAGTCACTTCTCCCTTTCTTGGCCATTTAATCCATGGTGATTCTGTCTGGAAGGGATGAATTCTCTGGCTGTGTTGTTACACAACCAATTATGTAATATGTCCTTGAAGCCAAAGCTTCAGACTAGATCGGTCAGACAATGGCAAAAGGATCGGATTTAGATGCGCTGTGATAGGGAAACAAATGGGAGTTCGCACACCAAAAACAAAGTAATGCAAATATCACATGGACACATATGCAAAAAATTAAGTAGACATAATGCAATTCAATGCAGTTATCTAAGCTCTGTAATTGATGTACACATTTGAAATATGTAATGCTCATTGTTTCTTTCAGGCTGCGGTGCTGTATTACTGAATTTGACTTTTATTTCAGTTCATTGAAGGCTTGGCTTTGTGACAGACACAACACAATGCAAAGACTTCACTGAACATCATAGTGCACTGGTTGATGTGTGTACAAAGTCATACGGTTAAGTAAAACTTTGCAAAACCTATAACACCTAAGAATTTGTAGGGTTTTCTGTGTTTTAAAAAATATCAAATTAGTCATGTTGAATTTTGGAGATATTAAATGTGTTTAAAATATAGCAAAAAAACATCTAGAATTTTTTTTATTTGAAGGAATGTCTCAAAAATTTTAAAAAATTAAAAAAATCTTGGTTTGAATTTAAAATAAGTGTAAACATCATACACCTTCAAAAGCTAAACAATCTGATGCATAACTAACAATGGATGAAATGTGCTACTTATATAAAATATACTATTAAATAAATGATTTATTTCCTTGGTTGCTTATTTTAGTCACTGTGAAATGAAATGATTATTGCCACCAACCAGTTCATTTGTGTCTGCCTTTGGAGTCCATAGATCCCCAAGCTTTGTTGTTTACTGTGTTTGCAATAGGTTTGACTCGAATGCATATGAGGAAAGCGCGAGAACACGCACAGGTACGCGCATCATGTCAGGCATCGTGATTGAACACGTGAGGCACCGCCCCCCAGCGCGAGACAGATTCAAATATGACCGGCCAGCGCGCGCATACTGCACAACATCCCAGCGACGACACGGCGAGGCGGTGAGATACAAGCATTTGGTTTAGGAAGAAAAGTCAAATATGTCTTACGCTAAGTTTGCTGCGGTTCTCTTGAGGGCAAACTCGGGCAAAGTCAACAAAATACGCATTTCACCTGGAAGATGTCGGTCAACAGTAGCATCCACCAGGAACCAAGAGGAGAAAGATCAACATGTTGAAGGATGCACCGTGGTAGAAGCTGTTCCGGTTGAACTCATTAGCCAAACCAAAAGTGTAACAAATATGCCGTTAAATCAAGTCCACATCGACTTCGATAACACTCAGGAAGCCTATAAAAGTAAAGGCAACATTGAACTGCTTCGAAGTCTGCTGGTGTTCAAGCTTTGCTCAATTGACATCCTTGTTGAAAAGAACAAAGAGGTGAGATGGTTCATTTATTGGTTTCAGTTTCCTAGTTGCCCTTGACTTAAGAAAAAAGCTCTATTACAACTTCGGGTTTAAGTACGTATGACTGCGTAATACGTCATGTTATCCAATGGACTAGGTTTGAGCTAATATAATAAGTATGTATATTGCTAAGTGACAATGATGAATAATTAACAACAGTGAAAGAATAACTTGTGCTTGTTTTTCTTCAGTTGATGGAGATGAGTAAGAAGTTGCTGGGTCAGTGGATGTTTGAGAAGCTGATGAAGATGACCTTCTATGGTCAGTTTGTGGCAGGGGAAGATCACAACTCTATCAAACCATTAATTCAGAAGAATCAGGCCTTTGGTGTGGGGGCAGTTTTGGACTACAGTGTTGAAGAAGATTTGACACAAGAGGAAGCAGAGAAGAAGGAGATGGAGTAAGTAATGTTTACATCTAACTTAGCAGGAGCTCCGTAAAGGTTCCAATGCAGGTTATTTACTCAATATGCTTTGTGGTTCACATAGTTTGAAATTTTGTGCTGTAGCTTTAAACCACACATGCATAAAATCTCTCTTTTGATAGGTGTAATTTGTGCATGAGATGAAAACCCATATATGAGTTGCATATCATATTAACCTGAACAGCCCTGTTGAGCCAAGTTTATTTGTGCTGTCCAATATCACGAGCTCCACAGCAGTATCAGTTTCTAATCCAGCACATGCTGTCTTGTGGACACCTGGCAAACTGGAAGAAACCGGAAGAGGCCTTTAAAGGAGAGACCCCCCCCGCCCCTCTATATGCTTGGTTGCAGTAGAATTTGCACAAGAGCAGTGGTGCAATGGAAAATTGTTGAATTAATGAATTTCTAAGAACAATAGCTTAACAGCAGAATCTTTATGATCCAAAGTCAAAGTTTAAGAGAAATAAATTGTAGCTTGTCCAATTCTTCTGTTACAGTGAATTATTCAAAAAAAGTTGAAATTACTAAGTAAAATTACTTGACTTCACTTTAGTCATTGCCTTTACACCTAAGTATATAATGTTTAACTGTCATTGAGCACATTACGTCTGTCCTTGGCTCAGTTGCTGTGCTGTTAATATGATATGGCTCCATAGGGTTTGTCCTTGATTCCACTCGTGGGTTAAACCAACCTTGATACAGGTGTGCAGAACGTGCCAGCAAACAGCAATTTTACTGTTCAAAAACATATAAATACAGGTTAAAATCTTTGTCAGACCATTTTAGTTAAGTACTATATGAGTTTTAGGGTTTTATTTTTTCCTTGCATGTGTCTGTATTAAATTTTGTCCTTCTGTGTTCTTTGACTCCATTATTTGCATGCAGATCATAATGTCTAAAACATTCAAATGAGCTGAAGCTTTTTATCATTTCACTTTTATCATTTCAGGTCTGGCTTCTGTTATGTTTCTTATCAACTTAACATGAGTCATGTTATCCACTGTATTTTTCCTTGCCATAAACAGACTGTAATAGAAACCCTAATATGTTTTTACTTAATCTGAGGTACCAAAGTAGTACATTTCCTCTATTGGTCAGCAAAGACAGACCCCTCTCTTCTGATTGGTTGGGCTGGTTGTTCAGCAGGGCGTTGTACTAACTGAAAAGGCTGGCAGGCTTTTGAGTCATGTCCAAGAGAGGGCTCACAAACACGAAAGAGTTATGCAATAGCCCTGAGAGGAAATAAGGTTATTCATTCTTAAACTGAGGATTATCTCGCTAGGCACAAACATACCAAAGCTGAACTGAATCTATATTTCCACATTTAATATCCACATGGTTTGAATAGAGGCAGTTATCTCAATTTAAACTCACAGAAATTAAAGACAGTTAGCTTCATGAAGAAAACAAAAGTGTTTCTTTTTGTTCCCAGGCGCGGCTCATGTTGCAACATGCCTTGAAGCGTCACCATAAAATTCATGAAAAGATCCAAGCAAGACTGGTTAAAATGATTCCTGAAACAGAACATTTCCTTTTTTTAACCATAACTAATTTTGTTATATCATGGTAAAAGAGTCTTAAAGAGTCTTATGGTTACTATTGGCACACTGTCTAGTTAATTAGCTGACATGAAACAATGTAAGGGGCACTGGAAATTAGAAAGCTGAAAGAAAACATAAAGCCCCGCTTTTATGCCTTGACATATGAACTGTTTTAACATGTTTTTAATGTTCTTTTCTAATTGCAATCCATCTCTCTATTTCAGTTCATGTGTATCTGAAGCAGAGAAAGAAAGTCCAGGTTTGTATTTTAACTTTTGACTTCTTTAATGTAATACTGTATGGCGTAACTGTTTGATTTTCCAAATCCGTTGCATTATCAGCTACTGCATGCTTAATGCAGTAGCTTATGGCTAAGATAAGATAAACTAAGCTGTATTCATCCTAAAGGAAATTATTGTGCTGCAGTTGCGGTAAAAATAGGAACAAGTACAAATATACATTGTAATTGTAAAAATATTAGTAA
>JAPZDV010000011.1:12217370-12276101 GCA_029814665.1 Acanthurus lineatus | reverse complement strand
ATTAGTAAGCAGATATCAAAAATATATGCAGTGCAGGGTCTAAATTAAAATAAATACTGTATAGTAGACAAGGCCAGCAACTGGCACAACTGAACTACTGGTTTACTTTGATAGTCAGCAACTACAGCTTGGCCTAAATGCAACACAAATGTCAGGGCTGGTATGTAGTCATGAAGCTTGTTGTCCTGCATGGAAAGCGCCGGTTATATCTGGATTTGGTGAGGTCTGAAATTTCCAGTGAAGCTGCTACAATGGGAATAACCTCAGTTCATGTTGCAGGGTTGATGTTTGAAACTCAAGTACATCATTTACCTACCAGTGCTTTCTCTTGTTTTGTTCCGAAGTCTTATGTAATAATAACATCACTACTTTTAGTAATAGTATTAGTGATGTGCTACTGTAGCATTTCAAATGAATAAAGTTGTGAAAAACATAAAATATTTTTAATATTTAAATATCTCTAGAATTATTTTTTTTCTGATTATTATGACTTAATGATGCAACTAATAAAAATGTGATGAAGAAATTTAACTCCCAGTAACAGCAGTACAAAATACAACATTGTCCCAGGAATTTGTGATTAAAAGCTTGAAGTCTGTATGAAACCTCTTTTCTATGTCCAGCAGCTAATGTTAACTTCCTTAAACTTCAGATGCTGATCACCGTGAAAAGAAATACAAGGCCCATCGTCAGTTTGGGGACAGACGTGGAGGTGTTATTAGTGCTCGTACCTACTTCTATGCAGATGAGGCCAAATGTGACAACCAAATGGAGACATTCATAAATTGCATTAAAGCTTCTGGTAAGTAGCAAGATTTGTGAGACAGAAATTAATAGCATAATCTGTTTGGTTGATATTGTCATAGTGGCTGCACATTGTTTGAAAAATATACATCCCCAATATAGTTGACAGATCTAAATTACATTATATAAAATTGGATAAGCGTCATACAACATCCAGTGATATAAAATTTGTGATCTATTTCAGGGGGAGCTTCTGCAGATGGATTTTCTGCCATCAAAATGACTGCACTCGGACGTCCACAGTTCCTGGTAAGTTCATGTCTTAAATATTAACTTGCATTTAATTCAGGATGTAGATAAAGCTACGTGCAACAACAGTGCACCAGATCTAATACATACAAACTATACACTTGCAAAAGATTAACATTACAAGGTAATAAGAAAATAGAACATTAGCCATTTATGTATCGTTTTATGGTTTAATAGATGCTAATTGATCAGTGTCATCATAATTCCCAATGTACAAACCCTGGCAGTTGTCTTCGGTGGTGTAACTGATGATACAATATGATTCAAATGCAGTAGAATAATTTGATCGCTGATGAATTGTTATGACTTCTACAGCTCCAGTTTTCAGAAGTGCTGGTAAAATGGAGACGGTTCTTTAACTTCCTTGCAGCACAACAGGGGAAATCTGAAATGATGGTTTTGGAGCAGAAACTGGAGCTGGAACAGCTCAAGGTTTGTCTTCTCTCAGCAAGTGTAATGTATGATCATTTGTGACTGGTGTTCCTAATTCCTTTGTAGTAGTAGTTTCTGAAATGTTCTTTAGTTGTGTTCAAACATTTATTACTTTAAGTGCCTTGTGCTTATTATATAATCAATTAAATTAATTGATGAAAAAATTCTTTGCAGGAAAGTTTGACTCAGCTGGGGGTGGGAGCCAAAGACGACATTGAGAATTGGTTTACTGGAGAGAGGCTGGGTTTGTCAGGGTAAGGGTATCACATGCAACAAAACCACTTTTGTACTGTAAAAACCCCTGGCTTTAAGTCGTTGAGTTCTTGTTAAATCTTTAGAGAAACAGGGAGTGTTTAACTTGAAATGCTAATTACACAGAGACAAACATGAAAGGACTAGTGGTTATAAACCAACTCTTATATGCACTTTCTCCCCTTTTTATTCAGAACAATAGATCTGCTGGACTGGAACAGTTTAATAAATGACACAACAAAAATCTCCAATCTGCTTATGGTGCCAAATGTGGAGGTGAGTCATATAAATGGTAAAGGGAGCAGCCAATGTATGAACATTTCATTCATTGCATTTTAGACCTTTGAATTTTACGGTTAATGGTAATCGTAATGAAAATTATAAGTTCCAAAAAAATGAGATAGGTAAAACAACAGTTTTCATTAACTCATCAAGCTTGCACTTTTTGCTTTATTGTGGGAACAATTTGATTTAAGTTTTGTTGGTACAAGAACTTGATGTTCTTGCCTCCAGATAATAACTTGCAGACTGAATTTCATATCTCCTTCTTCCTGCATGTAAGCATTTGTTCTGATGAAGTAAAAGCATATTATGTTGGACTTACAGTGCTCTGCATGTCTGCAGTGTCGATATGAGTCAAGTCTCAGTGCACATGTTCATGTAATTTGTGCTTTGAGGGCACAGAAACTAGGGACACAGGACCCACACCCACCCAACCTCTGCTTTGCCTGGCATATACTCAGAGAGTTCATGGGTTTCTCCTAAACAGTTAAGGATAAGATAAAGGTGTAAAAATATTTTTTGTGTTGGTTGTCCAGACAGGCCACCTGGAACCATTGTTGAACAAGTTTACAGCTGAGGAGGAGAGGCAAATGAAGAGAATGCTGCAGAGAGTGGACATTCTGGCCAAGGTAAGGATACCGAAACAAGATAATGATTGTATAGTTAATTATTTTAAGAGTCAAGGCGGGAACTTAAATCTAAATTATTACACTTAAAGGCTTGGTTCACGGAAATGAGATCTGAATTGTGTTTGTTTTGGTGATAAACCTCTGCCTGTCTTGCACAATAACAAGGAGTGCCCCTTCTGGTCATATAAATTGTAAATTCTCTCTGTGCATTCCAGCATGCCATGGAGAATGGGGTAAGGCTGATGGTGGACGCTGAGCAGACGTACTTCCAACCTGCTATTAGTCGACTGACCCTGGAAATGCAGAGGAAATTTAACAGAGAGAAGCCGATCATTTTCAACACTTACCAGTGTTACCTCAAGGTGAGGCCACAGTCCCCTCATTGCAACTAATCATGACCGTTTTCATTTCTATTTATATACACAAATCCCCTCCATTTGTCTCATCTGTCTCAACTGTAACTCACATCACAGATGGCTTTCATATGTTGGCATTTGGGAACAAATATTCCATTTAAATTTTGTTTCTGTAGTCATGGAGTCCTCCTGCCCTGTAAGAACAGTTTGAAAGTAGTCTTTTCTTTTTGTATTAGGAAGCCTATGACAATGTCACTGTGGACATTGAGCTGTCTCGGCGGGAGGGCTGGTACTTTGGTGCCAAACTGGTTCGTGGAGCCTACATGTACCAAGAGAGAGACAGGGCCAAGGAGATTGGCTACGAAGACCCGATAAACCCAGACTATGAGGCCACTAACAGGATGTATCACAAGTAAGTATCGAATCATCATCAAAGCCCTTTATGGTTCAGCTAGGAAATGCTCGAATCCTAATCATCTGCTCTGTTACATGTCCAGGTGCTTGGAGTACGTGCTGGAGGAGATCGAACACAGCAGAAAAGCAAATGTCATGGTCGCAACTCACAATGAAGACACAGTGAAGTTTACCTTAGAAATGTAGGTTCTTGGGCCTCTATGAAACAGTAAATACAGTAAAACATTTGGCAATGTACTAAGTGCAGATTTTCCTTGAAAATACACAAAAGCCTTTAGTCTCTCATTCATAGAAGATTAATTCTAAAGACTTAAACAGATGCCAGGGTCTACACTAAGTGAAAAACATTCTTTGTCAATTTTCCAAAGCCATTAGAGGATTAACAAAATCATATAACCACATTAGTAGTGGAATACCAGGCTTCAGCAATTATTATGTAACAACCCTGTAATGTGTGTGTGTTTTCTTTCTGTGTTTTTTTTTTAGGATGAATGAGATGGGCCTTCTACCCACTGAGAATAAGGTTTACTTTGGACAGCTGCTGGGAATGTGTGACCAGATCAGTTTCCCACTAGGTATGACAACACTCAGCTCAGATACTTCAAGTAAACAGTAAGTTAGGGATATACGGGGGCTTACATCACATAGTCATGTGGCCATAGAGGTTCCAAGGAAAGGCTGTACCTATAGGCGTCGGATTTTCAGCTCTCAAGACGGCTACTGATGTCAGAAATGATCTGTCAAGTCTATATATATGCATCTCTGGTGCAACTTACGCAAGGTTCTCGGTGTCCTTAACTTCTGTTACCAAATGGTATGTCTGTCTGGTTTAGAAATGCACGCTATCAGTCTGAACAGAAATGCATCA
The DNA here is from genome assembly GCA_029814665.1 of Acanthurus lineatus. Lineage (NCBI taxonomy): Eukaryota > Metazoa > Chordata > Actinopteri > Acanthuriformes > Acanthuridae > Acanthurus > Acanthurus lineatus. Next base: position 12,271,815 of record JAPZDV010000011.1, on the reverse strand, counting down.
CTATCCAAAGTCATTTGACAGTATTTAAGCAATGTCATGTGTAAGGTACAGGCGTCTAATCTCATGTTTCTTTTAAATGAATTAGCTAACCAGATTTTCCTTGGATATGGAAAAGGAGACTTTAATGTCAGATCTTATTCTGATCTGTTTTGGGGTTTTTTTTGCTATGTATGTATGTAAAGCACAGACTTGACATTTGATGTAGTAGTTTACATTTAAAATATCAGTCAGTGTATGGCCCTGTGAGTTGTGCCAAAGTCTATTTACTTTGTTTAAGAGAAAACTCACAGTTCCTTCTACAGTTTATTTAAGTTTGTTATGCAACTGAGATACTACACTGACTTATTCGATGTAGACTGGGGTTAAAAGCCTGCTATTGAGCAACTATTAACCTGACGTTGTCACCCCTTCTGTTATCTGTGTGTAAGCCTTTTGCAGGGGCACAGTCACTGCATCTTGGCTTAGAGTAGCCCAAGATGATTGTAGTTGGTTTAAACAAACAATAAAAAGCCAGAACTTATCTTACCCCATGGGTGAAGGTGCAGCCAGACGTTTATCCAGTCCACACTAAAAACTGAGAAACTATTTCAACCTCACATGAAAGTGAATAAAACCAAGATTTTTTTAGTACTGATAGATACATACATACATACATACATACATACATACATACATCTTTATTGATTTATTGATCCTAAATTGAGAAACTCCACTATTTTTCAAAAATTGGAGCAATAACCTGCTGATTATTTTTTGCAAGCAGAAGTTTTTATTGCAGGAGGTTGTTATTGTCTTACATTCCTTCCGCTAGTGAGACATCAGGGCTGTTTTTTACCTTGTCATATTACTTGATATTTAATCTCAAATAACTATTTTTACATCTTAGTGTTACCTTACTAATTATACTTTGTGTATATTTACATGAAGTAATTTCGGAGTAAAAAATAGAGGTTTTAATCTACTGCACCATTATTTTAATTCACTGAGTAAACACTGGGTCCACCTAGTTACCATTATGAGCTTTTGTCTGTCCAATTAAGATATTATATAACTTATTTAGTGTTCTAAATAGCAAATCTGGCTATATCTCTGCTACATGCATATTTCAAGTCCAGACATGGGGAAAAAAACACAGTCAGATAGTGGACATTGGACTAAACTTGTCTCCTTGTGCTATGTTGGAAACAGGTCAAGCAGGATTCCCAGTCTACAAGTATGTGCCATATGGTCCAGTCAATGAGGTCATTCCTTATCTGTCTCGCCGTGCTCAAGAGAACCGTGGCTTCATGAAGGGATCCCAGAGAGAGCGCAGCCTGCTGTGGACCGAGCTGAAACGCAGGGTGCTGGGAGGTCAGATTTTCTACAGGCCTGTCTATTAAGTCACAGGACCACGACATACAACCTGCAGTGTAAGCATTCCACATTCTCTACTGCACCACTACCTGCTAGCTGCTCTTTGTAGAGGAACTTTAGTGTCCTTATTCTGCTTGTGAGGCTGCATAGTGTGGAGGAAAGTTTTTCATTTGTACTGACGGGAGTAGTGGGGTATGGTTTGTGATAGATATTTATTATTCTTTTATCAATTTATTTAATACAGATATTTTGTAAACACCACTTTAATAATACATTGTGGACATACATGTGCTGCTCTTTGACTAAATGGGATTGGGTTTATTGTTTGAAAGAATTATCATGTTAATTCTCAGAATCAACTAAAGAAAAAAACATGAAATCATGTTAATTTTACAAGAACTTCTGAAAATGTTAATGCCTCTAAACACTGTACGTAACTCATTAGAGGCCCAGAAAACTGGTGTGCAAGTATGGCCACCAAAGATGGCTTTTAAATGCTAAAAGACACTGTATGTTTTGTTTACTGTCAAGTTTGTTATGTAGCTGTTACTCAAAAGTGCCTTATGACTGTCTCCAAATGATTAACTAGATGCATTCAGCTGCTACACAATAATTTTGTTTTTTGTTTCTGTAGGCTCCTCTGAGGAGGTTGTAAGTTATGTTGCTATGTTTATTGCTGATATATGTGTCACTGTATTGATATACTAGTTTGCTAACTATTTTGCAATAAATAGATTTCCAAAGTTTTGTATATTCTTTGTTCTAAGTCTTAACCTGTTGTCCATCAAAGCATGAACAGTGAATGAAGCATCATAAACCAGATGATCCTCCTTTTGATCTATCATGGAGCTCGCAAATTGATGCTACAAATACAAAGAGCAGATAAGAAGTATAATTTGACAAAAATGAAAGATTGTTGATAATTGTAAAACCTTCCAGATTTATGTACTGTGTATATATGCAATTAGCCATTTGCCTGTTGCTTAGAAGTGACTGTTGGCTGTAGCTATGGTCTGGTGAGCAGTATGTGGCTGAAGAGTAACTCAGTTTCACTTTCTGGCTGTCTAACAGAGTCAAAAACAACAGGTGTTCATAGCAAAAAACCAAGACTGCATTTTCCAAAATGTCCTCAAGCCATACCATGGTTTTGGTTCTCACTTTTAACTCAAGTACCCCGATTACATCTGCTCTGTTGTGCAAGCTGCATGGAAGAGAAACCGACTGTGTGCACAAATTCTTTTTGTAGAAAAGATTTCAAAAAGACTGGTTGTGTATTTATGGTTTTCATGCTGCCCATGGCTTTTAAATCATTTGTAGGTTGTGTTGCCTAATGAAATGTATTTACAGTGAAATGCTGTTTTGTAGAACTTGAAATTTATACTGTATTTTTTGTAGTTTCAATAAAATTCTAAACTAAATCCTAGTTTATCATTATTTGGTCAAGTTAAATAGAATGTATACATTGTTTCTGGGGTCAAATAATCAAAAATAATGTCACTGCCACAATGTCTAATACTTGTATTTTACACAGCAGGTGTGTAGTCATAACCAATGATATAAGTCATTAAAACTTTAAAATTAGGGGCAGAGAGAGTCAGAGTTGTCAGTTGTGATTTGTAAACATGACATTCAAGGTTAGCCCCTGCTCAGTTACACCGAAAGCACACACCCCCTGACTGGGAAACTGCCCAATGCACAACGTGCAGCCCTCACACCCCTCACCGCTTCATACCAGCTGCAACAAGGCCGACACCCACAAACATCCCAGACAGAGCAAAATAAAAATAAACAGGCCGACAGCAGGGTCTCTGCAGTTACACACACTGGCACACACTTCAAGCAGGTCATAAGTAATGATTAAGTGAGATTACTTTTTGCATCAGTCTAGACGTTTTTTTTTGTTTGTTTTTTTTTTAGAAAAATCCTACTCATCCTGCCCTTCAGGTTTTTTGTACCAATCTCAATGCCATAGTTTTAACACAACAAAGGGAATACACAAGCAGCCTTTATTGTTGTGGAGGGTTTAAATTTATGGAAATCACTTTGAATGGTTTAAACCTCTGCTGTGCATTTCCTTTAATAGTTTTCATCCTTTTGTGTTAGTTACCTTATTGTTGCTGTATATACAGCTTATTAAATACTGTATGTTATTATTGATTGACAACAAATTTTACATATGAATGAACCCGAGTTGTGTTTATTCTTGATGCAGCTGTGGATGTTGAAAGTGGATATTTACTTTAACAACACTTGGCTGCAAAAATGTTAACTTTGTAGGAGGATCTGTGGAGTCTAGAGACCAGCTGACTGTCCCAGACTGGATAGATGCGTAGATCCCAGATCTTATCTCATAGTAATAGATCTGTTTGTTCTCTCTGATGTATTCTGATGTCAATGACATTAACAAGCAGGACAAACAGCAGTGGGCTCCCTGAGCCAAACCAGTGTGACCTACTGAATCAGAAATGACTCGCAACCAATCAGCAGCATCTATGGTCTTACGTATCTATGGACGTATGTATTTATGTATCTCTATCTTTCTATTTATACAGCTGGATGTTTTACACAGCAATAATTATTTTTTTATTCTTTCTTAATCTTCCTCCTTGAGTTTTGCAATCTCATTGTTTGTCCACCTCAATTCAAACCTTGCATAATGGTATTTGTACAGGCTCTGCACACATGTGATAGCATATTTTAGTCACACACATTCTAAACTCTATAAACACTACATGTCTTTATAATGGAAGGTTACTGGGTGACTATATTAGAGTTAAAACATGTTAAACACATATGCAGCCACCCAACCATCTTGCTAAGTGAAAGAACAATCTAACACAATCAGAAAAGGCTTAGTGGGTAGACCAGTGTTGTCAAGACATGCCAACAACAGAATATTGCGGTGGCAACACAGGAACCATGTACATCCACGGATACGTTCCTCATACTTCTTAATAAAGCTTGTTTGAAGTCTGCATTTTTACAACAACTTTGAATACAGTAGGTTCAAATTTTACACATTTTAAGCAACAATTCTAAGTTCATTAGGTAGCCTCATAACATCATGACAGAAGATACCAACTTGATTTTTTAAGTTTGTTTGTCAGACAACAATCTGCCCAGTTTCGGCAGGTATGTAGAGGTGTGCCTTCCAAACAGCAGCCAATTTTGCAAACCATTCATTTCCTGTGGGTGGAGAATAGGCATCTGATTTATTTTACAGCCAATGAGATCTACCTTCAGGGAGCGTGTGCGAAAGGCTGAACAACAGACGGTTTATTTTCACCTTGCAGGAAATCTTCATGAGGTCACTGCTCACGCTATCACTGACAGGTAAATTAAAAATTCTTTAATTTCCTCCACACATGCATTTTTAATTAATTCTTTTTTATGTGTCATGTATACTCTGGCTAACGGCGATAAAAGGTTTTGTTTAGTTTTTTTAGGATAATCGGTCTGCAGAATGATTTCAAACTGACATCGTTCACATTTTAAGGATTTAATCAGATTTCTATGATCATGTAGAAGAGCTATTCAGTCAGACATACATAAGATATCCTCATGAAATGAACAGTAACAAATGGACTACACTAGAAGACAATCAATTTTAAAGATAAGAAATGAGAGCTGTTATGCAAAGGGACATGCTTTTCCACGTCACTGTCTGCGAGAATTTATCTCTGGTGCCGATGATGAAAAATGTCTTGATATGAAGCTCAGATGCTTGTGCCTAAGCTGTGTTTCGGCAGTCAGCAGTTCTTTTCTCCTTCCATTTCTGCTGTTGCAAAAGAAATTCAAGCACTGTAAACATGTTTATAGTGTAAACACGGGGGCCTTTGTTTTATTTGACAGAGAGAATGATCCAGCACTTTTCTTGCTCGTCACCACCACCGCTTTTCTTATTCTTCAGTTCATCACATAGATCTTCTTTTGAGCTCATCTTTTTAACAGCAATAAAAACCAGGTAACATTGACTTGAAATGAGTAAAACTTGGGCTCTTTGTGATTACATAATAACAAATGTACTTATGTGTAGTAAGAGATGAGGTGAGGTAAGGGTCCCCTTGTTCACCTGTGTGTAAGAACTGGCGCTGGGCTTTGCTGGTGTTTATGAGCTTGTGTGGCTGCTCAAACAACAGTCTAATTCTAAAAAGGTGTGTATCAAAATGTCTCTTCCCCGCAATGTTTTTCTTAAAAAATGCATGCTCTCTATTTTCAATTTCAGGGTCCCATTTCGGTTTTAATGATGTCTAGCGTCAAAGGAATCAGGCCTAAGTGCACACTTGCAGTACGAGGTCTGATTCTCTGGGTTTTGTTTACCAACATTATACTGCTGCTGTACTGTTTGATGAATCCAACCCAAGAGAACATAAGGTAGAGATTTACATTGAGAGCTTTATTTTAATTAAGTGAAATAAGTTAACCTGTTTACTTACTGATATTTTATTTTCTAGGGGCTCCCAGGAACACACATGTCCTCTCAGTTTGGCAAAGATGTTGAGGAAAAACATGAGCATGCCTGCTCAAAACACAAAATCCCAGTCAGAACAGTGCACCCCGAAGGTGGACATCATGTTCATGAAGACCCACAAAACTGCCAGTAGCACCATTCTCAACATCCTCTTTAGATTTGGAGAAAAGCACAAGCTTAAGTTTGCCTTCCCAGACGGACGCAATGACTTCTTCTACCCCTCGCCTTTTCTCTGCTCCCAGGTGAAGGATTACAAGCCTGGAGACTGTTTCAACATCGTCTGTAATCACATGCGCTTCGACCATCAAGAAGTATCCAAGCTCCTGCCTCCGGATGCTGTGTACATCACCATCTTACGTGACCCAGTGGACCTCTTTGAGTCGTCCTTCCATTACTATCACAGAGCAGTTCCTCTCACATGGAGGATCAGAGGAGAAAACAAACTGGCAGAGTTTCTAGAAAATCCACGGGCCTTCTACAGCTCAGATGCTTTCAACTCATTCTATCTCAAAAATCTGTTGTTTTTTGATTTTGGCTTTGATAATGACCTTGAGGCTGATGATCCTCATGTAATGAGGGATATTCATATCATAGCAAAACATTTTGATCTCGTTCTCATAGCAGACTACTTTGAGGAATCCCTTATCTTGCTTAAGGACACACTGTGTTGGACTATGGAGGACATCCTGTTTTTTAAACTCAACGCTCGCAGGAGCTCATCTGTATCTAAGCTGAGCCCTGAGCTAAGGGCCAAAGCTTTACAGTGGAACGGGGCTGACTGGAGACTCTATCAGCACTTCAATGCAACTTTCTGGGCCAGAGTGGAGGCGTTTGGGAGAGAGAGAATGAAACGGGAGGTAAATGAGCTGAGGAGAAGAAATGCTAAGATGAAGGCCATCTGTATTGAGGATGGAGGTGCAGTTGAAGCCCAAAAGATTCAGGACAGGCGTTTCCTGCCCTGGCAGCCTGTCGGAGAGTCCTCCATCCTGGGGTACAATATGAAGAAAAGTATTAATCCCAAATTCCGGGCCACGTGTGAAAAGATGCTAACACCTGAAATACAATATTTAGCAGACCTGGGTGTAAGTCTGTGGCTTACAAGGCTATGGGGCTGGTTAAAAGACGCTGTTTTTACTTAAATTTAATTTGAATATTTACAGTTGAAATGTAGAAATTTATCCTTCAGCACATGCAATGATGCTTATAAATGTCCTCTTACTTTAGGACTTTTTGCAGCATTTCATTTGCATGTTGCAAATCTTTAAAGCAGAGATGACACCAAGAGGGTAAATTACTATTGGCTGCTTGTATTGCAATACATTACAACAGGCCTATATATCTACAGATAGGTCTCCATTCTTACAGGTTCATTTCTACTTACGGTTTGTTGTATCTTCATACATTCTGCACTACATAACAATGTTAAAATTTCGTGTTTACACTCTGAAAAATGGATTCAAGCGTAAAGGGTCAACTGCTATACAGATGCTCGTCTCCCTGCTAAGATTTACATAGTCAGCGTTTAAGCAATATTGTGGAAAGCTTGTATGCAAGATAGTCCACTATAAGCACAGATGTTTCTGGCCTGTATTAAATTTATAGTTCAGAAGACATCATTTGCTTGTGGATATTGGTGCTTGTTTTTTGTTGAGCCCACCGGCACCGAATCAGGGTATTTTATAATGTATTAGATATGAAGACAGGCAATGTTAGTGTGCCCTCTAGAGGCTTGAAACTCAGGGGCAGTTGTATGCAGTGCATTTAAAAAAAGAACAGCCTTGCCTGACCCTGTCATAATGGTTTACTTAAGGTATCTTTCTCATTAAAATCAATAATGGTTTGACATAATGTGAAAAAATAAAAACATTTTCCTTGTGGACATTCAAAATGCATTTTAGGCTTTAGCAATTTATTGATTGGTGTCATGACCATTTGGTTCAACTTAAAACTTTAATAATCATGAGTGATTAAAAATAATGAATGGCAGAAGCTACCTTGCATTAGTGAAATTAACTACAGGTGGTATATTAAACTACTCTCTACTGATTTTGACAGGCTATTACAAGCTTTAGTATTAAACCCATCACACCCTGAAGCTGACTTCTGAACAGGTAGCCTCAGATATTCAGTATCAGACCACACTGATTAATCCAAATCATGCCTTTGTTTCATGTCAGAACAGGAGTTGAGTCTAAATATGTAAATTTTTATCTGTTACACTAAATTAAAAAATGCACTGCATAAAACTGACTGGTACAACTGTGATATCAGCCAGCATGACAGTTTCCATCTTTTGTAAATATAATCCTCTTTGTAAACCTGTTTTGATATGCTTTGTAAACACAGCCAGGTTTTTTATCATTGTATTATTTTTTAATTTTAAGTTATATAGGAGATGTGGTAACATGGAATCGTCTGTTTTCTTGCATCGTGAAGTGTTATGTGCCATTTTGTTCTTAAAATCAGCCTTTGCTGCTTGTAACATGTTCTTTTCTTCCACTTTTTCTATCTTTTCATCTTGAACTGTCTAATAAAGCAGAAATGCCTTAGAATAAGTAAAATGACATCTAATTTGAGTAGCAAGGAAATAGTTAAGATTATTGTGCTCTTGCAACCCATGCTTTCTTTTATAGTAATTTGGATATCAATGGGCAGAATTTTTTTTCTTATTGGCTCATGATTAAACTACAGACTTCATTTGCTGCTCCTTTATTTTTAAATATACAATTCTTTGGAGCTGTCCTCCACTAATTTTGCTGAATACTCAAGTGTCATGTAGGTTCTCTTTGAAACGATCAAAGCAAATAAAACAACTGCTGACCTATTAGAGGACACATGTATTCAACATTTGAAAAAGCTAGCAAACTTGCAACAAGCAAGCGAAACCAGTTAGTTTTTACAAGAAATAACTGCAACTTAGAAAAACCCTTCCATCTTATTTTTTTAAAAGTTACCCTTTGTTTTGACCATGAAGCTACTGACACACTTGAAGATGACATTTGGCTGAGTGTATGCGTGTGAAAGTCAAAGAGGTACCTAAAAAAATAGCAGAATCATACATGGAATATTTAATCTGATAAATCAAGAAGAAAGCAGGAGATGTGACACATTAAAACATGTTTAATTTAACCATTTACAATTTGTGATGTGAACGAAGGCATAACAAATAACGACAGCGGGGGCGAGGTGAAAGGAACCACTGCTCCATCTTCATGGTGGTCTGGACAGCTCCCACAGGTCCTCTGGTAGCCGTTGCCAGCCTGAGCATGACTTCGAGCACATTGTCCATGTTGGTTGATGTTTGATTCGAGTGAGGAGTCCAGGGAGAATGAATGAAGGAAGTGTGACAACAGTTGCACTTTAGCCTTGGATAACCCCGAGAGCCGTCTCCTATTCCTCCTCGTCTTTGCTCTCATAGTTGTGTTGTATGTGTTTCCACAGTTTCTAAAACAAATCGGAGATTGGTCAATATTAGGTATTTTATATAAACTACCGAGTTGTATCAGTAAACAGTGATTAAAAGGACGCGATTGCTCGGCTTGGCGGGCAAGCTAACAGTTAGCTTAGCTAACGTTAGCGCAGCTTCGCCCTCTGCTTACAAGGTCAGGATAAAACAAGCATTGAAAACACCAAAAGACAAACCTACCCCGCGATTCATTTGCTCGAAAATCGCGTCGCCACCTTGGTCAAATATTCTTTCGAAGAAGACCGCTCCAACCATGATGGTTATAGCGAAAGTGGACGTCCTCCTAAAGAGCAGATTATAGACAGACTTTGCCAGCGTCATGTTGGTAGCTTGTAACACTGGAAGTGGAACGGAAATTACGACAAATCGCTTCCTCTCGAATAAAAAATCGAACGCGTCGCGTTTCACTATGACCCTGCAGAGACACCGTACTTGAGCAGCGCCCAGCAACGTTTGTAATATCGGATGGATTATAATTAGTTTGGGTTTCTTATAAAACTGATTGCCTTTTTGATCTGAGTGGTTCTTCCATGCGAAATCACAGAGGACTACAGTACATTTTCACCAGTGGTTTGTGCTTTTTTTTCTATTTAGCTTAGTAAACGTTCAACATTACTGGTATATACAAGTGACGTTAAGCTAGTTAGCTAGCTAGCTAGGTTAATAACCTTATTTTACCAACGCTACGGATAACGTTTGTTTTAAGAATCAAACTGTTCGTTTTACAGTTTTTTTCTCAACAGCTTTGTACCTCAAACTTTTGAATAAGTACAGAAAACAAAAGCGTGATATTCAAAGGATTTTTTCTTTTAAACAAGACATTTCCATGACCAAACCAGAAGATGGCAGCATAGTAATGTCTCTAACACTTCTCGTCCTGTTCTGGAAAGTATTAAGTTGGACTGATTCCAGTTTTTGCCTCTGTATAATAATTTTTAGTCCTACGCCAAATCTGTTATTCCATGTACGACTTTTACATGAATACTAAAGTATTCAATGCAAAAGTAAACAAAGTAAAATGTGGACAAACTTGCAGTAAAGCAAAGTCTTAACTTTCAAAGCAGAAAAATATTTTGCAGCTGGTTTAAAATGAAATTTTGCTACAACTCTTTGTTAAATAAAGCTGTAGATTGAATTCCTTTTTTTGTTTTAGAACTTTTCGGTCAATTTAAAGACATCATTTTTGCCATTATAAGATTTTGCAGTTTTGAATGTTGTCTGTTTTATTGAGTTAACACTCCCTTATTCATCAAGAAATGTATGGACAATTTCAAATATGAAACCTGTTTGTGTGAACATCTCTCTTTTTGGTATAAAAGACTGTCTTGTTTTGCTAATGAATCAGCTTGTGCATAATGATGCATAACATGAAAAAGCTCACTCAAAAGCCATTTCAATTAGCACAGCTATACACTCACCATGTGCTGACAGAGCACTTGTGTAAAAATGTTTGATTTTCTGGTCACTGTTTTCCAGCATTTTAAAAGGTGACGTCTTGCTGGTTTAAGCACATAACCTGCACCATGGGGAAGAGATACTTCTGTGACTACTGTGACCGCTCCTTTCAGGACAACATGCACAACAGGAAGAAACACCTGAATGGTGTTCAGCACCACAGAGCTAAAAAGGCTTGGTTTGACCATTTCAGAGGTGAGACCTGCAGTAGCAGTCCTTTTAACTCTAAGGTGTGTTTGCAACAGAAAATTGGACTTCATGCCACATTTGATCACAAATAATGTTTCAGTAAAAATATATATACATATATTTTTTACTAGACAACAATCCATTGCAATTTTATTTGCTATTTAAGAACATAAAGTCTTAAATGAGGTTAATGAGATTTTGTTTGGAGAATTAAAAATGTTTACATTTCATTACACCATCTCTGCTGCTCGTCTGTTTACTTTCTGATGGAAGATTTAAACAGCTATGGACACGCTCTCTCATTTCCTTTTACAGACTCTGCAGCCATTCTGCATGATGAGCAAACGAAGAAACCCTGCAGGAAGTTTCTTCAAAAAGGCAAGAGAACAATTTAAGCTTACATTCATCCAATAATGAGAAAATTATATCATCTTTCTTCTTTTAACTTGTTCCCTTTCTTCCCTTTTTGTAGGAATTTGCGATTTTGGCCCTAACTGCAGGTTTTCCCACATGTCAGAAGCTGACCTGTTTAACTTAAAAAGACAAGTGGAAGGTGAGCTTGGGTCTGGAACTGTAGTGCTGCTTGATTTAGAACCTTTAAAATGAAAACATCACAAACCCCCAAAACAAAATGCTACATTTAACGCACAAAGCATTTTCAAGTATAAATGTCATAATTTCTCAGAATGATCTTTTATGATGAGGTGAACAGTTGACAACTAAATTTTCATGAAATAGCATAGAATTACAAATTGCTGTGTGTTAATAAAAGCGAGTTTTTATTTCTTTCAGAGGAAAGGCAGCTCAGAGAGAACTTTGAAGACAGTTTCATGCCTGAGAGAAGTGTAGAAGACTGGCTCTCCAGAAGGAAATTGAAGCAGACCACTGTCAGCACCAAAGGGTATGCACGTGCAGTTTTGTACATGACACATAGTCACACATGGTTTGCATGGCTAATGATTATCCAGGTTGATTTAGAGTTCAGCTGCTTAATTATTTATCTCTGCAGAGACCTGAAAGCTGAGGAAGACATCGCAGAGGACCAAGCAGAAATTGATGTTCCTCCACAGCTCCTCTCCATTCCTGACCTTCCACCCTCTCTTGTACCTCCACCACCAGGTGGTTGGAAAGTTAAAGTGAACACAGAGTGGGGCTGAGAGGTACTCACTTCGTGGTTCAAATCAGTGCAAAGTGGATATGTAGCATTAATAAAAAGAGGATATACAGAATACCAGTATTATTAAGAGACTGTCTGAGGTTTGTTTTTGGAGTAACAAGGTTTGAAATGAGGTTTTCAGTTGATAATCAAAAGCTGTTTGTTTGCTGATTTGTTGTTATGAATGTACAAAATTTATTTATTTTCACAAATAAGGGATTTTCAAAAAATAGAAAGGTAAATCCAAGAGCGTGTAACAGAGTGCCTTTATACAAAGACTCTTTCAAGGAGTTACATTTCAATTCACGAAGTCCCAAAGGAAATGGAAGATTGCTGAGCTGTTGAAAATAATTGTTTTTGTTTATTTTAATCCTGTACTGCATCATTGGGGGAATCACTGATCTAAGTGAATTTTATTTCCAACTGAACTTCTGAAAAACACCATTTTACTTTCTAAGCAGTGAAGGTGGCAAACTGATGATCTGGATTAAATTTCATAATGAAAGTTTCCAAACCTTGAAAGTTAAAAAATATTTTTATTCATGAGCCTCATGCAAGTCTCTTGGATTTGTGACTAATGCATTTATAATTGTATTTGCTCTTTAAAAATTTTATGATGGGATGTATATACTTTAATCTACATTGTTTACTTAATACAGAATCCTCATTAAATTGTGTTTTTTTGTGTTTGGTATCATTTTGTCCAACTCCTGTTCTGTCATTGGCCAGGTCTCCTGTATAAAATATGTGTCTGTTTTTACTTGGACTTAACCTTCCTGTTTACTTAGTTAAGTTGCCTGTGGGGTTTTTGACCACTAGTATTGCTTTGGTTAAAATGTTTTTACATTTTGGCCCCAGTTTTGTTTCTGTCACGGCAACAGACACAAAGAAAAAAGACTTGTGTTAAAAATGTGAAAATCAGCTTTGTGGGCATTAAATGCAATAAAAATGCGAATGAAATAAATGAGGAAAGAAATGCATGGAATATATTTATTAAACATCAAGATTTAAGCTGTTTTTGTGAGAAACACTAAATGCAAACTTGTTTACAAGACAAAGAAGGTACCTGTAAATAACGGTTAGTCTTACAAAGTACAAGTTCAGCAACTTATTTAAAGCCATGTTAGAGTTCTGAGCTCTCATATTGAGCTTTATTGCACCTGGAGGGGAATTCGTCTTGCAGCCAGGTAAAACTTAGAGTTATTGGCAAATGGATTCAAGTACAAAACACATGATAAAATACACAAATAGATCAAATGACAACCAGAAACCATTACACATTCATTACACATTACTTACACCATCTACGGCTCTCAGTAGTTGTAAACTGTCAGCCGGGTCATCATGTGCATTTAACAGTTAAGTGGCCTGAAAGATTAAAGTATAACACCTGGAATGTGGTTGTCTTAAGGAAGATGTGGGATAGGTCAGTCCAATTGTTCAATAGTGATCTGAGTGGCACATTTGACAATATGTTGCAACCTGTTCTGTCACTTAGTGAAACGTATCAATTGCCAGTTGATGACCAACTCTACCAGGGAGCTGCAGAAAGACACCCTGAGTTTTGTACACACACCAGAACAGATGTGCTTTTGGAGGACGTGCAGTCATTGATGGACTCTTCATGGCCACTGTGTTGTCATTACTTGTTAGTTTGTAATCAATTACAGTACCCTCATGTCTGTAATACTAAACGTGTTCAGTGGCCTGAATCCTAATGAGTGAATGAGCGTGTATGACTTTCTCCTTAAGTCTACACACATATATTTAATTTTGGTGATGTTGAGCTTTATTATATATGAGCCCGTAATCCTCCTTTGCACTCATATCGCTCCGTAGCAGTAATTTCTATCTATTAAATCTCAGTCTACATGGAGACAATCAGCAAATCACAAATTCATTAAGACAACTTTGGATCTCTTTATGCACTCTGAGGCTTGTTTGGATCCCTCTTCTGAATAATTTGCTTTTCAATTGGCACCTAGACAAATTTGACATAAACAGTCATGACTTGAATCTAATAACGTTGAAGAAAGTGACACTAAACCTCCTTATTACAGATCTAATCCTCTTACATCTCAACCTCATCGTGTCCATTGCTGCTGTGCTTACCACTGACTCTTGTAAGCCTTTTTTAGCTACAGTAATTCTTCATTCCAAAGCCCGGGTGTTTGTGTAAATGCTACCACATAAAGTGAGCTGCAGTATATCTACATGAAAATTGTCTTTCCCTCCATGCAGGCTGTGTGCTGTGCTCTGTTACTTAAGCGTGCTTAAAATGCCGGATGCTGTTCTCCTCTCCTGATCTGAAATTGCTGAATGAGGAATGAACCCCCATGTTCCACTCTGTTTCCCTGAAAAGCATTTGCACCCAGATCTGCTCACCTATTTCCTTTTCCTCTCTTTACTCCCCTTTAGTATCAACTCTGTGTTTAAATGTACACACCAAATGTTCCCTTTTTTGATGTATCATTTGCCTTATTTTCTAATCAGTGTCACTTTTGTTAACAAAAAAAGGAGCAGAGGACACATTTTTAATGTCTTTGTCTTTATTGGACTACATGCATCTAAACACCATTTACATTAGTGTATAACTGATGCAGTAACCTCTACATGTGCAGTAATAGTTACAGAAATTAAACAGTGTTGGATGTTCTAATCTAGACATTAAAATTTACTAGTGATGTCGCACAGTAGGGTGGTTCTACAAATATTAACTGGAAAGTTAGAGAAATTCTTATCAAGAACTGGGGAGACAGAAAGTTAATACATGAATACTTACTGATACATTACTGATGAGTCATTTCAAGTCAAAAAGACAGAATTAGATTCATTTATGTCAGTGGTGATGGTTTTGCAAAAATGGGTTTCCCATCTTTCTAAAAGTTCTAAAGCTACTTTAAGTCAAGGCATGAGAGTGCAGTTCTTACTCCAAAGGACAAAGGCACAAAACAGAAGACAGCTACAATCCAAATAAAATTTATAACAACAGTTGAGACAAAGTGCACATAAATCTGCTTATTAAATCACTGTAACGTACAGAATAAGACACAATATTTGCTTATAAGTCTTAAGACATGATTTGACACAATAACTATATTTTACATCCACACAGAACCCATACCTTACATGATATGTTAACGTGATGAGGTAATGTGATGTCATTTAAGTATTTCATACATAAAGAGCTACTATATATGAGATAACATATCAATTTTATTGCCAGGATGATTCTCACTTTTCAAACTTTTCCTTTTGTGATATAGATTTGATAAATTTTAAGATAAAAAGAGCAAGAAAAAAAATATATAGCATTTTCTAAAACTTGTCAAATTTGACAAATATTTCTTGATGACACATTCTGAAAAATGAATCTTAAATCAGAAAAGTTAATGTAAGTGTATGGCCTTAATACACACAAGAACTTGTATCTGAATATGTCCAGTCAACCTGGAAATAATGCATCAGAAATCTGATATTTTTTGTCTATTTTTTGAATTTTTCTTTTATACAAAAGATTATGGTTACATTCATAATAAAATCACATAGATTTAATGTATCACTTTCAAGTAAGAAAATATAACCATGTTATACTTTAAACAATATGTTGTTTTGGTGGTCCATGTAAAAGCCAGAAAACAACATTTTTTCATGATATGTTAAATTATTGTTCACAGCATACTGCAAAGTAGTTAGTGTTTTCATATCATCTGCACGTCCACAAAAATTTGACATTTACAGGAAAATGTCAAATACTGAGATTTTTTTGCAATGATCACTTTACAAATTGCATAATTATTTGAATACATACATCAGAATCCAAAATTTAATCTTACACACATTTAACACACACATTTACTTCTAGTTTAATGTACATGCAAATGTGTTGTGTGAATTGGAAATCCCTCGTTCTTCTTCGCTTTAAATGTGACAGGTAACACCTAGTTTTGTTGAAACAAAGGTGTCATGGTTGAATTTGTTCACGGCTGGCAGCTCGGGTTGTACAGCAGCTCAGTTGTCTTTGACTGTGCCTCACAAGGGCTCCTTTTTGGTGGCTGTTAGGCTATGAGTGCACAGATTGTGCATGTAAGAAGTAAGAAACATGTTTTACCAGCAATGTGCTGTCTGAAAGGTCCGGTGTTGAGGATTTAGTGGTATCTAGTGGTGAGGTTGCAGATTGCAACTAATTATGTACCCCATCTGCTCACCTTTCTCTTTCTAGAGTGTATTAAAACCTGTGGTGGCTAAGAATATTGTGAAAAAAAATCTAAATTCTCTCTCTGCAGCCAGTGTTTGGTTTGATCATCCTGGGAAGACAGCAGTGTGACATGGTGAGCTCTGTGCAAGAGGGCCAGCTCTTTTTGGGCATTCTTCCACCAAAGAGGCTCTGGTGCTTGAACCTGATCTGTTCAGGATTCTTGGAACCGTGGTTCTATCTGGTCAACTAGCCTGGATGCATCATCAACAGACTGGTAGAGTTAAAAACGTCCACTTTGGTTCCCAAGAAAAACTGCCAGTGTTAGGTTCCTGCTGAGAACCAACTTTCCAATTTACTGCAAGCCAATAACTTTTTGGTTATTGGCTTGCAGTAAATTCTTGTGTCTTTAAAAATCTTGTGTGACGCACAACTAGAACTGGTTCCGTTTTGGTCAAACAAGCTTGCCTATAGATATAAAATGCCTCCTCTTGAGTATTAAAAACACAACACTCCTATTTTCATGTTATTGTACACTAATGAAAGCATATTTGAATATTTTATTTGATTGCTAATATGTCCTGTCAGTAGATCCCCTGAATCCTACATACTGGACCTTTATAGTCTGGGTGTTGTTTTTATTTTTTTGAATAAATGTCCATGCACACACACTGTTATTTTTATGAGGGATTTTGTGATTTCTGTCTTTGTTCTGCCTTCTATTTGAACTTAGCAGTTCACTTTTCAGCTGGGGAAAGCAGCTGTTTGATTCACAAAGCAATCCCAAGCTGCTCAGCCAAGAAGGCTCACTCTGAGCTTTAAAACAAACCCATTAATTTCTAGAAAACCGTGACATCTTTAGAAACGGACCGTGAGGTTTCTCTGCATGTGAGCCAGCGGTCCACAGTCTGTGTTTGAGGGTCACTAGCCTGTGTCCGCATGTCATACAGTCCCTGTCTTTCAACCTGTTCTTTTCGGCAGTGCTGTCCAGTGGGTTCATGTGCTTGTTCACCTGTTTATTTTTCGATTGGTGGGTTCTTTGTACTTCTTACTGTCAAAGTGAAAAATATTGGGAAATAAACTTTTTTTCTTTTCCTGTCTTTACTTGTAAATATCATGTGCCTTTACTTGAGTTCAAGCTAACCTGGGACTTGTTGGATGATGACATGATGCTTTACAAAATTAGAAACTGTTGAATTCCGCATATATTTAAAGTAATAAACTGCACACTTGACAGATTTGTATGATTTCATGACATCCTCTGCAATGCTAAAGCTGCATGCAGCTTCACAGTATTTTAACAAGAGTATACAGCCATGCTAGCAGCTCTGTGAGGCTGTGCTAAAGCATAGCAGTGCTTTGAGCTAAATCTAGTGCTAGCATGGCAGCATGCTCCAATTGACAAAACTAACATGCTAATGTTTAGCAGGTATGAGCATGCTAACATTTGCCCTAAACACAAATAACAACTAAAGTTGAGTTAAACAGTTGTATACAGAGTTGTTTACAGGAATTTGGTCATGAAACAAAGTGTTAGACAAAATAAAAAAATTGGCCTCATGGTGGCACTAGACAAAGAGTTAAGAGATCACCAGAGTTAAAATAATTACTCTTAAGGGAACATAAATGTCTGTACCAAATTTCATGGCAATCCAGCATGTAGTTAAGATATTTCACTCAAAACCAGAGAGGTCAACTTCGTGGTGACGGAAAAGGAATATCAGGGTATCACCAAAGTCATTGTGATTCATCCACCAGGAACCATATGTGTCCAAAAACTGGACCAATCCATTAGGAAGATGTTGTAATATTTCACATGGAAAGTAGCTTTGATTGGACTAGAACATTACAGTGAAAGTCAGGGGATAATAAAAGTCAATAGGATTTATTGTCTTGGACACATAAATGTCCAGTGGTTGAGATATTTCAGTCTGGATCAAAGTGGTAAACTGACAAATTGACACCTCCGTCTTTAAAGTCATACTGGCATGTCTAAAAAGTTGTCAGAATTAAAATTTGATATTTTTTAAAACTGAAATATTCAATTCAATAGATTTGTACAGCTTGTATCTTAAAGTTAATTAAGTTTTTTTTTTTTAATTGTCCTATCCCATGTTTTGAGTTAGTATCCTGTGTTTTGAGTTAGGAGCAGCTTCTTTGTTCAGATTTATATCATAGATGGTTTTGGTTCAGCAAACTATGTAATTATGAATATTAGCAGGACTGGAGATTTTGGTACTAACATAAACAAAGACTTAAAAAGACACATTATGCAGTACCAGGCCATTTATCCTTATGTTTTGGTTATTTAAAACTGCTAAATAAGTTGCCCATCAACACTTTTGTATTGCTTTTTCACTATCATTATTCCAAACAGTAGATTTCTCATCAACAGCATTAAATGTTTTGATATATTAGACATAGCACAGCTATTTCTATAGCACTGCACACTAAAATAATGAAGGCTTTTACAGCCAACTTTCCTATCTAATTTCTTAGAAAACATCAGAAATTTTAATCTTTGAGAAACTACAGTTTTAAGATACTAATCAGCCCTTGAAAGGTCTTTCTTTCAATCTGTGTTTTTTTTATTTTTACCATTGTATGCTGTAATTAGTGGCCATACAAAACCATTGCATGACATCATTTCATCCATTACAGAGAGAAGCTGTGATAGCATCACAGTGGGTGATGAAGACATTTAACAAAAGCCAAAACACTCAAGTATTTTGGTCGATGTTTGCTTTTTCATTGTCCATTCTTACGAGTGTGTTTAACCAGCTGGAAGCAAGCATTTACTTCATTCCTCTGCGGAGCATTTGATTTGCTGCAATGAGCATGACGCTGATGATAAATGCGATGGCGAAGGCACAAATCAGGCTTTTACGCACACATGTGTGTTTTTCCTGTTGTGTTGGGCTTGCTGTGGAAAGAATTACAATAAAAATATCAGCACATCTGAAATTATTAACAGAGCTTTAAAATGCCTGAGCAAAGTATGAAATAAAATCTGTATGCAACCTACTGTCGATGTCCACATGGGACTCTGGGCTGTTCAGGTGACTCTCCTCAGTCATGATGATGTTCTCAATGTCTTTCATGGTGAGGTGGTCACGGAAAGTATCGTAAAGCAATCTTTTCAGCTCATCCACAGTAAGTTTCTGCATGTCACACTGCAAAGACAGAAAACAGCATAAAAGGTGTGATTAGCACAGGAAAAAATTCTGTTTTGATGAGAATAATCACTAGGTTGTTGCTTGAAAACAACATTTATTTTGAGTCATATCAAATACTGAACACATTTGATTGATATGATTGATATTTGATATGTTACTAAATGCAATGTGAATGTGATGCCCTGTAATTATAATATGTGTTGGCCTTTGAAAAGAAGGACTTTGCTATTCTGAGCAAAGTCAGAGAAGCACATTGAAATACAATGCATAATGCCATAAAAATGGTAGAAATATTTCTCTTTATGACTACATCATTTATCACTAGGTAGTGTAATGTAATTTCAAATATACTAGATGTCTCTCTATCATAAAACATCTGAAAGGCCAGATGGAAAACTTATTCAAAAGAGGAGGGGGAATGGATAAAGGTACACTGATAAAGATGAAGGCACAGACTTGATTGGTGATACTAATAGCAACATATACCTTCCAAAACACTGAATCAAAGTCTGCTCCGTGGAACTTATCAGGCATTCCAGCTGAAGAGAGTTTAGGACCAAGTAATGTGACAAATTCTTCAAATCCAACTTGACCATCACCTGATGAAACAAACAGAACAGGTCACTGTATACAATAATTCATGAGTTGGATTATTTGCAATGGAGTCTGTGCACTTTTGAACTTGCAAACACAAAGAGAGAGAGAGAGTAAAAGAAACGCACCATCTATATCAAGTCTTTGGATGATAACCTCCAGCTCCACCTCATTGGGCATATAACCCAGCGAGCGCATGGCCATCCCCAACTCCTGCTTTGAGATGAAGCCATTTCCATCTCGGTCAAACACTTTGAAGGCCTCACGAATCTCTGCAGAATAAAAAAAGAGCAGTAATGTTAAGAGTAGAGATGAAGGAGGCATTGCCCAGAAAGCATGTTCATAGTGATTATTCACCCACAATTTAACTATGAGCAGCAGCAGGCTGGCTCAAATGAATATGTTCATTTGAAATATGTGTGTACATAATGATAAGCGAAACTGAAATGAAAAAAAATGAATAGTTTAAAGCAGTTTCAAACCATTTGAACTTCTGTGTATGTGATTAACAGAGAATATCAGACAGTTACACAGTGTAATGACTATTAAAAAATATAATTCCTGTTTCTTGTTTAATTCCTGTTTCGAAAAAAGTGAGGCATGCCTCAATAAAGGCAATTTTTTTACAAATAATGCAGAGGCAATTAAGGATAATTCTGGTGATAATTTACATTTTCTTTTGGTCTATATTTTCCATTACAAGGCCCAAACCATCAATGATTTGATTCTACTATCTGTTCTATTATCTGTGTAGAGATAATGCAGCTTATTCTGATGCACCATCCACTTTTATTAGAAACTTTCAAAACCAAATGAACCAGCCAAGTTCCTTTATTACAATAAAAATGCTGTTTTTCGTTGACTGAATCTTGTATTCTCTGTACTTTCTACTGAGAGTTGCAAATAGAGTGAGAAAATTGAAAAGGTTAACACTTCACTAAAGGTTCCTCTTTATGAACACATTTAATTAATTGAATATAATACCCTTTAAATGTTATTGTACATATATTATTTTTCAATATTTTCAATTTTTACTAAATCACCATAGTTGTAAGCATCTAAAGCTTCTCACAAAAAGACTTATTTTACTGGGTATCAATTTTATTATATACTGTTGTTAATTATTACTTCTTTTCACATCATCCTTCATTTATGGGTAACCACAGTAGGAGTCACAGTTACTGTCAAAACTTATGCTGCATCAATCTTCATTAAGAGCCAGGACAAGGCTTGATTGCTTGAGCACAATGGGGAGACACTGCATTTAAATGTTCCAGTCATGGTTGGGGACAGAGGCCATTTCAGTAGCACGGATGGAGACAGATAGTAGTTGGATGCTTCCAAACAAGGGATAAAGGCAGAGAGGCTGTTATTGAATATTCCAGGCACCATGGAGAGTGACAGAAACCATCTCTGTGACATGGACAGAAATAGAGAGTTGAGAGTTGCTGCAATTGAACGTTTCACCAACACGAATAGAGGCAAAGAGGATGTAGTTAAATGCCTAAGCATCAAAAAGAGTGTCAGAAATAATTTCAGCACCATGGACAGAGACAAAGAGATGGTAGTTAAATACCTCCAAACCACAGATGAAGGCAGGGAAGCAGTAAATGAATATTCCAGTGCCATAGAAAGTGACTGAAATCACCACAGTACAATGGATAGAAACAGAGAACGCTTCAAAATCCTGAATAGCAGTAGAGAGGCCATAGCTGAATGCTTCAGCACCAATGGGAGTGACAGAGACAATTTCAGTACAGTGGATATAGAGAGACAGTAGCTGATCGCTTCCAAATCATTCATAAAGGCAGGAGGCTGTAATTAAATATTCCAGCACTGTGGTCAGTGCGGAAACCATCTAAGTACCATGACTAGATATAAAGAACGCTTCCAAGTCATGAATAGAGGCGAAAAGACTGTAGTTAAATGCCTCAGCACAAGGAAGAGTAACAGAGATCCTTCCAGAACCATCGACAGAGACAGACAGATGGTAGTTTAATGCTCACAAATTGTAGATGGAGGCAGAAGGGCTGTAGTTTTATGTTTCAGCACCATGGTTAGAGACTCTACCCACATTGCATAGTACATAGGACAGCTAAGTGTCAGTGAACTAGCATTTTCTCTGAGCTGCATTAAAGCAGATTTATAGACTGAATTGAGTGTGTCCCACAACATTAAATGTTTTTTTTTACTGGAATCATATGGTGCAAATCCCTTATTTACTTTAGATTTATACCAATAGACACCTTCAGAGCCAACACCTGTTACCATGGCAATAGCACAATTGGTTGTGACAGACGGCAGCGAGCGGGTTCATATGTTTATCATTACCTACAACTTTTGGTAAATAATCCATAAACATTGCCATTTGGCTCCTGTCCTCACCCTGCATCACATTATTCTGTTTGAAGTGGTAAAAAGAGCAGTTGCACATCAAAGACACAGAACCTCTGTGGTTCTTTTTGATGTAGATCCTCAAATATACAAGACTTTTCAACACCTGCCAGTAGTCACCTGTTATTCAATAAAACAAGACAGGTAATTAAAAGAATTTGGACGTGTAGGACAGAAACATGTACAAGAACAATGCTGGCTTGATATAGAAGAACCAGAACAAGTGAATGCATTAAGGTATTTTTCCATGACTAAAAAGAAGAAATAGACTGATATTTTATATTTTGCAGAATTTTTTTCATAATTTGTCCTTAATATTTATGATAATGTTCAGGCCTACAGAAATCTATGATTTTATTTGAGGTAATTTTGTTCATTTTGTTGTCTGTCAAAGAAGATGTAGGAAAAATGTAATGATATGTCAGACAGTGAGGAAGTAAGTAAGTGAATGTGACTAAATGTAACGTAATAAAACTCTAAGTCATCATGTCATCTGTGAATATTTCTGCCTGAGTCACTTTTTACAGATTTTTATTGGCCCGGGTGGCTGTTCAACAGTAAAGACAACAACTTTCACGATCCCACACTATCTCACAACATCACAATGTCTTCAAACTAGGGCTTTTTCTTTTCTAGAGTGCTGCTGCCGAAGCAAGAGCTTGTATAGAACTTTATTTGAGCTCTCTATGGATTAAAGCATGTGATTAAATTGTGCTTCTGCCATTGAGAAAACTAATTTGCATGCAAGTTTGTGGGCAAGCACCACCTGCGATTTGCATTCATACCCACAAGTGAACAGGCACTGACATCCATCTTGTGTACATGAATGACTGAATAACAACAGTTTACAAGTGATAGCCTCGTGGGAAAACAGAAGAAACCACTGCAAGACACGAGTCTTTGGCGCATTCATTGAGGCCCTTCTGAACAAGTGACACTGTCTGTACCAAACCTTGACATATCAGACACAACATATTTGTCTAAATTACAGCCAGCAGTGCTGCTTGAGTTTTGTTATCTTCCTTCAGCACCACCCTAGATTCAATGTCATGACCCTTGGTGCCAGTGACAAATAATGAATTCACTGAGCCAGCTGAGCAGCAGTGGCTGGACTACTGATTGTTTCACACCGTGAGGAGTGCATTTTTAAATGTACAGATGCAACCACTGGAGAAACAACTCTGTTTTTTTTACCTCTCTGAAAAGGTAGAATTCATTACAATGTCATATTTAATCTTCTACCTGGTTCTAAAAGATAAAATTACAATAATATATCTTCTTGACAGATATAATGTGTTAAATGTTCTCCTTTTTTTGGTTTAAGACACTGTTTTGACACTCCATATACAAACCATTTTCTCTTTCTTTTCCTCTATGCTTTTTGTTTGTTTAACTTGTTTGCATGGATGAAAAGTACAATTAAATTATAATACATTTTATATCAGTTTACTTTAAAATTTAGCCCATATATTTTTATTAACACTGTACTTTTAAATACCAAGAAATATATTATTTTTGTAAGCTACATAAATCATTAAATTCTTGTGGGTCCACATTTAAGGTCTATATGACTAAACTTTTCAGACTTAATTCTGCTGACAAAAGGAAGAAGATTTCAGTACATTTCTTTAAACACCAACATGTTTTAACACCAACTTATTTCAAGACACTATTAAGTAAATCCTTAAAAGTGGCTTGAAATAAGTTATTGCTGCAGTCAGTTTCTAAAATATTGTGACACAGTAATCATTAAAGATGCAAGAGTGTCTGTAGTCTTTGAGGTAATGTCATTGACGGTTACAATGAATCAAACACAATACGTCATCAGTGTTCAGAGTCGAGTCAAGGGTAGGATTATGTTCATGGGTGTGTCTGCAATGATAATTATGCTGCACCAGAAACTTGAAAAAAAATTCTTTTGTGTGTGTGTGTGTGTGTGTGTGTGCTGATTTTCCTCCTACAACAACTGTTCTTTACATTCTGATGATGCAGGTGCTGCATCATCTTAACAACGAATCTGAAGTCTGCAAAAGAAATAGGTTATCTGCTTTTGTTGCTTTTTTACTTTGTGGCATGAGAACGTCTTAGATGCCCTCCGGTGTACTCTGCATCACAAAATGTGAGACTCATTGTCAGCTTTATATCTGCAGCACCTCACAAAACACACTTGAAGAAAAAAGGGGAGTACTATCATAGCACATTAAACTGTCCTTTTCAATTTACTGAAACAAAATGTTACCAATTCCTCAAATTTTGCCATGCAAGAACAAAATAAAAATACTGACTGGCAATTTAATGGCAGGTTAGTTCAGTTGAAAAAAGTAGAATCGTGATGCAAATTGTTTACAGGAAAACAAACAGGGCTGAAGTCTGTATAATCTTCAACTTAGAGCTGTTTGTTTCAGATTTTTTGACCTCCTGTTAGATAACACCTCACTCTCAATCATCGTCTTAGTACAACAGGGGGTCCTCATTCTGCTTAGCTTAACAGTTTACTTTGTTGGCCTGATCCCAAGAAATTACTGTCCTCCAAGGCTTAAGAGATGTACTTTGAGGAGCCTGTATACAGTTTGTGCTAAGCTTGAAATTATTTGTCCCAAACATCAAAGAGCCACTTTTACCGACCCTGAGATCTAAACCCAGGACTTAAAAGTCTGCTGACCTTCCAAGTGAGCTAAAACAGAACATGAGGACCAACAGGTCCTTCTGACCTTTCTGATCAACAAACAGAGTGATTCATGCTGTCTGTTGATGCAGCTAAAAAAAAACATGAAAATGGTCCATGACGAAGGTCGATGCCAAGAAGCCCACTGCTGCATATTGGCAGAGTGTCAGTGCCACTGGCAGAGGCAGAAAGGCCGCTGAAGCTCTCCCACCTAAATAATTTGGGAAAATCCCAAATAAAGGCTTTGGGCCAGAAGAAGAGTGTTGGGGACCAATGTGGCATTTGGAGAAGGTGATGCTGTTGTGTATCATCTTGATGTATTTAGAAAGAGTAAACATCCCGAATAGAAGAGAAAAAACTGCCTTTAATATTCTGTTACTCTACATTTTGTTTTATCTAAGTGACTAAGTTGCAGTTAAAAGATACCAAAACATGGATCAATTGATGCAAAGCAAGGCTTGCTATGAGTTAACTGTAAAATCAGTAAGTGTGACTAAACAGACTGGTCATGTGTGGGTATTGGGCCAAAAATAAAAAAAATCATGTGAGAAAATTGATATATTTTTCAAATGTCTTTTGATATATTAATGTGAGAGGCAGGCTTTGAGGCCATATTGTTTTCCTGTCAAAATATCTATCGCTTAGAGGCCTGTTTCAAGACAGCAGACTGATATTATATTTGTCAGCCAGTTGTTTTTCAAAATCATAGATGGAGTTGTGCCTGCGAGCTAGTTCAGGCAGACATCGGGAGCTGCACCACTATGCTCACAAGACTCGCCTCACCCTCCACAATTATTTACCAGACACACCCTACAAATGTGGTGGTATATTTAAACTGCAGATATATCCCTCCATTTCTCTCCATTTTGCTCTGACACTGCTGACACCGTCCTGCATAAGCATTGCTGCAACCCCATCACCACCCCAGCATCCACCTGCGGGCTCCGTACAGGGCTGGTTTACTGAATATGCTCATTACTTTCTAAAAAATCTTTATGTAAATATATCCATAAAAAGTGATGAGCTCAGAGCCTGTACGCCAAACTCTTATTATGGTTTGCTGCTTTGATACACAAATTATAACGCGAGTTGCCTGACTGAAGTTGAATTACCAACAATTTATCATTACAACTATACAAGGGGTGGAATTTTCTGAAACTCACTCATTTAAATTATATCAAGGCTTGCGGTTGTGCATAATTAAGGGCGTGTCTGCACTGTCAGCAGTTGCGAGTTGTCAGATGTCACACAGTCATTGGTGGTAATGCTAACACTCTCGAGCTCCATCCACTCAAACTATAATTACTTTTGGCTCTAAAAAACCAAGATGGCAGCAGCAACAATGCCAAACTAAGGCTTTAAAACACAGATCAACAAACCTGACATCACAGTGGCTCCATCTACTAATTAATATATTGTACTGTCTATGATCATACCCATTTCTCCCTCCATTTCCTGGTTGCTTCTTCACCTATCACTAATAGATAAAGTTATGCTTTTTGTACTACTTCTAAGAGAGCCCTAAAGACTGCCAAGTCCACTGCAAAAATCCATCTCCACCTTCAGCGAATGATCATGACGCTGCACAAGAATCAGTAATAGAGTAAATACAGCAGGAGGTAGATGAAGAGGTCTCATCACTCCACAGGAGCTGGGGAGAAGAGAGTAACAACAGGCAGTCTTCAGTCTCCAAAGTGGCTGTATGTGCTTGAACAAAATTCATGACACCGTTCACCATGTCATTAAAGCTTATATATCTGACATTACATTCAGCTGTTTCAAATCCAGATATCTTTTTTTTTTTATTTTTTACCATTTTGTGTCCATCATTCTGCAGATAGTCCAGTCACATTCAGAAAGTGAATATCAATTTACATACTAATTAAAAGAGAGACTCAAGTCTTCCCGCTAATTGCTCTCGGCTAGTCAGGATCAAACAGGACCTTTAGTGTCAATCCAAGATGAAGCCAGTTGCCCTGATAAAAGGGATGTAAATAAAATCACCGGACATCTTTAAAAAGGTACGCTTTTACAACCAAAATATTACACGGGGCTCTAATTGGCATGCTCTACTTATAACTGAAAAATTGTAGGGTTTTGGGAGATCCTTTGGTCAGGAATATAGTTAATGCTTTTTTATCAAAGGCTGCTTATAGAGGTAGTTACAGAAAATTGGTTAGAGGATAAAAATTTTCCGTAGGAGATGAATCCAACTCTTTTCATTAAAAAGACCCCCTCTAGGGTGGTTAAACCAGAGGTGGTATGATGACACCAGTGATATGTTTCTTTCTGATAATGAAAGAGGGGGAAACATGCAGATTTTATTAATAGGAGGATGCAAAAATAATAAATGCTGTACAGACTGGAGAGCTCCATTAGGCCCTGTCAGCTGCACAATAACAAGTCTTCATATAGTATGAATACTGTCATGCAAATACCATATTTCCTAAAATTGTGATTTTAATTGCAGAGGATGCCAGGCCTTTATATGAGGCAGGGCTGTATTACAGGCCCTTTTTTTATTTCAAATTCTCTTAGCTTAATGAGAAAATATTGAGTCATTTTATCAGAAAGCCTTCTTGTTTCCTGATGTGGTCCATTTCTCACTGATTAAGTTTTGTTCCTGCATTATTCTGTTAAAACTACCAAATACAGTTTGGCTTGGACATTAACACATGTACATCTTCAGTGACTAAAATACAACATTTACACTAAAGATTAGCAATGCGCAACATCAAAGTGTTAAAATAGAAGGTTTATATTGTTAAATTTATTAAATTTAAGCCTTGGAAATGTATGTTATGCTTACGGGAATGCATACTATATAACAGACACCAGGAGTTTTCGTATTCATGTTTTTTCCTCCTGGCCCTTGGAACAGGCCTTCATTTGTTTGTGTTGACCAAGGCTGCTGCCATTAATTAAGGAAATATGGCAAATAGTAACACAAGGGGCTGAATTCTAAAATATGCAAGCAAAAGTCTGACATCAATAACAGTCCAACGAATTTTTTTTTTTTTACATTTGAAATGTGCTAGATTTGTAATTAAGTTAGGGTTGCTTTAGAAGTTGATCCACTATCCTACACACCAACAACATACTGTTTGTGTACCTCATTCTGACATATCTTGATTGAATCTGCACATTATGATAAACCATGAGGCCACAAGACATGATACACCACGTTTTATTGTCCCTCTGAGACTCTCACAACAACACACGCATAGTAAAAAAAACATAAATCACACATCATCAAGGATCCAACACATTCACATGTTATCCTTCTTTGCTACAAAAGCGTCTTCACATTATTACATTTACATAAACAAACACAGCAACGTAGAGTCACCAGAGACGGCGAAGACGTGCCGCACGAGCCCTGAAGCTAAAACAACTCCTGCTGTCAAAAAGCACTTGAAATACTCCCACTGCCTGCAGCTCTTGGCAGGCTGAGTTGAAATTACGTGACCTGATCTTTTAGGGGAAAAGAAGAATTATGAAGAATTAGAGCTTGACTTTACAAGCAGTTGCTGCTATTTGCATGACCATATCAGATCACTTATTACTCAAACAGAGAGTGCAGATTTGACTTCAGATCAATTCTTTTTTTTTCATAGGACACCAGGTCTTTATAAAGCTACTTTTCCCTGTTATGTCTTCATGTTTTCAATGTCAATGTTTCCAATAAGACGGAGGTGTGGCTGTGTGAGATTAGGTCAAGACAGACCTGCAGACTTGTGCAGGTTTATGAACCCTTCAATGTACTGTAGCAATATTAATCCCCCCCCCAGCTCCACCCACTCATGCTGTAGCCTTTAGTTGAATCTTTGCAGGTTACGTGACCTGCAGCTTACCTCATTTCTCAATTATATAGAAGAGTAATAGTAGCGTAGATTTTATAGTTATGTCCAACGGCAAGCTTTCATCAATTTACATTTGCTTTTCCAACTAAGTATGATTATGTAGATGATGTAGATGAAATATGGCTGTTGTTGACAATGGGACAAGGGGAGAGTAAGGACACAGTCCCATAATTAACATCCTGCGATATTGTTAAGCGACGTTGTTTGAAACTGTGAATCTTTCTGGGTGGCTAAAACAGGAGTGACTAGACATTTGTCTTTAAGTACAGAGGAAGCCATATTTTAGACTTTGTTGTTTTTGTTGTTGTTGTTACATGTGAAAATATCCCCCCAAAAAATCAGGCCTGACATATTTCGTTGTATGTGTACCACACATATTGCACTTATAGATCCTTGACAGCTGTTTCACACACATATTATACACATATTCTTGTCTGTTTACAATGTTGCTGCAGAAATCACTCTGCTTGTAAGCACAAAAGAAGACAGCTTTGCATACAAAGTGGAACAGGGTCTACGCTCTACTACAATGCCTGATGTCTGGGGGATTCTCCTGCTGGCTGTGATCTATAAATACTATTCACATCCTCTGTCAGTGATGCACCGAGGAGTGATACAAGCTAGAAGAGACCTCCAAGAGTGTAACTGGCGGGGAAGTCATGACTGTTCAGCCGAAAAACGAGAGTCTTATCAGGTTCAACACATGTGCAGTTAAAGTGTCTGCCAGTTTACTGCAAGTTACAGTGGGTGTTTTCATTCAGGTGCACTTCTAACAACCTGCTGTCATAAAATGGGTTTTTGTGCAGTCTCAAAAAATGTTCTATACCAGATCATGTTTTTTTCATAATGACTAATCACTTTAAATACTTCTCAATATTTCAGTATTGTCTCATATGCTGAATATATGCTAACATATTTACAAACTGAGATATGGGGGGGATGCCATAACTC
Organism: Acanthurus lineatus; assembly: GCA_029814665.1. Taxonomy (NCBI): domain Eukaryota; kingdom Metazoa; phylum Chordata; class Actinopteri; order Acanthuriformes; family Acanthuridae; genus Acanthurus; species Acanthurus lineatus. The sequence goes on along the minus strand of JAPZDV010000011.1, from coordinate 12,241,887 downwards.
TGCCTAACCCTCTTTGTTGTAAACAAATGGCATAAATGCACCCTTGTGAACTTGCTATCCCTCATCTTCATGTCCTAATTATACAGAGAGTACTGTGGCAGTAGTTGGTTGTATTTGTTAGTCTGCTCTGCCAGACACATTGATCCTTTATTGGACTGAAATTTGAGCAAATTAGAATCAGTAGCTCTGTGTTATGACAATGTATTGCAGAAGTAGTCTTGTTTGGACTTGCTAAAGAGAGTAGAGTCATACTGACGTCACACTATGGGGCGTGGTGGCTCTGACTTAATTAGCTGCCAGGAGCTTTAGCTGTTGGAGAGAGATTCTGGACATATCCCAGGGATGCTGCTGAAGGCTTGACATTTTGGAGACAGAAGAGACTGTGAAACCAAGTTTCTTTCACCCACAACCACAAACTGAGTATATAAACCCTTTTAAACTTAACATCCACATTAAAGAGCAGACTGGCTGACTGCACCAGTGGAGCCTTTCCCAGGAGAAGTCCAGAGAGACTGCCGAGGGTTAAACCCAACCACTGGACCCTTCCCCTGTTAAAATTTAACTCACCGGCTGCAAAGTCACGTGATTGGACATTACTTTGTTTAATTTCAGTGTAATTATCTAAAGTAATTGAGACATTTAATGCATGCTAGTCACAGTGTCATAGATGTATTCAGTTGTCTGAATCATTCATGCATAATGGGCTGAACTTGGCTCTGGACTTTGGTTTTAACATAATGCTCATTTAATCAGGAGACTTGGCACAGCACAATGTCCACATAGACATTCATAGAAAAGTACTTAGAGTGTAACACCTTCGCACAGGGTGAATACACACACAAAAATGTTAAAATGGATGCGTTGAACATGAAAAATATAGTGATTACTGTTATATCACTGTCATAAATAGCCTGAACAGCTTTAGACAGCACAAGTGTAGATGTATTTTATGATGAAAATAATGGGATTTTCCTTCCACTGAGAGAAAGTCATAAAAGAGAGACGGATAAATAATCCAAAATTATGCCTCAGACTAATAAGATTTTTGTTCAATAATATAAGCACCTACACTGTTTGACAGCAGTAGTAGTGACTGCTCGCACACTAGAAATGGTCGGAATACATATCAGGGTTTATGACAAATGCATGAAACAAGGGCGAGGAAAAGGGCAGGAAGCCTTGCCACTGACCCTTCTTACCTAGGCAACCATCTGTTCGAAAAACATTCCCTGGACGCAGCAGATCCATTAGGAGCTGTGAGTACTTAATCAACCTCCCTAAAGCTCATCCAGTATAAACAATCATCTCTCCATTCAGTGAAGGGACATAAACCTCCTAACTGTTATTAATGTATGTACTTTGATTTCTTTGCAAAGTTGACTTTGAATGTGAAGCCAATGTCAGCTTTAGTATGGTCATTGTAGTAGTTTTGCAGGTATGATAATGATAATGAAGATCACAAAGTTCCTAAAATGACAGTTTTATAGATCGTTTTTATGCATCTTGATTGTGTCACAGGAGTAATTATCCACATCTAATTGGTTAATCATAATCTTAAAACTTACTTATACATTCAATGTGAAATCAAATTATTTGCTACAATTTGATTTTAATGAAGCTTAATGCAACAATAATAATTTTGCATCACTGAACTCTAAATGATGAATAGTATCTTTCTATTTTTTTTCCATTTTACAATTGATTTGTCTTCTTCTTTACTTATAAACATTATATATTCATTTTAAAAATGGTCCCAAGACAAACAGAGCAACTTATTGTCTTGTAGACAAAAAGTTTTAAACTCTATTTTTAATCAAAAATCTGGCAGATGACTCAGCTAGTTAATTAAGTCAGAGTGTTAATGAAACAGCATCTAATGGCCTTTTGAGGAAATCATCAGGTTCACATTCACATCCACTGCTACCTTAAAATCCTCAACAGTTTACAACACTGTCAAAACTAAATGAAAAACATTTCTCCTGTGCACATTTGTGCTGCTTTACTGGCACAGCTTGTCTTCCGCTGCAACTTCACCTGGAGCTGAGGCTTAAATGAACTCTTCAGTGTGTTTTAGAGAGGGCAGTGTGTGTGTGTCATGTACTGCTCAGAGTGTGACATGAACTGTCTCTCTGCACAGGACGCAAAGTCCTTTTTGTCCTTGTGTGGTTGCGTTTGTCGGTGGTCACTTGAAAATGTTAGTCAGCATGTCTCTGCAACAATGTCACCAAGAAAGAAACCCTGTTGATTTAATCACAAAACTCACTGAGGTGTATATTCATCTTTTATATCGTGTAAAAACTTCCTGGTCTTTGCTTGCAAATATTAAAACATCTCTTTGTTAGGATCCCTTTTGAGGTACGCTTGTAAGAATTATACAAGCTAGGTTATATTTGATTTATTCTGTCTTTTATATATCTGTTTCTCTCTCTGTCTCTAAATATATATATAGATACATTTTATACGGGAAACAGTATTAGCTACAGGGAATAGAGATCAGATAATGATAAATCCATATTAAATCTTACATTGTGATCTGAGCTGTAGTCATCTGGATTTAATGTGTGGGCAAATTATCTATCTGATTGGCTGTATAGCATGTTAATGAGGATTTTCTGCTCTGGCTTTGTGTCTTCATTGCATATTTTTAGAAATTTTATCAAATCAAAATAAGGACACACCATGTGCTCATCTCCCAAAGCTTAATGCAGTTTAGCGTTTGTAATCTGTTCCTCAGATGATCCCAAACCTGTTCAATTACAGTTTCTGGCTGCAAATATGCACATCTTGCTAGGAGAAAGCTATCATCATAAATATAATATGGGGAGGGAATTAGATGAGTTGTGCAATCAGGGAACTTCTGCCTCGTGAAAATTAGAGGTCTTGTGGACAAAACAATATTTATAGGCTGAATTTCAGACCTTTGTGAGAAAACAAGCAAGTTTCATTCAGGAGCACTGGACTGCAGCATCATCCACAGACCAGCAACAGCAGCTCCCACACTGTGTGTTAGATGAAGCAGCTGTGGTGTAAAAGGTAGTTGGCCAGTAAGTGGGAGGTTGCTGATTCACACCCGCAGTCTGTCTGAGGTTAATCTGAAACTCTCTCTTGCCTCCCTCAACAACTACAAGCAAAGTGCTCCTTTACACACTTCATCTGCTGGTGGAGCCGCTCAGCGACAGAAAGTGGAGCACTGTTCACCCTGGGCACCGCCGAGGTGTGAGGCCATGTAAATGCAGCAGTGCCTTTTTGTGCTCAGTGAATCTTCCCTGGGTAAATACACACGGTTGAATGATCCGTCTTGTTATGCTTTGAATATTTAATGGCTCTCAATTAGCAAACTGTAGTTTGGAGAAAAAAAAAGAAACTTCTCCATTACCCATTACCTTAAAAGCTGTGTTGTCATCGTCTGCATGGCTTCTCTTGCAACACACACAGCACTCTGGTCATTTTACTGTTCTGATTCTTCTTTTTCCATAGCCAACCCTTTAATTAAATTTATGTTGCCATTGCAGATAGTGAATTTTCAATGTCAAATGAGTGGTTCAAAGCAAGGGCAGACAGCCACTTGTGGGCCCAGGCAACCTACAGACAGAAGAAGGGGAAACGGAATTCCCTTTTGCATTAAAGACTTTGCTATATCAGATCTGATTGGGAGTTATCTCTTTATTGTAGCCTGACTGGCTTTGCTTCAAATCACTACCAGCTGTGCCTCCTCATTGTGAGTACCATTTGCCAAACTAAAACCACCATCCTTAATAGCTATGCACTAGGGTTGCTTTGGCAAGATGGATAATAATGCTCCAATGATTCTTTCTGATGGCCAGAGTACAACATTGTGCTATTGATGGTCGTTTTTATTAAGTAATGACTAAGTGCAATACATCAAACAAACCCAGAAGACATGACAGGATGTAATTTAAGACTCAAAAATGAATTAATCTGCCATCTTATTAAATGGGTTTTATCTGCAGTTGATTTTCCAGAAATGGTGTTTTAATCTGCATTTTTATAGTTTTTATTTCTGTCATTCATCACAACCCCTTCTCCATTTCATGCTCCTCCTTTGTCTGTGAACATTTTAAGCCTTGTCTCTCTGACTCTTCAGTCTTCCCTCTCAAGCACAAATGACTTTCAGTAAGTGAAATCAGGTGCAGTTAAGTCTCACAGGCGCCTTAAATATAACCATGAGAAAATGGCTTTTGTGTGTGCAGATCTTGCTTACTCACAAGTTTAAGATCATTTTCCATGCATGGAGAACTTTAGATATGTTGTGTACTGTATGAGGTGGGTTAATAACAGTTTACTGCAATGATTAGAGGATGGTGTGTCATGTTGAATTAGTGCATAAAGGACAAAGATATATATCACACTTTTGGGGAGCAATTAAAAACCCTAACCATACTGAAGAACATCTGTACTACGGAACACCCCCCCCCCTTTTTTTTTTTAACAAGCGGACATGGTGTGCAGTCAGATTTGCGGATCAGGAAAAGGAGCGCACGCTGGTTGGAGCTCTCCGAGGTCCTGAACTAATCTGTCATGCAGGTGGACGTTGCGTTTTATATGTAACGGCACAATAACAACTTAAAACCGCAAAAAATCCAGAGACTCACCTTCCACCTCATCCTCAGGCAGGTTAACAGGGGTCCGGTAGGAGAGGACATCTGGAATAGTGCAAAGTCCCTTGTACATGAACCTGGTGGTCACAGCACGCACTGGCATTTCTGCGAGGGAAAACCAACAACTGTGTCGCGATCTTCATATAGCCAAGCTCTCCGGAGTTTTTTTTGAGTCAGACCCTTTGCTACTGTCCTTGGTATATTTAACAAAACCTAAAGCAAACGAAAGAGGGGAAAACCCCTCCGCAAACTTCAACCCTCGTCGTATTTTTTATAAAAAATTCGATAATACGTGGAAAAACCTCTCACCGGGCTGCGCGTTTAACCAAGAATGCAGCTCGCAAATCGCCTTTGGTTTCAAAGCACAAACAAGATATGAAGCAGAAGCCTGTATAAAACTTTTACTTGCCTGATGAGCAAAGCTATAAGCTTGTCTGCAATTATTTTTTATTATAAAAAAAACGCCTCAATCGACCACTTAGATATTAATTAGCTCATTTTAAAATCTAGAGGTACTTTGTCATTCTTATATCCACGCATAGATCCTGCGTTTCAGCTTCAAAATTAAAAAAAAAAGAAAGATAATTTAAAAAAAAACACAATAAATCGATCTTTGAGCTATTTATTTTACTGATTCCTATAACGAGTCCGCTTAATTCAAACTGTCTGTTCCCGACATAGTCTGCTTCACTTTTCTTCCCGCTTCGGCATCTTCTTTATAAAAAAAAAGAAGCAAAGACACGAATCGATGGTAAAGGTGGAAAACTGCAGCAGTGACGAGCTGATCTCTATCCAGTAATCGAGGTGCAAATAAAATCTTGTAACATTTCTTTTTCTTTTTTTTTCTTTTTTCCTGGAGAGCAGCTTTAAGGGAATCCTGGGTGACCCCCCTCCCTCACTCTCCTCATCTGATACAGACACGCTGTATGAGGCAGCGATGCTCTCCCTCTCCCTCTCCCTCTCTCTCTCTCTCTCTCTCTCTCCAGCTGTCTGCTCCGGTCTCATTTGGGCTCTCACAAAGCAGCACACACACACACACACACACACACACACACACACAAAAGCCGGATCCACCATACTGCTGCCTCTGTCACAGCGGAGCCTGTTGACCGTTTCCAAACTGTCCGCCTGTAATGAGATTATCCTTATTTTCTGCACTCTAGCAGGCTGTGTTGGCCTCAGTGTTAACACAAGTCAAAATACATCTGGGGCCCAAAAAAATAAATAAAGGCTTGTATGTTCAAAGCGAGCAACAAGTGAGGCTGCTGAGCTCTGTCTCTTTTTACATCTCAGCCACTAGTTTGCTTCGTGTTTAAGGGCAGAAATTCAGCATAAATGGCTGGGGGCTAAATGAAAATTGCGGTTCTACAAGGGAAAATTAAATTAAGCCTCAGGCCTCTTGGATACCAAGCTTGTCTGAGGCAAAAATAAATGGATCATAACCAGACATGGATTCAGTGAAATGTAGAATATGAGCTCTGGTTTTGAGAGGCTTATTTGTTAGAGTGAAACACCATCGAAGACACTGGTAACTACATTGGGAACTTGTTTTCTTTATTCCCAAGAGTTTAATGAGAAGATCATACCTTCCTCATGTTTGTAAGCTAAATTTGAGGCTTAAATCCGGCAGCCAGCTAGCTTAGCTAAGCACAAACTGGAAGCTGTCCATGCTAAGCTAATCACATTACTTTTCTCGCAGCTGTAGAGGTCTTTTAGACTTTAAAGTTAAAAATAAGGATAAATAAATCTTGACAAATTACTATTGAGATCAACTGTAACTTTTAGTCATCAATTGTCGGGGTATATTTTTCCTTTAATTTGAGAAGGCTTCTCAAATAGTAAGATTGCAATTTTTACTTTACTTGTCATTTTAATGGGAGAAATTGTCCTTTTACAAGAGAATAAATTTCATTTCCAGGTAATCTCAGAGTCACACAAGCACTACAGCTACCAATAAAGAGATAGTTCATGATGTAATCCAACATAAAACAGCTTTCATTTGTATACTTAGTTCTGATTGAAAAATAAACAAGATATAAACTGTCAACTAATGAGCTTGAGAGGTGCAAGTGGGCAAAGTTTATTACACTTGGATGGAGTCTGGCTAACTGTCTCCCTTTGTTTCTAGTCTTTATGCTAAGCTAAGCTAAACGACTGCTGCTTGTAGTTGCATCCTTACTGTATAGACATTAGGATGGTATCTTTCTTCTCATTTAATTCTCAAGAGTGCATTATTTTTCAGTTATTCCCACTGAGTTGGAGCTTATCAGTGTACAAAATGGCCTTAGCATTTACAGCAGAGTAAACGGACCACAGCAACAACTCAAAGCAAATTACCTCGTCGCTTACTTAATAATGCAGATCAAATATTAACATATTTGCCACTTGAAGACATTTTTCTGGGAATCTTGTGAAGGCCAAGGATTTATGGAAAAATATGACTTGCCTTGGGGGGATATCTGAATTTGCTCAAGAAAAAAAAAAAACATTCCTGATAATGAACAAGCCCACAGAGTGTCACAGACAGCACACCTATTAATACATTTATACCTGAACAAGGCAGCATGCACCATTATTTTTCGTCTGAAGCAGCTGTATGATTCCCTGAAACATGATAAATGTCGAGTGTGCATCCAAATCAACAAAACAGAAAAACCCTCCAAAAAACACAAAACAGACATCATCCGCTGGGAATGTCTGCATCTTTTATGATGATGCCCTGCGTTGGTATCTTTCCACCCTGGTTCACACCAGATAACTGGGTGTAGGCTGAGAGAGCTGCATGTGGTTCCACCGGCTGGTTCTTCAAGGGTTTGCAGGACTGACAGATCTATTCTGCTCTAAACGTGCTGGGATTGTCTGTCTCTGCTGCACCTGAGCCTCCCGCTGGCTCTGCGCTCAGACAGGCAAACTTCTTAAAAACCAGAATAACAGGCTTTGTTCTCTCTCAGATCCTGCACTACATAGTGGCTATGCGATGCTCAGATTCTGAGGCTTTAATCATCGTCACACCGTCTTATAAACCGTGGACCCACATGGAGAATAATAGCACCAACAACTTGTAACTTTGTACCCAAGGAATTTATGTTTTCTGCTTCAAAAAATGCATATTGCTGGAAATGATTTGAATGTTCGTGTTTGCACTACACAGAAACTGCATTCATGGGTGTTAATTAAATAGCACACAGCAAATAAAACACTTTTGCGTAGCTTTAGTTAAATATCTAATCAGTCAGTAAATCATTAAACCAACATAACATGAACATAATATAAAACTCTATATAAATCTATGGGGTACTAATTTGAGGATAAATTTGTAAAATTTCCACAATTTTCAAAAACACCCTTTTATTTATTTTTTCAACTTTAAAGCCAAAATGTTTCTTTTCCCCTGGAGAATCCAAGAAAGCTCATTCACCCTCAAACTTCTCACTCCTAAACTTTTCAGTATTTTATGTTCGAGTCCCCTGCATGTGGCAATCAATGCCCATACAGTTGCAGCTGTTAAGTAGATGGTTCAAACATGCCTCCTAGGGTATAAAGGGAGCCACGTTGCTCATGCAGTGGAGGAAAGATCATCCCAGCCTGAGGGCTGCCACTGGTCGAGAGCACCTCAGTCCTCCCATCCATCATATCCTCATCAAATTAAGCCTCTAGGGAGGGTTGAGGGTTGTCTGTGGAGGCAGCAGACCTGAGAGCAGGGAGGGGAAAAGACATCAAAACCACTGCTGCTGACATCCGGGAAGTCAAGATGGAAATGTTGTCAGTGCCGGGTGGAGAAAAACTCCTCTAAATTTAAGGGCCGATACCTTCACCAGCCCAGAGAATCAAAGCAGAAAGGATGAGGATCACCTATCAGGGCTGGACCAGTAAGGCTATAGACATGTCATCTATCTTCTTTTTTCTACCAAGATTAGATAAGAGGTGGGGAAATCCAAAGATTACATGCTGTTGCCGGCTGAGGCTTCAAAATCTCTCGATAAGACATCTCTTTGCTTTAAATCTGTTGATCTTATGTCTCATAAAGTCCATGCGGGGGTTTTAAAATTAATGTTATTGCTCCTTTTGCTTTCCAGGCAAATGTACTTAATATTCATATACAGTTGCATGTCTCCATCATTTTCCCTACTTCTTGTGAGTGTTGATAAGATGTCTGACTACCTACTTGTAATGAGATTCATATTTAACTTAAGGAAACACAGGTCATTTTTAAAATAAACAAACTGGAACCGCATTTCCCCCTGCATGGCAAATGTAATCTATAAAACTAACAGTGCAGAAACAAGTTGCAAAAATCTCATCAATGGCACCAACATCAAAACAACTTACCGTCAAAGATTCATTTGGGATTATTGATTGCTTTTGTAATTGGCTGAAGAACCTTTGGTTTCAGAAACTATGAGGTTTCACCACAGGCAGCTTTCATGTGATCTGAGCTGTGACTGTATCGGACAGCTATATGTCTCAACCTGAAAAGTGCTTCAGCTTTTCACTGCAATACATTTGCAACCGAGCTGTTAGTCAGTGGAGATTTAAGTCGTCAGCTTCACATTTCTAATAAAAAAGAGATCCTTGAACTGTCCTTCAAAACGTGTTCATAAAGATTTTTACCATTTTTATGGTTTTCGATGAAAAGTGTAATAAAAAACGACCTGACACGTGAATTTTAGCATTTTTCTGTTATGCTGCTGACCTCCCTATCAATTTCACCATTGTGCTCTGTGAGCTGCAGGTGTAATTGACAATTAGACACTGGCATATGACATGGGCTGTAACGCACAGTGATTCATGAATATTTGATAATAAAATGCATTATCACAATTCACATTCAGCGTGTGTGTGTCTGCTCTGGCTCAGTCAACCTCCCTGACACTAATTCGTCCTTGGTCCGGTCAGACTGTACCACACTCCAGTTTGTACATGAAACCAAGGGTCTAATGGACTGGTCTGCAGGAGGAGGGTTGTGATGTCATTATGCTGTAAAGCCTCTAAAATTGAAATTTGATGAAAATGCGCAGTTCTCCTATGTATTAGTTGGTGCTTTTAGCTCTTATTTCACCCAGGAGTGCTGTAAAACATCACGCCAGACTGCAACATATCGAGATCAGAGGTAACCTCTTTGCTTGTTTTTCCAGAACAGACATGCAGACATTTGGGTATTGTCCGCTGCCTGTTTGCAGTGTACCTGCATCATTCTCTGTTCACGTCTGTGACAACAGATTATGATGGATTCCTCAAATTACCTGTTGCTGTGGCAGATGGCACGTTTTGTCATTAACAGCAATAGTGAGAATTCCCTGGCATCCTGATGAAATATTCATCATGAATCTTCTCGACCAATAGCGATGTAATTCATTTCTTCTCGCACCCTGTGAGACCCAAATGAGGGCCAGAAGAGCACCTTAAAGTGCTTATTGAATTTTTACATCAGCACGTATTCGAGTGATGTATTAAAATGTAATGAGGACATCAATTGATGCATATCTCTGAACATCTCTGACCGCCTGTGGGCATATCTGTGGACTGACTGTCTGATTAATCACTCTTGTGCATAGTAGTTACAATAAACAAATAACAATAATAATTAGTAACAGGGGTTTACTCAGATATCATGAAATGATGTAATTTAAGGAAAATCTGGACAATTATCAGAAATAATGGTAGTTAATCTGGAAAATAAGTGTCCACAACAGATAACAAATATTATTTACTGTAACAAATATTTTTAAAAAAAGGCGGCAGAAACAAGCTGCAAACATAAAACTGATGTATGTTTAACTTTATTAGTTGTTTATTCTCACAGCCAGCAGTTTTGAAGAGGCAGTATCAATAATTTTGAGTCAATTTTTTGGCCACCTGGTGAATTTAAGTCCAATTTTCATTCTCTTGAAACTTTGTGTTTACTCCTCATCAACTCTGGATGTAAATCAATCGGTAGGTTTACATGATGTTAAAAAAAAGTCAATTGATTGTTTTAGTGCCACAAAATTTGGATTTGTAAAACACATTTGAAAAAAATTGTTAGTTTGTCTGACATTGTACTCAGTCAATTTCTCCTTCTATTAAGTTCCACAGCTGGTCATGAACGCTGTTTTAAGAGCTTTTCCACTTAAAACAGCTGCTTGATACAACACAAGATTGTGACAGGAAACCTAAACAATGAAGTCATATGTTAGAAAACTAAATAGGATAAAACATTAAAGCTGACAGGGGGGGCTGAAGAGTTGGGTGGAAATGTTTGTGGGTTTGTCGTTACAAGGGACCTCTTCCAAACTTCAGATAGTTCTTTGATCAGTTTTTAATATTGAAATTTGGATTAAAAGAGCTTTAAGTACGAGCTAATAAAAAGTTTTCAAAATATATCACATGCACAGTTTTCGGTTTATCCTTCTCATCATGTAAGTTGGAATTCTGGTATGAAATTCTCGTGTTTTGCCTTTTAACTCATTTTTGCCTCTTAACTCATCTCAATGGTGAACGAAGCACATGCAGCACAAGAAGGCTGACAGAACAATATTCTAAATATATTTACCTTATTTGTTTATTTATACTAAAACCCTGAAATAAGCAAAGAGCCATTTCAACATGTTTCCTCAGAAATGCCACTGAGTAAGTCATCAGACATGGTTAAACAGACTATCAACAACACAGTTGCCACCATGTTGTCTGCAGGACAGAGTGTTGTTGCCATCTCTTGCCTGCTATCCCTACCTTGTCCGTTTAATCCCACAATCAGGAAAACATGGGTGCTGCTCTCCCCTGCAGACACAAAGGCATCCTGACAGGTGGAAACCAGCTCTCAGGGTACCTTCATGTTCAATAGCTAGGCCCTGGTGGATGGCAGCCTCTTGGGAGAGATCTGGAGAGAATAAAGCTCCTTTCTGCTCTTTTATTGTATTTCTTTTATTTGAGTTTTACCCTTCTCCTCAGTCACGTACACTCCAACATCTATACTTTATTAAATAAAACTGCTCATCAAGTTGCACAGCTCATTTCACACTGCTTGGATATTGCCCCCAATGCTGTATAACTTCTTATTTCCCATTTGAGTGAAAATCCCCAGCTGTTGTACACCCCAAATAAAACACTTTCCTTTTCTTTTAATTCCAATATCCAGTTAGAGTTTCTCCTCTGTATCCCTGGGGCAGTTACATGGCTTAGCCAATATGGATTAAAGATTTTAGCTCATTTTACAGATGACAGAAGACAGATTTTTTCTGTGCTATTTTCTGCTTAAACTCTACTTTTCCCTCTCCTTTCCACTTCCACACTGTAACAATCAGCTTGAAACATTAAGCCTGTGTGAAAACTCCCTCTTCTTTTCTTGTGGTCCACTGCTGGAGCACAATGTCTTTGTCCCTCGCAACAGAAAATCATTACACAGATTGTTTCATCAATGGACATCTTAACACAAGGAACAAGTTATTGGACTTTGAGTGGCTGCGTTCGGAGTCCATCTTCATTAACTGCTGCACCTAGCAATGAAACATTAACAGCGGTTAATAACCCTCACCCAGAATGAGCATTAAGTGCACATTCATCACATAATATGCATACAGAGCTCTCTACTTTATATAAATAAATAAATACACACATTTCCCCTGCCGGATTTATTATGCCACAGTCTAATCCCAGGATAATATGCCAGGATGCACCTCACCACTAGAGGAAGTTTTGCTCAAACTATAGAGTGTAAACAATCACTCCCTCTGCAGTTATGTGTCAGATAATAGAAATAATTCATGCATATGTAGATAAATACCTTCATCTGCATGCACAGTACCTTGCAATAACTGTATTGATTTGTTTATCCATTTGATTGCATGCCATGTGCTTTGTGTACGTGTATGTGTGTGTTTGTGTGTGTGTGTGTGTCTGTTTGAGTGTATTGGTTGCTAACTTCTTCTCTCTGTTCAGTCATGGAAGTCTTCAAGCAGGTCATTAACCACAGATAGTGACACGGCTCGCTGTTCTCTATACACCAGGGGGTGACCATCAATCAGGGTGAGAGGCACAGCAGACTGACAGATGCTTGATGGGTGATGACACTAAATATGCTGTCATTTGGCCAGAGACTGGAGCCAGAGTCAGTCAGCCAGCCTCACGAAAAGACAGAAGAGGCTTCCACTTCCACTTTTCCTGATGGATGGAAATGTATGGCAGGAAGATGTATGCGTACATTCTGCATTTCACACACTGTTTCTCTAGAAAAATCTCTAAGTGAAGGTTGAAATTCAAATTTACTGCCCAGGAGAAGCTCTTGTATTGTCTTGGATTCCACCAAATAGGATCCATATTTGTTGTAAGATGTAAAGAGCCGCTTTTGCATGCAAGGTCAAGGATAATGGATCTCTGTTTATTTTACTCCTTTTTCCCGCCTCGACACAACCCTTCTCATACTTCGCATTCTGTCCAAAACTGTGACCTTGGGGCTAAACAGTTAGCCCTTGGGGATCTTGTCTTGCACTAAAGTCAATTATGTTGCGGTAATGCATTATGTTAGGTAGCATTCCCTGGACAATCAGTCATTGTCTGCTAAAGCTGGTTGCACTGGCTCATCCTCCTCGTCTCCCATTCCATTACACTGCAGCCCATGTGGGGATCTGCGTGAGGACCATTCCCGCTTCACACAAGGTCACCCTGCGCTGAGAGCGGGCAGCCCCATGTATATTTACTATTGCATGACTCAGGAACAATTATGGAAACTTTTAATCTTTGTACAGGGTTCTCCCTCATTGAATATGCTTCCAGCTGAGCTTTAATCTCGCACTGACTTTCATCCTTTTTCCCAACGGACCAAGAAAATGGATATTGAACAACCAGTCATGTCGACATTCGTTCGACTGTGATTTGGACTTTTAATTGCAATGAACTAATTTTATAGTTAAAAGCCTACTGGGTGACTCTACTGGTAATTATATGTTGTTGCATGCTTGCAGATTTGTCTGTTGCTGGTGTGACAGAGACTTTGCAATGGTGCTGCATGTCAATTAATGTCTTTCACGTCTGCTGATTGTTTTGTCTGTACCTGCTCTGGGACTGCAGATGGAAATTAGCTAATTGCTAGATTAGCCATAAATCATGCATCCTCATTTTGAGATTAATGTTTTTGCGCGTGGCTCTTGATTAATAAAGAATAATAATACTGAAAAGTTATTTATCAGGGTCATTTTCCCAAGGTTTTTGTGATCAAAAGCCCCAAAAAATGAATGTATATTCCTCACATATAAGATGACTTTTACTTTTTGCAAATTACACTTTGCTCATGACATTTCTACCCTTCAATTCCACATCCAACAATGGCTTCTGTCTCACACTTTGTATAATAATATCACATTTAGCCAGTAGATTGGGAGGAAGAGAGGGAGCATTTACAAAAGGAGCATTACGAGTCAAGTCACAACAGCGCTTTGAAAAACCGGATCAATACCATTTCTGTGACCAATTTTACAGTTCTCCAGGTCGGTTGCCTCTGGAGTAATAAAGCTGTTTTCTCCACACATCCTTCAGTCTTTGCTGCTCACTCACTGGTTGCAATATTAAGGCCATACGTTTGATAATCCTATGGGCATGTCAACCTTTTCTGGTCTGCAGTTGATCAACGGGATCATGATGGTGTTAAAAACACAAGCAGAAAATTCAACAAGAGCACTGAACTGTGAGCTTATTTTTTGACCTACAGGCTCTGGTTTTGACTAATACGGTGCCTCAAGTTTTTTTGTTCTCCACTGTTAGAAAAAAAATGCCACATAGAGACTTTCACAATAGCTGATTGAGTCAGGTAATCTTGATGAATCAGCACACTCTTAAAGGAAGGATTTTTTTTTTTTTTTTTTAAGCAGATGGTTAGTTGGCAGAGGGTCAGTGGTGATCCTTCCTGCCCTCCCCTTTGTCCTCATGTCACACAGTTCCTGTATGTAGTCAGCATTAAGAGAGCACAGGAAATGCTGCACTTTGTCCTTGGAAAACAGAGAAGGTGAATCCGACTGCGTTCCAATATGTGACAATACTTATGATCATGTTTTAGAAACTGAACCAGAATGATCTGTGAGGTGTTTTGACCACTAGGGGTGCTATAGAGCAACAATTCATGTGCCTCTTAATATATGCATGTTAGTTTGGCATGTGTACAGTAGGAGGATGCATATCCATACCATGAGCATCAGGGTGATGTAATACCATCTGCTGGTGGAGCTAATGTGTCGTTAAAAAATGTAGCAGTGCACTAATAAAAGACAAGAAGAAAAATCACAAGCTGACGTAAAGAATACAGAGACTTTTAAAAATGTTTTATGAGGTTTTAAAATGCATTTAATATGTTTGTTGGGCCTTTAGGACACACCCAATGAGTTTTGTTGGGAAACACTGAATACAAACTAAACCATCTTTGTTTACAATGAAAACTCCACAGGGTAACCTAAAAAATCTGTTGCTACTTCATTTTCAGAGAACCAGAATCCTCTGGCTGATTCCCTTAATGAAGCAGCAGATGCTCTCATCCAATTTGAGAGGTTTGCAACAACCCAGGAAGCCATGATAACTGCTTTCCTCCTGTCAGGATGTCCAATATAAAGCAGACAATGGTGGGTCTGTCATTCACTTAGAAGAGTTTAGTAAGATGTCTCTCAAGGATGAGGAGTTTGATTGTGGAACATAACAATTATCCAGATCCCTCACTTGTGCAATGACAGATTTGTCCTGGCAAGTATCAAGTCCTTGCCAGATTACAGACAGGGTCGTTTTGGTATGGATATAAACAGAGAGGGTGGGGACTGATTCCTGGCAGGTACTCTTAATATACTCCTGATCCATCTCCCTGTCACACAAGATGGACTAAAAGCAGTTCAATTTTGTGAGCACTATTTGGAAATGTGGCACGCAAGGCAAAGCTTTCCAGTAAATAGACAAATGACAGCAACAAAGATGTAATTGAATTTTTTAGGGATGTGAGCACTTTGGGAAACTTCCTTCTTGCTTTTCATTCCCACCAACAGGATGATCTGATGATGTAACTGCTCTCACATCTGCAGTTTTGCAACTTTCATATGTTCCTCTTTTTTTAATTTTCCACCCATTGGACCAAAACATATTAGCTAATGTTGCGTTTCTCAAGAAATGCAAGCTAACACACATGTGTGGCCAACATTTCAGCCCCAACATCCAGTCTCCTTTGCCTGATTTCATACCAAACACTCTACTACAGTATAAATGATGGTGAAAAGCAAGCAGGTTATATAAAAAACAGGGTAATTTGCACTGCAATGTACAAAATGTACTACCGTCATGGAAGTCGCTAAGTCATAGGTTTACAGCTCACCTAAAAGTTTTTAAAATCCAAAAGCACCAAAGTTACATCTGCAGCTTTTGTCAGTGTTTAACTAACAATCAAAGTGTGGAGCCAAAGAGCAGAACTTACAAGCAGAGCGTGTCGGGTTAAAGCATAGTTTATTAAGCGTCTGGGACCTGTTTATTAATGTAACAGGTGGGCAGTCGGGCAAGACAAACAAGTCCAAAGGGTCCAAAAACAAAAGACAAAAACTAAAAGGCAGGCAAGCATTAAAACTAATGCAGCCATGCAGGCAGGATACAAAACAGGGCTGGAACATTTTGCCTAGACGGTTCAACAGATGATACAAAAAAGGTCTGAGCTAAAGGGCGGGCACGGGATGAGCTAATGAAGGGGAATGAAGCACGGATGTGTAGATAGGTGTGTTGAAAGGTAAAGATAAAAAGGTGGGAACCAACCAGAAACCTTTAAAGCTGAAAAATAAAGCCGACACCAAGTGCCACCTCCCAGCTCCACCCTTTTGTCCAGTTATGGTCACTTCTGGCTTCAAAAATGCAAGCTGGCAATGGCCATAATGCAAAGCTGATGCTTCAGAATGGTAGTGAACAATTAACATATGATGTAACAGTGTTGAGTCAAGAACAACACAAAGTTTAAAAAGCTGGCAGCCTGTAAACAGAAAAAATGATGAAAAACTCAAGGTTGTTGCAGATATTGAATTGAAGATTTAAGTCAACAAGAAGAGTTTAAGAACTTTTAAAAAAACATACAAATTCCTGAAGTCACCAGCATCTACAATCTCAAATCATTTTATTCAGACAGTCCAAATCCCCAAATCTCAGTTTACCTCACAAAGGCTTTTCAGTTTGCACAACATACAACACCATCTGTCCTCAGACTCTTTGTATGGATAAGGAAAAAAAAAACCTCCCAAAAGAAACACTCTAACAGCAATTAAAGGAAGAAAGCTCAGGAGAAACAACAGAGGAGGGATTCCTCTGCAGGAAGTTTAGTGTTACCAGCTCTAGTTGAACTAATTTCTACTCATGAGGTGCTGAGCTGGAACAAAGCTGCTGGAAAGGTTAAAGGAATAATGTTGAAGGAGCTGGATGGATGCATATAGTGAACTAATCTCCATAATAGACATCAGGATATAATTCATTACTTGCTAAATAAAAATGTGACCTCATAATGCCAATGCTAATTAAGATTTATATTGGACACTAACATTGTTTTCACAATAAAGTATTAGTTATTGTAACATTATAGCAGGATGGGAACATTAATTGATCTTTCTAGGAAGAAAGACACTCAAAAATCATAATTTTTAATGGAGATTTGGGACAGAGCCACTCCAATTAATGACTTCTAGCAGGAAAAGCACAGGTGTAACTAATAACATTCATGATGTTCTAACCAGACATCAGGTGTCACAGTTGTGACAGTGAGAGTTCATGCATAGCTCCAGGACCCAGAAACTGAGGTTTTGTTTAAATATTTATGGATATTTTCCACTACCTGTTGGTCTCTCATCAGCAGGCAAACAGAGTTTTTAGTCAACAAAGAAAGAAATTTTAATTAGCGTTTATTGATTGTGCTGTAAACTACTATTGCCAAAGTTATTTGATGTATTTTTTGATGTAGACTTAATTAACATTTACTGGCTTGGCATGATTGTTTTTAATACTGAAAACTCTCTTGTAAACAAAGAGATTTATGAAATAAAGGTTGTGTCGACAGAATTTTTATGAGTAAAAATGAGTAAAAATTCTGTGTAAGTATGGACACAAACCAAAGCAGCTTAATGGAATTTAGCCAAACACTGTTTTTGTTATTTACTCCCTTTGTTTCATCTGCTGTGACATCCAAATGTGTTTTGCAAAAAAAAAAAAAGTCAGTGTTCTGTAAATTTCTGTCTAAATTTTTAATAAGCACTTTCACACAGGTGTTTCAACTATTTCGGCTAATTAGACACCTTGTCATGTGTGTGTGTGTGTGTGTGTGTGTGTGTGCGCGTGTGTGTGTGTGCATGTAGCAGATGCATTAAAAAAAAAAAACTGTTAATGCGCCATTATTGCAAACCTGGCGTAAGCCACTAAAATACTTTTATCCTTAAATAAAAATTTATTATACTCACACATATTGTCTATAATCTGGAGGATTTGAGCAAATCTTCATCAAATCCTTCTCGTTTCAAAGTTTTATAAATATCTGTAATTGAACTAGGCATATTAAGTGCTTTGAGTTAAGTTTGTCAGTAACTGTGCAAATCGGCATTTTATATAATCAAAGATTTCTTGTGTTGACATAAGCTTAAACATTTCTGTCTCTGCATCTTAAATCTTAGCTTCCTGTTTCTAACAGCTAAAAGAACCAAAGATAGCTTTAGGATATGTCCAATTAAATGAATTTTAATGTTCACATTTTAATGTTCATCTTTGAGTTATGGCCTTTAAATGATCATCTTCTCTGAAATGAGTCATAAAACAATAAATTGCCTTTCACATTGCAAAGATCCCTCTGGCTATTAGCGCCACAGTTTGCTTTGCTGTTTGGTCAGACAAGGACATTCCCCATATTTAATTTTGCCTCTTATCATAGTCAGCAATCACATCCTGTTTGATGCAGATCTCATCAGAGACAAAAGAGCAAAAAACTCCTTTGAAGGACACTGACTTAACAGTTTCACTCATCTGTAAAAGATATTATCAAGGAAACCAAGCCGTGAAAATTAATATACAGAAGTCTTTATATATGAAAGGGATGATAGTCACAGTAATTGGCTTGGTTTTGTAGCATCAACAAGCCTCTTATTTTTTTCTCAACCCTAACAAAGCAGTTAAAGAAAACCCTCTAATCTGTGGAGGATTTAGTTGTATCTCTTAGCCCTCCTTTTCTTTTATTTTCCTTGAATCTCTGACTGATCTTAACAAAAACACCTGTGCCTCCTGTGTCCTCAGGCATGTTTCTGATAGGTTCTCTTAAAACACGTCTGAGGGAGCAAAACTCTGAGAGCAAGAGAGACAGAGGGCTTAGTCATGGCTTCAGAGTTGAAGATGACCTTTCAAATTAACTGCCTCCATTAATTTTATTTAACTAGCCCTGTAATCATGTACTTTGTGTTTCTTTTATTTTGCTTTTGTAAAGCTGTCTTCCAGTTTCAACACTCCTTGTCTTCGTCAAAGAGATTTAATTGGAAAATATGACATTGTTTAGATTCAAACAGGGGAGCCTACACAAAGGCGTTATTGTGTGTTACTGTAACCATTTGATTAACCTCTGCTTTCTTTCCTTTTTTTTTATCAGAGCTTGTTCTCCCTCAGCTGCAGCTGTTTTCAATCTCTTCCTACCATCTTTCTACTCTCCTGCTCTTCAAGCAAGACCAATTCATGTTTCCATCCTGTTTTCTCGGCTGTCATCTTCCCCCTCATCAGCAATTTCTGTCCCCTCTATCTGGCCTTCGACATAGTCAGGTTTCTTTTATATGATTGCGTCAGGGTTTTGACAAAAAGCGGATACAAAAGCAAAAATGCCAACACAACAGGTGAGGGAATCTAAAGGTGAGCTTTAATAACAGAGGCTTATATACTAAACTAAAAGCAGGGGAGCAGGAACAGCAAGATAAAATCAAAAATTAGGATGCAGAAAAAACAAACAGGCATGAGGAGAACATGCAGGGCAGAGGAGAGGACTCGGGAACAGATGAACTGACAAAGACAAAGTGGAATCAAGGAGACTTTATACACTGGGAGTAATCAGACACAGGTGGGGAAATCAACACAGGTGAAGCACAATAGGGCGGAGAAAGTAATCACACGGGAGGGGAAACTTGACAAGACATGAGGATCTGGTAGATGCAAGTCAAGTGTTAATAAAAACATTCAGGATTTAAAAAGCAATGAACTCTTTAAGTAGAAAAATAAACTTGAACAGGACTAACCACTGTTTATTCCTCTGTTTACTGATGCCAACCATCATCTGTGTTACTTTCTGACTTTTAGGTGCTCATAAAGATTAGACCTGGACATCTAACATATCATGCAAAACAAAAATTTGATTTGATTAAAATTAGTTTGATGCTTCACTCTACAAGTCAAGCTGACTGATTTCCCCTATTCCTAGTCTTTATGCTAAGCTAAACTAATTTCCTGCTTTCTGCCATCTCAAATTTATTAAATATTTATTAGAGGTATTATTTTCTTATTTAACTGTTAGCAAGAAAGTAAATATGCATGTATCCAAAACTATAAACCTATTGTCTCTCATTTATTATCTGCATGAAGAAGCAGAACAGAAGAAAAATAAGCCAGTATGGACTTTAAATAATCAAAAGGCCGGCTGGACTCTTGGCTATAAACAAGACTTAGGAGATAGGTCCAGTCTGATATCAGACGAGACGAGAGAAGATTGAACAGAGCCAGAGGTGAAGAAACTACTTCTGAGAGAAAAGATGCCAGGGCAAACATAAATTTGTAGCACCTTAAAGCAGCTTTCAGTGACAGTGTCTCAAGGAAAGAAAGAGGAGTTCATACGAGAGGACGACTGAGAAATGATTTCCTTGAGAATCTCCTCTCACACAGGAACAAATGCATTTGTATCGGCCTGTGGAACACAAATATTACAGACAGACAGTTTTCATGCAGACAGGACTGAGTGATCCTGTTCGTACCAACAATTTTTCACACTCAAAATGAAAGCAATATGCCTCAGTCCTCAGTGAGACAGATTTAGGGAGAACCACTGAAATAACAGCATATTTACCAGGCTATAATATTCATATACACATTATTTGCTTTATTCTTTTCCTACAGCCAGACTGACCCAGAAAGTTCCATGTTGACCTACATTCATGGATCCGCCATGTAAGCACTCAATTGTGTATTTGGAGAATTAGGTCACAAAATACTTCTGTCTCGCCCAGGAAAGATCAGAGGATGATCCAGAATAAGAAGTTACATAATTTGGATTCTGATCCCAAGGCGACAGAAGTAAAAGGCAATATCATATTGCTGCATTAAACATTTCAGCTGCCATTAAAAATGGAGCAAAACCACTGAGGGCATTTTGCAAAAAACATTATAGGAA
The DNA here is from genome assembly GCA_029814665.1 of Acanthurus lineatus. Lineage (NCBI taxonomy): Eukaryota > Metazoa > Chordata > Actinopteri > Acanthuriformes > Acanthuridae > Acanthurus > Acanthurus lineatus. Next base: position 12,220,896 of record JAPZDV010000011.1, on the reverse strand, counting down.
AATCTGCAAATTGGAGAATGATTGATAAGGAAAAGATGATTATATTTTACAAATCCCGACCTAATAAAGTTGAAAGTTTTCTTTTAAGTCTGAAGAAACCTCCAGCTAAGATCTGACAGAAAGACAGTATTAAGGATCACGGTATTTAAATATTTGTCTGGTAAGCTATTGATCATGAAGATTGGAAGGTATATTGCCTAAGGTTGAGAAAAAAGCTGATGAGAGGAGGTGAGCGCACCAAATAATCTGCATGGTTATTTCCCATGTGTGATGTCCTCGGAGCCAGAATCCTATTGGACAGACTCGTTTATTCCATGTATCTAAGTCACCCTCTAATAGACACCCAATTTCATGGAAATTAAAAGGATTGCTTCCTTTTGAAATGTAAATTGGGTATGCAGATTTGGGATGAATCAAAATCTGCCTCCCTAGTTGACACAGAGTGAAATAAGCTTTTCATGACCCATTACGTCTGTGCCAGTTGTCGACTCCAGACTCATTAAGGATCGGACACAACTCCGGGACAATTTTATCGGAGAGGAAGCAGCTTCATAATCAGTGCTTACCAAAACAAGTCACAAGCTTCAAAATGGTAGTCTTTGGTCACAGTTGACAGCTACTGTCTGAAAAGTGGTAATTTTCACACATCTATGTCTTGAAGGTGGCCATAAACTCAATATTCTTCTCTAATTAGACAGAAAATTAAAGGGAGAGGAAATTCTACAAATACACCACATTGTCATAAATCATTCAGCTTTCTCATTTTAACAACATATTCTTTAAAAGAAGCAAATAAAATCAGCTTATTTGATGCTACACTGTGGTCCTAGTATGCATTCTCCTGGTAATGAGTTGTGTGTCTGGGTTGAAGATGAGCACCAGGTTGTAAAGTTTTTGCAGGAAACAATTTCCATTAGTACTAAAGAGAAAAATTGAAAGATTATTTAATTAATGCAATTATTCTTTCACTTTATACCAAAGACAAGATAACTATTTTATATTCAAGTTTGTTCTTGTTGAGGTGAACAGAGGAGTTACGAATGTATTATTACTGTACTTGCACATAAAAAACACAAAACTTGTAAAACGATTTAATATTTGTAAATATCGTTTTACAAGTTTATGATCATTTGAAAAGAAGAATTGTTTGGGTTTTTATTTTACTTTTATTTTATTTTATATTTGCTGAAGGAGAGGGTCCTCTTCCATGGAGTCAGCCATGTTGTACTGCCATGTTTTTGCTGTGATCAGAACAGATATACCAAACACTGGCTCTACAAAGGGTCTTTTGCATTTTCTGAAAGTTTCACAGGGCCCAATTTTGATTCTCCTGCATGCTTTGAAGGGGAGTGTGAGCAGAGGGATATTCGACTGCACGCATTTTGCAACTTTACCACTAGATGTCACTAAATCTTACACACTGGACCTTTGAGAAAAATGGTTAAACTCTGTTTTTCAAGAGAGCAAACAATATTTTTTTGAAGTTAATGCTTCCTTGTGCATATAAAGTTTGTTGTAACATTTAGTTTTAATTAAATATAGCAGCATGGTCTCAGTGTTTTCTGAACTTAAGCCCCCAATATTTTTACATATGGGTATGATGATGAAATATTTTCTGGTTTTCACAAATGTGTCCTAAAAATGTGAAATATTTCCAGTATCTAAGTACATGGTAAATGCAGAGCTGAGATGATGAGGCTTTAGCCAAGCATGAACGTAATCTGACATAATCGTGTTAGAAATATTTCCTGACATATGAAGGTCTAAGGAAAGTCCAATCAGGGAGACACTCCTGTGCATGCTCATCCCTGTGGTTATTTCTCCAACCATCTGCCAATCACACCTCATCTTCCCTCACTGTCATGGTCCAAGGCTGTCAAAAATGTTGAGATATCAGCTGTTAACATCTGTCAAATAGCACAGCATCACATCTATAGTCCTATCATCTTGTTGCTGCCATTTTTAAATGAGTCTCTCTCTACTTTTAGTTAAGTCATGCTGTCATCGTGTGTCCTTCTTTATCTCCACCAGTCTTTGCAGATTCATCAGTTTAATCATTTCATCAACCTTTCAGTCTCAGCATGGTCATCAGGCAGCACCACCACCAGTGTCTGAACTCCACGGGGGAGGGTTTATCCTGCTGGTGCCCAGGGCAGACACCCCTGAGTACAGGGGGTGCTTTGACTCAAATCTCTCTGTTGAGTCTAAGCACCAAAAAACTTTCTGACAAAACTTGATTATCACATATCGTCTGTTGTAATAAATATCTTTTCTTTCTTTCCACTTGTTTCCTCTGATTGAAATTAAGTGATTGCACTTGCAGATTTGCATTGAAGAGTGGACTATTGACATTGGCAGAGGTCTGCACTCTCTGACTGCCATTGTACTTCATTTCTTTCTTTTATCTATTTTTTTAAATTAACAGTTTGTTCCTAACAAATACCCAGCTTTTTTATAGGTTGTGTTGTGCATCCGGTAATCATAACAGTGATTGGCTTCAGTGTGACACTTGATATTCCGCTCATGCCTGCCTGCTTCCTTCCAGTGAGCGGACAGTCAGCTCACAGCAAAGTGATTTTCAAACTAGACAGTTGCATGCACTCGTCTGCATTAATCTATCAGCGGGGAGATCTTTAAAAGATCCACATCTGTTCATCCCTGCTTGACTGGAAAAGTGAAGCTCAGAGTTTTCCAACGGTAGCTTCATATGATGTTTTTGTGGAATAAACAAACACACGCCAGTTTGGTGAATAAATTACATTTTTGTTGTAGGAGGTTTGGATGCCTTGGGCAAAAAGTTCGAATAAATTTGACATTGTTAAAAAGAATAAGCTTGAGATTGATCACCAGCCCTTCTGACCTTGACCATGGGTCAGGGAGTACCAGAGGTCCAGAGATGCTCTCAATGGATTCACATGGCATAGCAGTAAATTAATCACCCTTCCACTTTGTGTCAAAACAAGAGCTGGGATGTCAAAAAATCTCCGTGTAGCACTCTGGGTATTCTGAAAGTGGGTCAGGTAAAATCTCTCTCTTTACTAATGAAGTCCCTGCGCACTGAGCCTCACACCTGCACAGTTTCAATTACCGCAGTGAAACAGGAAGGGAAATCCCGACAGTGCCGGTCCAGCCAGTAAGACACACAGGCGAAGCAGATGCAGCAGTGTAATGTTGTTACTCTGCATTATGAACAGGAGTGAAAAGCGCCGGCTTTGAATGAGCTGAGTGCTCAGACTGGACACTTATTTATATGAAGATTACCTCAGGAAGTTTCTATCTAATTTTTTGCAAGACAATTTATGCATTTATGTATTTATGCATGGTTTTCCGTGTTCATTTCCGAGGCAAGAGTCTATTTGCCTCTTTTTGCTTATAAATATTTTTGCTACAGTCAGCCCCACTTTAGATTGAAATTCTGCTGTCATGCTCATTGTGAGTAGACATGCACTCCTCTGCTGTACTTTATTTAGTAACCCACAAATAAACAGTATTTTTTATGTGTGTGTGTAATATGTTTCCCTGCCAA
>JAPZDV010000011.1:12179866-12217270 GCA_029814665.1 Acanthurus lineatus | reverse complement strand
GAGTATACATGCACTCCTCTGCTGTACTTTATTGAGTAACCCACAAGATAAACAGTGTTTTTTTATGTGTGTGTGATATGTTTCCCTGCCAAGTGTTTATGCAGGACTTTTTTTTTACTTTTGTTCATTTAATCTCGTGCTGTTGGGAGAAAAGATCAAAGCGGGTTTGCAGATGCACGTGTGTTTGTCATCTCTTGCAGGAGCCATGTTAACCAGATGTTAGTGTCATCATTTATAACATAGACATGAATGTTTGCTGGAAATATTCAGATATACATCTTGAATCAATAAATCTCTTATTAACCTTTTGAATTATTCATGTGGATTATGTACAGTATAGCTTCTGATTTTTCTGTGTATTAAGCTTTTTTCTGAGATGCAGAGCTGGTTTAGCAAATTCAATATTATTGAGTTCAGTGTTTATTCAGCTCCTCCCAGACTTTTCATCTGCTTATTGTCTCTGCTTTCCTGCGGGTCTGTTATCTCTGGAACATGCCTCCGGACAGAGACTGCTCCTGATAGGACTCCGGCCATCGGTGATTAGATGCTCTGCCAGAACTCAGCAAAGATTATCTGGCTGTGTTTGAGCTTTACCGACTCAGTCCTACAGCTTTCCGGATTGAATCAAACACTGATCTGTCCTCTGAATAAAAAGGCAGAATCATGTTTGATTGATGCTGAGATTTGTTTCTAAGAGGCAGGTTTACAGTGGGGAAAGGTGGATGTGCAGAAATGCAGGGATAATAATCTCAAACTTATTTCCTACAATAAATATAAACTGCAATGTCTGGCTTTGTTATGATCTAGATAAGATCCACTTTTCAGCGTACATTAACACTCCTGTGTCAGATTTACCTAAATAGTACTTTTTCAGTGCATATCAGTTAAAGTGCACATGAATATAAACACAGTCGCTCGAGACTGTTCTCGTTGCTGAAGGGTCTAAGGTTGCAAAATCAATCATGAAGCAGAAGCTCGAAGGATTGTATAGTCATTAAAGATGCATTAAGTAAGATTTCACTATCAAAGGATTCTGTTAGGACTCTATTTGATTCAGCAGGTGATGATAACAGTGTTTTTATTTCAAAGGCAACTGTGTGAAGAAAGCGATTATAGTGTCCTGGCAGCTCAGTCAGCTGAAGTACAAACCATGAAACCGGAACGTGGGTTTGAATCTGGCCCAGGTTTAAATCCCCTTCTGTCCCCCTGTCTCCTGTTTGTCCCCACTTGAAGTTCTGAAGTACTGGCAAAATGCAAAAAAAGTAGTCAACAAATAATAAAGAAATAGAAGTAAGGATTTATATGGCATTCACAAAAAAGCAAAGCTTTGGCCTTTGGTTCACACACAAACACAGTTTTAGGTCACTGAAAACATGTATTTTGAAAAACCCCAGGCACGTTAAAGATATTAAGAACCTCTATTTACAGTGTTATTATGTAAAAGTGGAAAACAGAGTTTAAAGCTTGTGAAAAAACAAAATGTGTGCCGTCATTGCTTATGTTCAACACTGGAGTGTAAACTATTTTCCCTCAGGTTACATGAGCTGATAAAATGCTACTGCTAACTTTTAAATGTAACAGGACTTTTCATATATTTATGCATGAACGTACAGGTACGCATTCACTATTATGCAGATATGAGAGTCAGAATGTGCAACATAAGTCACTTCATAATTCAGCACACTTGCACACACACAGGCCGCCAACAGTGCAGGTTTTGGACCAGAACTTGTTAGACATTTAGCTGTATTTAGCTTACAGGTAATAGCGTTCTTTTCTGGCTTCTGGTTGGAAAAAAGAGCTTAGAGGTTCAGGTTAAATCACCAGCCATTGGTTTGGCAGCACAGTGCTTTTTGGATTTAATTCTGAGGGATTTTTCTTTTAAAATCAATGCCTTTGTGGGCAAGAACATTTTCTCAAAAAAAAAAAAAACAAGAGAAAAACCCTGTTTAAAAAAATACTCATGTTCGTGTAGACAAGGCCAAAGAATGAGGGAAAAACAGACTTAAGTGCTCTGGGGAGGCAAAGCCAATGAGGACCAGGTGAAACCAATCAATAATCCAAAAGGTGAGAGAATGCACGGAAAGATAGAAAGTGACACAATCTGTAACACAGGAGGAGAGAATTTACAGAGTAAAACAGGAAAGGACTAAGTGCAAAAATCTAAAATGCAAAAAATGCAAACGATGACATAGAGATGTCTTTACACCATCCAGCCAGGCCGCGCCAACCCGTTTTTTTTTTCCTAATCATGCCAGATCTCATTGCACCATCATTGAATTAAGTGCCAATTTCAGGCCATGAGAATGTTGTGTGAGAGAAACCTCTCCTAATCCAAGCATGCAATTCTATGAATAACAATGGTGAATCTGGTCTGGATAAGCCATTACATCTGTCTCTCCATCTCTAATTTACCCTTTAGTTTCCTTTTTCGGTGTCTCAGTATTTTCTCCATTAGCCTCCCATCTGCTTCCATACGTTTTCTTTCGTTATCTCAATATTTATCATGTCTTTTACTTAAAAATGTAAATCCCCAAACTGTTCTCTTGGTCACACAGGCTGTCTGCCTTTCAGCAATGCAAACAATGTGTGGTTTTTATTATGCAACAGGCAGGTTATTATACTCTCCTCATCCCCCCCTGCCAATTAAGATGAGGCATTGTTCAATCGAAGCAGGAAGATTTATGTGCGGACAGCACCTGTCCGATTTAGATATATCAGAGCTATTAAAGCACTTCTCATGAATTACCTGGTCTTTCAACGCAATTGCCTTATTAATCTCCTCTGTGCACATGAGCTCGGACGTCACATAGACGGATCAGTTTCCGGGAGTGGCAACTCTTGTAATCTTGTAGATTGCGTGATGCAATCATGTAGATTGCACATGTACAGCGAGATTCATTTTGTATTATGCTTTTGGATGTGGACGCCCAGATACTGCCACTTGAGGTCACTTTATCCTTTCAGTGAGTGATATGACACAAAGACACTGAAGGGTTGTTTTTTTTTTTGAAGCAATAGAAACCGAGCCAGTGTATTGCAGCTCATTTTGAGTCTTCAGATGACTATCTTTCCACAAAGTCAAGGGCTTTAGACTTATGCATAATAAGACCATTGATGAAAAAGCAATCTAAGATCAAATAATGAAATCATGTCATCTACATATAAGACTGTCAGAAAACACAAATATAAATTATCTTGTGTGCAGTTGTCATCTTTATCTTGTGTAAACTTTCATTCAAAATCATTTGAACTGTAATTCTGAATAGATAGATTCATCAACCTTCCTTTGATATATTCCTAAATTAGTCATGGAAAAATGACAAGAAGAAGATATCAGCAGATGACTGTGAAAACAAGGATAAAATGGAGAATGTGTGGTAGGATGCCCAAAATCAGCTGTTGTTTCTGCACATCCCCTCTGTCCACTAATTTAATCCGAATTCTGTTCGTCAAAATTTCTGTTTTCTGACACGACAGTGTGGTTTCTCTCCAGAAATGCGGGGCAATCGCTGCCTCTCCGCTCAATCAGTGTTTGCAGATTGATTTGTGACCACCACAGCCTATTTATGCACTTGGTTATTGAGGAATACACCACTCTGGCTAGTCCACATTTATCATGCCGACAAGAGGGTACAAAACCACTTATCTTTGTAAACAATGAGACATAGATAGAGATATAGATCAAAAAGTTTCATACAACTACTTGTGACACCTTTATGTAATTTTGGTTAGCGTAGTCACAACAACTTTTGGCAGAATGCAGTTTATTGTTTCTGTTAGATTCCTTGTTTATGTGGTTGTCACTGCTCTGCCTTTTCCTTGCTGCAGAGCTGTGTAGATTCCTACATTTGCAAATGGATTCTAACAGTTACGTTTTGCATAAATCAAATCTTTCAGTGATTATAAATATTGTAAATATTTGTTGTTATTGCGGATCCTGTCACAGCTGAGATCAAGGGAAAGACAAAGAAGAGAGGACAACACGTGAATTTTAACTCATGATTTATTTGACAATATAGTTTACCAATCAACATGAAAAGTATGTAAATTGGTGTTGTCAATAGTGTTTGGCATGTTTAAGCTAATGTATAGTAAAATAAAATAATCCAGGAATATAAACACAAGTAAAAACCTAAACCAAACAAACCATGTGAACATAGTAGGAAACAAACTAACTAAATCCACCAGTTTACAGCTGAGGAGCAGCAGAAACAGTCAAAATCAATGACACACTTCCTGCTCCCCCCCTACAGAGAAGGAAAACTCAAACAGGGAGTCAAGAAGGCTGTCACAATCCATATGAAAGGTGTTGTACCAGAGTTTGATTGACTGTTTTGTGCTGTATGGAGTCCCGTCAAGTGTCTAAGCCTTTTAGAAAAATGTCCCGCTGTGATGGGGCTCGAGATGTAAAGGCAGGACCAGGATCAGCAGCTCCAGTTCAGGACCATTTTACTTGATTTGATTTTATGTGATTTTATCAGGCAACACAGTATTAAACAACAGTCCAATACTAGCAACCGGAGTAGATACAGTCGTACAATGTGTGCAGCCATAATTTGGTGGTAATTTTGGTCTAACCATAAAATATTGTTCAAGTAAAATGTGTTTTCCTACAGTTTTCCATTTAAAACAAACATGTACTGGCATATAAATAGTTTGACATTTATAATGTAATCATAATTCAACAAAAAATTGCTATTAAGAACTTGACATGCTTTTATTCAGATAAATCTTAAATACACACTCACACATGTTGATATTTTCTGTTCTCAGGTTCTGAACCTTTGCTTATTACAGATTACGAGAACAGACCTCAACCTCATTCTTGGCATCAGCTGATCATTTAGTCAATTAACCAGCAGGAAGGAGGTTATCAGAGAGAAGAAGGGAAATTTGAGCTTTTCTCACCTTGTTTCCAAGTGAGAAAAGCTGATATACTAAAACCTCTTTGTGAATGTATAATTGTTTTCCATATAGACTGCAAAGCAGTTTCACAGTGAATTGATTTCTACATTTAAATGCAGTAGAAAAGCAGTGAAACGGCAGATCCTTTGTTGGTGCAGTACACCCAGGTGTTTCAGCTAATTATATCCCTCTGACTGATTTCACAGTACTTGATAAAATTAAATTCCATCCAAAAACGAAATAATTTTGTCCAACAAAGCAATTCTGACTCTGATGACAAAGATGTTTGGTATTTTTCTCCCTCAGTCATGCTTCTTTCTGGTCCATCTTTATCTGAAAAAGGATTCCTCACCTTGAGGAAAATGACAAGTTATGCATGACTCACATTAATTATACCACAAGCAGCCCTATCTAATTCAGCAGGGGGCATTAATCCAGATTGAAACCTGACGTATAAAACAAGCGGCTGCGACACAACCGACACACTCATGGAGGGTTTTCCTCCAGCTGGCACACTTGAAGGGCCATTTTCTCGGCTTTTTCTTGGAAAACTAAAAACAGAAACAGAATGACACAGTTTGGAGAACATGCCTGTCACTAAAAAAATCCCTCTCTGTCACCTGATTGACTGAGCAGTAAACAAAGCAGAACAACATGTCTTCTCAATAACCTACCAGTCATGATTTCCCTTTATTTACTTCCTTTTGATGTGATGGGATCAAACTTTCAAGCCATGGACTACAGACAGTAAGCTAGACATTAGCCTGTGAGATGCACCATGCAGCCATGTGATCTTTTTGCAGCTGATTGTCATATAAATTGTATTAAAACACAGCTTGTCAACCCCTCACAGAATACTTTATGTGTGAGAGGCCTCTAATAATAGATAACCTGACAAGATAAAGCCGTTCTGTTGGGAAAATATTGTTATTTTTGCTCAGAGTTTGTCAGCACAGACTTAAAGTTGTTGTTGACGAATCACCATGGTTCATAAGTATAGGGGCTCTCACTTACTATATGTCTAAAATTATTCACTTATTTACCATAAAGGATGATTTTTAAAAAAAGGTCCTATACAGTGAGCTGGTTGGTAAGATCGAAAAACAATGTCACACACTACTCAGGTAGTTCACCTCATTTGGCAGCCATCTTTTTTCTTTGTAATGTAATAATCAATGCAGATAAATCTTTGTTTGTGACCCTTAATTATACACTATTGTATTGTTGGACAAATCCATTGGTATAATAATTACAGCTCCTCATAACTTGAACTAGAGCAGGGGTCTAATCAGCGAGAGTTATTGAGGACGCCTGTGTGGGTGCGCAGGATTTAAATGTGTAAATGTGTGCAGGATAAACCGTGGTCTGATTTCTAAATGAGAGATTCTTTCAGATTAAAAGCACAGATTGAAATCATTACATAGTAATGTTTTTTAAATTATTTTTCATTTAAGCACACTTTGGTAGAGATGAGATTTGGTGAATTTTAAAAAAGAAGCCTCCTGACGTGATCAGATTTTATCCAGGCTTCATAACTTGTTTGCTCATGGTGGTGCACTCATGCAAACATGGGAGAAATATACAGTTCAGGCCTCATTTGGTAAATTCTCCAACTTTCAGGCCTTTTTGTAGAGGCCCTTGTTGAGAGTGAGACAGTACATGAAAAGCTGCCCTCTGGCTCTCTTAACACTCCTGCTTCCCAAATCTGATTGGCCAGATGTGATACTGCCCCGTATGAAAGAGGGCTGTGATTTAGAGATCACTGCAAATTTCTCCTTGAAGCTTCTTCTTGCAACCAAAACCAAAAAAAGTCTCAAAGCACCAGAGAGCTGTACATGGCTTTCGTCACTGGGATTTTTGGGATATCATGTGTCAAGCGTTGTTGCCCGACATGCTGTGATTAATTACCCCACTGCTGCCCTATTATGGATCTACTGCCAGCATCACAGACCGGGATTGAATGATAATGTCCCTGATAAACAATTAAAATCTGTATTTGCAGCAAGAACACCACTGACGGCAATGACAGCAGAGGTTAGATTGGATCTATCAACATAGGTGAAACTCTCACTCTGAAACTACAGGGACTTTTTTTCTTCATGTTTTTTGTATCCAACAGTTTGTTTGTGCGTGATAAGCCAGATTAGTACAGTAGATTGTTGCAGATATGTTGCAGCAAAACTCAGTTAATTTAACCCAGATAACCTCGGATGGTTGAGTTGTACAAACTCAACCATCACACACACTCTTGTTGAGAGGACTTATGCAAAACACATTTGCTGTTGAGCCTGATTGCGTGTCACCGTGCAGGAAAATTACTTTGAACCAGCATTAAATCCCCAATCCATCTTTGTCTCTGGTTTTAATGGATGATGGGTTAAATAGTGGCTACATGCTGGTTTGAGTGTATAATAAACTATCAAAGTGTCCTCAGCTCGCACAGGTCTCAGCTGATGCCCGAGAACTGTGCTACAGCCATCACAATCCTCTGACCTTGACTGCAATGCAGCAGGTGAACATTACAGCTGATCACCTCGGTGCCACAGCACAGCACGACGCAGGCCGATATCTCAGCACAACAGGTCTTTTCTGAGCGCTAAGCAGGGACCTGGGGAGAGAGCGAGCCTCGGATAACATAATGTTGCTGCTCGAGAGCCCATCCTTCCTGCTCAAACGCTGCGAGTCAAGCCTTTCACACAGCGCAGGAGAGTAAATAGAAGGAAAAAAGGAGGACACACAGGTCAAAAACAATAGAGGGAACGCGGCGCAGAGCAGGAGAAGGAACGGAGGGAGGGGGTTCTTCCAAACTTTTAAATGAGAGTCAGCATCTTTCAGGTGAACCAATTCCCTGCCTGAAACCTCGTCAGGAATGTCTCCGAGGTGAGCATACAAAACAGCATTTGTTCTATTCAGCACTTGCATTGACTGGGCACATATCCAAGGTGGCTCTATCATTTTTTAGGCAGCAGGAAATAGCCGCGTTAAAGACCTGTTTTTCTGTTTTTCTGTTTTTCACCAGACCCACAAACACTGACGTTTCACAAAGCTTCAGAATTTCTACAGGTGTCCCTTTTATAGCCTCTAAACCCATTCACAAGCCATAAAAAATATGTGTTTTGTTTGATTTTAATATTAATGAGTGCCCCTTCAAACTGCAAAGCTGTTTTCTCTGTGGAACGCTTCCCGTCCCCCTCATGCAACAACAATAAAAAAAAAAGGGGAGCAACAGGAAGAAGAGGATGAAACCGGCTGAAACTCCCTGATGGCCCAAAGCCTTTTGAAGCTCCTTCTGACGGCCTGAAGGGAGCTGCACAAGCAGGAATTGTTCAGGATGAACACAGACAATTACATCCATTTAAGCAAACACTTCAAACATTACAAGGATGATTACAAGCACTGTCTTTGACAATTTGCTCTTTTTAAAATAATAGTATATGTTCAGTGGCAGGTTCTGTTTGACAAGATCTGCCATTTTAAAGGAAAATTTGAAGACTTGGGATTGTTTTTTGCTTAAAATCAGACAAATCATTTCTGACATCTAAAACCTACAAGCCTGTAAACATACAGGTAAATAGTGTACATTTTCTGACAGGTGGCAGAGGAAGTCTTACTGTCTGCTAACGCGGTGCTGACCTTGGCTCATGACAATGCATTTTTATGTAAGCTTACATGAGGGTGATGTTTACTTTTGGAGGTCAGATACAAGCAGACACAAACAACTGTGTAAACAGATCAGAAGGAATGGGAGTGGTTTTATGTTGTTTTTTTTTTAAGAAAAGCATGTAAAATGAGATTTGACACAAATACAACCTTAACCTTAAACTAACCTGACGACACAACTTGGATAGAAAGAAGATTAGAACTGGTGCAACAGAAAGTTTAAGGGGTCACCGACATCAGCATCATATGTCAGAGAAAACAGGGGTTTAGTTCGAACTTAAAACATGTAACATTTCCTCATCAAAATGTCTAAAATCGATTTAATTGAAAGCTTCTAACAACAAAAATAACATATTATCTCTAACAGTTGCTGTTTTATTTGCATAATTTTATTATATGTGTATGTATTTAATGAGAATTATTATACCATGCCACATATATACAATGCAAAAAAAGAAAGTATTTTTTAGGGTTGTCAAATCATGAACAAAATGTAAAAGAGTTTATTTTCTGCAAAAATTCCGGACGATCCTTTTTAGTAGGCTATTAATTCCACTGTAGGAGCACTGGCTGCACTGGAGTTAATGGGAACGACAGGATACATAAACGTCACACAGAGAGTGACTGATGTAGGGTCAGAAGAGACCCTGCAGTTTTCTTTGAAGCCCTTTTGGGAAACTGGTTTTAGAAGTTTTAAAGTTTCCTGTTTTCATATTGATTTCAGGGACAAAGCCAAAAAAAAATGGCCGAAGTATTTAACTTTTTTTTTTTTTTAAACGACAACTTTCGTCTTATTCAAAATCTGTAATCAAATCAGGACACAAGAGACAGAACTTGGCCCGGATGAGTCGGCTGTAATTCATAATTACAGGCTCCTGTGCTCCGTCCAATCATCACACATTCATCTGCAGCATACAGTCTACCACCTCTGTGACGCCCCTCATCTACTCAATATTCTCTTGCTTAAGGTTTGAACAGCTGTCCTTGCTTTTGAGATCCAAATATATTCAGATCACGTACTGTATATGCTGAGTAAAATACTGAAGCCCAAGATGACCCTTTTTTTTGCTTTACCATTACTTAAAATGGAAAGTTCTGCATGTCATATCACTATTTAATGCATAACTCACTCTAACATAGATGCACCATATTTTGCATCACTTGGATCTTTGAGATAACTCATGATTTAGCTTAACAGAGTTGCATAAAATTCATGATTTAAATTTCTAATAATAAGCCCACTGAAGAAGGGTCTGTGTGGTTGAAGAAGCTAAAGCATCACTTATTGCTTAATTAACGTCTAAGAAAACCAGTTCCCATTTGGCATGCAATCACAGCCTGGAGTAACACTTCTCTCGTAGACTTTTAGTTCACGTTGGCTCAATATAACGGACCTGAATCCTTGAGATCTGTAAATGCAAGGTTTTTCATGGAACAATATGGATGGTGTTTTATTTCAGTTTGTCAGTGTTTTCACATATGACCTTTGCATTATATTATTCCTGCAGCGTTATTTCAGTAAACACACTCCATTTCTGCCACTTGACAACATTCTAGAGCATAAAAAATTAATTTCCCATACTTGATATTTAGGTACATATTGGTAAACAAGGCATCAATATATTATAGGTTAAAGCCTTCACACCCTGGCCATGAGGTGCTTTCTCAACAAGAGAGATTGTAGCCAATAAAGTGACCATCTTAAGGGCATGCTGGGAGCGCTACGCCACAGCCGCCCAACACAGTTATCTTTTCTGAAGAGTTATCTTGGAGGAGCAGGCAAACAGCAAATTCTGGACGGTTAAAAGCAGAATAAATCCAGCTCAGTTTCTCCTCTGGTTTGCTGTGTCTTCAGGGAAGTCGGCTGCTTGTTGAATAATGTTACTCTTGTGTTTTGGGAAAAAATGTAAAAAAAAAAAAAAAAAAGCTTAACTGGATGTGCTAAAAGATTTAGGATATAAAAAGATGGAGTTGCTAAAGGGTCCTAAAAGTCACTAAATCTACAGAAAAAAAAGGTGTGAGGCTTGTTTCACCGGGCAGCTTTGCAACATTAACTGAGGGGATGTGACTCTGACATTCATTTCAATTCAGTCACAGTATTTTGCTGAAACATATGAACCTAATCTTGGGTGGTAACATTGCTGACTTTTGTTGGGGTTTATGCTTTCTGTGCCGACGTTAGTCTCCTTTTGATTTCATTAGATTGTGCCTGCTGTTCAGTGGAGAGCTTCAAAGCCCGATGTGGAGCAGAAAAAAAGGTGGATTGCTCAATCGAGGTGAGCAGGGAGCAGCTGCCACAAGTGGAGCAGTTCAGGTGATGTATTGTAGTGTGATGGTACAAAGGAGGGTGAGATTGATCAGTTAGGGGCTGACAGGCTTTGTATGAGCATGTTTTGCAGAAGTGGGAGCTGAGCTACAAAGTAAAACTCTCAATTTATCATTCAGTCTTCATTCAAGATCCGACCTGCGGTCACAGACTTTGAGGAGTCACGAAAAGACTGAGATTGCAAATACAAGGGACTAAAATGAGGTTTTGGTTGCTGCGTGGCTGGTCTCCATCTATGTTAAAGAGAGCTCAGTGATTCAGGGAAAGCTTGGCATTTAACTGCCGCTCTTTTGCATTTTGAGGAGCAATCTGAGGGGACTCAGGCCGGGAAGAACAGTCCCAGTTGACTCTTTAGGGATTTCATTTCCCGTCTGGTCTGGAAGAGATGAAGAACCCCCCCCACCCCACTTTACAGGGGATTCAGAACAAATTATCAAGGAAAAAGACCCTTTGTGTGCTTCTGAGCACTTAGCCATCACCTGAAATCAGCTAATATCGACAGATTATTTTTTATTTAATTAAGCCCTCCTGATCTTGATGACTTTGATAACTGACAACCGCTAAACCTTTCCACAACCTTGCTGTCATATACTGTAACTTAGTTTCCTCTTTGCCTTTCTCAGGAGTGCTTGTACTCTGAAATTGATTTCTTTCTGTCTGGAGATCAGAGCATGCCCTGTCTACGCCTCTGCAATCCCCTCTCCTTTCTGTATTGACAAACCAAGGGCAAAAAGCAAAAAAAAAAAAAAGGCTCATCTTTCTGTCCTTTTATGTGCTATCCATGAAAAGCAAACTGAAAATAAGAAGAAAAGAAATGACTTGCCTGATTTCTTGTGCTACAGTGAATAATAGGATTGACACAACAATACGGGCATTGTCATCCCAACTCAAAGCTAAACACAAATTCTTGGGTGGTGAAATCAAAAACTCAGATAAAACATTTTACCCTCTTTTTTTTCTATCAGCATAGACAGAAGGTCTTTTTCAGCTAGCATCTTTCTCATGAGATACAGAAATTATTTCTCGCTCAATTCCCAGCATCTCAGAGGCCTTTCTGGATGTTTTGATTGTAGAACTGGGTCACCTCTACAGTGATGAAAGTAATTAAAAAGTATCCAAACAAAAAGCAGCAGCTGAATCTTATTTTAGATCTTTTTATTTCAGTGTGTTGAATGCCTCAGAAATTGGAGGTGGCCATTCATAAATTCCACAAAGTTTTGATGTGAAACAAAAAAAACTTTTACACCTTTGAGGCGACAAAGGTTTGTTATCACAAGAAGATCCTCTTAAGCCCTTTTACTTTGCATCTATAAGCAGAAAAGAAACATTAACTGCAAGTAATTTTCTCAGTTAAATGTAAATACATGCAGCTATAAACACATGATAAAGTGCTGATTGACACACATTTCTAAGAAAAATTATCACTTCTATCAAGTCATATTTTATGTTATTGTACCTGCCTTTTTCTCCATAGCAGTGGTTTTCAAACTGTGTGACTAGCCCCCTTTTGAGGAGGGAATGCAACCACTTGAGGGACTGTATTGAATAATATAGAGTAAAACTCAGTTGAATGAATATAATTCATGCAATGAAAATAAACAACCAGGAGTGTGCAGCCTCTCATGCATACAGTCATGCAGCCTTTATGTCACGAAAATCAATTTAGATCAAATTTGTATTAATTGCCTCCCCTCTCACTGTTAATGACTGGTAAAAGATTTGAGGAGAGTAGGGCATAAACTTTTTTTTGTCCTCTCAAAGGGGGGCGTGCCAGAAAAAAAATTGATAACAGCTGCTCTGTTGTCATTTATTATCTGTTTATGAACCAGCGTCAACTTGTTGGTGCCCACAGGAGGAGTTAATGTTCTTGACAAACACAATAATAAACACGTAACTGCTTACAACTACATTTTAGGGAGAGCCAGGTGGAAACAGAGGGGATAATGTTCCTTTTTCTGTGTGTGTGTGTGTGTGTGTGTTTGTGTATGTGTGGGTGTGTGTGTATCTGTCTACAGCTAATTTAGCAAACTACTGGACCCATCAGCCCTTTATATTTTTTCCAAAGTATCTGATTGTATGCCTTAAGGGCCTCATGCACTTTTGTTGATTCACAGTTTGTAAATAACTCTTTTTTTATTTTACTTCTCACTCCTCTAAATCGGCCAGTAGGGGCCGCAAGTGAGCAGCTTCAGTTTGGAATCTTATAGGACATTTTACCACATTGTGCCGGTGTTGATTCTTTGGTTTTAAATCTCTCATGTTCCTGAATCTGCGGATTGTCTTCCCTTCATTTCTCTCATGCATACATGCTGGACACACAGCCTGCCTGCACACCCTGTTCCTCATCAGGGAGCCCCAAGACACATTGGCGGTGATCACCACTCTGTTGAGTGCACTCTCCCACTTTCAATTATTAATGCTTATTTTGGCCTCATGAATGCTTGAGTATCCCCCTATTTAGCATTCCAAAAGAGTACATAAACATTTAAAGTGTTGCAGAGGATTCTTCCTTTAATGAGCTCTCGTCTGCGAAAAGGTTCCTTCAATCTAAAAGTTTGTGATCGTCCACATCAAACTGAGCTTCGCTCTCACATACAGACAAAGAAATAAATATATGGCACTGGTGTTTCTCAGATTGTTGGGTTTTGTATTATTTGCATGAGAAAAGGAATCAAAAGCTATTACACAAACTTTATTGGTGACTAAATAACACCGGTGCAAATATAAGAAATATTTTAAATGCCGATACAAAGGCTTTTCTACTTGAATTTCCCTCATCAGCATCTTAGAATATTTCATTTCCATCTCATTTCCTTTAATAACTATTCTGAATATTTCCTCTTAGTAAACACCTTTCCAAGTAAGCAGAACAAACACCAGACTCAATCAAAAATTCAGCTTTACCTGGTTAATCTTGACTGTTTTTGTATGAGCTCAGGCAGCCTGCCAATTTCTTATAATATTCACAACCCACAAGCCCTGGGTGTGTGTGTGTGTGTTTGCATATGTGTGTCCATATGCGTGTGTATGTGGGGAAGGCAGTGTGTCGCACATGTGTCTAGCGTATGTCTGTTTGGTGAAAAGGAAGAGGCAGACAGGTGAGAAGAGAGATGGAGAAAGAGCGAGGCATGTCGCAGCACCCTCAGGACGTCTCCTCTTTCTGAGCAGCTGTTGTCTGAGAGCTGGAGGCAGCACTGCGGCGCCCTGTCAACTCCTTCTCCCACAGAAGCCCCTGTGCATGCAAAACAGGCTCAGGCTGCCCTCTCTCCTTGGCCACGCTTTTTCCGCCCCTTTTTGTCTCCAGCTATAACAAACACCTCCTTATTTTTTCCCCCACTCTCTCTATCTCTTTCTCTCTCTCTCTCTCTCTCTCTGTAAAGCAGAGTCTTTATTCAAATCAATTTCAAGCCATCAAACGTAGTGCGCTCGGTAATAGTAACAACAGCACGCAAATACAACATGCAGCAAGTGAGACAATTTTATGGGAAAGAACATTTCAAGGGCAGAAGCTGGTAAAGAAAAGAAAATGTATTGTTGATTTTCTTTTTTTTTTTTTTTTTTGCAGACCAAATTGATTGTGCACCACAAATCCCCTCCAGCAGAGGAAAAATAAAGGAAAATGTTTTGTCTTTTCTGATGTCGGAGCTCAGAGGCTTACATATGTTTAAACTATTTAAAAACTGCTATTAAGCTCCATTACTTTTCATTGTCAGTAGTTGGACAGGCTGCTTATATTTTAAATGCCATAGCATAAACAAAACAAACCCACACTAAATCTGTGATAAATATGTGAGGATCAGTTATTTAACATTAGCAGAGAAAAAACCTCCACAGCGTGGGAAGCTTTGATATGTGTGATTTGTTTCAAAGAGTTTACGGAAACAGTTTGCTTGGACATGCAGGTATGTAGATAAACAGGCAAGTAGGACATCCAGTCATCTCAATCAGGCTGTAAGAATTGACTTATTACAGGCCTGCAACAGCTGCAGACTTTGAGCACCTTCCATATGCTCTCAATAAAGTGCATTTCTATGCTACACCCTGATTTAGTTAATGACTGATTAGTGTCATAAAGGGCATTTTAGATTGCAGGTCAGATTTCTCAGGAGGGAACAGAAAGGTGACAAAACCCATTGAGCTCTTCATCTTCAAAAGCACCAGTTTCCAAAAATTCTCATGTGTGAATGTAGTGATGTACAGGAATATTAAACCCACATACATCTGAGCTTTAATCATTTTGGCTCATTTGTGAAACCAGACTTGAGAATAGTGGCCTCTTTTCTACCTCACTGCCTGAACATCTGTAATAGAGATAAAGACGTAATAAGGTGATTGTCTCTCAGACTGTTCAACTGTGTCGCTGTTCTCCTTACACTGCCTGTTGATTCACCATTAGCTGTGACAGCTATTGCTCATGGCTGGAGGACAACGCTTACAGACGGAGAGGCTCGACAGCTTTGGAAACAGCTGTGCAACAGGACAGGTTGGGATCAGCTAATTACAGTTTAATAAAGACCTGCACAAAGCCTCGATGGCACATGATTTATTTATGCAATACTGAAAATGAGAATCATGCGATCAACAATACATTCAACTCATTTCATGTAAACAGAATATTTTTGCTATGAAACCATAAATTGTGTGCTTTAAGTGGCTTAGGATAAATACTGCATGTTTATTTATATTCAGAAACTAGTGTTTCATTGCATAGTTGACAAAATGCTACCACCATGTGGTGTTTTTCAGTACTGCATACTTTTAATTAGTATCATAATTAGCATATAACTTTTTTTCACTGTTGTCAAACCTTAAATGCCAGAGCACTGCAGTCATCAAGATGTGATCATTTAAACTTTTCACACATAACAGTGCTGTGCAAGCTGCAGTACAAAGTCAAACTAGATTATAAATAGAATAAACTTTAAATGCACCATAACGAAATCCCACATTTGACAGACAGTTTACACAAATGATGACTGAACTCTTCAAGATCATGCAGACAACTTGGTGATTTTTTTTTTCTTTTTGACACCGGAGCTTATTTTAGTTCCTCATGCAGAACATGTGAATAATGTGACTCCTCTAAACATTATGTCTGAGTATTTTTTGTGTCAGGCTATAGGTGTTCATGTTTCTTATGTAAGGGTGAGTCATAAAGAGCATAAACTTGTTGCTAACTGCCAAATCAGTTGTGGTTTCTGGCACTCAAACATGGTGAACTTGTTTTGTTAACTTCAGGCCACACCTCAACACAACAGGTGTCACAACAGGTTTTTTTTCCAGAGCACAGTGGCCTGAGGTGCCTCATTCCCAACACAGCAGCAGCTTTCCATCTGAGTGTTTGTAAGTGCTGTTTTGAAATGTTGGATCTGGAAGTGAATGTAGGTTAAGTTTAACTTGCCAACATGCCCATTCCTGAATCTGAAAGCTTAAAGCCTCCTCCTCTTGTTGAAAGACAGTGAAAAATATATTTAAGTTTGAATTCTAATGACTGCAAATATTTCAATATCCTCTTCAAGGTGTAAGAAGTCTTTTCAGTCTGGCAGCAGAGACTTTAATTAACA
Source organism: Acanthurus lineatus (assembly GCA_029814665.1). Taxonomy (NCBI): domain Eukaryota; kingdom Metazoa; phylum Chordata; class Actinopteri; order Acanthuriformes; family Acanthuridae; genus Acanthurus; species Acanthurus lineatus. Next base: position 12,200,812 of record JAPZDV010000011.1, on the reverse strand, counting down.
CTTCAACAGTAAACAACATCGTGCAGCAACATTTTTAGTGGACTTGCTTTTCTAGACCTCTATTTTTTTGTGTTAAGATTAAGAAGGCACTTTAAACCTAAACTTTTAAGTCAATGAGGGTGAGAAAGTACTTAAAGTACAAAAATACAAAAAACTGAATGTGTGTATTTCTTTGACTCCACCTGCTGATGAAGATCATGAAATGTGAACGAAAGCTACTTGAAGGTTGCGAAATGGAGCCTGAAGTGAAATTGTTTTCTAAGGTCATCTTCTATGACCTTATTCTAAGCAAAACACCATGATTTAATGGCTGCACATTTACTTTAAATAGAGTAGGATTTAATCTGTATGTGTATATTGTGTATTACTGTAGTTCTTCCAACACTTTAGCTTTAAATGTTTGATCATTTTGGTCATAATTCATTCTAATGAAGACCCATGTAACATCCAAAAAATAAAATACTTATTTATAAACATATTTTTGCAGTTTGCTGTATTATCACAGTCACAATGAATATCATGGATCTTTAGCCTGCATTATGATATCTAAAGTGTTGGAATGTTAGTAGGTACATTAAATGAAGTACTTTGGTTCATTTTTTCTTCTCATTGCTATGTGATGTTTCTTGTTTTATTCTTTCTATGTATATTTATTTGTTCTTTTCTTATATTGACATTTTGTGTTTTGCATATTTATTTATTTTATCCTTTTGCCTAAATATATCTTTACTTCCTCTTAACCTGGTTTTGTCTCTGTTTGGTTTTCTGTTCTCGTATTGACTTCCTACGTGTGCTGCAGTTTGTTTCCTCTGTAAAGTACTTTGTTAACTCTGTTTTCAAAGATGCTACGAATTTAAGTTATTTTATTATTGTTGTTTAGGAGCAAATTTGATGTGCTTGTATTTTTCTTGATCATTAATGCTAATTCAGTGTGAGCCACATTTTAGTTTTTTATTTAACTACATGTCCTACAGTGTCCTTTAGTCACCAGTTATGCTTCAGATTACAAGTTTTTTTATTTCTGTTTTTTCTCTCCAGTGAAAACCATAAAATCTCCATGTTCGTTGATTTTAAATTGAATATTTATGAAAAACTGAAACAGAATTATTTCTTTGGTTGAGAGAATTCTTGGTCTAAATATAAACGATTTATTTAAAACCCACCGAGCTCAGAAAAAGAAGCTCGGTTCTGATTGGACAGTGACACCACAAACATATGAGGGTCTTACATAATATGATGCACTCTTATAGACTTTGCTGCCCAACAGTAAATAATTTAAACCACAAACATTTCAAATGTTACACACAATAATGCAGCAGTAATATTAATCCAGAAACATCAGATTTAATGGGAAACAGTGATGCGGCGCATTTTTCCTGGAGAACGTATATTTTTCCATCTGATCCTTTAAAATATTTTTTTTTATCACCATCTTTCTGTAAACAAACAGGTTACACAGTCGCAGCCTCAATAAATAAAAACCCTCCGGATTAATAATTTAAACTGCAGCCTGTTGTTCCTCCGTGTGTGTCGTCATCAGCACGGTAGTTGCGGAAGTAGCCTGCGCTGTTTGCAGAGGATGAGACCTGCCTGGCGACCGCGCGGGGACAGGAGGCGCGAGCCCTGAGTCTGTCACACAAACCAGTCAGACAGAGATGGATGATCCCGAAACGTGATCAGCTGGGATCCGGTTCAACTCCAACAGTTTCGGTTCATTTCTGACCCGACCTGGGTCCCAATTAAAACGGGACTGCATAAGGGGGGAGCTTGTTGCAGGTATGGGTGCACTACAGTCCTCACCTGGTCAACCAGAGTACGTTGATCTGGCGGAGAAGACTGGCTGTGAGTAATCGTCTTTTTATTGTTTGCATTGGCCTTAAACGCGTCAGTTTCCTGAATGCATCAGTCAGATATGAAGGAGGTGTGAAAACCTGAGCGCACTGCACCACAAATATAATTTTAGTTCAATCTAATAATAATTCAGTCTTGTCTTAAAGGGGAAATCATGTCTAACGTGTGAAACAAACAGATGATCACTGTTTGCCTTTAGTGTATAAAAGCACATGTGCAACATTCATGTGTCCAAGGAAAAAAACAGTGTATTTGGTGCAGTGGGCCCAGTTATAAATAATTTACATTGTAACTTAATGGAAGTGTAACTTTACCCAGTTAAAGCAGGGGGGTGTTGTTAATAATAGATGAGACACTGTATTGAAAGTTTTGACAAAACAGTGTAAGAGAAGATAAACTGAACAGAGGCCAGTTTTTTTTCTACATGCCACTCTAGCTGTTTTAGTTGTCTCATGAAAGGGGTGGTGATTGCAGGATGGCAGATAGCATCAGGTGTTTTACATAAAATATGAATATCCAAATCCTCTACCTCGAAAGTGGCCAGTAAAAGTTGTGAGAGACCAAGAAGCTGACAAACAACTCACTAATTTATCTTTTAAATGATTAAAGTCCAGTTGCTTTAAAGAGTTTAATCAATACTTTTTGTCTCCCTGTTTTTAGAGGCATTTAGGCTTTTTATGCATATATAAGAAGGAAGGGAAGTCCTACAGGTTAGCCTCTTTTCTGTTTTCAGTTTCACTCGAACAGATCGGAGTTCTACACAAAAGATTTAAGCAGTTGAGCCACAATGAAGAAACTCTGCGGTGAGTTTATTTGTACAATATGTTAGTATGCTTTTGAATTTTCAGTGCCATATTCAAGTTTCTTTGTAACTATTATGTGATTTATTTCCCTTAGCAAATTGCTTTCTTTTCAACTGAAAACCTGCTTAACAGGCTTTTTTAAGTTGCAATTAAGTGCTGTGTGACAGCACACACACAACACTCCTTATGATATCCTCTCTGTGCCTTTAGGAGAGATCACTTCAATGACATCCCAGATCTAGAATGCAATCCCATCAGATCACAGATCATAGAGGCCTTCTTTGACAGAAGGTACAGCCATGAGAGCTCAAAAGTTGCTGTAAATTACTTTCTTTTACTCCTCTGTTCTGGCTTTATAAATGCAAACATTAACTGCAGTATAAAATATTACATCTGCTCTGTCTGTATTTTTTTTTTAGAAACTTCCGTCAGAATGGTGAGGGAACGGTTGAGGAGATCGGTTTTGAGCAATTCCTGGTGGTCATGTCCCATTTCAGGCCGCCGTCGCTGCACATGACAGAGGAGCAGCGTGAGAATGTCAGGAGGGAGAAACTGAGATGTGTGTGCTGAAACAAATCACACTCACACTCACATGCTCGACATTAGCTGACACAGAGCTGCTAGACTGATGTGCTGTCGTTGTCTTTTTCTCTGCAGTTTTATTCAACATGCATGACACAGACAACGATGGAACGATAACACTGGAGGAGTACAGACATGTAAGCTTCAGCTCACCTCTGTGGAGACAGAAAAATGGAGTTTTAAACCTTTTGAATGAACTTAGCACACAGTCATGTGTCACCATGAGATAATCACAAAGGTTTTACTGTTAGCTGTGTCTGTTTTCATTTGATCATTCTCCGCTAAGTTTAGAAAAATGATTAAAGATGCAGATCCTCTAGGATTGCAGCATCCTTAATCGGTATCCAGTGAGCCTTGTGAAATCAGAGGTTTACTGAGACCCCTGGTGTCACCTTTATTTTGATGACTGACACCAGGATGGCTCTGTAAATTGAGTCCTCTAGCCACTGTAGTAATTTTTGGTTATTTCAACTGTTTCCACGACTGTCCAGGTGGTGGAGGAGCTGTTATCTCTCAGCGAGACACTGGAGAAGAACACAGCTAAAAGCATTGCTGATGCAGCCATGCTTGAGGTGGCCAGCATTTCAATGGGTCACATGGTACGTATGCTGAGGTATTTCGAGATAACATCAGGTAGGATTCACTGTGTGTCTGCACATCTTCAGTAATTTCCCTTATTTACATGCAGGAACCTGATGAATTCTATGAGGGAATCACATTTGAGCATTTTCTAAAGGTTGGTACACCAAATACACACTGTCATATATAGAGAGAATTTAGGTTTTCTGAAATCTGTTTCTTAGTTTATTGCTTTATTTTGAAATGCATTTAAATACGTGACCATTGTTGATAAGAATCCTATTGATTAACGAAAGTAGGAGTTTAGTTTTGGCAAAATCTCAATAAAAAGTCAATCTTATCACTTTCATCAAGGACTTTATTTGTATTACATCCAAAACTTTGAATTCTCTTTCTTTAGTTGCTGAACGGCTTTGAAATCGAATCAAGAATGAGCATTCGCTTTTTGAACATGGACACAACAACCTTGTGTAAGTGAGGTTGGTACACTACAGTGTGCTTTAACTCTGGGAAATCTGAGGACGCATAATCAAAATTTCACTGTAACAATAACTATGTTCTCTTCCCTACACCTGATTATTGCTTGCAATGAATATATGCCTTACTCATGTTTGAATAACTATGCAAATTCAATGAAAATATGTATACTGCAGATCTACTATAAGTAGTTTATGTAATCACAAGCAATAATATATGATAATCAAATAACAATCAACCTGTTAGTAGTTCGACAAAGCAATAATCAAATATCCATGTCTGAAGAAGCAGACAATAAGACTCCTTGCATGCAAATATGTATGTTTGAAGAGCCTTTGAAAATGTCAATGCCATATATCAATAACTCCAAATAATCAGGGATATTAAGTTTGTCTTGAAATGTATCTGGATGTGTCTAATAAGAATAATGCAATAGTTTGAAATGCCTTTTGTTCATATATGAATGCGACACTTGGTGCATGCTCTGCACACTACCTTTGCACAATAAAAACCCTATGAAACAGATCTGACTTAAGTTCATGATGTTCATGTTCATGTTTCTGATAAAAAGGAAATGGGAGTGCTGCCGTGCAAGATTATCTGCTTAGAGGCAGAATCTGATTGGTGCTTGTTTACTGTACAAACAAGTATTGAGTCTTTGGAGTGTCTTTATTTTTTAATATTTTTTGTAAATGAGAAGTGATGGACTATTGGCAATTGTTGATCAGCACTTCTGATACACTTAAGTTTCACTCTACAGTCATAGGTAAATACTGCCCTCCACAGGCCAAACTCTGTAAAACATGTTAAATGATAATGAACCTGCATTGAATTAATTCAGAATATGAAAACATATGATGCCGTTTCGATCATTGTATCATTTAGATTTTTACTTTGTAAAAGTGAAAAAGTAAAAGTTCTACTTTTTTACTTTACGTCATATTGCATATTTATCTTTTGGCAAATCCCTTGAATCTTTAGAGAAATATTGCTACAAATCTGCAGAGTCACTCATTTAACAGCAGCATGATATGTATTTTCCATTCATAAAAATCCCTAAGGCTATTTAAATTTATAAGACCTGGTCATCATGCTTTTTTTAAAGCTTTTATTAGGGATGACAGTATTGTTCTGCTTGTAAGTCCACTTTTTTGTTTGTAAATTTGGAGATAATTGGATGGATTGCTATGAAATTATGCACAGGTAATCAAGGTCCTGAAAGGGTAAGTGCTAATTACTTTTGTAATGACACTGATGCCCACCAGATGGATTTGGAAAAAATATTGTACAGACATTCATGTTACCAGATGATGCATTCAGGTGACATTGGTGAGTCTGACTTTTTCTGTAGTGGTACCCTGAGGTAATTTCATTACAATTATCATTAAAATTTCTAAAAAAATGGATGAAATGCCAGAAAAACTTTGTACAAACACTCATGTCTGTATGTGATGCATTAAATTGATGATCCCTTAACGTGTTAACGCACCACCATCAAGTTGCAATATCAGCTTGATTTATGAGCAAACACCTTCCAAACATATGTAATTCCCATCAGCCTCAGTTGCACTTGTGTTTAGTGCTTATTAGCAAATACATGCATTTCTCATGCAAACTAAGACTGTGCACATGGCAAAAAAACCTGCTAAGCCATAACATACTATCATTTTCACTTTGAGCTTAAGTGCAGTGATGTGAGCAATGAGTTTAAGGCTCACAAAGCTGCAGACTCTTCTTTTGTACAGTCACTTTTTGATGGAATGTGTGCAAAATGTGAACTGCTAGTTATTCATCCTTTACCCAGCTAGAACCCCATATAGAAAACAACACATGGAAACATGTCATTTGTGCAAATGCAACACTTAGTGATGTGCTGTAGATTGACAACAGGTGGATCAGTGGTTGCAGCAACTACAGCAAGGTTAAGGTGAGGACTGTGACAAGTCTGAGGTTTCTGCATGCACACAAATATCGTACCTTCACAGCTCTCTGAGGTCTTGTAAAGCATTAAGTTGGTAGTGAAAATAAATGAATAATGCAGACTGAAGAATGACTGTTGCCCTGAGGTACCCTCTGTGTTTGAGCTTTAAATAAAGCAGAGTTATAACAGGGAACTTGATTCATGACCTAGAGTGAATCCCCCATCTACTTCCAGTTTCCTGACAGCTTGTGATCTGAGGAAAGTTTAGTTAGGCATTACTTCATTCTATCAAGAATAAAACGGTTTCTATGTTATAAATATGTGAATAAACATGACAAATTCACACGCATTGTCTGTTGGTCATATATTTTTATATAAAAAGGGGGTTTTCTGCATGATTTCATCGTCTGTTGTTTTTCCACAACCCACCTTTCACAGGCTTGCATCCTCATCTATTTGAAGCTGCAAGTGTACAAAACCACAAATACAGTTATCTGACCCACACACACCCACACACACCTTGTGACTGACCAGACAGCCCGCCAGTTTCATGAAATCTTTCCTATCTGATGCAGCCTTGTGCCGAACACATGCGTCATTCTGAGCTGATATCACACAGTCAGCGTCTCAGCAGCTTCCTGATTTTCTTTTAACCCCTTTTGATGGACTTATTCTTTTGCAGAACACAGCATATGATGCATCGAGGACTGTTACACTGTTTTTTTTACATTTTATTACACTTATCAAAAACTAAACACATTTGTTAACTGTGTGCAAACCCACGTTAAGTCCAGCAAATAAGAAGAGACATGTTATGCATGACTTTTCTTTTTTAAGAAGGTCTTTTTTCCCCCAGACACTCCCATGAAGCAAAGAATTAAGGATAAAGTAGTTTGGCTTCAAAGTATCTTTTAATTAATTCTGTACACAGCAAATAAGTTTACACCAGCAAAGAAGATTTTTATATAACATATTAAACAAATTAAATATATATACCACTTGCATAAAGATACCTCTAAACTCTTGATCTTTCAACAGCACTCCTCTCATCAGAAACACACAGGAAAATAAATATTAAATACCATAAATAGGCTTCATTACACTGATGTACCAGCCACCTTCATACTCACTCATCTTTTTTAAGTCTTTATCAACCCAGTGAGTACAAGTGTTGTTGAGAGCAGACTGTCTAAGGCCAGCCTTAGGTCATCCTCAGAAGAAGAGTGTGTTTATGTCCCTCCTGCACACTTTGTGTTTAAGAGTCCTCAGTTCTCTGGAAACATTTGACAGGAACTCCTTGTAGGTCTTCAGGACCACGCAACCGTAGACCTTCTGCTGGAAGATGTTCTGAGGCGGAGGTAGTGTCGTCGGCCCCCCTGCTGGCTCCGGCACGGGCAGGTTTGGGAAGAGGCTCTGATAAAAGCTGTTCACGAGAGTGGCCAGGCTCTTGCTGCGAACGCTGATGGTGTTGAGCTGGGCCAGCAGTGGGCTCGTTGGCGCCTGTAAGTCTGTCTGCTGCTCGTACACTCGTTTGAAATGAGGGAAGAAGGATTGGAGATGCGTGGAGATGCTTGCTATCCTCTCCGAGGGCTCCAAGCCGGAGATGTTGGGGTCAGGGACGTCACTGACTGTCACCTTGCAGAAGAGCTCGGCCATGTCTCCTTGAGAGGCTTTCTGCAAAAAAAAGCAAAGAAAACAAAGAATAAAACATAATCAGACAAAAAAGAACCAGTGTGCATATTATGATTAAAGGTGGAGTACTGGAGTTAACACAGCAAAATAAGATTCGGCAGTTTTATGCCTGCACTCACATATGTTTTGATTAAGTCGACAGATTCCCTCTGTATGAGCTTGGTCAGCTTCAAAGTCTGCTGCAGAGAATTCCCACACTGCTGGTTTCTGCTCGCTGCCACAGTTCTTGTTGAATCAACAGCCATAACCAGCAGGAGAGAGAGTAATGCTGAGGAGAAAGGAACTGGTCAGTTTAGGTTATCCTTCATCTCAGCGGTGAGGGGAACTTCATTTTAAAGCCACAAGTGGAAGGCAGGGGGGGGATAAAAATAGATTTATCACAAACACTCAGCAAGATTAAGAGCACTGGAAGTCTGATATATGACCAGATTTAGAAAATCAAACACAGTAGTTGTAGTGTGTTTAAATGCCAAAAATATTAACCAGCTCCTCCAAACTGTTTCAAATTTATTACTTCTTATTACTTAAAAAAAACTATACTGTGTTCAAAAACTGTAAAGCATTAAAACTGAATCTGAAACCTAAATCAGTTTCAGACTGCTGTAGGCAACTACATGCCCCTGAAAAATAACCACAGCAGCATGCACAGAAGAGAGGCAGGAAAAGATGCAACTGTATTCAAAACTTTTTTATGTTTTAGAGAAGAAAAGAAAAGTAGATGCCATAACACTTACTTGCTGCTGGTTCCATAAACTGTTGAAGATGCATACTCTTTACATGACCATTCATTCTCCACTCAGTATCACAGGCAAATTGTCATAATCACACTCCTTTCAAACTTTTTTAAAAGACAGAAACCACACATTTGTCATAGGAGGAAATGACGTGCACTTTGTGAGGCAACCAAATTTCCCAGAATTTCCTCCTTTTTTTTCTTCAGATGTGCATTTTTTTTTTGCTTTTTTCAAGTGGGTAATGTCTCTACATGTCTTTTCACAGAACAGGCATGTAGGGACTTGGTTTAATTATTATTGTAATTATTATTATCACATGTATGACCATAAAGTTTAGCACAATGTATTTTTAATAGCACTTCCTTTTTATCTGTGCATGGAAAACTACACACCAGCCTGTTTCTGGAACATTAACCTGCCGAATTTAGAAAACAGGGTCAGACAAGCGTGAAAATAATTTAAGGACTGAGGTCAGCCTTTGACACAGGTCACTGACATGTTTTTTTACCACCACCTTCAGAGCGTGGGAGGGAAGGTGAGAAGCCTGGTGGGTATGTAAAAGTAAAAGTGAGCTCACCACAGAGCACAGTTGCACAGTAATGGTCTTGCTTGTGCACTTTCTACACAGTAACTTGAGAAACATGTGAAACTCCTTAACTTCAAGTTACAGGGTGCTATAATTGTGACAGTGTATTGCTAAAAAAGGGTTTTGTGGTTTTTCCGATGGTTTTAATGGCTTAGATATGATTTAGATAATGTGATAACAAAACCACACCTGCCGCAACAGATGACTTACAAAGCTGACCCTGATAAAATCAGCAGAGTCAAGTGTTTCTCTCGAGAAAATGCAAGTAGAATTCTTAAAAACCTCAAAGTCAGAGAGACAAGGGTATTTTAAAGTAGAATTTGACCTGAAATAAATAAGAAATTTCATAAAAAACCTCTGAGAGGGAGCTTGACGTCAACTTTTCATATTGACTTGTTACAGCCAGCAGTTCTGCTGAACTTTGCCAGTATAACAGTTTCAGCCATGTGTTTCTTTTTGCCACAATATTTTTTTATGCAGGCATTCATGCAGGAAGTCACCAAGGTCACAGGAAATGCATTACTCAATCACAAATTTTTACAAGTGCGTAAAGGGGAGGGTGAAGATTAGTTAAACAAGGCAAAATTTTCAGTGTCATCAAGCCGCATGTTTGCTTTTCTGAGAGGCTGCACTCACATAATCACAGGATGATTTCATTATGACATACAGTTTGATGATGGTGTTGCACTGTCCTGTGGTTTGTTTAGCATTTAAGGAGGAACTGGAGGACTCTGCAAAATATGGAAATAACACAAAATGGGATTTTTTTTTTGACACTTCATCTAATCTCATCATTGTCACCACTAACTTCTAGGAGTGATGGTCACTTCTGCTTGGAGACACCCTATGATGCGTTTAGGCCAGCTGTCTGAATCACTGTTTGCTCTGTGTTAGGAGCAACAGGTTAACTGTGCACTGAAACTGAAACAGATCACTGACAACTGACATGATCCCCACCTTTTTTTTGTGTGTGTGTGTATGTGTGTGTGTGTGAGGGATTGTGTTTTGACAGTTATCACGTCTTGGTTTCGGGCATCCACAGTTAGATGCCGCATTGCTGTCAAACCACTGACTACTTGAGAAAAGACAGGGGGGAACTAGGCGCACCGCAACCCTGTCAGCACTGCTTCAGGTAAAGGCTAACCACTCTTCTGCCATCCTCGGGGCTTTCCAGGTGCCCCAGGGGATAACAGAGTGGGGTTGTGGTTGAGGAGGGCAACTACTGCAGATGGTGCTGCAGACGTCTACATTTCAAGGAAACTGCATTTGGATTCCTGCCCGTATATACAGTTCTGACATGCCAAAAAAAGCCCAAAATCAACACCTAAATCAAGCAACTTTACCCTAAAAATGTAAGGAAGCCTAGAAAACACTGGACTCGCAGCAGTGCAACTTCCCTCTCACCTCCTGTTCCCCTTTCAAGCTTCTGGTTTTCACAAGTTATCTTTGACCTGCATGTGTGTTTGTAGCTTTACAGTAAACCAATGGTAAACAGCAATAGATTCAGTGTAGGTCACAGCGGTCATATCACACCAAGAGAAAAGCAAAAGTAAGAAGTCCTGCCCCACATAAAAGAGCATTGCAAGGAAAATCAACCACATACAAAAAAAAAAATAAGAGATGCACTGTCATCAGATGCAGGATGTTGATCGAGACTCCTTTTTTTCAACAGAATCTCTTTTATTTTGTCTTTGAACTGCACAGGAAATGGTGAATAAGGTTGTTTAGGAAAGTCCCCTTTATTCTAACTAAATACATATTTCTAGTAACTTAAAATTCACACAAACTGTAAGTTCATCACTGTTCTGAAGCTCTCAGGCAAACTTTATTCAAGCACCCCAATAGCACTTTTTTTTGAAATGGAACCATTTGTCCACAAGGCTTCAGTTATATGTGACCAGACAAAAGGCCTTACTGCATGTGAGAAACATTTTCATCAAATTTCAGAAAGTTTGTGAAAATGTAAAAGAGTGAAAAAAATCTAGAGGAGCCATTCAACTTCAGAACACACTCTGATCAAACATAACAAATTCAGATTTTAGGTTTCGACGAGTGAAACAAGAGCATTTAAGTTCTATTGCCATCAGAAGTTGAATGTCACTATTTTCCTCCATTTAAAATACTTTGTTAAATTCAGGGGGGCTGACCTCCACTTTTTTCAGCCCTCTGAGGAATATGACCGAACATTATTACAAGTTGTGGCTCTGGAATGAAAAGAAAAACACCTGCCAAACATAACAGGGTTGCATTCAAGCCCACCACATTAAACAATGTTTCAAAAACTGACCTGTGATAAAATAGTATTTATTTTTTTTTCATACATATACGTCATTTTTAGAGGGTTTTCACTGCATGGGGTACTCTTAATATGTCATGAGTGTTTGAAAAACTTAGTGTTTTGACTCAGAGGGGATCCCGAAATGCTTCACGGTTACATTTTGTAAAAATCAATCGTCTCCCCAAGACAGAAAACTACAAGGCTAGAGGTGGTATTAGAAATTAAGCACCAAACAATTAACTTTCCATTCAGTATAAATGGAAACATTGTGCAACCTGTTCAATGACCATAATGAACATGGCAAAAAAATATGTAAATCTGATCATTAGACACTAATTACTCAAATGCAATCTGGACCCACATGTTGTGTTTGCTCTTGTAGAACTGCTGATCCATAAAAGATCATCATACTGATATTAGAAGAAGTCTGTGGCTCCATTCACCAGCATTTATACAATCTGAGAGTCTAGTGGTTTGACTTAGCAATATATTGAGCTATTGTATGACCATATCTCTATATTATAAAACAAAAACGAAGCAAAATCTTTATCGTTAAGCTCTGTTATCAGTAATAGACCAGTGTCTCTGTATGTTCTAGCTATATTCTCATGTACAAATATTCATATCAAAAGTTATACAGCACAATTCTCACCATTTTTCCTTTACAAGAACTCTGATAAGTGAACATTAAATGATTCACAAGTCAAGATGAAACCAAAACAAAGTGGTGCCGGCCTCAGTAAAATAAAATATAGATATAACAAACACATTAACTGAAATCTGCTTCAGGCACAACTTAAATAAAGGCATTTGTGAAATTATCATATCAAATATGGCGCTTATGTCCAGTATCCATAGGCTTAAAACAAAGAAAAAAAAATGCTTTTATTTACAAACAGCTAAAATCTCTGACAGATTCATGCTTCACTTCACAACCTGAATTTGTCCTTAAAGTGCATGCAATAATAAGCAGTTTTACCAAGTGGGATCTTGAATTGTGAGAAGATAAACGGGTTGATCAAGCGAATGCCAATTGATCCTACATATCAAATAAAAGAAGAGTTAAGAACTGTCGCCTAGAAAAGAGTGAGGGACCACAGTATACTGTATGCATAAGCACAGTATGGAAGTAATGGAGAATTCAAATGAATAAACTCTGACTTTATCCAGTGACCCCATACAGTAATATTCACATTCAGAGCATGAAATAAATAGAACAAAATAAAATATAACATATAAAATAAAGAAAAAGACAAAGCAGCTTAACACCACGGGGGAGTCCGCAGCTCACATTCCACATTGTCCCTCCATGTGACACACACATTAAGCATCATACGAACATGATGGGTTTCTACTTAAACATATCAAAGTGCCAATTTTTACTAAAATTTCCTGATTTATTCAATTCATACCAAAAAGGAGGAAATGGCATGGAGGAAAGAGTCCGTGATTCTTTTTAAACACATAAGTTTTGAGTTACACTGACTAGGTTTGATTTTTATTGACATGTTGTTGTTGTTGTCGTTGTTGTTGTTGTCGTTGTTGTTGTTGTTGTTGTTGTAAATTCTTTTGTTTTCACTTTCCCCCTTCAAGTTTCACAAAAGCAGTTCTCATTGCACGTCGACGCCTCCGTTCAAAGATGCAATATCTATGTAAGAGAGAAGAAAAGCAAGAGAGAAAGTTATCCAGCTTTGCCACCACGGATGTGACAGACGGTCAAGTGGATGTGAAAAGGGCACGGATATGTTGTCCTCTAAAAGATAAATCCACTTTCATCTGTTGTCTTCTTTGGGGAAGTCCAGAGATCCCAGGCTTCCAAAGCCGAGGCTTCTACTTTCTGTGTCAAAGCTGCTAATTTCTCTGTCCTGACGTTCCAACAAGTGCTTGATCCTTTCCGTGCGCTCCTTCTGAAGTGCGGCCAGTTCCTCTTCAATCTGTGATCAGGAAACATAATGACAGTTATATTGTTACACTGACAAACTAAATGCCTCTGCAAACCAGTCAAAGTTCAGTTTTCCTCCACGTCTGTTCAGACTCCTGTGATACATGTTGTGAAGACTTTGAAGGAATTTGATAGAAGGTAGTATTTTTAAAGTATAAGTGAATATAAGTTATATCTCTAGATAGAAATATAGTCATATAGATAGTCCTATAAACAACATCAAATGAAAAACGTGCTATCTGACCTTAAAGAACACTTTTACAGAGGAGCTCAGAGCACGAATAGAAAGCTTCATCACATGGTGCAACGACAATTACCTTAAATTCAACATCAGCTAAACCACTGAGCTTGTGGTGGACTTAAAAACTCTTAATTTGAATGCTGATACAAATTCTAAAACATGTAGCTTTTTCACACATCTTCAACCAGGAAGCACAGAAGATCTACACAGTCACCACAGTTGCAGTGGTGAACACCAAAGTGTGTGTCATCATTTCAGCATCAGACTAAATGTGAAATATGCTCATAGTCATCCTCTCTGTTCCTGACTAATGACATTGCAAAATAACCAGAAAACTGTTTTTTCAAAACAGCATGATGTCACAGTAAAGTTGACCTTTGACCTTTGAGTTATATAATGTAATCACACCATAATTTTTTATCTGATTAGTCATTTGTTTGAAATTTTATGTCAGTCATTGTATGAATGCTTGAGTTATGGCCCAAGCCTTGTTCTGTAAAGTCACATTGACTTTGACCTTTGACCTCAAATATCTAATCACCTCATTGTTGAGTGCAAGTGGATGTTTGTGGCAAATTTGAAGAAATTCTCTCAAGGTATTTCTTGGACACTGTGTTCAAAGGAATGGGATAAATGGACAATTAAAAAAAACTAAACAAAAACAGCTGAGACTTGGAGGAAAAATTAAAACATCACAAAAGCCCTCTGCCTCACTGTTATGATAGTAAGTGGAAGTATTCGCACCTTAAAGATTAACCTTGTTGTGGCTCTCCTTGCCTTAAGCACCACCGCTACAGCTATAACGATTAGTTGATTTCATTCTGCTAAGTTTCCTCAAAAACTAAACCTGGAATATGAAGTTGTTGTTTGGGAACTAACAAAAGAAAACACAGCAAATGACATCAAAAAAACGTAAAGTAAAAATTATTCTCTTGTGTTCTGAAAAGGTGTCTGTGGGAATATAAGTTCTATTAATTTACTCAAGTCACTGGAAAGGAGGGTTATACTAAGATATGAAATAGAGGCTGACTGAAAGAGGAACACCCCCCCCACACACACACGCTGTTTAAAATAAAGAAAAAACACTTCTAACACACATTCAACTCAAACACACAGGAAAAAACACAGACAGTAAACTAATGTGGACTCTCTGGAGACACACAACTAACTGAGCAGGGAAACACCAGTCTCCTCATATGACCTCTCAGCCAGACTGATTACCATCAGCTGAGGGAGAACAGCACAGGTGCACCGAATGTCTCCTGATGAGCATGTTTGAATCTAACCCACAGGATCCCTCTGACCACAATAATTCATAATAAAAGTATGATAATTATTGGTTAACCCTTGAAGCAGTTTTTCAAGCAAAACTGTCAGACATACTGTGTCCCGCTTCTCAAATTCAATGTTTTGCTTACTGTCTTTGTGCCACAGTGGCTATTAGAAAAGTGCTAGTTGGCCAAACAAAATTGTTTTATTTACATTTTTGATGTTTTATAGCCCAAAAATAATCAATCAGCCTTACCAAGAAAATAATCAGCACATTAAAGAATATTAGGAGCATCCTGGTAACCTCAGAATGAATTTTCCACTTGCTATACAGAATTTTTTTAAAAATCCAGTCGGCAGAGAGCAATGATTTGTTGTATTTCCTCAGCACTAAACTGCACAGCTTGTTTATCCTCCTTTTAAGAGGTAAACCTTTTCTATTTCGGTTGCATGTTTTTAAAAAAGGGGAAAACATATTTAGTCAGGCAGAGTCATTTATTAATGTGTGTTTCCTCCTTTGCTGCAAAACCAATATTTTATGGACATTTCTGTGTCACCTTCATTAAATGTGCAAGCACAGTGTGTGTCAAATGGAAAGGTTACAAATTCAATACTCTCTGATAATAATAATAAATTTAATTGATATAGAGTCTTTCAGGGTATCCAAGGTCACTTTACAGATTTTACAAGTTGTGTATTAATGACATCAAAAGAAACAAAAACAAATTTGTATGTCAACAGCCATGCTAGTTGCTTTGTGAGGTGTAATTATGTTCGTGCTTTAGGCTAAATGCTACGTTAGCATGCTAACATGCTCACAGTGACTATGTCAACATGTTGATTTTAGCAAGTATAGTGTTCACAATGATCTACACCCTAATTTACTATGTTAACAGGATAATGTATGCTAACTAGCACAATGCCAATTTTGCTAATTATAGCTGAAGCTACCACAAATAGCATGCGAGTATTAGGTCATAAGTCAAAGAACTGGATAGTCCCCAGGGAGACATAAATGTATGGACCAAATTTCACAGTAATCCATCCAGTATTTGTTGAGATTATAGCGTCTGGCTCCAAATTTTGTACTATATTTTATGCACACAATTTTGGTTTCACGTAACAATAAGAAATCCAAGCCTTTGAATAACAACAGCTTTTAATGGTACAGTGTTTTTTCTTCTGGCACCACTACCCTAAGAAGAACACTGCTTCCCCTTTTTGTGCCCAGTTTTCTGCAGGTTTCAAAGGCCCACTTCACTGTGTACTGCAGTCCTTTTTACTAACCCTACCGCTGACCCAAAGAGGGCCAAAGAACTAAAGAGTCACCAACTGATTCTTTCCACATGCCACAGCTTCACCCAGGACGAGGGTGCAACACATGGGAGGTTCAACCCCAACTTAGTGCACCTACCAGTGCACCCAACCATTAGGAACTGAGAGGACCCCCACTGTTTTTCCAACGGTGAACTTGCATGTTTAAGCCAAAGGAACCCAACATCTTCCCCACACCACTTTTGTTTTTGTGGTTGTAATAATTTTGCATCCTCTAGGGGCCACTAGCAGCGCATTAAATTGTAAAGTCTTCCGCCAAAACTGTTGTATCAATAGTGTTGTCAACATTTTGAGGTGTCTTTGTGGACATTCATCCATCTGCCTACCAGTCCTGAGGTCATTTTCTTAACAATATGGTATCACTCTGAATTAACTTAAAGTATTTCAAAAAGTCTTTGATCTTAAACCTACCTTCTGTTCAAGGTGTGCTCTTCGTATGGACACCTTCTGCTCAAGTTTCTGCTGCTCTCGCTCGTGTTGGGTCTCCATCTGTGACTTGGTTTTTCTCTGGTAAGCGTCCAGGAGCTCCATCTCTTGCTTCAGCTGCTGCTTCAGAGCTTGGCACTCCGTTTCCTGCTCTGCATCTAATCGCATCTAGAGACCAAGTGAGACGAAAATAGTTAAAAACACATTAACAACAAGCAAAGGTTGAGCCTCCTTTACCAAACTACAGACCACCAATTTCTGCAAAAGCTTGACAAAGTGACTACTGTTCTAAACAGCTGGAAATCCAAATATGTAATGAAGTTGAAAGAAGCTGATGCACATGCAGTTGGTGCATGAGGAGCTGTTATGTTGCACAAATAAAATTACAACAAACAGATGATGAATGAGTTCCACTATTGCTATTCATAATAAGTTGCTTCAGAATCCTTGTACCGCTTGTGAAGCCATCATTTCGTTGATGCTCTGCTCGTACTGCTCCGCCAGTATGGCCAGCTTGCGTGTCTGTTCTTCTTTGAGGCTCTTCAGGATGGTCTTGTGGTCGCCTTTGGGTGAGACCTCCAGCTGATGGTTCCTAAGAGCTTTGTACTGCTTGTTCTGCACCTTGCAAGTATCCTGGAACTGTTTCTTGATCTGCATCTCCAACGTCTGCAGAGGGTTAAAAGAGAAGTAAATGTTAAAGTAAGGGTTAAACACAATCACTAAAGTTCAGAAAGTAAGCTTTTTCTTCTCTCCAATGTAACTAAATAATACCTGTCACGAACCATATCACATCCCTTCATAAACAAACTGTTCAAACCTCATTTTAAACCATAATGGCAAAGAGAAACTTCCGGTTACCTTGAGGTTTCTGGGCTGCTGCCGCTGCTCCAGAGTGTGTTTCCTGTGCAGCTCTCTCTGCCGCCGGCTGTTGTACTCCTCCTGGTTTTCCAGCTCCGTCTGGTGCTGCAGCCGCATGAGTTCCACACGCAGCTTCTGCAGCATCTGCAGCTGCCTGCGCTCCATGTCCTGGGTGGACTCGTCCTGCCTGATCATCAGGGCATGCTCCATCTCCTTCTGGGTCCTCTTCTTGTTCAGTTCCTGGGACAAGAAGTTCAGTAAAATGTCATTTTCAATGACGAAATACACAAATTCTGCCTTCCATTGTTTTCAACAAGCTGATTCATTTACTTTATGTGCAGAAGTTTCTGCACTGGCTGAGACTGTTTGCAAACACAGTTTACAAATTACATTTTGTAGTGTCAGGAAGTACCACTACCTCTCTTAGTTGCTCCTGCTCAAACTCATGCCTCCTGAGTAGACTCCGGCGTTTAAGGGCCCTGCAGCTCCGGTCGTAGACCAGCCTCTGCTGGGCCAGCAGATGAGCTTCATCCTCAGCCTGAGAGCGCTGCATTGTTTCTTTGTGCCTGGACAGACGCTCCTGCTTCTCCTCCTTGGGTGTACAAGGGTCTTCGCTCATCTCCTGCAACCCACCAGAAAAGCAAAACCACACAGAAAAAAAAAAGAGTGAGTATTATCTCGAAAAATATGTTTCATGTTGAACTTAGAGTATGAGATCAACTTTATGCATTTGTTCATGATATTTACTTCTTTGATCTTGTCTTTGCAAAGCCTGTACTCCTTTTTCTGGTTCTCTAAGAAAGTAGTCAGCTCTTTCTTCTGCTGAGCAACAATCTGTTGCTGGATCCTCTTTTCTTCAGCTGCAACTGACTTCATCTGTGAAGAGACATTCAGATATTCAAATTATCGCCCCTCATTGATCTCCTGACTGTCAAAAAAGCCAGCGTAGATCCTCAGACACAAGTTTGGCTTGAAGTGAATTAAATCACTCCACCTCATTCATAAATACACCCGGCTGTACCTCTTTGTCTGTTTGAGCAGCGTGGCGTTTGGCCAGTCTTTCCAGCTCAATGTAAGTGTTGTTCGCATGTGTCTCTAATTCCTTCTGCAGCCGGAGCCTGTGCTCATCCATCTCGGCCTTTAGCCTGTTCTCCAGGGCGATCAGCTGCTTCTGGTGCTGCCGCCGCATGCGCTTATACCCAGACATCTGCTCCCGCAGCTCAAAGTCCTGCTCATGCTCCTGGATCTACCTGATGACCTACAAAGAGGAACACAGGAAGCCAGAAGTAAAAGAAAGAGAGCAGGCAGAGAGAAACAAGTGCCATGTTGGACACATAAAAAGAAGACAGACAGCTTGTAAATCAGAGGTTACAGCCTAAGAACACACCAGATGATATGAGGTGCAAACAACCATTCTGCAAGCTAAAAAGTAACCTGTTTGCAGATTACTAAATATTCACAGTAACACAAGAGCCTAGCAAGAGTCCACAAATAATAATACAGAAGTCTGGGTGGAAAGTATCAATGCTTTTTTAGCATCAGTGTCACAAAGGAGGTGAAGTTCATCAATACAGAAGCTCTGCTGTTTAATCCCATTCATACTCCTGATTGGAATCAACTCTCGATTATGTAACGCAACATGAATTAATCAATCAACCATTTCAAGACCATTTCTGTTGAATAATTTACATTTGTATGATGCCACTATAGGCAAGAGACTAATCTGTAAAATGACTATTCAAGATTATGAGAGAAGATGTGGAAATGTACCAGTTACAATCTGACAAAATCAAAATTCTCTTCTCACTTGGTAGTAGACATTGGGCAGATTTATATGGAATACATAGAAATGCAATGCACACACATAAAAGCAGAGGCAGAGGGAATCTGAGGATGGAAAAAATGACATCCATTAACAGGATCTGGTTGCCATGACTACAGATGTACAGCTGAGAACACAGACACCCCTTCCCTCCCCTCCTCGCCCCCCGCAGCCATACACGCACACATACACTAAAACACACGCGCAAGCGCACACACATATACACACACACACGTTCACACACGCGCGCGCGCGCACACACGTATTTTTTTTTTCTATGCAAACGCAGGAGAGCGGGAGCTGCGTACCAAAGATGCTGATTTGATGGTGGCAATGTGTTCACAAATCTTGCAGTCGAGAGACCGGCTCTTGTGAGAAGTAGGCCGCAGCTCTGGCCTGGTGTCCCTGTGCACAGCCTCATCCCTCACGCAAGCATGGTCCTGCAGGGGGGGAGGAAAAGGAGGAGATAGTGGGGCTGGGTGCTTCCCAGGCCCGCCGCACTTGCTGTTTCTGCTAGAGCTGCTATTATTGCCGAATCTCCCTGAATGCAGCACACATCCAGCTGTAAATGCATCCTTCCACTGCTTGTTCCCCCCGCTACTGTCTGCAAGTTCTTCCTAAGAGAGAAAAGGGCATTGCCAAACAATTGCAGGCACCACCGAGGAGGCAGCTACTGGATATAGTCGTTTTTTTTCTGGCGTCCCCCTCTTCCCAAAGAGGAGGAACCAAATGGCTCCGGTGGATAAGGGTGAATTATGCAATGCCTACCATTGATAATCGGAGAAAGATAGCACGGGGATGTATTTCACTGCCATTCTCCTTTTCCGTCTTAAAATGTTAGAATTGTTTGGGAGAAAAAATACTTTTCCTGTGTTCCAATGATCGCATGTGGTACCACATTTAAAAATAATTGAATCAGATAAGGCACATCCAAACATGGTTTTCCCTCGAAAATGTCGCTTGATGATCCGTTTGTATTCCACTCGAATTTCTGTCCTACATTTGCAGCGCACTTGGTCATGGTAGGTGGTTCTGGTGCCTTCTATTCATCTCTTTCCTCTGTCCCTCTTCTACACTCCCCCTTCCTTTAAAGAGACACCGCAATACTACAGGCACATCTCGACAGAGCTGAAGTTGTTTTACATCAGATTATTTTACAAATCATAAATATCATTAATGAAATCAGACCAACTGGGAATAACAAACCCATTTACGTACTGCATAGACCTCCTTGTAAATCAGTAGTAGTAGTAGTAGTAGTAGTAGTAGTAGTAGTAGTAATAATAATAATAATAATAATAATAATAATAATAATAATAATAATAATAGTTATAGTTATAGTAATAATAATAAAATTTTAGGAGTTGGTATTACTACTATCATATATTTCAACCAAGTCCACTGCATCTTAAATTACTACAATTTCATGATTTTTAAAAATGAAATACCTTTGTGATACCTTTTCTACTTTCTGGGGAAGAAAAACATTTGAGTGCCTTAAAAAAAATAGATTAATTTTTCACGAAGAATCTCCTTTTTTCCTCTGTGGC
>JAPZDV010000011.1:12106526-12179766 GCA_029814665.1 Acanthurus lineatus | reverse complement strand
AATAATAATAATAATAATAATAATAATAATAATGATAATAATAATAATAATAATAGTTATAGTAATAATAATACAATTTTAGGAGTTGGTATTACTACTATCATATATTTCAACCAAATCCACTGCATCTTAAATTACTACAATGTCATGATTTTTAAAAATGAAATACCTTTGTGATACCTTTTCTACTTTCTGGGGAAGAAAAACATTTGAGTGCATTAAAAAAAATAGATTAATTTTTCACGAAGAATCTCCTTTTTTCCTCTGTGGCCTGTTTATACACATTGGATAGTAATGAAAAAGATGTTATTTTTTGTTGGTACTGCATATGACCACTTGAGGGCGACAAAGACAAACATTTCACTACAGTCTCCGTCCATGGTGCTGAATGTACGTATTTTAGCGTGTCAAATGCATTGTCATCACAGCCACAGCTGCTGCTACTAGCAATGTTAAAGATCCAGTGTGAAAGATTTAGGGGCATTTATAGAATATAGAGGAAATGTGATATTATTTGACAGTATGTTTTCATTACCTTACAATTATCTGAAAATGAGAATATTTGTGTTTTATATTTTCTTTAAATCAGCCTTTTTATCTCTACAGAGGGAGTGGGTCCTCATCCACGAAGTCCGCCATATTGATTGTCATGTTTTTACAAAAGCTAAGAGAAGACAAACTAAACAGTGGCCCGATAAGTAAGTTTCACTGCCACCGTAAGTTATTCTACATGTTTAGGAGGTTAGAGTGAGTGGAGAGATGAATGCAACTTAACCACTAGATGTCACTAAATCCTGCATACTGAACCTTCAGAACTTCCTCTGGAATGATATCCAGTAACGCTCTTTGGGCTAAATAGAAACTACATAGACGTCCTCCGCAAGGTACTTCAATCAGATCATAAACAGAATAAATTACAACTTTAGGCAATGATGAAGCAAATATGGACCAAATATCCTTAATTAAATGTAGGCCGCTTTTAGCAAGTGAATGTGATCTTAAAGTGTGCCTACATTTTAAATAGTACATTTGGGACAGAATATTTTTTTAATAACTTGGGTCCCTTTTGACAAATTTATGGCTCAGTTGGTAGTATGTGAGTCTGAAGTGACCCATGTCTGAAGCAGCAACTGTGGTCCCATTATTTTAAAACATTTCTGTGTCCGTTTGGCAAAGAACAGGTACTGTAATTATTCTAAACTAATCTGTCAGCCTAACCATGTAATATGGCAAATATGGCAAAAAATGTTTTACAACAATATGGGCTAAATCATTTCTTTTAATCTTTGGTCAGATGTAATTAACTTCTATCTCCTGCTAATTTCCTTTTACTTTTTAGTATACTGCCCCTTTTGTTTTCTATTAACATCTTGTTTTCAATTCTTTACTGCATATTAAAATGTTTGTTACGACTTGAAATCATTCTGTAGAGAGTACTCAATTAATTTATATGTCATAGCCAACTGCTGGTTGGAAAGTCAACAAATCAAACTGAGAAACCAGTCTTTACATTTGTGCTTGTATCCAAAATAAAGCCCCTCTCACTTCAACGTACCCTCTCTTTTTTGAAAAACTTTTTATAAACTCTGCATTAATAATTGTGCTGACATAAAATACAAATACAGAACTTTGATGGGCATTCACATGTAACACCCATTTCAGTCACTAGATGTTGCTGTTGTCTTTAGACTGGCCTTCAGATCCCTTTAGCACCAGACTTTTACACTTGACTTTCAGCTTTTACTGCATTTGCAGAGGAGAAGCTGCTGTTACAACAATGTTTTATTTATGTGTTTCCAGATGCCTTCACTTTTTCCTGTGTTTGGCTTCTAAACTTTGAAATTTGGCATCACATGTCTTGAAAGAGACCACATTTAATCCACAATATGATATAAAGACATAAGGAATCTTTATTATCAACAAAACTGTCTTTTTGTAGGGAATACTGTCCAAAAATTACATTAAATACGACTTTAGTGCCCTCTTGTGGACCATTTGACAAACACTAAGGGCAAGCATTAAGGAATAAAACAATAAGTGAGTAATCAATACAAATTAAACCAGTTGCTCTTAATCATCTAATCTGCCAACAAAAACATCAGTAATGAAAGACACTACAGGGGAAGATCAATTCTTTTTATTAATATAACAAAAGCTTTTTAATACATTTTTATGGGTAATTTTATGATATTAGGACAGCTACATGAGCTACATTACAATACAACATTGTACAGCTTTCAGTAAAAACACAAAATTAATTTATGCTACAGCTTTCACAGTTTGCCTTTTCAAAAGCATAAAAATGGAAAAACTCTTTATTTTGTTGTTTTGTTATACAGAAACATCAATGACTGTATTATACACACCTTTATGTCGCACAGTAAATAAGTTCTTGATAAAATTGTCTATTACTGATAAGAACAACTAAACCTGCAGTGCACTGTCACTTTGGCCAGTATTGTCAGTCTTAATCTTAGCAAACTCTTTGATTATGCAAGGTCACAACTACAGTTGTAAAACAGTTTTTTATGAGGTAATGACATTATAAATGCATGAAAAACCCATTGTATATTAGTTAGACACAAGTCAGTCTAATACAGAAACCTTAAAAGGCTAGTTAAAAACAAATTAACTGCTGATTTGCATTATTAGTCTGCTGTAAGCTGTTTTACCTCTCTGGTTCTCCTTGTTTACACTTTAAGAACCTTAATTTGATTTTGTTCATCCAGATCACATTAAAAAATGTTGAACACCAGAATGCTTTTTTGACTTGCCTTGCGGGGCTTCCATATATGAGATTTGCTGTAAAGCAATTCATTTTATTTTTGAGTCACTACTTTATTGATGAGTCTGATTTTTATTAATGAGCCAAAAGTAACTTTAGCATGATACTATACTTGTGACAATGCATTAAACATGATTAGACAGTATCTCATAACAGGAAAACAAACTTGTTACAATAAATCACAGACTAGGTTATTACAGACAACTTGGGCTACGTCTGAGAGCTGATTCAAGTTCTGCCTACTGGTTTCACTTTTCACAGTCCTTCGTTTGTGTGATCTGAACAGGTATGACAATCTCACTGATCGGGTCGCCAACAGATGTCCCAGGGGCGGGGGCTTCTATGGACAGAACTCCATCACCAGACAGCGATGAACTGATGTGCTGTAGGTCCACCCCCTGTGGAAGCCTGAGAGCATGAAAGGGACGTTTATCAGCAACTAAGGTACCAAATCAAGCCAATACACAACTGTATACAACTGAGCACACCCATTCTACTGCCATTATCTTATGTACAGCAATTTTTGACTTTTGACTGTTTTGTATGTCACCACAAAACCTTTTTTCTCTGCAGGATGCTTTATCATCTGTGTTTATATTGACCACTTGTCTGCTAAAAGTTTCATCATTTGTTATTGTTAATACAGTACACATATGCATTAAATTTCACAGAGGTCTGAAATTATTTGTTTTGTTTTTTTTTTCAAAACCTCTCACATTCTCAAAGGTAACTTACTTGTATTTCCTGGTGAAGCATCTTGACACAGATCCATGCTCATCCTGCCTTTCTTCATGATTTCCTTATGATAAAAAAAATAAAAATAACAAAAAGGATAAAACACAAATTGAGCTCAAGGTCTGTGTATGTAGTACATTAACATGTTATTTAATATGTGTTACATCTCACAAGTTTCTTGTGGGCCAACAGGAGAAGCATAAGCAGTGTACCTGATATTTGCAAATAACCCTCCTTAGTTGTGATAGTTATTTCCTCAGGCGAGAAGTGATTGACATCCAGGTTGATCCTCCAGCTGTCCTGTCCTGTTTGGATTTCTGACACTCCACCTGTCAGCTGTCTCGGACCCTTTTGGTTCAGAGCAGCACTGTGTCGACCAATAAATGGAGGCAGGAGGGGAGTTTGTGTGTACCCAGGCCAGGAAAAAGATCCCAGTCTCCTCTTCGCCCAGTCCAGCCATTCCAGATCACTAGGCTCCAGGAAAGGTGGGAGGCCAAAATCCTGCGCAAAGATGCGGCTCGGCTGCGTCCAGTTTGGGAAAGGATCCCAGCTCACATCCCGACGGAAAATGGGACGGGATAATATTTTATCTCGTTCACCCATATCCTTAAAAAAACAAGCTCAGAATGAGGGAAAATGATGCTGAAATTGCAAAGCCAGTAGCTCCACCCTGACAAAAAGTCAAGATTGATCACCTGAACACTAAACTAAAGTGCAGCTGTACTTTTTATTCTCAGCAGAAAGTGGGCAGGACGTGTAAGGAAAGGCTGCTTTGGCATCTGTAATACCCCACTCGCACACTTTATATACCCAGCTGATTCATTTTTACACTTGTCCAACATTAAGTGTGATCTAAGGGGTGAGATTGACTTGGTATGTCATGAGCAGGGGTGTAACTCCTCCGTTGCCCTGGGACGTGGAGAGGACAATCCTAATTATCTGTATTTATATCTCTGGAGAGTTCGTGACAAGATGTTGGTGAGTGACTCTGGCGGCAGCGAGCAGGCAGTTTATTCAGCAGTAGCCTCTGCAGTCTTGTCACATACTGGTGCCCTTTGTCCATAGAAATCACAGCTTTGTGTTATTTGAGGGAACAGCACGTACATTCAGAATCACACAGTAAACAACAGAGTTACTGCCAGTTTCTAAATGCAAGAAAAAAGGAGAAACTTAAGACCAAGCAAACACATCATGTGATGAGTATGTGGGACATGTTAGAGTGTTAAATATGTTAAAGTGATGGAGTGATAGACTGACGCAGTTGAGCGGTAGTGAGGAATTTTGCATGTGCTACGTCTTTATGGATGTTATGTTGTGCAAATAATGAGATGAGCTTTAGAGAAATAAATCAAGCCATGTGCTATCAGAGGGGTAAAGTGTTTATTAGTAAGGTAATATCTGCACAGCCTCTCTATCTGCACCCATCTAATGACAGAGTAGGGTATGAGTGAAATAAATATTGTGCAATACACATGAGAAATACAATATCACCAAGTAGGTGAAGTAAGTAATTCTTCAAGTGACCCCACTGCATGTTAGCAACAACCCTTAACTTGTCTATGATATTTTTTAATCACTTTTGCTAAGAAATGGTTTAAAAAAAGGTTAGATTTAGAAAACAGTCATTAATTTCAAATAAAATAGGACTTTTACACAATTAAAATAGCTTACACTGTTTAACAAAATTTTGTCTAAATTGAACTGACAGTTGGATAATTTTGCACTTGTGCATATGAACAGCATTTTTTGGCAGGTTGTAAGGATGACACTGAGGCTGTAGGTCCACATTCACTTTATTTGTAAATTTTGCAAGTAAGGATGAATAATTTTCATGTTTGGTGTACCCATGTGTAGTGTATGCTGTTTTGACATAACTGAATCCATCATTGTTGTTAGTCATGTCAGCTAAAATGCAACACAACAGGAGTCTCACACTTAGCTTAGCTGCTAAACTGACGTTAGCTGAGCTAAGTGTAAGACTCCTGTTGTGTTGCATTTTATAGCAATCTGTGTTTATAATTGCCTTTCATATAACTGTAAAAACCAGTTAGAATAAAAGTAGTTGTAGTATCTAGTATTTGTTTCTAAGTTAAGGTGTTTTGAAAGTTTGTGCTGTGGATTGTGGATATATAGCTTAAAAAGATGACTGCAGTAGTACTGAACAGTACCTAGACAAAAAGCTGGTCATTAACACCTCAGCATTGTGCTGTTTTTTCTGAGTATGTTTGCAGAAAGCAGAGTAAACAAAGAAAATCCAAATTATTGAATTTTGCATGTGGTAACCTACTTTTAGTTTTATGGGTGGGCTAATGGAAAACAAAGCAAGGGAACATTCTTTATTTGACAGACTTTATTATCCAGCAAATTTGAAAATGATAAACTGTATAACAATATTCAAAAGCATTAGACGACAATACACAAACAGTACATACAGATGCAGAGTTAACTTAATCCTAATCTAAATTTTTTTTAGACTTTACATTGTATTACATTAGCAATAATGGAGTGTCTAGATAGCAGTGATTTTTATGGTTAATGTTTCACCTCTGAGAGGAGTTTTATTAAACTGACCTCGAGTAGTTTTTACTTTAGTGATAGTGGGTGTGGTCAAAAGTGCAACCCAGGATAAAATTTAAACCTGTAGAAGTCAGTGCGATAATACTCCGATAATGCAAGTCGTCATGTGTAGTTACTCTTTAACTGTCTAAGGACCTTTGCTCAACCCCTTAATAAATTTACATCGGGATCATGGCTGTGTTTTACAATGTTTCCAACCAAAATAAGAAATACATTTTGTGTTATTCTGTGTTGAGTATGGATTTCTGAATGTAATTTTATTTACCAGTTAACAAAGAAAGCTGTTGGAAAACATAGAATAAAACAGCAAAGCAAGAGTTGGGTTTAGAAGGTGTAGGCCTCTCCTGACCGTGAAGCTTTTCTGAAATAGAAAAATATTGAATAAAATAAGAACTGTGAAAAGAGAACATTTCATTCCATTCCTAAACAGGATGTTACAAAGCATTGCCTCACTTTTTTATTTTTTCTGCATTTAATGAATGTTAGGTTATAGATTAACAATAAATTATCTGAAGATACTGTACCACACCTTTTCTGTTTTCTGGAGTGGAGTACAATTGCTGTAATAATTACAATCAGTGCGATGGCTCCTATGACTGCACCAGCAATAATCCCTGGGACATTACCTGAAAAATGACAAGACTGTTTTTAAACCACATGCTCCTGACAACAAATTATGAACACTAAAATTACTTTGTTTGATTCGTCCACTTTCCTTAATAGATGTTATTTACTTCACAGATTCAAAAAGGAAGGTAGAATTGAAAGAAAGGGCTCCCCTCTTATATTTACTAAAGAACCAATGAAGTTGTTGCATTTTCTGAAGATCTCTGTAATTTTGATTTGATTTGTTGATTTTTACCATTTAGGGTAAATGTTATTTCAAGTACCTCTATCTTACATTAATATTTATGGGGAAAAATCATAGGAGTGGTTTAATTTTTTTTACGTTATCCAAACATTTCAAGGCTGATTCAGAGGATCAAATGATGCAAACATGCACGATCAAATAGACACACTCACACACTTGCCACTGCTGATTTGTGAAGCACAAAATCATTGGTCATGATTGATTTTATCATTTATTTATTTATTTATTTCATTTTACTGGAAACGCTGCAGGTTGTCTCTTCTCCGGACCACTGGCCGTCACTCTGGCACTTGCGCTCTGCTGACCCTTTCAGAGTGTAGCCGTCATTGCAGGAAAGCTTCACCGTAGCTCCCTCTAAGTACGTGGTCCCCTCCTTCTGCCCATTACTTGGTGGTGAAAGCCATCCGCAGGATATCACTGCACAGTTAACCAATAACTGAGGCTGTTAAACCAAGTAAATGCTGTCTATTATAATTACTAGATACACTGTCAGACTTTTTCATTAACTCACCTGGCTTTAGATCCTGCACAAGAGAAATGTGACTCTGGAAAGAAAGCCTGGTAGCGTTTCCCATTTGCGGGCTACGACCAACCAGGATATCATACCTGCAGGACAGAGAGGATCTGATTAGAAAACAAGCTGTTGATGTTACTAAAAGTATTTTCCTGCTATGAAAATGATTTACATTTACATAAAGATGAAGGGATATCATTACTTGGAGTTTTCATTTAGAAAAGTCCTTAAAACACTAAATCCTACATTTCTCATTATGTGACATCTTCAGGTTTATTTTGGCTGACTTAAGTAAACTCCCTTTAGAGCAACATGCAAAATTTATGGTATTTCCCTACAACAGACTTGTGACAGAAAATATTTTAGCACAGGTGGGCTTTGAAACTGGTGTTTGTTTTATAACAATACAATAATATTTCATTCATCGATGATTATAATAAGTTAAAGGAGAAAAGGTATTCTTCTCATACTTGCAGAACTGAGAGCCCTCCCCAGAGCATATCTCAGATGCCTGATTGGCTAATGGATCATCCGGATTCTCAGGGACAGAAAACACTGGAATAAAGCTACTGTCATGCCTGGGAGCATAGAAATATTGATTCAAAAGATAATCTGAATCATAAGTGAACAAGGCAGACTGGTTGTCGACAGCCCCTGAAAGACAGAGAGAAAAGTACACACTTAACACCACAACAGTGCTTAGAGTTTAAACTTAGCAACATTACCTGCTGATATTTTATGAAATGAGAATTCTATGTTGTCCCACCATGAAAGGGTAACATGAAGGAGACATGACGCATGACATAACAAGGCGGAGTGAAAGGAGTTTAAACTTTACGACCTGTGTATAATTCCTCCTGAACAATAACCAAGGGAACTTCTGCTGTAAGGTAAGTATTTATGACTGCAGTTTACCCTTTTAAACATGACCAAAGTCCTGACTTCACTTTAACAGTTGCCTACTCTGACCCTTAAGTTTATTTGTGTTTCACGTAATTCAAGTCTTAGGCAAAGGACATAATTTGGGCAACTTAAGCCCCAGTCATAAATTTCATTCCTATTTAGTTCAACTTTCTGAAGTTTTGTTGGGTATATAAAATTATACAGCAAAATAGTAAGCTGAATTTTTTTCTTACAGCTTGCCCCAAAGTTGAACAGCTCCTCTGGATTGCTTTGGTTCTGCACGACTTGACTGCTGCTGAGAACCAGGTCATCTTTGTCGTCACCATTCATATTTCCCAGCAGTCCAAGAGTTGAGTCCTTGAACTCCTCAGGCAGGAGCACAGTGGTCGTCATGGTTCCCTCTCTCAGTCGCACCTCCACCCCGGCCCCAGTGGGAAACATCACAGTCACATTTGTAGAGGTGGCGGAAAACACAAACACACCTAGAGGAGAGATTCGGTTCAGATAAAGACAGTTATCTTAGTTATTACAAAATATATATTAAGAGCTCACTTTGGAGACACTGAAAACAAATTTTATTAGTCTGCTTCAGGGGAAAAAAGGGTATTACAGACATGCAATCTCGCACAATCATCTAAATCAGCAACCTGTTCCTAGTTCATTATTTCATTGAAACTGGTTATTTAGCAGCTCTTTACTCAAAATAGGAGCGTGGCTGATTTATACCATTCTACTATTCCATCCAAACGGCATCCTTAGAAACAATTAATAACATGCAAAAAGAATATTTTATGTCTCCCCTTAATATCAAGATGTAAAGCTTCATTTTAAGAAGCTTTACGATGACAAAAACCCCTTGTTAGCACTTAAATGTCTGCCTCTTTGAATGTATCATAATCTCATGATTGGTAACTGCTTTTATTCTCCTCGCCTAATCTTAACACAATCTAAATGTTGACCACAAAGAAAATCACAATATCACAAATGCAAGGACTGTGATAGAACTCTTATGTAGAGTCAAATAAAATGATCAAATGGATTAAATTTTATAAAATCTCATTAGGATAATGTTGCTAAAACCACTGACTTCATTATTAGCAGGAAGGTGAATCAGGGTCTCACCATGCAGGTCTATCCAGCTCTGCTCAGCAAAGGAAAGTGTTTTTTGGTTCTGCAGCACTTCCAGGCCATTGTTGCCGCTGCCCAGTCGCACTTCAATGACATCCGAGCTACCTTCTTTCATGGCTACAGATGTCAGTTTTGTTGCGTTTATCGCCCCTGATTGTGAAAGAATCAGCCAATGATGCAGTGTGAATTTTACATGATAAACTTTTTCTTATAATTCTTTGGAGGTAGCATAATTTGAGGATTACTGAGAAACACAGAGCTGCTCTCACCGCTCACAGGCTCTGTTCGGCCTTGGATTGTCAGCTGTTTCTGTTCTGAGGTCACCAAAGTGTACTCCCCTTTGCCGTTGAAGGAGTAGCTGACACCATCAAATGTTATGAAGTGGGGATCTCCAAACACCACAGCTGGCAATGCACAACAAATTAAGACTTAACACTTATAATAATCATGAAGAAAACATAAACCTTAATAAGGTGGTTCACTCACCTGAGCCAGGTGACTGGTAACGCCTGCAGTCACTGGAGGGCCGGTGTTTGAAGTAGTAGGAGCAGTTGTCAGACCACAGGCAGCAGTAGTAGAAGCTGATGACGTCGTAGACCCAGTGGGACTGTCCAGGAATTCTGGGGGGTTTTTTGAATGGAGGTGAGCCCCAGTCGTGTCCTCGATCCGGAGTGCTGCCCCCAATCGAGTCTGCCGTCAAGACCTGGGCGCCAGTGCTGTCATAGCAACACTGTTGTCCTGCTGCATACTTTGGACTGTTGAAACAAGCATTGACAATCAAAACTGAAAACACTCCTACATTCATTTTTAGTCCAGTTACAGATAATAAACAACTATACTTACACTGATTTACAGGATGCTCTGATGCATTTTTAAGTATAAATGTACTGTAATGACCAAGTGCTTGTTTTGTCTCCTCAAGAGCACAAGAGTGATTTTAACATGGATCTGTCAGTTTGAAGGCTGATCTGGTCTAGAGTTATCTGCTCCATAGGGATGGTGTTTACCACCACTAACTGTAAAGGGGAGGGCGTGTCACTGGAAGCCAAAGACGATGAAGTGAAGTTTAAGAATTAAGATACTGAAAGACTGATATTTTGTGTTTTTTTCTTTGCCCCAAAACCTCAATGTTTAGCAAAAAATTCAAGTTGTTTGACAGATGTGAACATTTGAACAAATATGCTATATAAGTTATGTATGGAAGCCCTGAGCTGCCATGCTTGTGACATTTTTTTAAACAAATATCTGGAGACTTGGCCATTATTTTGTTAATTAAAGAAACTGGCTTTTGTTCCCTCTTATTACTTTTTTATCTAAGATCAGTTGTGCTATCAGTTGCTACAATCTTGGCAACAGTAGCAACTGATTAAACTTCAAAATGTTAGCACACATTATTGATTGCTATATTAGACTGTACTTTAATCTTGCTTATTACTGTTGTATACTTTATTAGGATTATCAGGATAAATAAATATTGCCACCACTGGTTTTCTTTTACCGTTCCTGAGTTCCAGTGAGGATTATTCTGGTTGTAGCCCACTGGACACTGTTTGTAATGCTTCACTTACAATTATTAGACAAAATGTGAATCTATCTTTATATTAAACCAGAACGGAAAACATTATTTTAATAAGTGGCAAAAGTTCATAAAAAGTTAACTTGGTTTGCTCTGAAATTCCTGAGCCAACACCACAGAGCAGTGTGTTTATGTCACACGTATCCATAGTGATAAATTAACTAAATTAACTAATCACAAAAAAGAGCTTTGTTATCTGAAGATAACAAGATGATTGAATCTTGATTATGAGATGACTGCATTAAAATATTAACTGCAAGCCTGAGCATTCCAAGCTCCAGTAGTTAGCAGAGCACCAGACACTGTAGATTTTAACTTTAGTTTTGCTTGTAGCCAGTGATTTCACACAACAGATCATTAATATGTTGTAACGGGGACTCGAGGTCGTCCTCTCTTTACCAAGTTTGATACTGAGTATATACAGCCATAATACAACCTAGTATAAAAAGTGACAAAGTAAAGTTGTTCTGAACAGCCATACTGTGCTGAATATGTTGTAAATTGATGTTAATGCATTTTGTAAAATTGTTGTCACCCATCTGTGAGGGCATGTTAACGGTCTGAGTCAAGGACTCACCTGGCTTGTATCGCCCTCACACAGTGAACACTCCCAGGGTGGTAGGTGCACACACTCCCTTTCTCTATATCACAGCCATAGTCAGTCTGAGAAGAGAGATAAAACATCTGTGTCCAGGCAGCCATATGTGCAATTTTACAGTGTTCATTAAAAAATAAACTGACAAAACTAGTATGAGCTTGCTTATATATGATGATAAGTCTGAAGAGTAGAGGTTGTGATTAATATGAAATTTGGCTCACATTTCTAACCTGCCACTTGATCAAAATCTTGCAAAGGCAGCAACCAGTTTTATTTTGCCTGTCCACAATTTGACAGCAGTTAGTAAACAAATGCTTCACATTGATCCTCATCGATATACAGTCATTCGTTGCACACATGTATTAGTCACTCACCAGCCACTGAAAGAGAGTTAAACCTACAATAATTGTAAAATGTAAGATAAAAGGCATGAGATTAATGCTACAACCAGCCAACAGTAAACATGTGCGCTTGACTTTGAACTGATAAGTGGTGAACAATAGTAAAATGTTATGGTTGCTGAAAGCTGCCATAAACGCATAAAGTCACAAAAAATAACTGCTGTACTGTGATGACATGTCTGTCCATTTAATCGAAGGCTTACTGGATCACATTTATGGTTTTATTCCTTTCGAAATGAATTAATCATTGCCTGTGTCTGGCCTAACTTCAAGTCATTCCAGGAATAGTTTGGGGTTTTTGAAGTGTAGAAGTTTTGATGCCTTATTGGCTGTGCATTGGTTAGATTGTGCTTTCTTCCTACTTTGACGTGCATGAGGCAATTCGGAGCATCTCACAATGTATTCGTTCACTGGAAGGCTGTATCAGGTGCAGGTTCAAACACTCTTCTCTTCACACTTACATGAAACCTCCCTGTGTCAGCTCTGGCTTGAGCCAGCGTGCAGGGGCAGTCTATGATCTCATCGAGGAAGTTGGGCAGCTGTTCTTCCAGCTTGTCCCATGCTAAACATTTGTCAGTGGCCCAAGTTGCCGAGTTGTCCCTGAACTTCTTCTCCAGATGCCAGGCGAGAGCATGATCCTCAGTCCACATGGCATGCACATTCCTAAATAAGACACATGACGAATGCATCTGTTGATTCCTTTTTTTTCTACTACTAAATGATGATCATTGGAGGATTTCGATTTATGTAAAAATATAACTTGATGACAAGAATGATATTTTTATCATGCACATCCATAATAAAGGTTTTTACATACCATCTGCCATCAGGATAGGTGCTGGGGCTGACACGCACAGAGCCAATCTCCCAACTTGAATAGTTCTCTGCTGGTTCGGGTACAAAGCTAAAAGAGCCATTGTTGGGCTGATCCTTTGCAAGCGAGTACAGATAGGACCACTTACCCTCCCAGTTCTCTGAATAGGCTTCTCCTGCACAGAAACATTTTACAAATTTCAGCCATTTTACCCAAATTCATAACCACTTTACCTGCAAAGTGTCTGTGCAGTGCATGCTGTACACACCTGTCTCCCTGTATCCCCACAGCTCTATGTTGACCCTCTCTGCTCTGACCAAAGAGGTTTCCCATGTCATCTGAAGAGTGCCTCCAACATTAGGTGTGCCGTAGTACTGCCACTTTGTAGAGTTCACCAGAGTCGCCTTAAACTTAGAGTCCAGCTTGCCAGTATGTACTGTAGCAACATAGTTAAGTGAAACAAATGACAAATTAATGAAATTCAAATGCCAAATAGAAAAAAAATATGTTTTATAAAAATGTAAGAAAAAGTGTTTGAGGCTGTTCTGAAGAATATATAGACAATTATTGTACCTGAGAGCCAGGCTCCAACTCTGCTGAATGTGGCGCCATTATCCGAGGAGATTTGAAAAGGAACCAAGCCTGTTTCATATAATAGTGGGGAGATACAATGGCCTCTACTGCTTTCATCCACATACCCCACAGTGTCTGTATTATTGTCGAACCTGCCATTATGAAGGAAAAATAGGCAAGTTTCTATACTGTACTTTATTCATAAAATGTTACTGTGATCATTAAATACTTCAAGTTTTTTCCTTTGCTTTCAGCTGCATCTCTTATTGCTATTTTATAAAAGTTTTACACTAATGTCCCCCAAGTCATTGTATTTCTCTGAGATGTAATCAGTCAATCACAGATGTAACCAGAACAACTTTAAGCACAAGAAAACATAGAGGAGCAAAGGAAAGTCTTACCTGCACACAACGGTTGCATTCTTATTGAAAGTTGCATCAAGGACAAAAAAGTCTGTCCCACCCATAATGGAGCCAGAATATGGAGATATTTCCACACAGTACTCTTGATAGTCTGTGCAGCAGTTCTTCAGAGATGTGCATGTCGGGTGGCATGAACATGAGTCTAATTTTTTCCCACAATTTCCTTCACATGTCTGTCCTGTTTAAAAAAAAAATGGGAAAGAGTTTGTATTTATGGAGTCTCAAATGTGCCACCAGTTTCATTTTTAAACTGCCACATTTAAAAGCAATTTATTTATCACTGAATTAATTTAGTGTAGTAAAATAGTATATTAAATATTTTGCCTTGTCATTTTTTTTTCCAAATAAAAATCAGACTGTTTTATTTAAAAATTTTAAATACAAATTGATGATTGAATTTTAAAATGGATTTGTAAGATAATCTTTTACAATTTTACCTCCTTAATTAACTAATATATCTTTAGATAATATTTCAGTCGATGAATCAGTTATCTCTTGTTTTAACTCTTGCAATTTCTCTTAAGTGAGTTCCATTAATACAAAACCTTCTCTCTGCAGCACTTTTTTAAAAAATTAAACAGGGTCCAATATTTCTCGTAGCTCAGCTGTTTACTTCTAACCACAACAAAGACAGACATGCTGCTTCTTTTTTACAACCTGTCCTACCTTCAAGTGCTCCAATAATTCAAAGTCCTTCCATATTAACATTAGCTGTGTTTTCTCCTGCTTTTAAATTTTTAAGTATCACTGTAGTGAACACAGAAATTATGTTGTTCTGTTCATCTAACTGCTAAACAGATAATAAAAAAGGGTAGTTTTTAAAATGTCAGAGATTCAATAAAACAAATGTGGAATGTTAGCAATTCAGAAGTTTGTCGGTACCTACCTGATGCCCTGCCAATACACGAAACCAGAAGAAGAAATATTATTGCTATGAATTTTTCCATCTTTACAGGAGCAGATATTGTTTGCCGAAGTTTCTGCTTCTCTCTTCACTGTTTCTCCAGTTTCACCCAGGTAAATACAGACTACTCAGCATATTTATAAACCAGAGGCATTTACAAACCTCTGTTTAATCATCAACCTGGTTGTCATTATGATCAGCTGTATTTATCCTCACGTGGCCACCTTTGACCAGCTGTCACTTCAATGCAAATCAGATTTTAACTTTCGTCATTTGCTTTATAAACTTATTTTTTTATTTATTTATTTATTTTATTTTTTTATAGATTACAGATTTTGGAACGGCAGGAACTCATCTTGGCTCTCACTGTGCTTACTTAGTGTCATATTTAGATAAAAATAAAACATATCAAGAAACAGTTATGGAGATAATAGCTAAACAAGATGTGTTTTTTTATGCATAGAGAACATTTATCTTAACAAATTATATTAGTTATATTGAAAATATCAGTGGAAATGCACTGTTCTTTGATTTGTAATGCACTATTCTGATTTACAACACGGCACTTGTGACCTCAGGTCGTCCCAACTAGGGACATGAAGGGTTGTTTAATTTGTGCCCTGAAATGACTCCTCTCAGGTCAACAATGCAACTTAAAACCTAATCAAATGTTAACGTTAGCATGTCAACATTACCGTATATTGACAATACAGCTCAGATCAATCAATAGCTTTACTTGTTTTGTCTCATTTGTCTCAGAAACAGCCTTTTTGGGGAAATTAAGATTTTTTCATTTTGATCTGAACACTTTTAAAAAGGCTTTTTATGTGTTTAACATTTTGTTTTCATGTTGATGTTTGAGTTTATCACCAGAGTTGGCTGCAGATATAGTATCCCAAGGCTGCTAAACACTATCAAAACAAAACAACTGAGAAAGATTATTTTTTATTTTGTAGAGGTTAAAAAAACTAAAGTAACAACAGAGAAAACAAGCAACACTTTTACAAATTATGCCCTGATTTGTTTCTTGGTCTTCTTGGCCATCTGAATGTAATACTCTAGATCTATAATTTAAGTCTATACCTGTGTCTGTGTATCTGTGTCTTATAATTTAAGTCGATACCAAACATGTATTTTGATAGCCTGAAGAGGTTTCACTCTGCAACATAAGTAATGCTGAGGAGGTAACCTGTAGGGTCAGCTGTGTGCCAGTAGGGGGAGCAGCAAACTCGGGAATCATCTCAGTGCCATAAGAGTCAAGCATCCATTTGAAATGTGCCAAAATTTGTACTGAATTATTTTCAAAGAAAAAAAAAGATGCTATACACAAGAAGTGTCTGTTGTGGTTAAACATGTTTTAATGTGACAGTGCAACATGGATGAGGTATCAGAAACATTCATGGCTGCACACATGTCATATTTCTCTACTGTCAGCATCTACAAAGATTTCTGATACATTCAGTACAAAAAAAAGTTTACAAGTGCTTCTTTTTTCTTCTTTTGGATGGTTAATTTCCATGATTAAGATGATTTAAACTTCAGATTTTAGGAACAAACAGGCCCACTGATATTCTGGCTGGGCTCTGCTTTAGGAGCTTTTGTCTGCTATCTACAACTAAGATATTGGCAGTACTTGTATAATAATTGAATATATGCATGATTGAATAACATGTCATGGAGATTCAAAAAGTAAAAATCAGCTAACATTGAATACTATTGGCAACAACCATGAAGCAGAACAAGATCAAACATGGCTGTTACAGCATCATCAGCCTGAATCACTGGCAACATTATCTGGACTTGGTTCTCGTAGATTCCTACAGGAAAAAAAATAAAGACTATAAATATGCATAAATATCAATTTTACATTGTCTAAATGTAATCCTTTAATAACCTCCACACTCACCACCATCAGATGGCCATTCTTTGCCCTGTAGACCATCGACTCCTGACCACTCTTGAAGTCCACAAACCCCTCTCTGCCGGGCTGGATGTCAAATCGCACACTGCAAGTGACAGGAACAATTATATATACTGAAAAAAGCTTAAACATCTTTTTGTACATTCAGTTTTTTTAGAACTTAAAAATAATATTGCCACATAAATTTTGGATTTTGTACCTGCCCTGGACCACTTTGATGTAGTTCTGCTTGTTGGCAATTATACTCAGCTTAGTCAGGGCCTCGAACAGGTAGTCACACTGCAGGACCAGATCTCCCTGAAGAAACAGGTGTTAGATATGGTGATCTTTTTTTATTGTTATTATTATTTCTAGGCCTAACAAACAAATTAATTAAATAATGTTTCTGATCTGATCAGGAATCTGCCATAAGGGGTGCTCCAGGTAATCATGGAGCACATTTTTGAGTTCATAATTTTTGTCTTGTGAAGATCTAATAGGATATTTCTTGCCTGGTAGAGAAATGAAAACTACAAAAGCTACAAAATTACTAGTCACAAGTAAGGCAACAGTCAAATCAATGAGAGACAAACCCTTGCAGATAAAACTCTTTCAAACTGAACTCTGCACTGTTCCCCATATGTCTCAAAACTGCTTCTAAAAGCCCGTTAAAATATTTGCAGACTCAAAGGTCATACATGACCTTCAGATTCCATTATCAAAACATCAGAGTAATATAGACATTGGTAGTTTTGTCATTTACAAAAACAACAGATGGGGGTTTTTTCCCCCCTGTTTTTACCTTTTTCTTGATATCATCACATGTAACATGAAGGATCAGGAAGTTGTCACTCAAGTTACTGATGGACACACCTAAATCAAAAAAGGAGCCACCTTTAAAACCTAAATCATATGTATTTGCAGTAGTAACTTTTAAAGCTCTCCCTGCAAGCATTAGCTACCTTTCAGGGAGCTGTAATCTATCCGCTGCTTAATCTTGGTCTCCTCGACCAGGTATGCAGCTTCCTGGGTGAAAATGAGCTGCCGAAGACGAGGCCTGAACCCGTTCCTGTCATACTTCACCACCGGCACACTGTACTATAGAGGGAGACACACACAAATCACCGTGGATAAAAAAGGAGCGAAGACGCAAAGTAAAGTCTAACGTTTGTTTACCTTGATGTGCTCGTGTCGGATCATCTGAAGCACTTTGATGCTGATGTCATCTGCACCTATCAAAATTAACAGCAACAACATGTATGCTATATAAAATCACAGGTTAAATACTATGATCCTAAAAGTGCACTCAGTGAAAAGAAGAAAACTCTGTAGTCCTACTTATCCTTGTGTCCACAAACGGCCTGCAAACACTGTAGGGGTAGTTTTCTTTCTTTCCCTTGAACATTGAGCTCGCCTGCTCTTTTAAAAGAAGCTGGAAACAAGGAAACAGTTTGAAAGCTGGAGTTAGTTAAGATCAGAAGTTTAATGTGTCTGGGACTCAGACTTTTTAGTCACATTGTGTTTCCTAAATGTGTGTAAAGGAGATTGGACTCTACCTGTGCTTTCCTTTGTGGGGTGATTCCTTGAACGTACTTCCGTACCATGTGGCGAATGTAAAGCTTCTTCAAGAGCAGAGAAACCTAAAAAAATACACAGCAGCTGATTGCAAAATTATCAACCTTCTTCCTCATGCATGAGGCTCTATAACCAGAAACAGCTGGTGTCAAAAATGAACCACCCACCTCCTGCAGTATGGGCGGAGGGGTGAGCCAACGGTCTTTCTCCAGGACTGTTTTGGGAAGGTTTTCCTTCAGTCGAGTGAGGTAGTTGTGCCTCACATATGCCAGGTACTCACTGTTGTCAATGCATGATGGCTGATTTCTAGTAATGAAGCCTTTAATGAACCTGGAGAAAATCAATAAACAGGTAACATCACAACATAGATTTATTCATTAGGCTGTAGTGCTATCATTCTCATTTCATCTTCAGATTGATCCCTAATGTGTGAGCTTACTTCTTGATGACCCTGACAGCCCACGCCCTCTTCTCACGCTCCTTCCTAGCCATCAGACCTCTCCAGCAGTTCTCGATCTTAGTGGCTATTTAGATAAGAAAGGGTTACAAAAAGTAATATCTTAAAATCCATTTAATCAAGAAAGAGCTTTTGTGCCTTTTAACAAATCTTTTGGCATTTTAACACTCACCAGCCTCTCTCTGTCTCATATAGTCTCCTTTCACTCTGTAGCCTTTGTACTTGGCCTGAATCCTAGTTGCTGCAACAGTGACCATTACAGTTTAACCCTCAGGAGATTTATGGTGCTTTATCTTGCATTACAACAAGAGTTACAGAGCAGCATCTCACCCAGCTTGTGTTTGCAGACCTGAAAGGCATCTTCTGTTGCGAACAGAGTTCTAGGGTGCCGGATAAAAATTTTTGTCCTTGAGGGAGAGAAATAACCAATAAGAAGTTGCTGTATCTCATCACAGACATGCTATAGCATCCACTAACATCATCCCACCTGCCCATCTTGTACTCATCAGGTCTGTAGCCCAGGTGTTTGATCAGGCGCTGCACACCCTCTGCTGCTGTACCCTTCCAGTTTGGCCACGTGTCTGGACACAGAGGCTTATACCTGAGGACGGAAACATCGCACTCAGCACCAGCAATATCAGTGGCCATGGTAAAATAATTAAAACCTGCCAAATGTCTTCTGTATGAAAGAAGAATAGCTGTGTGGGCATTTGAGAATAAGAGCGATAAAAGTGTGCTTGGCTACCTCTGCAGAAAGATGTCATATTTGCGTCGGTAAGCAAACCCAGCTCGCCTGACTCTCAGGTGCTCCATCAGCCCCAGATACTTCACCTGATGTCTCACCAGCACATCGTCAAAGCGTCCTGCAGGGGAAATGAAAGATCATCTAGAGAGTTCAGGGGTCAAAGCCAGGCTGAATTTACAGTAAAAAGTATTAGCATGGCTAGAGCCTGAAGGTCTTTTCAGATGTGGGGGGTCTGTGGGTCACAAAGTCTCACCTGGCTGCTTGGCCTCATTGGGTTTAATGCAGCGGACGTACCAGGGTTCTTTGGACGTTAAGATCTCTGTCAAGCCCACCAAGCTGCTCTTAAACTGAGTCACCACCTGGGGGGTCACAGAGGAATGGAAGGCATGCAGTTGTTTACAGTTTGTTTGTAGGAGTTATGTATATAATGTAATCAGGGCCACTGAGCATCATCATCTGAATCATTTCTCACAGTTTCAGGTCTCCTCTTGGTGTCGGGTTCAGTGGAAGGAAAACAGTGTTTGATAATAGCATTTTTGGACTGTTGCATGACCTTAAAAAGAACAGGAGACTTATAAGAATCAAACTTACCTAACAATTGTCTTATGTAACTTGTATGTAATGTATGTTCTATCTTAAAGGGGTTTTTTGACGCAGTGGAAGATATTAGAAATCATATAGTTTATTAAGAACAAATATTGTTTTGGTGTGATGCAATGACTCAAATACTCCTGCATTCATTTTGAAGCATCATCCAACTTATATGAGTATCACCTTGTTTCATACTATAGAAATGAAATGAAATGAATTGAATTACCTCCTTCCCATTTCGATATAACAGATCATTGTTTTTGTCCAGGAATCCTGAGAATTTAAAGAACAAACAAGTTCACAAACTGACAGGTTGAATTTAGGCCAAACCCACTAAAGCAAATGTTAGCAAATTTCACATAGACATTGCTAAACATTACTGTATCTTCTTCCTGCGCTAATAGTTACACATTATTTGGCTCTTTTGAAGGCATTTTAATACAGACGTACATTTTTAATTTACAGAAGTTTTTTGATCTCTTACCTACAACACAGTATGTAACTTCTCCAGCGTAGTGCAGGAGACGGAAGTCTCCTCTTTCCAGTGTTTTCCTCGTCTTTTGGTCAGCAAGTTTATGTCTGCAAGAAGAGTAAAGTTAGCATGAGTTATTTCAATGTAGATATTTAATGTGCTTGTACAGTTGCTGGGTCATGTCCCTGAGCCATGTGTACACAATGTGCACTTCCTGTGAAGCAAAATTAAAGGACTCACGTGACAAAATGAGGGTGTCCGCCAATTGTTTCCTCCATCTTCTCAAGAAGGGTGAGATCTGTTGCTTCTCCAGGACGTAAACATTCTTCATCCTATGTTAAAGGACAAGTATGAGTGGCTCAACTATGGACAAGAACATTTTTTGTGTTTCTGCAGAACCATAAAATTGAATCACATCTTTACCAGTAAAGAGATGATTCCTCTGTATTTCTCCTCCACGAGATCACAGATTATCTTGTTGTTGAAATATGGCACTGGTTCCCACTGTGCATGGAAAACAAAAACAAAAAAAATATTGACAAGCAGTTTTTTTTCTGAGTTTATTTTTGCAATATGATATAATAACATTATTTACTTCAATCCCTTCCATCTCGTACTCCTCCTGCTCTGACTTGAGGGTCAGCTGGATGAAAAGCTGCTGCAGCTTCTCATTGCAGTAGTTGATGCAAAACTGCTCAAAGCTAAAATAAATCACAGATGCTGTCAATATCAGAGTCCTCATTTTAAATGTGTGCTGTTGAAAAAAATCAGCTCATCTGTTCATGGTCTCACCTGTTCACACTGAAGACCTCGAAACCATAAATGTCCAACAGACCAATCACTGTTTTCCTGGAGGAATCCTATGGATAATTGACACTGATATGATTTCTGGTTTTAACTCCATGTGGATTATATTGTGTAGCCACACCTCTCTGCAGAAATTTAAACTCAGACGTTTCAGTTACTGGAAACCAATATCATTACAATGTGCAATTATGTGCAATTTTCCTCACATTTTTGTAATCTTAATGAGACAAGTCCAGCTAGGCATGACTGGAAAAAGACTAGCTTGTTTTCTTCTCACCTTGTTAGCTAAAGATTCATTGATCTTGTTGACCAGCCAGTTGAAAGTGCGGCCGTAGATGGCTTTGGCAAGGGCGTCCCTGGCATATACTGCATGGTCCACAGAAAAAGGACTGAGCACCTTCAGAATCAGAATAATATGAATAATTTAAAAAACAAATAGTACAAACAAGGTAAGAATATTTTATTTATATTTAACAAAAGAAGTCTCATCACCTCCTCAGTTTTGGCTTCAATCTTTCTGTGGGTTAAGCCCTGTTGTAGCACCTGAGTAGGAATCCCCAGCAGCTGCACAGCAAAGACAAAGCAAACAAAGATATGTAACACTGATACTTTTTCTGGCCTCCATCAGAAAATTGCCTGGAAATAAAAAAGTTAAAACCATCAACAGTTTGTCTGCGATTCACCTTTGACACCCAGTTCATCTCGTGGTTGTTGTTGAGAGAGGCGTATCCTCGAACATCTGCATCAAACTTGATGTTTCCCATATGGAGCACACTAGCAATTATTCCAAACAGGTGCTGCATTACAGAGAAAACTCGTCATAAATCACCATCATGCGTGATAAAGTTTTGTCTAATTTTGCCAATCACTGTGTGAATATTAGCCACCTCACCTCAATATCACTCTCACTCAACTCAATGACAGAAAGAGCTTTCCGCACCGTCCTCCAGTCACTTTTATCACTGATAGAGCTAACTTTGGCACAATCACCCTGAAGGAGACAAAGAGTAAAAAAGTCAGAGTCAAGAGATTTTTGTTGCATCAGTTAAATGAGGTGTTGTTTGTTTCTTTTTCCACTGACCTGCACCAGGTAACTGTAGTGCTGGCAGTTCCTCTCCAGGCCGAGCCAGCGGAGCAGATCTTCCTCTCCCCCCTCCACCAGCTGATAGAAGATGTGGAAGTTTCTCTCTCCATGGTTCTGGTGAACAACACGGGACTTCTCCAGCAGGTAACTCAGGATGTGACCGCCAACTGCACCCCCCTGAGGAAAGAAAGGTTGTTTAAACACCTGTTCAGTGTTTAGTTTGAGCCTTGAGGTCATAAATTTCATTTCTCTGCTATAGCATCTTGAAGTTGTTGTTAACAGTTTAATGTAGTGTAATTTAATGAAGATTTTTCAGTCCACCTGATGGTCGAACTGGATGTCCATGTATTTGCCAAAGCGGCTTGAGTTGTCATTCTTAAGGGTTTTGGCATTTCCGAAAGCCTGGAAGACAAAAAACAAAAAAAGATGTTAAATGCCTGCTTTCAAAATCCTTTTTTGCTCTATAAAATGTCCTAGAAAAGGTTGAGCACTTATTTACATGCCACTGACCTCAAGCACTGGATTGGAGAGAAGCAGCCTGTCCCTGACATTGTTCAGGAGTTTGGTGCTCGGACAGCTGACAGCGTAGAATTGCAGGATCTTCTTGGAGGCCTCGGTCTTGCCGGCCCCGCTCTCCCCTGAGATCAGGATGAAGTGGTTGTTGAACTCAGACTGCATGGTGCGGAAGACGTTGTCTGCCAGCGCATAACTGAAAGCATAATGACAGGTCAATGGAAGTCCCAGTCTAAACTTCATAC
Organism: Acanthurus lineatus; assembly: GCA_029814665.1. Classification (NCBI taxonomy): domain Eukaryota; kingdom Metazoa; phylum Chordata; class Actinopteri; order Acanthuriformes; family Acanthuridae; genus Acanthurus; species Acanthurus lineatus. The sequence goes on along the minus strand of JAPZDV010000011.1, from coordinate 12,156,576 downwards.
ATTTTTCTACCAGAAAACTTTTTGATGCCTTTATCATCATATCAGAAGGACAAAATTACTCTAAGTTTTGGAGGAGCTGCAGTTTTGACCTGATGATGGCACTAGATAAAAAGTCAGGGGAGTCACCAAGGTTAGTACAATTCATCCTGAAGGGGACTGAGATAGTTTTAGATTTCTAGAGGTCATTGAGAGCTATCCATCGGTTGCAGAGAAATATCAACAAGTTGCAAAAAATTCCACATCTGATAGCACTGGAGAAAAGTCAGGACATTTTTAAAGACAGTCAGATTCATTCTTTAGAGACTATGAATGTCTCAACAGACTTTTATGACAATTCATCAAATTGTTGTTGAGATATTTTAGTCCAGACCAAAATGGCGGACCCACTAACAGACACTACCTACTGCTAGTAGGACTAAAAAAAGCAGAGGTTTATCTTTCCTTCAAGAATTCAGGGATTGAATTATCCAGCCAGAGCACCTACTGTGTGTTGAAACACAGTATCAATAAAAACAGAGTATAAACGTATCTTACATGTGAGGAGGCAGCTCAAAGAAGTTTACACCCATGTAGGTGTCCATTTGCTTCTTGCTGTAGATATCTAACTCTTTGTACGGGTTGACCGACACCAAGAGGGTCCCGATGTAGGTCTGCAGGGAGAGGAAAGAAGAGAAAGTCATTTGTTTTTCTCCACCATGACATGACCAAAAAAAAGCAGCAGCATGGTGTCTGTGTATCACTCTGCTGATAAGTATTTTTGTTCCTCTTATCTAAAGCAATAAGTTTGGTTAATCGCTTGTCATGACCTTACAGACAGCTGTGACCTTTAGATTGCTCAGTCCGCAAATGAGAACAACAGTAGCTGCTGTTTCAGCAGCACGAGGTGCCAGATTCAGCACAAGGCAATGCAGCATTAGGACCTTTTGGGTTGAAGGTCAGGGGCATGAAGTTTAATTAGAGTGAGAGAAAGAGCTAGATGATCTAATGTTACATCACACAGGAAGACTCACGTAAATGAGATTCTCATGGAAGCGTTTCCTCAGGTTGTCCAGGAAGGCAGTCTCACTCGTGTAGGCGTCCAGGAGAACGAAATCCTGGATGCCCACGCGATCCCGGGCTGTCAGGGAGGCCTCCATGTTCCTCAGGATCTGGTTACACCGCTCCTCAAGGCTCTGTGCCCGAGCAGAAACATATCAGAAACAAAGGATCACAATTAAAACAAAACACAACAAAACTGTATTATACTGTTTGTTAGCTCTTTGATACAATTCATCGCTCTTTTTAATATAATCTACAAATATTGTCTTATTTTTGGCTACATTTCCTCTTCCGAACCCAATCCTATATATCCCATCCTTTTCCTCTATGTCCTGTTTTCCTCAAAAGTTATCCATCTTTGTTAAGGTTGTCACTCCTCAAGAACACATACACACATGCTCAAAAACACAGACAACATATGATACATATTTCCCAGTGGGTGATTCATTTCCTGCCAGTTTGTCCTTATATCTGTGACCTCCAGTCAGAGCTCTAAGCGGCCTTGGATACATCCTCTGTGCTCATGACAAATCTAAATTCAGCCTCCACTATCTAATCAGCTTCTGTGTTCTCCAAAGAGCCATCAGTCTTGTTCATGGCAAGTACAGAACAAACAAAAAAATATTTCAACCATACTGACAGCTTCAAAATTTCAAAGTTGAATACAAGAGTAAACGATAACTGATTCCTTGTTTTAATTAAAAAGTGAAATCTAGAAGTAATTAAACTCATATGCATAAATACAGGGTATCCTCTGTTACTTAAAAATGTGTGCCAGGTAAAATAATCAGCAAACACGATGCACTTTAATTATGGAGCCATGAAAGAGCCACACAGTATTACGCTTCAATAGTTTGGCTCTCATCACTGCCAAGCTGACCTGTCACCAAGTCAGCGTAACTGACACTCGCAGATCGTTCTCCAGTGAAACAAGCTGCTGCTCTACTGACCCAGCAGACATTTACAAATGTCACAATGAATCTCATCCTTGAAACCACATGTGCTCATCAAAATGTTTAACAACCCTTTGTGGGAAAAAAAGTGCCAAAAAGTTACCTACCCTGAGGATCCCTGATGTGTTTGTGTGCCTCTGTAACTTTTGTGAACTGAGCAACTGGTTTTATTGAAGGGACAGGACAGGAAACACCGACAGATTACAGTCTGGACTTCCTTCAATAGGAAACCATCAATAATCTAGTGAGTGTGCCACAAAGGAAGCAAATCTCATTGTAAATATGTATGTGAGTGTGTGTGTTTGTGTGTATGTTTAAATGTTGCCTGAGCATGTACAACATATATGTTTTTCCTTAGCATGTTTACTCCTTAGCATTTACTGTATTAAAACTGTTTTTTTCACAATTTATTTACATCACACACAGTCGGGTGGTGGAAGAAGGAAAGGACTCTAACATGTCAGGTGAGTCATTAGCAAAAAACAAGAATTTGTTAATCTTACTAATTAAATTATAGAATTTAACTAAACCACACCCTATTTAACAAAATACAGTGTTACAATAAGTATCAGTACTTTAAAAATACCAATTTAATCACTGTTCTTTTGTTTTAAAGTACAGACTCTTATTATGACTTATTTTTACTTAAATGTGAAAACTGTTCTTTGATAAACTGAGTTTTGTTGTCAAGAGCCTGCATGTCTTGTGAGATGCATTAACAGAGAGGCTACAGTAGTATCTGTGTCACACACCCTCATGTGTCAACATCGTACCAACACAAAGCACAGAGATTTTTTTGCCATTTAAGGGAAATGTTAGATCTGTTCAACACATGGCTGATGGTAAAACAGCCCAAGGAGTATGGCTGTCAGAGCAGAGCAGCAAGATAGGAGATTACTTGACAATATTGTTATCAGATGTTCAAATCTTAGGATGTTTTAAGTGTTTTAAAGTTTAAGAGAGAGAGAGATGAGTAAAACACAATGCATACTTAAAAAAATCAAACATGAACAACTACAATAAAACATCACAACTTGGAAGCGAAGCAGGAAAGTCTATCTGACCCTCAGACCATCACCTGAGAGGGCGCGCCATTGTCCCTGCCTATCCAGTATGGTGCAGGATCCTGTTACGTGGCCACAAAGTGGCAGTTAGGCTCCTGAAAGAGATAGCACTCCTCATGGGCCATCGACTGACACAGCACATCACCCAGGGCAACACACATTTAGGGGGCTCTGGGTGTCTAAAGAAACCTGACCATCAATGGCCTCCATCACACCAGTCGGGTACAGTACCCCCTCTGTCGCTTATGTTACACACAAACATGGTTATGAACTGATTAACTTGTCTGTCCAATTTTTTTGTGTCACAGCACAGTCAAAATTAACTAATTGTCAGCATATTAGTTTTGGAGTGTAATATATGGTAAACTTTTATTTGAAACAGCACTATTATTTTTTTCCAGCCACTTTAGAAACAAGCTAATATACATGACATTCACATAGTATCACTTTAAAATGTCATTGTTTTATGCTGGAAGAAATTCGCCTGTTTCCTGATCCAACAGATATGAAACAACATTAGCTTGCACTTTGTGTTTTTGACTCTCCTTCCCAGCAATTCTAGGAAGCAATATCTGACTCCTTAGCTGCTATGTTTGTTAGCCAGTTGCTAACTTTGTCTGTCTGCTATTTGGTTGCAAGGTAGTGTCCTATGACATACTTTCATAAGTTTTTAGCTAAAACCACTTCTGAGGCAGCTAAACAGTGAAAAAAAAACAGTAAACTTGCAGGCTGTAAAACCAAAACAAAGAGCCAAAAGATGCTAAAACGCCCCACTATGCTGAGAAAAAGTGCAAAAATGGATGATAATGTGTCACTATAGGTGACCCCTTAAACACACCAACAGTTATTTGAATCACTGTTTTTATTAAAATAGTGATTGTTACAGCTTTAAAACCATTAATTCATGTGGAGAACTCAAACATATCTGACTCACTGTTTTTCAGAAAAGACTCTTAGGCAGGCAGCAAAAATCACCTATATGCCATGTGCAGGTTAAAAAAAACTTAAGCATCAGGGCACATTGAAAGATGCTACAGTCACTTAAAAACCCACCAATAATGGTTTTAAGTTCAATAACACACAAGACATTTGTGTAATTACCTCTCTTACTTCCAGAACCATGTGTGTCATGGTTAAATCAATCTTGTGCGATGACCCTGATTAATCCAAGCTTTTTTGAACTTAAGTCCTCAGGTATACAGCTTAGACAGACACGACCTACAACGGCAGTTTTAGCAGCTGATGAGTTCTCGCATAGTGAATCCTCTGTAGGTCAGCACAGATATTTCACCATAAATCTACTTAACACTGCTGTCTCCTCTGCTACTCGGGTTTGCATCCGTCCCTGATTCAAGTACTGGCTTGGAGCAGGCCCGGTACCACGACCTGGAACAGAGGAGGTGGAGGAGGCGTGTGGCGCTGCTGCTTCCTGCTGGGCGGGTGTCCCTGCATTGTAGGTAATGAGGCAGTAATGAGCTACCAGGCTCTGGGAACACTGGACCGATTAAAAATTCATGGAGTGCAGGCAGCAAAGGTCCATTCAGCTCTTCACCTGAGTGTTGAACAGCCACACTATGTGCTTAGGGAAGACTGTCCATGTGTGTGTCTGTATATGTGTGTGTTTGCATGCAGGTATGTAATACAAGGATGTAGTAACATAATCCTTCCAAAGACCCATCCTCACCCTCCTCCCCACAAAATTACAGTACAGGTATTCAATTACTGATCTTTGATTAGACAGATGCATTTCAAACTAATTACTAACTGCTGGTCGGAGCCATAAGGAAAAGACCAGTTTGGGATTATGTTATTAAAGCAGTCAAATTCACACATTAATTTCCGACCTATGTTAATGTACTGTTGTAATTGAAATGCATTCATATTTAATCTTACTAAGTTATAATCCATCTAAAACCAACTTCTAAAATCAGTACAACTGCCACAAAATCTTACTTTTTTTAAAGAATTTTTAGTTTTTTCCTCCTTTATTAAATGGGAAAAGTGGGTAGAGAAGACATGAAGATGTAAATTTCTGATATGTATTTTTTAAAAATGGCCATGACTTGAGACAACTTTGCTTGCTGGTGCTTTTATCTAATCTTTGTCTCGTGCTTCAGCTGGTTTTGTTGTGACAGGCCTGCAGGCAGCGTAACATTGCCCTCTTGTTCCGTCTGTTTAAATTTTAACATTGTGCTTCCTGTAAGCATAAACAAAGGCATCTTACTTTACTGCCTGAAGATCGAGAAAAACACACACTGACATAAGAGAGCATGTCGGAAAACAACTCATTAACATAATGCAATCCATTATGCAAATACTGATGGACTTCTAGGATCTTCTCAGTCTTTAAAAAGGACCACTGCTCTCTCAATAAGCACCCAGTAAAACACAGACTCACACTATGTTCACTGAAATTTAAATTGTCACATCTCTATGGAGAACCCAATTTGTTCAGTAAGATTTATTGCTCAGGTGTAAATATCATTAAAACACAAGTGTTTGTCAATCATCAGGAGCACATTCAGCACATCCATATCTTACTTGCACCTGATGTAGTACAACAGCCTGCACTTGAAGATGGATAAAAACATCTTTACTGCTATTTTGATTCTGGATTTAGTTTTAACCTTCATGGACAACGTTTTGATCACAAATAGTCTTCGTCAGATGATGTCATACTGAATGAGAACTTACACAAATCGGATGTTTGCCATCCAGGTATGAAGCACTAAAAAGATTTCTTTCTGAGAGTTTGCTTTGAACTAGATGCCTAATATTTGAAATATATAACAACATGATATTTTGCCTTGCAAATGAATTTAAAAAATTCAAACAATTTATCAAACAGTGTATAAGATGGTGTCCTGAAACACACACGCACTAAAAAACTCTGAAAATAGGTAATGCATATTCTTTAAAGTCCAACACATAAGTGGACATAAGTCCACACTTCACAAAATTGCTTTGCCCTAATAAAATGCACAATAATATGCTAACATGCAGTATATGTGTAATAAAACAACGCTTTAAATGTGTCAAGGAGAACAAGAATCTGAGAGTTTTTTGTCAATACATTCAGTAATCAGCAGTTTGTCACAGTCTGGTTGGAAACAAACACTATTCAAGTAGAAACCTTGCCCTGATGATGACCGAAAAACTGGGTCCTGCAGTATCTCCTTCACTTTGCATTCATTGTAAGCATAGCCTCCCTCATGTACTGAGGGTTTATAATGATAGTGTACCCAGGTAATTAAAAAAGCTTAATATTTTAGTCTTCAGACCAACACTTAGTTCAGACTCACACAGATCATTTCTGTAAATCTTTAGCTAATAAAAGGTAAACAATACAGCTTATCGCAGTCTTGTTTCTAAAGAGTTAAGGACAAGTTGGATCACAGCGTGTCCTTGATCTGCCACTTGTTCCAAATAAATATTCAGAGGCTCCATTAGTGTCAAACAACTAAACTTTCAAACTAATCCTTTATTCATGTGAGCAAACAGATTACTGTCGCCTGACTCTGAGGGCCAGAAGGAGCTGTGAGGCTATTAGTTTCAGAAGCAAAGCATTCAGTGAATGAATCACACAATAAGTAAACTACAGCAACACAAAAACAGCTATTTTAGCAATTTGGACTTATAGGACTTCAACATTTTGGTGTTGGGATGAACATGTAGATTTTAGATCTTACCTTTGAGTCCATGTTGCTGCGCTGAGGTTCTGTATTGTTCTGTGTGAATCTGGCCAAGCAGCTGATGTGACCAGCGGGATGTGGGGACAGAGGGATGAGTTGTATACTCTACCTGTATTTATGACCGTCCCACAATGCAGCAGCCTCAGCATGTCCTCAGTGTTCTACTTTTCATAGCTTTTTTTTTTTTTTTTTCAGGTTGGCCTCATTCAAGTGCAGGGGTGCAGAAGACTGAGAGCCTCAAACAGTCACAGACAAACCTCTAATTTGAGAAGATGTCCTCCTTTGACTGTTAATACTCAGTTTAAATTGAAATGTTCACATTTCATATCAGTTACTTTTTGTGGTCGTGGTTTGTCAGCCGACTCAGGTGGAAGCATATAGGACAGGTCATATTGTACAGAATTTGTCAGATTTCACTGGAGGACGAAGGAGCTGGGCAGGAAGAGGCCAAGATAGGTGAGTGAGGTTTGAAGCAGAGCTGAGTGGCCTATAAGAAGAAGAATTAAAACAGAAAAAGACGACAAGGACAAAGCCAGTTTTGAGAGGCTATTCAACATATTACATGTAACTATTCAACATAGCAGATTTTTGCTGAGGAGCTGGGGTTTTTAAGCAGCAGTTCAATTGGTTCAGATGATTTGTTGGTGCATGAAGTTCACTTGATTTGACAGTGTGGGAGAGAGATACCAGGATGCCACACCCAAGAAACACAGAGAGAGAGATATTTTACTAAGAATCTACATTCAGAGCAAACAAAAGAAAGACTGTTATGGTTACTTTTGATACACTCAGAACATCTTTGCTTATAATATATCTGTTGTTTTACTGAAGTAGTATGTTTTACTTTTAATGGAGTATTTTTTCATGTTGTTTGGTACTTTAACCAAGATAAGGGATCTATTTTTAGTGTTTTAGTGTTTTAGTGCCTTGAAAGTTTAATGCTTACTATATGCTATGTAGCCTCATGTTCAAGTTTCTTTTTCTTTCAATAAAGAGAAACTTTTATGAGATTTAATAGGTCATCAAAGTTTCAGCCTCAGCCCAAAGTGCAAAATGAAATCAAAGCCTCATACAGACATAAAAAAAACATTAACCACTGTGTACGACTGTGAACCAACAGACTCACAGCTATAAACTCAAGAATCTCTCACACCTTGACAAGAGAGGGGAACCTGAGGCTTTTGACCAACCATCTGATGCAACACCTGAAGGAGGAGAGCACAACCTGCTGCCTGCTGCAGGTTATAACAGCTCTTTTGTTGCTTGCTCACAGTGCTGTGGTTGTAAGCAGCACTTTATATCACCTTCCCTTGAGGAAATCATATCAAATCTTGACTCACTTCACACCTTCTGTCAACATTACCGTTCATGAATATATAACCTTTTTGCCCACAGGGCTCTGAAACACACCCTCTTTGTGTTTGCTTTGGTATGTGGTGATCTGCAGATTAAGTTTATGCTGTCTTACTTATTATATGTCTCACTGAATAAGAACATAAGACAAGATCCTTGATTAAGGGGATGCAGAGGGAATGATAGTTCTTTTTAACTGAACTGGTTATATTTTTGATTACTGACTATAACAGAAAGATAATAATGTTTTCAAAAACTGGTCACTTGCAAAATAAATTAAAACATTCAAAGTGTTGATTCGCCATTTTTTAAACCTCATCATTCCTATAATTTGAAACAATCCAGCTCTCTAGAAGGAATGTTTAAATAAATATGGCAGACTTCAATGTCAAAGTCACGAGATGACCCAAAAAACATTATCTTCAAATTGTTCCCTTCTGTTCCCTTGTGTAGCTCCTCCCCTTTCCTCTCCCAAGGTATTGTTCTCTGATTGGCTATCTGATTGAAATCTGAAGTGCACCAGCAGGTTTGGCTAAATAGCACCAGTTTACTGTGTCAGAGAGACACAGCACTCTTCACATAAATACTAAAATGGAGAAATGGGGCAAACCAGCAAAGATCGCTTATAAGCGGTGGACAAATCCTCAACTCAGGTAAAACCAAATGACTTAAATCTTTTTTTATGACTCTGTATTTCCTGATATGCCTGTGATGCCCACACAGAGCACACTTGTTAAAACCTGCCCTGCTTTGTTTACACCAGAGTGTTGCTACTCGTCTATGTATATCTACACTTATCTATGATATATGCAGTGTACTGTGCTTGAAATTCAACTTTTGTGTGTAATGATACTCAAATATTTCCCTTTACCACATTGACATTTAGCGATGAAACAAATTTTGTGCAACATGCTGATGAAGACCAGGGCACAGACAATGAGATCTACACTATAGCTTCTACAGGAAATGACTCAGAGAGAACAAGGTCTGCATCCAGATCTGGACTTGTCGAAACTGAGGGTTGGTTCACTATTAGTTTTAATTCATATTCATTTTGACCTTTTTGTCTTATGTGTTTGATTGTGTAACAAAAACACAAGTCAAGTTGACATTTCAGTTTAAATGAATCTAATTTCTGCAGACTGAAAATCAGATTCTTTCCCACTTTATTGTGAAGAAAAATTGTGAGAAAATTAAATATAAGCTAAGGAAGATATGTTCATTGTCTAATTAAAAATAGCATTTCCACAATGTTAAACCACAGTGTGGAGTATAAAAAGCTTTTGCTTCCCAATGAATATGAAAATTAAATAGGCAGTAGGTAACCATAATACAAAATTAAATCAGCAGCATTCGATCATAAGATACTAGAAAAAGAAAAAACATTCATCTATTTTAATTTTAATGTCAGCAGTACTTGAACACTGTAGTTGGTCTGGGTGAAGTGTACTTTAAAGGTTTTAAATACTTCAGCAATACTTTTGGAAGTTTAATGTGTGATGCAATGCTGCAACATGTATAATTAATTTGAACATTTTAAAAGTAACCAGTAACTATATCCGTAAAAGAGATTCTAAAATGTAATAGAATCAAAGAACAGAGTAGCATAAAACAGATATACTTAAAGTTAGATCAAATACTTTAAAAAGTCTTATTTGCTTCTGCTGTTCTGAACGACACAGTTATCCGTTTACAGCTAAAATTTCATTTCAACATTATTTAGCACCATTTTGACACGTGGCTATTGTTGCTAAATGCTTAATTCCCAAATTTTTTTAATCATATTAATGGTATCGAGTCATGCTTGTCTTGATTTCTGAGAGATTCAGCATATAAATCTTTGCAGGGGACAATGAACTTCCAGTGACTGTCTTGTCCCTTTCTCAGAAACCTTTACAGTAGACGATGCATTAGAGGCCATCGGGTTTGGAAAGTTCCAGTGGAAAATCAGTCTCCTCACTGGACTGTCTTGGGTAAGGATCCTAAAACAAGCAGAAAGGTCCTCACTGTGATTTATAGGTACTGTTCGTCTCTCATGTAGCGCTCTGCCTGTCTGCGAGCAGGTTGCAGATGCCATGGAGATGATGATCCTCAGTATCTTGGGCCCCCAGCTGCACTGTGAGTGGAGGCTGCCCAGCTACCAAGTGGCCCTTATAACATCGGTAAGGTTCTGTCAGAAAAATTTTATTCCACAGCTTGTTGATTTTGAAATGTGTGAAAATGTCTCTTTTTGTGGCTCAGGTGGTGTTTGTTGGGACGAGTATCAGTTCACCTGCATGGGGGAATCTGTCGGACAAGTACGGCAGAAAAACTGTGAGTGTCATTATCCTTTTTTTATGTATGATGTAGTGATTTTTGTGCATTATTTGATACTTGACTTTTTTGTTTTCTGTGCTTAACAGGGCCTGACGATTTGTATGTGCTGGACCCTGTTCTATGGCCTGCTGAGTGCCTTCGCTCGAGTGTATGGCTGGCTCATATTCCTGCGGGGCTTGGTAGGCTTAGGCATTGGAGGAGCCACTCAGTCGTAAGTTGACTGCTTTCTATTTATGTGACAAAATAAACCTGCACTGAACAGGTTGAGCCATTATATGCAAAAATAATTAGCCTTTTTTCAGAGTGACGCTGTACTCAGAATTCCTCCCAGTGAAGGCAAGAGGCATCTGCATCACGCTGATGGCGGTACTACAGTGCTTTTGTTATCAATACATGACTTTAACTGTATTCCAGTACTGAATATTTCTTCTGATTAATTAGAAACCTTATTGATTCCTTCCTGATAGATGTGTTTGTGTCAATCAGGCATTCTGGGCAATTGGTGCTGCGTTCGAGGTCCTGCTGGCATTGTGGATAATGCCTTCTCTTGGCTGGAGGTGGCTGCTTGGCTTGTCCACTATACCAATGGCAATATTTGTTTGCTTCTGCTTTGTAAGTAGGTTAGCAATGAATAGAGAGCTCTGCAAAAAAACAAGGTGAGGTCAAACTCTCAACTCAAACGAACTTTCTGTTTCACACAGTGGCTGCCTGAGAGTCCTCGCTTTGACATCCTGACTGGAAACACAGAGAGGGCCATGGCAACTTTAGCACGCGTCGCCAAAGACAACGGCAAAAGCATACCTCAAGGGAAGCTGATTGCCTTTAAACAGGTGAGGTTAGCAAAAAAAAGATGTGTCCAATTCAGTGCTTAATTTTTGATATTACTCAATGTGCCTTCTATTTTGTTGTTTAAATTTCACAGAATGACCGTGGACGGATCAAAGATCTCTTTGCTCCTCAGTATTGGAAGACTACTCTTCTTATGTGGTTTATATGGTTAGCTAAGTAAAACATTTTCTACTTTGTCTTTCCTTTCACATTTCCTTAATCAGGTATTTTGATCAAAATACCTTTAGTCAAGGCTGAACTACTAAGCAGACAAAGTAAACAAATTTGGAAAAACTATTGTGTCACAGTGTGTCAGTTGGCTTGTGGTCATTAGACTAAGTGCAAATGTCTGATAGGATGTGTAGTATGAACTGAAAGGATAATAGCCTTAGTCAAAATATGGTTTAAAGATCTTTGTTATATAACAGTCTGCACTTTGCATGATGGCATGTGTTCAAACTCAACACACAGAGTTCAGGAGGGGCCTAAAACTGGTCCATTGGTAGGGCAGTGAAGCCATCTATTTCATGCTTTTCAACTTCTTGTTAACCACTTAGCTGGCTGAACACTGTATTGTCATTTCATCCAAAGGTTTGCAAATGCCTTCTCTTATTATGGGATAGTCCTGTTGACAACTGAGATGTTCCAATCTGGAGATTCATGTGGAGGTAAGTGAAAGCTACCCCATGTGGTTCAACATTTGTCATATTGTCATATCTTATATTTGAACAAATACTGAAACAAGTCTGTCTTCCTTATAGCTACGCAAGGAGCAAAGACCGAACCAAGCTGCAGTCTAGAATGCAAATATTTAACAGAAGCTGATTATAAAGACCTTTTATGGACGACCTTGGCTGAATTCCCAGGTAAAATGCCTGTGAGTGTTCTCTCAGGGCTGTGACAGGTGAAAAGCTGTGAGGTAAAGATATTCAAGATGCTGTTGACAGGAGTGTTAAGGGTTAAGGGTTAGGTCCACTTACACAGGGAGTCAATCTGTATTTCTTTATATATCTATCAACAACAAAACACGACAAAACACAATAAAAATCAGAGACAACATGGATAAAGTCTCTGTCAAAATTCAAGAAATGATCCTTTTTTAAAATTAAAAGTTGCATAGAGATAAAATATAACTATAGAAAGTTATGTATATAGAGAAAATTCCTCAATGAGGATTATTTAATTTAGCTCCGATCTAAAAAAGGACTTTGGTGCACATAAAGCTATCTTTACATTTCAAATTTGTATTCACTTACATTCCATACAAATTCCATTCCACAACTTTCTCAGTAATTTGCTGCCCCTGTCCCAACTTGTTTGCAATATGTTGCTAGCATATTTGTAAAGATCATGTAAGCTGATAAGGTAGAATTTGTTTGCTCTTTCATTTTTGTTTCAGGTCTTTTGGTAATCCTTCTGGCAATTGACCGTATTGGCAGGAAGATGAGCATGGCGCTGTGTTTTTTCATGTTTAGTTTGTTCATTCTGCCATTATACGCATGTATTGGAAGGCAAGTTTGTCTCTGTACGTTATTTGTCATATTTGCTGAAATGTACTAAAACATCAAGGATGATTTTATTTTCTCTGTGTCTGTCTCTCTGCTCATGCAGGATAGCTCTCACTATCTCCATCTTTATAGCCAGAGCCTTCATCTCTGGTGGATTTCAGGTTGCCTTTGTTTACACACCAGAGGTAGGTCTACATGCCATTTAAACACTTTAAATTTCACCATTATTTTTTAGAACATTTGAAGCTAATATGCTCTCTCCTCTCTCTTATTAGGTGTTCCCTACAGAAAACAGAGCCTTGGCAATGGGGACTTGCAATGCGATGTCCAAAGTGGGTGCATTGATTACCCCTTTTGTGGCACAGGTATGCAGAAGTAGCCATCTCTGTTGTTCCTCTCATAGAATTACATTCAAAGTCATTTCCTGGACTAGTCTGATATCGGACTTTGTAAGATTAGGCTGCATGTTTCTGTGTCTGGCTCTTCAGTTTTTGTGTTTTTCATTCTAGGTGATGCTCAGGACATCAGTATATTCGACCCTGTCGATGTACTGTGTCTTCAGTCTGCTGGCTGGCATTGCATCCTTGATCCTGCCAATCGAGACTTTGGGCAGGGGTATGCAGGAGTCTGGTCTTTACATGGAGGCTGGAGGACAGACGTCCACCACAGCCAGCCAATCAAATGGTAGAGCGCCCTCCTAAGACCAGGAAAGAGCAACTACAGTTATTGAAAAAACAGAGAAGGAGGGATACCCAAGTTGCTGCAGATGCCACAGTTGCTTGTTAAACTGTGGGTTAAATCCTCAAAGCGCTGATGGGTGAAGAACAACAGAGGACAATCTCATTATAGGCTGGAAGTGATAATTGAGGGTAGGCCCACTTCCCATGTCTAATGAGAGCGGATGCACACTTGAACTTGTTTGTTTACCCTCTCTTCCATTTAGGCCATGAAGCAACAGAGGGAAATTTTAGATAAATGATAATCCAAAGTGCAGGCTCTGTTGAGCAACACATTTTACTCTTTTACCTCAAGTAACAGAGATATTATTTATATAATTTGAATAAAAATGATTTATTGAATTTATTTTTGTATCCATGTGTCTTTTGCTAATTAAAGATTTTCAGTCTGCCTCAGGCTTCATTTAATTTTGTCAGCATATCTTAGTTAGCTATTTAATTATTGATCAAATAATCGATAAGTGGGCTTTGATTCTTCTTAGATATAAATAAATAAATGAATAACTATACTAGGCTACTTGTCTTCAAATTGTGATAAATTGTAACTGTATTTGAGAAGATCTTTAGTAACACTACCATTACTCCAAAAGATTAATTATCTCTTGGTGTTTTCTGGTATTAAGCCATATTATCCTAAGAACTAATCAATTAGAAAAGCAGATAAATTGGTTTTAAAAAATAGTTAGTTGGCGCCTTACTCAACATTACATCAACATCGCTGCGTTTCGTAACAGGAGCGGAATACTATTTCACCATCGTTTGTATTTGGGAGTTCCTAGTCTGGCCAGTCACCTTGACAACATTGGCCCAATGACAGCGCGCACGCGAACTAGGCCAGCCAATCACAGGCATCCGGCAAAGCTGCATGTCATTTCTGCCCCGCTTCCAACCTGCACCGTGTTTTGTTTGTCTGTCTGCGCGCCGGTGATGAAATCTCGAGGTTCGCTGCTGACTCTTAACAAACGCAAGACATCTCTCACGATTTCCCGCTCATGAGGACGCCGGTAACCGCAGAGGACGCACGGAGCAGGACCGAAAGGGAGCACCGCCGAGGCTCTGGAGTCAGGTGCTGCTGGATGATAGTCTGACTAGGCATTTTCTCCCCGGTGACAGAGACAATCTCAGCGGCGCATCTTCCCTCATCCTCATCCTCCTCCCCTCCCTTCTCCTCTCCTCCTCTGCTGCCCTCTAAGGCTGCAGCCCACCGACCATGGCCCTGGTGACTCTGCAGCGCTCTCCCACTCCCAGTGCAGCATCCTCGGCCAGCACGACCAACAGCAGTGCGGGGGAGGTAGGTGGAAAAGCCGGGGCTCGGTCTTTGTGTGCGCGGTATAAGGAAACGCCGTGAATGCGTCTGCAGGAGCCTGTATCATTACAAAGTCTTAAATATTTCTGCAGGAGTGGTCAACAGTACTTTCACAATAGCTGTGTGTGTTATTAACTTGAAATATTGTTGCTTTATTACCAGCAAAGAGTTGTTTGTGGCAGCGGATTTGTAAACAAAATCCTGCAGGGGAGGAGAGGGGGGGCTGCTGGGTTTAGCTGTCAGAACAAAGTGCTCATTTTGCTCCTGCAAAAAAAAACATTTGCTGCGTTGCACTCAGGTTGTCCTCTCTCCTTGTTATTGGGTTTTTATTTTGCAGTAATGCAGCCTCAGTGTTGGGGGAGGAGACTTTAAAGGGGAATGACATCAATATATGATTGTATGCTCAGTTTGTGCTCCAGAAAGGTTCAATCAAGTGTTGACTAACCTGCAGAAATCTGAAAAAAATGATGCTTTTGAGTCGTACAATTAAGTCATGATAGATGTTGTCACTAGGCTCCTTTCCAGAATTCAAACTGCATTTGTATGCAACACCTCACACAGAATCTTATCAGCTACTATCCAGTATTTCACAATGAAAATAAGAGTATGTGACTTACTTTCTAGCTTAAGATAATTGCAGTGAGGTTAATCTCCTGACAATGAGAAGTAATATTGACATTTTGTGAAGCTTTAGGCTGTGAAACAGACTCATTAAATCCCATCTGCAAGGTGAAATCTTAGCGGCAAACAAAGTCACACATTCAAATATGGAGCAGCCCCAGATTAGAAGTCCCAGTGAAATCATAACATCAGGGTTAGTGCTCCATTTTCTAGTTTTACGAAAGTGGATTACATGCTCATAAGTAGGCTGGCTAAAAAAATAAGCATTGAAATTCCTCCTTTGATGATAAGTTTGATTTCTAATATTACTGTCTGTGTTGCAGCCAGCAGCGAGGACAAGGAGATGGGTGTGATGTTTTGGAGGTGTTTTTACTGAACTTAGGTGTCCTAAGGATTCAACTGTCTGCTGTTTTATGACTTTCGTAACAGATGAGATCATAGCACTGACAAGGGAGGACCAGCAGTTGGTGCCAGCACGCTTTAGTCCAGAAACTTGGTCTTTTAAAATCCATTGGCACAACTGTCTCATCCCTTCACCTTAAAGATTTAACTCAACATAAACATATCAGGGTCAAGTCAGTTTATAATACACAAATTTATAATACAAAAATTTATTTGTCCCAGTAATGAATTATCATGCTCACAATGAATGGTGACCTCCAGATGACCCAAACAACAGGGCAGACATCCCTGTTTACTAATCCAGTCTCAGCAAGAACATCTGTTGGGTTCTGCTGGTCTGCAGCTACAAATATTAGATTAATAAGGAAACTGTAAAATCCTTGCAGAGTTTCCTTGACATTCGTTTGACATCGAAGGCTCATCACTGCTGTTACACAACTGCAATACTGGTGAGGTGTTTATGTTGTCTGCTTTGTTTCTGTCTTTCAGGATTTTGGGAGTGATGATGACCGGAAAAATAATCAGAGGTAAGATATTTGTGTTTTATAAAGAGTTGTGTGTTTGAAGATGTTTAGAGAAGGTGATGATATGCAGATGGGACACATTTTCGCAAACTATGGAATGTGTTTTGTGGTCAGAAGGCTCTCTGACCCTGGATCTAGTGACAATATAGGGAAATGCCAGCAGAGAGCAGTGTCTAAAGCTGCAATTTTTTAGTTTTGGCTTGTATTGAAGATGGTTTAAAAGGGCTGTATTAGCTGTTTTTTTGTACATGCAAAGCGTTATTTGAGGTTTTCAAATGAAACTCTGAATGCCTGTTATGGTCACTCTGTTACTTGCTTAAGTTTCACCAAAGGATAATTTGTGTTTACTAAGCCCAAAAATCCAGGATACTGTAGATTAGAAGCTCATGGCACCAAGGGTGTGTGTGTCAGTGTGTTTGTTTTTGGTTCAGCCTCTGACTGAACTCCCCACTTACAGGACTCATGTTCTCTCAGTTACTTCCTTCCATTGTCCCCTCAAAAGTTAAAACTCTGAGCTCACCTTTGCTGGTAAACATCTCCAGATCACAGCAAAATCTGATGTGACTCTTGGTTTTTGTTCCTCCAGAACCTCGGGTCTGCCTCTCTCTCTCAGTAATATTGTAGCATTGTAGTAGGTCTTAGTAAAAGTATCATGTGAACAACACAGATCATTCTTCTCTGTTCAGATAAACATCTTTTTTTAAGATATGAGCATTTCTCCTTTCTTTCTGTACTAATTTTGCCTTTAATCTTTTGTAAAAAATGTGGAGACACTACCATGGTAACTAAGATTTCATTGCATGGAAAAAACTGGAGGAACTACAAATGACTCGAAAAGGATGACAACATGAATACAGTACTTTAAATTTTACGTAGTTTCTAGATCAGATTTTCAGTTTTTAAGTCTGCTGAATTTATATGGTTTGGTTGTGTTCTGCCAAATGCTTGTTGAACAACTGTTTCTCCAGTACAAGGAACGCAAGTTTGGCAAAGACAGTGACACTTCAGATGGCTTACTGTATTCAGTGAATCAGACTGTCAAAGAAGCATGTTTTCTTGATTGTTAAAACCTGTTTTGGCAGGATATTTGCTGTATTTCTCGTCTCTTAGTCCTTAAGATTCACTGCTCTCTCTCTCTCATACAGTATCAGTTAGGTAGTTTATTTTCTCTAATGGCCTATATTTTTTCACTGTTGTCAGGGAGAAAAACCTTTTTAAATGTTTCCTTTTCTCAGTTACATAACTGAGAGTACACAAACTGTTGTTCCTGCTTGGTTACAAAGCTTTTCTTTAATCAAGCCGACGTCACAAAAAGTCATGATTTGTGTCAGCAAAGCTTTGGCACAGACTCGGTCTTTGTGCTCACTATAATGTGTGTGTGTCTGCGTATGTGTGTGTGTGCGTGTGTGTGTGGGTTAGTCACAGTTGAAACAGTTGTGTCATGCCTTGTCTCGAGTGTCTAAATGAGAAACATGTTTCTGTGACTCAGTAATTCATCAGCGTGGAGTCTTTATTTAGGATTCTGCATGTCAGACTCGAGATTGACGCCAAGTAACATTTCCACCGCCTCCCAGCGCTCGCATGAATGATGGTATTGTGGCAGAGTGTTGCCCAGGGAGAGCTGATTGCCTCTGTGGAGGGGAGATAGGGAGCAGACACTGAGTGGCCAGGGAAGCTTGAGAGGAGAGGCTTCAGGACCGAGATGGAAAGAAAGCTGCAGGAGGAAAGGAGGACGAACCTGTCAGACCAGGACCAGGAGAGAATATGCTGCTAGGAGGGGCTGAAGTCCCCTGACTGTGGACAGGAATATGCAGGTGTAGAAGATGGATGAAAGAATGATGATAAGAGGAGACTAAATTTGAGATTTTTTTTTTTTTTTGTAAGACTTTAAATAGCTCTCGCAGGATAGTACTCGCAGGATGCATCTGGTTGTGAAACCTTCTCATAAAGCCATGTTCACCGTGCTGCCTCACTTTGTGGAGGAAGCTGCTTTGACTCAAAGGGAGATCTGTCGCATGTAAGTTCCAACCGCAACACAAACAAAAGGGTGAAAGTGGACTTGATGTTATCACATGATTAGCTATTATAATTGATGACAACTCATTTATTTCTTAAGTTTTCATCTTGTTTTGACGCTTGAGTGTGTCAGTTTTTATTTAGTCTTGTTTTCATCATAAAGAAAAGTTGTGGACTAAACACTAGTGTCAATGGATTTTTCATATTTTTTTCATCCTAAGTTTTTATGTCGTTACCTTTATCTTTTTCATCAGTAAAGAAATGTTGTCGATAAAAATCTTCGAACATTGTTCATCAGTGAAATCAACACTGATTATTAGAGCATGAAACCTTACCTTTTTTTAGGAAAACTCTACATTTTAAAGCTCAAATTCTACGTAATGAACTTCTTGGTTTAAATGTCATCAATCACACCTTGAACTTTAAGAGTAATATTTTTATTTTCATTTATACTCTCAGGAAAAGGACAGGGATTTAGCTTTGTGAGGGCTTTGAAGCTTTTTTTATGGCATCAACAAACCTCTCTTAAGTGCAGCGTAAACTCGTTTAAAGAGTTATTTCACACGAAGCTTTGTCTCCAGATCACATGTCTTCTACATGAGTGTGGAAAGGAGTAATGATACTACGTAGCAGTGGAGCCTTAACAAAAGGCCTTGTGATGGCCCCACTCAGTCATACCAGGCTTTGTGTGTGTGTGTGTGTGCTTGCGTGCACGCGCATGTGTGTGTGTGTGTGTATTGGTTGAGCAGGGGAATGAGAGTGCGGTTAAACAAAGCTGCACTCTGTTCTGTGTGAGAAAAGACGTTAAATCTCCTCCTGCTCGCTGCAGCCTTTGTAACAAAGTCATGACCCAGAAGCTCTGCATCGGCACAGGTAGGACAGAAGTTTCAAAGCCCAAGCATGTACGGACGGTTGCAGTGTGACGATCGACTCACCGCGGGTCAGCTCACCCAGTCAGGTGGAGTCTGTTAATCATGCTGTAAAATACAGAGCTGTAAAAGTCACTGCATCAGGACTCCATTGACTTTCAGTCTCTGATGAGCCTCGCGTCCTGCTCAGTGAACCGATGAGGACTTGTTAAATATGCAGCCTTCACCTGGCTGCTCACTGTACATACAGTATCCTGACTGCAGCCATTTCATGTTGCTGTCTCCACTGTTTGCATCGCAATTTTTCGAGGCTTGTCATTTGTGTGATTTAAGCTCTTATTTGGCCATAATAATGTGCAGCATCATGGAGACTGTAAACAAAGGCAGGGCAGGTCGGTGAATTGATAGGAAATTTTGCAAATTTATGATGAATGATCCATCATTTGAGTCAAATCCTTTATATTGATTTCAGCTTCTTTGGTGCTTTTCCTTGTTTTCTTTGATAGTAAATTAAATGCCTTTTTATTTGTGATTGAAAGTGAAACAAAACAAGCAATCTTGAGATTCTGCCTTCGGTTCTGTGACATTGTGACAGGCATTTTTCTAATAGATCAATCCAATAGATAAATCATGCCATCAAGAAAATAATTGCCAAAGTTCTTTTCAAACTGTGTATGATTGGTTATGATGTTGCTCATTTTAAGATACCTAAAACCAAAGTATGTATCACAGAAGCATCTACTTCACGTGCTATCAGGCATTAAATAAAGGAAATAAAGAAAAAATAATAACAGGAGGGAAAAAAGGACTCACCACGTCTACCTGACCTACCCACACTGGGCCTGCAATTTTTGGCCCACAATGTTTCCAGCTGCAGATTTCTTAGTAAGGGGTTGCTTTATTCTATCATACACATTTTAATAGCTGGGACCACAGTTTTCCTCTAATATGTGAGAAATATTTTAGGGGGAGGTGGGTGAGGAACTGGCATCTGTCACATATTGAAGAAGCATTCAGATGGTGTTAGCATAGTTGTAATTTGAAGCCACGGGTTCTGTGTAGCGTTTTGACTTCAGTTAAGCAGTGTCCTGCATTGTTTAAGCTCGTGTTTCTTCTCCCTCCAATTTTAGCTCGAATCAAAAATAAGATGGGTTATGGAGATATTGCCAGGGATCAGAAGTATAAGTTTAAAAATATGTGTTTGAGTGTTGAAGGTGCATATGTGAGGTAAAACCAAAGAGCTGAGTCAAAACCTTTTAAAGCAAAGAGAGGAAACAACTGAATGATCTCTTTATATGGATGTTTGATACTTTGAGCTTAAGTTCAGGGTTTCATCACCTCGCAAGTGCTTTATTATAGATCAGATGATGAATAACTAAGGATAGGCAAGCTGTAAAACCTGATGTGAATGTGTGGAGCACAGTGCACTGCAGCATAAAAAGTCAGTAATCTGATGACATTCTTTAGCCCTGGATTTATTTTACACCTCTCTCTTTTTCAGCCTCAGTGAGAGCTTCTTTATGGTTAAAGGAGCCGCCCTCTTCCTCCAGCAGGGCGGCAGCGCACAAGGGCCAAAGACCCCGACCCACCACAAACATGCAGGTAGGAACAAAACACGAGCACAGACGAAGCTTTGTTTCTTGTTCTTTTTGCCCACATTCTTTGCACAAACGAGCTCCAGACAAAAGGAAGAATTGTATTTGCTGAGGTGGCTTTTTTTTCTGTGTGGGCTCGTCTGTGTTTATTCTGAGCTGTACTAGGAACAGTTACCAAGCTGAGTCTGACCTGAATTGACCAGCAGCTAAGCAAGAAGGATGCTCACAAACTATTTCAAACCAAATTGAGTCTCAAGCAGTTTGTTCTACAGTAACTTCAAAGAAATATACAGACTGTCTGTTCTTTAGCTGTCTGAGTGCTGATGAGTGGGTGATAATCTAATTTTAAACAAAGCTGTGAGAAGAAAACACCAAATTCACAATCAATTCCAAAAATTAATTCACTGTATAAAAATAAGAAAAGGTACATATTTCAATGAAAGCCTCTTAAAAAACAGCATCAGAACAAAAACAAAGGTGGATCAGAAACAGATGGGAACATGAATATTTTTGATTTACAGCCCTTGAGTGCGTTCACTTGATTCATATTTGAGGTACTTGTGCTTTACTGAAGCTTTTTGTTTCTAGGCCGCTTCGTGCTTTTGCTATACTATGGTTTAAATATTTTCCTTTTTATCCAAAAGCTTAAGTTACTTTATAAACTAAGCTTTGTGAAAATAAAAAAACAAGAGTTTCATAAATATGATGTTTTGTCAAAAAATTAAACTAACCAGTAGTTCATAGAAGTAAAGCAGAAATTATTTGGTGATTAATCAGTTAAAAAGTTTAAAATAATTTTTCATGTGAAAATATTTTATGGTTTCATCTTCACAAATGTGAGGAATTGATTCTTTTCCTTTGATTATTTTACAATTTTTAAACAAAGACTCTGACCGGCTCCAGCACATTTGGCTGAGTGGAATTACACAACCATGCTGCTGCTGCTGCAAATCAATGTGACGTTCAAATGTGGCACAATCTAAAAATAAAAATGTTCTGCAAGTGTTTAAAGTCCATAAATAGAGTTCTTTAATAGATGCTCAGTGTTTTAAATTTTCTGATCTGATGTCTTTGATGAGCGTGAAGTCATTTGAGGACAAATTGCAGGTGACTCAGGTGCTACTTGCCAATAGTGAAGTTGAGCACAGTTGGAAAGTTGCAGGGTTCGAATTTGTCCTCATTGAGAGAAATTTGCAAACATTTTTCCTCCCACTGGAAAAGAAAACCAACCATGAATGAACAATAGAAGAAGCTGAATGACCGGTTTGTGGTTGACCTTTGTTTCTGTTTTTTTAGTAGAAATTCCAGAGAGAGTCTCTATGCTGAAGCCTGTTGTGATTGAGAAATGCATTTTAAACTTTCAGCTGAACAAGTGTCCAGTTCAAATATCCCAAATTGTGACAACTGACTTGTGTCTAATCAGTCTGAGTGTGTTTCACTTTCAGGTGACTTACCTCAACACCTGCAGGTCATGTTCAAAATCCTCCGGTCTGAAGATCGCATTAAGCTGGTCAGTGTATAACTTCAGCACCTCATTATCCACTTTTTTTTTTCTTTTTATACAGTAGTTTCAAACTGTTGTTTGTGTGGGGGCTGATTCATTTAAAAAAGAGGATATTGAAGAATTGACAGTCAGTTTGATTTTGGGCTATCATGCAGTCAAATATTTTTTCATGCAATATTCACAGAACATCAGTAAATGAAGGACTTCTTTCTCCTCAATGATTGTTTTTTGCATTCTCTCCTTTTGTTCCACAGGCTGTTCGACTAGAGAGTGGATGGTCAGAGCGGGTGCGCTATATGGTCGTCGTCTACACCAACGGCCATCAAGACACGGAGGAGAATATTGTTTTGGGAATGGACTTCACAGACAAAGACAGGTAATTTGTCCCTCAGCAGCTTTTCACTGAATGCAGTTTAATCTTTTTTTTTAATTTTTCTAAATTTTACCCCTTAATCTTTTTTTATCCACAGTAAAGAGTGCTCCATTGGGATGGTTCTGCCTCTTTGGAGTGATACCAACATACATTTAGACGGAGATGGGTAAGTTTCAGTTTGTCCTTATATTAAAAAAAAAAAAAAAGGTGAGTTAACATGGAAAATAGATGGTTTAAAATACAAACATAAAAGTTATATTGGAGCCTTTTTTTAAATGTACAGCTGTACATGTGGAGCTTCTGATGCACATTTTCTGCTCCTATTCCAGCAGGCCACCAGCTGCATGTTGTGGTTGTTCCCCTTCATTTTAGGTTTTACTGCCCACCAGTGGCAGAGGGGTGAATTACATGCATTTTTCTCTCTGTGAAAACTGTTCTTGCTGAGCTGTTAACATTGTCTCTCCCTCTGTATGCTGGAGGAATGTTCCACTGGTCAGTGTCCTGAATAGTCCCATGAACGAGCCGTGTCCAGTCTGTGTTTACATTCCCCCGATCACTCTTCATCTCCCCCCAGACTCAAACTGATCACCCTTCTCCTCCTCTTCCCCATCAGAGGCTTCAGTGTGAACACAGCAGGGCGGTCCCATGTCTTCAAGCCTGTATCTGTGCAGGCCATGTGGTGAGTGAATCCTTCATGTTTACCTGGGATTGCTGTTGTGTGTTTGTGGTGTGTGGGCAGGGAGGCAAAGGCATTGTTTATGCTGGATAAATGTTATCTTAGACTCTTGTGTTAGCATCACACCTCAAGGCTTGTTGTTCAAGTAATTACAAGTCTTGTTTTACCCGTATGCCCGTCTGTGTGAAGGTATATTGTGCTGAATGTTGAGATTAGCCTGGTAAACTCAATTATAGTATCAGATATCTGCTCCACAACGAGGTAACAACAAACTGTTAGACTTTATCCAAAACTGAAGTTTTGTGCTCATTAGCTGTAATCGTACACATAAAAATAAACATATAGCACAATAAGATGTCAAACAACATGTTATTGTTTGGAAATGCTATTTAAGCACATTTAAAGAGGAGGGTTAAAGTTTAACTTGTTGTTGTTGTTTTTCAGGTTTCTTAGTAAATTATAGCAAATGTGTTAGCTAGATTAACTACTAATTAGTTAAAGGCTTACATATGCACATAATTTTCCTGCCTTTATGATACAGAAGCAATTTAACAACATTAGTAAAAAACTAAAACTGTGCCTTAAACTTTGTAGTGTTCAACCTCACAAATCTGCTAAATTAAGATGAGATTAAAATGTTGAAAATGCAATTTCTTTGGTTTGTTAAAATAACAAACAACTGTCGATCATTTGTTTTTAATATCCCATTATACTCATCACTGTGTTGACTATCCTGATTCCGCATCACTTCTGTATTTGGGCCTCTCTTCACCACCACTATTGGTTCAATGACTTCCAACATTCTTGCTCTATCCTCATGCCACCTACTGGTCACTAAGCAGAATTACCAATAAACAGCCTACCTGTTTCCTTTCCAAACAGCAGGTTTCTTATTGGCCCTGCTCCTTTCAACAAATATCCATTTTTCCTCACGGTGAAATGCTCTGTGCCTCTGCAGGTCTGCCCTGCAGGTCCTCCACAAGGCATGCGAGGTGTCCCGCCGGTTCAACTACTTCCCAGGGGGCATTGCTCTCACATGGATGGCCTTCTATGAGAGCTGCATCACCTCAGAACAAAGCTGCGTCAATGAGTGGAACGCTATGACCGACCTGGAGAGCACCCGGCCCGACTCACCCACCATGTTCGTCGATCGGTGAGACCTTACAGGCTTCTTCTTCTAACAGTTTTAGCAAGATGAGGTTTGATATAACACGTAGGAAAACCAGTCATTCACAATCACCACAGCTGATGTATTTATCCTGTATGCTGAAAGAGAATCGCAAACAGCACTGATGCCACATGGCCAAACAAACCAATCGCTGTCGAGTCCAAACATGTCTGCTGTGTGTACGAACGTCCTCAGTCATGTAATAGATTTCAGTGCTTTGGACACCAGCTGTTCTCTTTTTGTTACTCCCCTTTGTTTTCAGCTGTGGAAACATGCTACAGTTGTTATGCTAATTTTCATTCAGACAGCAGCACTGATATATTGACTCATTTTGTGCAGGCCAACAGAACGAGAAAGAACAGAGTGTCTCATTAAAGCAAAGCTACGCAACATCATGACGTTTCAAGACCTGGAGAACATCACCTCAAAAGAGGTACACGCCAAAACATACATCTAATTTTCATGTGTGATTTTTTGTACACTTAGAATCTGTAAGCCCATTTTGCTTTATAAGTTTTTTAAGACTAAATTACAGGCCATAGTTTTTATAAATTTCAGATAAATGTACTATGTAACTGTCTTGAATACAGTGGGTTAGTAAATGATGTTTATTTAGGTAGTTTTGCACACAAATGTGTCATGGCATTGATTCAAAGTCACTACAGCACTTTGCAAAGATAAAAACATGAGGAAAAATTTCAAAACTAAAATAATCCTGTTTGACTGATGTGGGAAACTTTGGCCAGTAAGTAAAATTTTAAATTGTTTCCTGTTCTCTCCTGTCATCAGATCCGTAACGAGCTGGAGCAGCACATGAGCTGCAACCTCAAAGACTACAAAGAGTTCATTGACAATGAGATGCTTCTGATCCTGGGTCAGATGGATAAGGCCACACTTATCTTTGACCATGTGTACTTGGTGAGAAATTAGTTTTTGTTGTAAACTCTTTTCTTGTTTAAGCTATTTTCACATGTTCTCTCTTTCACATCAGAAATTCTTAGCAATTATTCTAATAAGTTTCTTTCTTTTTGCCACCTTAGGGCTCTGAATGGAACGCTTCTAACCTGGAAGAACTACGTGACTGTGGGTGAGCTGATGGCTAACACTGACAACAATATGAAATGTCACATTAAAAAATAATCCATGCTGAGGTCTTGACACGGCAGGCAAAATGCACCATGTGAAGCAGTGTTCTGCATTGGAAAGTGGGAATGTAATTTGTCAATAACAGTGTTAGCCAAATACTGTTAGCAAAAATTGTTCACATGTAAATTCTGGCACAGTGTTGTGTCCATTACGCCAGGAAGGAACTGGATCTGCACACTGTGATATCACCCAATAAATTTAATGAAGCAGCATTGCAGGCTTCCATCTCAGGCTTTAGCAGACAAAGAATACAGTTATATCGAATTAACCTGTTAAACACACAGGCACGTCTCTGTCAAGCTTTGAGTCAATAATTTAATCAGTGCATCAGTGTTGGTAGACATTTAGTGTGGTTCTCCATGTGAAACAGATTTATTAAGTTATGTCTTTGGTCCTGTTTGTTTGTCTGTCAGCAGACAACAAAAAACACAACAAAAATACCTATTTTTTTAAATGCTAAAGAGCAGTTACTGTGGAAGCACAAATACACATGCCCACAACTCTGCAGAAGGGTGCCACATCGTAGGAATTTTGGTAAAAGCAGATTTCATGCACTTCAAACACACATATCTGCAGCTCTCTATACATCCATGACAGACAGAGCAGAGGAGAGACACCAAGAGTGAGACAACCAGTCGCTTTATTTTTTTGCCTGTCGTCCAACCTCACACCCTGCAAAGTTATTGGCCAGGGGCTTCCAGTCCATAACCCTGAGGCTGACATCCAGAAACATTCCAAACACAGCCACGTAACAACAAAACATACATGCAGGCTCACACAGGGTCTCTGCAAATATAAACACACTTTAACACACTTTAAGTGGGTCATTAATGATGGTAATTCTAATACTCTGGAAATATATACAAGCAAATATAGTGGCTGCACCTGCAGTTGCACACATTAATTAAGAGTAGATTATTGGCTTGGTTGAAGTATGCTCCCTGAGTGCCTTTATAGATTCCACATGTTAAATAACGGTCAATCCAACAAGCAGTGGAGAAAAGACTAACATGTGATTGTTTTGGTTGCAGGGTGGGTTACATCCTGAATGTCACCAGAGAGATTGACAACTTCTTCCCAGGGATGTTCTCTTATCACAATGTCCGTGTGTACGATGAGGAGGCCACCGACCTGCTGGCTCACTGGAACGACACCTACAACTTTATTGTCAAAGCCAAGTAAGAGCCAAACGTAAAAACAAACCAGTGGTGCTTTTGGGGTAGGGAAGTGTGTAATGCAGGGAGAAATTATGTAACAGCAGGGTTTTATTCAAGAAAAAACAGCCAACGGAACAGTGCTTTTGTATAATAGATGACATTTTTAGTCATCACTTTTCAGTCATCACAGTTTGTATGGCTCTCATCAAGCATTCCCCCCAAGTACTGAGGCCATGATCACACAGGACACATTTTTCTTCTGCCAAAATTCAAGACACAGCTGTGAGCTGTGCCAGTAACACTCACAGAGAGGACTGAAATGGTGCAATGGTTCTGGTTGCTATGCAACTGTCTAAGCATGTTAACCTGAAGTTAAAAAAAGAATGCATAAATAAAAAAAAGGGAAAAATAAAGTTGAGTTTTGAGAATAAAGTTGAATTGTTGTGTGCTCATAGCAAAATCCTGAAACTTTCACCCACTGGATCAATATAATGGGATGTAAATGGCCTTCTTCTGTCTTATAGGAAGAACAATTCCAAGTGCCTGGTGCACTGTAAGATGGGGGTGAGCCGGTCTGCCTCTACCGTTATTGCCTATGCGATGAAGGAGTACGGCTGGTCTCTGGAGAAAGCCTACAACTTCGTCAAGCAGAAACGGAGCATAGCTCAGCCAAACGCCGCTTTCATGAGACAGCTGGCAGAATACGAGGGAATCCTGGATGCAAGGTAAGCAGGTCTACAGCTTCACTCAGCTACCTGCAGTTACATTTACAGCTGTGATGTTTCATCTTGGGAGAAAATGTGAATTATACAGACTGCTTTTTGTAAAGATAATATCAATTTCATACTGTTGGCATTAAAAATGTAATGGTCCTTTAAGAAGTTTCTGTGTGGCTGTCACCTGTAAACAAAGCTTACTTTGCCTTTACAGTAAACAGCGCCATAATAAGCTATGGAGGCCTGAAACAGATGAGGAGGGGTCAGATGATTTGCAAGCCTCTGGCCACAGTACTGGTGGGGAGGAGACACCAGTGCTCAGAGAGGAAGAGGCCTGGGGAGGCTGCGGGGCATCTCCCTGCAGGGGTATGGGTCTAGAGATGGAGCCCCTTGACTCTCTTAACTATAATTATTACTTCAGACGTTTGTCAGACTCTGCACTGGACAGTGAGCCCTCCACCCCAGTGCGAGGTCCCCCTCTGCTGGGTATGGAAAGAGTTTTTATTGAGATTGAAGACGTGGAGAGGGATGCCCTATTGGAGGACGAGGGTTTCCCCATGGCTCATTTAGCTCTGCCAGGCGAGGGAACGGCAGCTCAGACGTGTGGGCGCCTTGACCCTCTGGAAGACATGAGACTGAGACTGGAGTTCAGCACTTTGGAGGAAGAAGATGAAGAAGAGGCCAAAAAAGAGGAGGCCGAGATGGCGGCGTTGGCTCAAACTCCGGGAAATTCAGATGGAATGAAGGCAGGGGAGGAGGATGAGAGGACGGAGGAAAGCCGGTTAGGCCTGGCCAACCTGAACACCAACAACAGCAACCGACTAGCTGCCAAGCGTAGCTGTCCTGCTGCTTTTGATGTGAGTAAAAAAATTTTGCCTTTTGAATATTTTTAACAAGTTTTTCCAATATATAGAACACACAAATACATAAAAAGGAAAGAAATAAAAAACTTCAAAAACAAAGATCTGGGGGTTCCACGCACCCAAAACAAAGACCAGGATATATGAAGTGTATCTGTATATTTGTATAAGCTGTGTAGGCAGTACCTGCTGCTGCTGCAACAGAATACCCAGCAGAGTATTCAGGAGCCAGAGGAAACCAGAAGCAGTAAGACAGCAGGTTTTTGCGCTGTGTTTTATTGTTTCCTCTCCGGGGCCCTAGCATGCCTAGTGACTGCAGAGGGAAATTAGCTTGTAGCTAAATCTGTTACAAGCATCTTTTCCCTTTTTTTGTTAAACTTAAATAAAAGAGTTGGCAAGAGGAACCAACAATAAATTAGCAGCAATACAGAGAGTCTGTTTATTGTAGACATTTGAAGCAGAGTTGGGTACACGACATTTCTGAAACAAGACATATATATATGCACTTGTTCAACACATTGCCCTCCAGTATGATCTACAAAGTGTTCCCAAAGCTTTGCAAACTTTAAAGACTGTCAGTCAGACAGAGACTATCTGATCTCTTCCAAGAATAAACAAGAAATCAGATCACTGAGCCACTTTTTATAAGGAGGGGAAGAATATTTGTGTGCCAGCAGTTTTTCATCTGATAGTTGACAGTAGTGAGAAAATGCAGCTTTTAACTGTGATCATATTTTGTGTTTTTCTGTTAAAACTACTGTCATGTCTTAAGCAAATGTAATAACTCTGCATTTAAAATATCCTGCATGCCACTGACCATATTCTGTGTTCTGTTCCAATGTTACTCCATTCAGGACAGTGCTAGCACAGGAAACCCTTTAAAAGTGAAGCCCTCCTATCAATCCTGTAAAGACTGCTTGCGTCTACCACAGGGGCGGCGCTGTGATCGTCCAGCAGGAGGCCGTTCTCACCGCCTTAACCCTTCCCGCCACTGCAATGTCCCCACTATATGCATAGATCCACCTGGAACCAATTTTGCCTCCACTCCAATTCTGCAGTCGCTGCAGGCCCCTGCAGCTGTCCCAGCAAACTTGGTCCGCTGCGTCACCTGCGCCCCCAGTGTCCCACCTGTCCCACTAACCAACTGCCAGAAACTGGTCTCACCCATGAGCTGCGAGGAGACGCCTACTGATCGCGGCTCGGTGGAAACGGAGGATATGGACGAACCAGAGGGGGACGACGTGGGAGAGCAAATACCACAGGAGGGCGCAGGGGCAATTGGTGCCACTGCCACTGAGGGTTTAGAATTACAACCCGGTGGTGCAGTGGAGCTCCAGCTGCAAATGCCAGGACTGGGGATAGGATTTGGTCTGGAACTCATGAGACAGAGGGCAGAGCAGCTTGAGAAGCTGCCAAGCTTGGCCATGGAGGGCCAGCTCCCAGTGGGGCCCCTGCCTTAACACAGTGGCCCTGGCATTGGTTGAGATGGAGGAGAAGGCTTTCCTGCCTCCACCAGATACACTACGATGGCTGTGGGCCTTAAGATGATGCCGCTGTTCCAGCAATGAAGCTCAGCTTTGACCTGTGCCGTCATGTCCCGGCCTCACAACTGCACTTTAAGCTGCAACAGCCCCCTCTGCATTTACAGAGAGCGGCCTGTCACCGTTTACTCACATTAAGATCCAGATGAGGCTGGTTGTTTCGATACGCTTAAGGCTGTATGCTTCTGGCCAGCTGAAGGACTGATGACTTTCCTGTGTCCTCCACCCGTCCCTCAGAACTGACTGATCTGGTCTCTTTTGAGCCTGCCAGCCCCAAAACCACATACAAGATCATCACTCTTTCCCACAGTGGAGATGAGTTTTATGTTGCCATTACACCCTCAACAGACAGGTTTGGCATATTCTTAAGACAAGAGACAGTGGTGGCTTTTAGGCTTTGAGAAAGCTATAGCTAGCACTTTGATATTGATGAAAAGAAAAATACCTGAAGTAACATGCTTCAGTCAGTCCACTGTATGTTTTCAATCCAGCTCATTACCAGTATTTATGGAGAGCCTCAATGAATATTTTGCAGTTGAGCCTGTTTGATTGCATTCAGTATCTCCTCATGTTACTGCTGGTGACTGTATACTCACCTACCTTCACCTGTATTTTACCTGCTGCAGCTGCTTCTGCATCACAAGAGGGCATTTCATATAAATGCATAATAATTTTTAAAAAGGACGTGAAGCATACGTGAGCCTTTTTATGCCTCTTTGTAAAGCATCTTTCCTGGGGCCACAAACATCTCGGGACTGTTTTGGTCAAAGACTGTTTTGTTGCCTCTGCTCAGTGACTGGTTCATTCTGACCTCTTACATTAATGTAATCATGTACTTACAGCACTCACTTTAGCACACGCATGACTTTGCAGTATTACACAACATATCTCCAACATGCTTAGACAGAAAACACATCAAAGTTGCCTTTTAATTTTCACTGAGTTTTTTAAACATTGAAAGAAAACGTTTTGGCATCGCTTTTGCTAAATAAAGTGACAACAAAAGGCGTGATCGTACATCAGATGGATGATAAATTGATGGAATTAAACCTCATTTTATTCCAGAAAGAATGACACAAGACATTACATTCATCACAATGTTAAGAAACATTGAAAATGTGATTTCTAATCTAACCAAAGCCATATCATGTTACCAGGTCCATTTAAAGACCTTCATGACCTTAAGTGACAAAGAGGCTCGACACAGTTTCCTTTAATATATTTTAAATAATTATTTTCTTTCCCTGCATCTGTAAAGTCATTTATCTAAGAGGCTGTCATTGCAAATGTGGCTCACTCGGTTAACTTCTTGGTCACATGCTGAAAACCTATAGGCTACCTTTTCCCCAACACATAAACTTTTGCAAAGGCACACTAATCTTGTAAAGATTTAGCACTTGAGCACAATTTTAGTATCCATTCACACAGACATATTTCAGATCTAAAGCTACATTTAATCAAATTAATTTGAGAACACTAAAGCAGAAAAAATAATATGATAAAAAAAATATCTTTATTATGATTCAAAGAAGTAGTTTGGTCCTGCAAGTGTAGTTTATTTGATCTAATAATCATCAGGCAGATGCTGCCGTAAATGTTTTTGTTAATATACAGTTTTTGTGAGATAAAAAGGTTCAATATGTTGTTATTCTGACTTTAAGATTATATACAAATTTCAACAAAGTATTTCTATTTACAGTAAAAATCTGAAATTATATTCTCAATTTACAGAACTAGATTTCCATTATTTAAAAATAGAATGAGTATCCTGTTAAGAAAAATTGCAAACACTCACTTTTTTGACTCCTAAACCCCTTCCAACAGTCTTTTCCTCATTTCTTAAGAACACTTTTCATTTGGTTTTATGTTTAGTCAGCTTGGGACTGTTTTTCTCTAAAGTTTCCACCAATCCAAAGTCGCTGTGCCACAGGGTGTTATTGTGCAAGTTCCTCAGTTTGGTTGAAGTTGTGTTCTTACTGTTTTTGGCACGCTGGGTGTGCTAGAATGGTACTGAATGAAGCCTGTTTGTTTGCAGGAAAAGAACATGCAAGTATTAATACTGTGTAAAGATCTGAGTGTTTCAGAAGAAATGAAAAGTGTGAAAAGAATGAATGCAAATTATTTAAGCCTCTTCAAGCATGGGGTAATTTGTATATTTTTTGTAGATTTTGCTTTTCCTTAGTTAGATCCGTTTAATATTTTAAACAGTGCTTTCTCTGTCCCCTTTTCTCCCTTAACTGGACACCAGAGAGCTGCAGGTTTGCTCCACTAGTTAGATTTAAGTAATTTGGTTTTTCTGTTAACCTGTTTTTCCTCTCACATGGCAATTTGAGCATGATGTAACATTAAGGCACTTAAAAACAGAGATGTTTAGAGCATCTCAAACAACACATATTAGAAGCTGAGTTTATTCCAACTGAGAAAAGTTAAAATTACCATAGGAATTAAGAAATACTACAAATTGTCAAGCTTGCCAAAAGCCATAAAAGACAGATTAAAGAAACAGCTTTAACCTTTTGGGAAAAGTGCTTTTGCTTTGTCACGAGAAAGAAGATCACAGGAAGTGGTTAGCTTAGCTTAGCAGTCTGGAAACAGCTGGTAAGGACACTCTGTAAAGGAAAGAAAATCTACCTACCAGCACCTTTAAAGCTCCTCATATAACACTTTCTATCTCATTAGTTCAATGCATTTGGTTGTTAAAGACCCCAAAACGTCAATAAGTCATTTTTAAGCTATTTAAAAGCATTAGAGGTGCAAAAAGGTGGATATTTTTTTACTTTCAGACAAGCTAACTGTCCTTGTGCTAAGCTAAGCTAACCAGCTTCATATTTACAGACAGAAGCAAGAAGTGGTGTCAATCTTGTCATCTCTTAGCATGAAAGCTATTAAGCTAATAGTTTCTCAAAATGTTGAACTGTTCCTTTAACATATTACTAATATGGATCTCAGCCAGTCGTTCTATGTATGTCAACAATCTTGAGAGGTGGGCCTGATCAGTGTGTGATGTTATGCATTTAATCCTATTTGCATTCCCAGACCACAGCACTGCGTTTGGTTGTTTGCTTCATGTTTTGCATTTGTTTTTGTATTTAAGTGCCTTAACCTTGGCCTTAGCTCTATCATTAAGCATTGCAGGCGTTAACAAACGTTTTTTGTTTGCGTGATGATGGTCTGGCCTTTTGTACATTACCTCCCCTCACTCCCAATAATAACCAAGCTCCTTGCAATGTGTAGGTCGGCACATGATATAATGTATGCAAACACAAACAAGCTCACACACAGAAGCCTCCTCCGCCCCAGAACTCACATACATGATGGACTTCCATTAATTAATAGCCTATAATAATATTGTATTTGTTTGATATTGTTGAAACTTGTGGTACACTGTACTGGTTCAATAGCTGGCTGAAGAACCTTACTTGCTGGAATGAGAACTATCATTTACATTAAAACATTATATAGGATTAATTTAAACCTTTGAAATCTACCAGTCTGTATATATATTTTCTCTACAATTTGCTATGGAGTACATTAGCTTGCAGATGTGGCGAATTAAGAAAAGCACTGATAATGCTACTGTGTATTGAGTACTCATAATTAAGTTCTCGTGTTTGTACCACGGCAAAAAATGACTTTGGGCTATCTCTAATTTAGGCATATGTTCTAAGGCTCTGTTAAAAAAAAAGATTGCAATGATTGAATTTTTTTTATTGCATTATTCCCAGGCAGCAGGCATCAAACTGACAATCCTACTTAAGAGCCTGACATTGTGGACTTTAAGAAGAAGGATAATGAAAAATATTGTAAGTTAAAGGGGATCCAGGCATTCATAGAGTGTATTTATAGAGCACAAGTCTACCCCAAAGCATGTGAGGTTGAGTGAAAAAATGTAGAGCATCAAAAACCTACCTGGGAGTAAGATTTTGTTACGTTAATTGTTTTTTGTTACCTTTTGTGTACTGTACTGTACATTGCCAATGTTTATGTGTAATGCACTTTTTTTTACATTTTGTTAAAATGATGTCCAGTCTAATGTTTTTGATGGAAATAAACCATTTCCTCTGCAAAATCTGTTGATTCTGTCAAGTTAGTTGTTGTGCTTGCATCAAAAAAGGACCGTTAAGAAGTAATAACTACAATACTTTTACTGTATTTACAAGTGTTGGTAAAAAAGACAATCTGTATTTTAATATAATGTTATCTTAAAACTTTACCCAGTCAGAAAACTCTACTTTCTCTCTTTAATTGCTGATAATTGTATGAATAGCTTCTGCCTGCCTCTGGCCATCACTTGCTCTTTTAGTTAAATGGACATGACTGAGAGCACTCTTATTGAATTAGTCAAATGAAGTCAGTGTGACATCATGAGGGCAGGTGACAGCCGAAAGAGAAGATCTCCCAGAAAGAAAAAAAGTCCAACAGGAAGACGGATAGACAGAGCATCAGCCTCAGTAAGTTTTTTTTTATATGTTAAGATTTCATGTCAGAATATATGTGTAGTTTATTAGATAAGCTCCAAAAGTGCAGCTGGTTAAATTGTTTAAGGGGCAAATGTCAATAAGATAAAGTGTTGATTGTTCTGTTCTGTTCTGTTCTCTAAAACAGGCAAAGCGGAGAACTTTACTGTGAAAACTCAGCTAAAAAGTTTGCACTTTCTGCTTTTATGACAGAATAATCTTTATTTAATGTGTCCAAAAGTGCTATACCTGTTTTGCATACTGTGATACTGTACCCTAAGTCCTGCCTTGCAGAATGCAATGAAAATTTTACTGTCAAACTAGATAAAGTATCTAAGCATCGTTCTGTGAACCTGGCAACTGTTTAAATTTGAGCTTACTGCATCTCAGGCATGCCACACAATCAAGGAAAGACACAGAGGTCTGATATTTAAAAAAAAAACAAACTGAGCATTCAGGTTAATAGTGCGTATCAAAGTCACAAGTCTCTTATAATCTGTTTGCTCAGTATTGGAAGCATGAGAAACATAAGAACAGGAAATGGAAAAAGACAGAGATATGAGGGAAGGAGTTTTACGAGCCAGTGTCACAGATGCCTCTCACTGTTGCCATCATAGCACGTCCATCCCAAAATAACACTTTAGACACACTAAAGCTGCAAGCGCATGCATCTGTCAATTCGTCAGATTGTTGTGAGCTACATCATACTAGAAAACAGGATCTGTTCTCTAGTACGAGTAAAGCAAGCAGGTGAAGGATGGAGTATGTGTCACAAACCAAACACAACTTATGTGAAAGGAAGACAGCTGCACATAATTCAGACAGGTGCTGGTTACCCCAGCAAAGTTAAAGATTCATTAAGGCTCTCAGCATATCAAAACTGAGCTCTAGACTAATTCAAGATTTCTTAGCATATGGAGAAAGCTGTTCTGCTCTTTATCTACAGGGAATTTATAGTGTAAAGCAGTTGTTCTCAACCTTTTTTATTCAAACTTACAGCCCTGTCAGATAAACTCCAGTCAGCCAACCAATTCACTGATGCCATCTATGTAATCCATTACTTTTTAGCTAGCTATTTTAACTGTTTATCACTTACTTTTAGCGAACCATCCGTTACTCTCCACTCCTTGGTTAGGGTCAGGGTTATAAGGGGTTCAGATGTTACAGCAAAGATGCTCTGGTTGCAGTTTACTTTATGTATATTTTTGTTCCTTGAATTTTAATGTCTCTTTTTTATAATTAATCGAGCTACTCCAAATATTTTCCACTTCTCATCTTACACACACCAAGTATATTAAGCTGGAAATCACTAATAAAGGGGCCTAGCATTTATAGACAAACTGGAGCCAAGCTTTAAGTAGAATAGTTTCATTTACATTCCAGGGACAAGCATGTTGGTTAAATAGACGGGCTTGAAAGAAATGAAGTGTCACTCAACGCCTCTCAGGCTTGAAATAGCTTATAGCAGCAGAGCGCATGATTGCAAGAGCAGGATGAAGAGGTACAGTCACCTCTCTTTCCTTACCTTTCAGCAGACAAAATCAAAGACAATCATCTTAATGTTTTGTCTGATTCTTCAATATTAAGTGCATAGCCAGCTTATCAACATCGCACATAGACTGTTTCTTTCTCTTTGTTTTGGTTTGTTTGTGAGTTAAAAATACACAAATTTCCACATGCCACTTTAAAGTCTGTTGAGCTGTTTTCCCTTTGTAATAATCTCCTCTCTATCATCTGTCATGTCGGTGGTTAACCACTGTGCTTTTAAGCCCAGGACAAACAACTGAGTTCAGAAGTCAAAGCACTTCAAACTTGAATCATGTATTCCAGGTGACCTTTCTATAGACCCTGTAACCAAAACAACCATAAACACTCAGAAAGCTTGACGGGATTCACACACAGGGCACAGACATGCTTTGTCTCCAAACCAGTAATTGACAGTGCGTGATGTCTCACACTGGGCTGGCTCAAAACAGATACGTTTACTGAATTAGCTGCTGGACTGACAAATAAAACAGAAACAGGACTTTAATGTAGTTCAAGATTTACAGGTATTTATTTGGTTTCCGGGAGCATCAAAATGATTGAAAATGATTTATAATTTATGTATTTGGCAGCAGTTATTAGATCACATTTGCTCAGAGTGTGCTATTTGACCTTGGCACCTGGTGGTGACCTCTTATCTCACTTGTCTTGTTTCCTTTTTGGTCTCCTGACTCACTGGCAGCAGTCAGACCAGCTTTAATTATAGCCACCACTGCATTCCTTTTCGACAGAATAGGGAGAGATAGCTAGATAGAAAGGCCTAGGAGGGCACATGGGAGCGGTATAGGAGAATATACAAAAATAGAGAAAGATTCAAGGTGGTTAAAAATAGACATCAATGCCTGATGTGTGATTTCATTGGGATGTGGAGGCAAGCCATCCTCGTTACGCCAATGTGACTTACATATAAATCCACTGCTGTGTCTTGACATTTGCCTCTCTTTCTCCTAATGATAAAACAGAACAGCAGCCATGGGTCAGAAGCTGGAGAAGCTGTCAGAAAAGGATGAAGAGTCACTTGTTAGTTCAGACTGGTCTGAGCAAACTGGACAGACAGAGACGACAGAACAAGATGAGAGCAGAGATCAAGATGATGGCAGTTTTGCGAACCCCCAGAGTACTGGTCGGATTAGCGGGATCAGTGTCAGCGGCCCAGGCACAGGGCATGCAGGGGAGATCATGGTCACTCCTGCACGTACAGACCCCCAAACTGGGCAGCCAATCAAGCCTCTAGGTCAGCAAGAGCACCCTCTGAACAACAGGGGAGAGTGGGTGGGTGGAGACAAGAAGAGCCAGAGTGTCATTCGAACTGCAGAGAAGTCAAAAACTGTCCTGAGCCTGAAGGAGACGAGACAAACTTCAAAAAGAAAGCGAGGCTCTGAGAGTAAAGCTGTGGCTTTAACTGGGAATACAGCTATGGAAGAGCAGGATAATGGGAAGAAATCAGAGCTTGATCAATGCAAGTTTGATCCTGATGCTCCAACTGGGAGTCTAAAAGCAACAAGTGATCTCACTAATGAGGAAGACTTTGTGGTGGTCGAGGATGAGCCTTGGATGTCATCTGATAGGGAAAATAACATCACTTTTGGCAAGAACATAAAAAAAGATCATCTTCAATCATCTATTAAAAGAGGAGCGGAAGAAGACGCCTCTGCTAGCCGCAGTGATCACCTTCCACAACCTCACAGAAATTCCTCTCAAGAAAAGGATATTGAAAAGACAAGCAGAAGAAAATCTGACACACTTTTGGTCCAGACTGACAGTGCAGAAACACAAGCAAAGAGTCCACCCGCTGCTTCTTTTGAGAGGGAAATGGGTCAGCATTTGGCTGAAGTGACAGGCAGCAGGTGTCAGCTAAAAGAAGTCAGTCATGTTGGAGCTGCCCACACTGAGACAACTGGGAGAGGAAAAGCAGAGAGGAGGCAAAGCGTGAATGAACACAGCAAGGAACAAGTTTCAACCAATATTAATAAGGATCGCCTGTCAGCACCAAACAAGAGAGACTCAGCTGAAGATCTGCTCCATGAAACAGTCCAGTTAGATTTTCAGGAGGAGCCGGGTGGGAAAAGAGAGGTGAAGTCAAATCGGGAACTGTGCTTGGAAAAGGTAGCTCCTTCTTTAAAAGAATCACAAATTCAAGATAAAGAAAGTCACAATTCAGGATTTAGTTCAGAAAAAACACAACTCGGAGCAGATCAGGTCCATCAGAGCAAGTTTGCTGGTGCCGTTTCTAAGAGAGCTAAAGCAGGTACTCTAAGTTTGTGTACCAAGAAAGAGGACAGCCCAGTGTCCTGCAAAGCAACCGACTCTCAACCCCCAAATCCCCCTAGTTGTGAGATACAACTACTGCAAGACAATCCCACATTTTCTTTGGAACAATGCAGTTTGATCCCATGTCTTCCTCAGCTAGAGGACGAAGGTGGTGATGGAATAATACAGACGGCAAGCTTAAAGAGAGAGAGTGGGTTTGTGTGTTTCTCTGCTGTCGTCACCCCTCCACCCGTAACTCATCAGTTACCCAGAGACACATCAATGGAAATGGAAACACAACTTGGTACAAGTGCAGCAGATTCACAGAGGGCGCCAGACACCCCGGCTGCCTCATGTGATTCGAAAGAAGAGTCTGTGCCAAAAGAAAAGCCCAAAGTTAAAGGTCCACCTCCACCTGTCCCCAAGAAACCTAAAAACCCATTTATAAAGCTCAAAACTGCACAGTTAATGTCTACTGATGTACAAAGAAGAGGCAAAGATCATCTGCGTTCTGAGGAGAAGGTCAAGAGGAGGCACACTTTTCATTTTAACAAAAGTTCTCAACGCAGCACTCAAACTAATCAGGACATGTGCATGCTGTGGGATGACAAGGGCACTTACACCGCGCCAACAAACAGACGGCCGCTGTCTGTTGATCTCAGCCCCTGGGAACATCTTTCGCTCGGGCACATGGATGATCGGTACGGAGATATGATTGATTATGACTACTGTGAGCGCATGGCTAAACTGTCTCCAGAGGAAGAGCCGCAGAACTTAGACATGTTGCAGAGAAGAGTATTTCTGGAGAGAAGATCCAGGTTTAAAAGCTCACCTCCTCCTGTTGCAAAAAAGCCCCAAAATCCTTTTGCGTCCACAGAGGCGCTGCACATACCTGAGGTCACACAAGACATTGATATACAAAGACAAAAACTTACCTGTTCGGGGAAAAGAGAAATCCACCCTGAGCCTCCATCTGAAAGAGTCAGTGCACAGGTCAGCAACGACAACTACGGTAACTATAACAACCCTAAAGACATGACTGATTATAGTATTGAGAGGGATACAGGAAGTGGCGGTGAGGTGGATTCTTACAAGCCTGTGGCGGAAATGATCAGAGAAAAAAATCAAATGCAGAGGCATCAGACCCGAAGCAGATCTGAAGGCGCCAAAGCTCAGGTTCGAGTGGCAGAGCAGAGCCAGAGCATCAAAGTATCCGAGATGAAGAATGCCTTTGATGTCCCAAAGAAGTCCAAAGAGAGACCACAGGAAGTTCAACAATCTCCAAAGAAAGGTAAGGACTTCACCAGTGTTTGACATATAAGTTATGTATTTTCTTTATGGTTTATCAAAGCATGCAAGCACAAACAGCTGTGTTACTGTAGGATGAGATGGTACTTTCCGAATGCAAAGCAAAGACTGTCATGTGAAAAAACTTCAGTTCAATTTAAAAACAGTCATGGTACAACTTTACTGAAACCTTTAAGTTCATCACTTTGGTTTTGCTGTGTTCATGGAGAGCAAAACAGAGCTGGAAGAAGAGTGAATATTGGGCTTAGAATCACCAGATGACCAGAACACATGACTAAATTTATGCCAATTGTGCCTCACGTCTGCTAGATGTTTATACAAGCAAGTGTTTGCTAACACAGTTCAGTATTTTACTAAAAGCAGCTGATGCATTCTTACTCTGCCAGTAATATAACGCCAAGAAACTTATCAAGTTATGCACAACACTTAACATTTAAACTTAATTTGATCAAGAGTCTGCTTTTTCCTGTTTGTGGGAGAGTAATTCAATATAAGACAAATCAAGATGTTCCCAAACCAGCTTTTCACATGGCCGAGCCGCGATTTAGGAGCATTTACATGGTTGTTGCAGACAAACAAAGAAATCCATCTTCCTGTTATTTACTGAAACAGTCGACCAGGCTCATCCTCTCACCAGTGACGTTGCTGAGTTTGAACCTGCATTCTTGTCTGTCTGCAGCTTGGATGTTAACCTTGTGTGAACCTCAGATTTTTCCAAACTCACGCAGCTCAGGGTGAACTAGGGGTTCAAATTTTATTCTCAATGTTAGTGTGTTTTCTTGCCTCAATAATCCCTGTGGCCGTCATGGAGACAGTACATGGTGTTTTCTTACCATCTGCCAGTTCATACTGGATAAGATGTAAACCTCTTGACCTTTAAGAGATAAACAGACAAAGAAATAGGCAAATATATTGTTTTTTCTTTGACATTTCCCATTAATCAATTTATTATTTGTTAAAAAACAAATGTTACATTGATGTCCTCCTAAAAAATTGGTACACTATAATTCAAAGCAACAGCATTACAAGACCATCACAAAAAAAAATGACTTTGCATTAGTTTACTTTCTAGTTACCTTGTAACTCATTACTAATTAATTTTATATCATCTAAAAGCAGACCTGCTCACAAGGTCAATATATCCCTCCCAAATATATAAAAAAAAATAATGCCAACATTAAAATAGCTGACATTAACACATGCTGTTTCATGGCAATTTAATAAAAAGGTAGCTCAACTCAA
The DNA here is from genome assembly GCA_029814665.1 of Acanthurus lineatus. Classification (NCBI taxonomy): domain Eukaryota; kingdom Metazoa; phylum Chordata; class Actinopteri; order Acanthuriformes; family Acanthuridae; genus Acanthurus; species Acanthurus lineatus. Next base: position 12,115,811 of record JAPZDV010000011.1, on the reverse strand, counting down.
GCTCCACATGCTAGCCTACTGGACTTTTATAGCTGTATCACACAGTCATCTCATTTGTCTGTTGTTGTGGACGTTGGTTTGTTGATATGCAAGCTTAATAGCTGTAGAGTTTAACTGTTGCACTTTTGGGACTTCTCATTTATGTTGTCTTATAAAATATTTATTAAAGTTGGTTCTTGTCCTGGATGAGGACCAGTTGATACAGCTGAAAGTCCTGGAAAAGCTACCTTAGATAGTATATCTTGCTTTGGGACTGTTTTGTCAAACTACTAATTTAGGAATTAACTTTGATGCTTGTTTTACAATAGTTTTCACAGGCATTTTCAGAGTCCACAGACTATAATTATGATGATCAAATATCAATTTAATTCTTGCAGTTTGAATATCTAAATAATAAGATATCATTAGTTAGTGTCAAACCAGTGCCAAAAATATGAGACTTTTTGCATCTCCTCATTTTTGGCATCTTAAAATAAGTTAAACTGTAGCAAAAACTCCAGATGTTGGATTTAATCAACCTTAAGGAGCAAGAATGTGATCTGTAAAAACATGATTGGGGAATTGAAAAGGGAAAAAATGGAAAAACAGAGTTGATTCCTCTTAACAATTATGATGTATGGGTGCATCACATGAGGGAGGGGGGAGCATTGTGTTTGGGTAGGACAGGCTGTGGTGGGTTGGGTTGGGATGAGATGGGGGAGGGGACCATGATAAGATGCTGTTGGCAATGAAAATCCACATTTTTGCACAGCTGAGCAAAAATAATTTATTCAGTGGGTCTACTTCAAAAGACACGATGAGGGTGTAGCGAAACACCCCGTTTTTTTGTGCAGCCCCCTTCTCCATTCACAGCCTTGGGAAATTAAATCTGACTTTTCCTCTGCGCATGTGCTGTAGCCGGTCGTCAACGTATCCTATTGAATTTAATAATGATGAGAGTAGACGATTGCTAGTCTTCCGCAGGTGAGAAGCGGACAGGAGATGCTCTATTTGCCAACTGGCATCCTGAAATATCACTAGATTTAAAACACTGCCTCCCGGCCACATATTTGCAATCGGGAGTGGGAATAAGAGCATAGCGGCAGAGCTTTTTTTGTGGAGACAAGGGATACTAGAGCAACGTCCTGCAGGATAAGGGCGCGCCTAAACTACCAGATTCATGTGTTGTGATTGATTACCTCCGTGCTTACGAAAATCTTGCATAGATTTAGGAGGTAAGGAAGCCTGAAAAGTCTCTTTTGCATTGTGCATTTTGCATGTGATCTTTCGGTCGGGGCTGTGCAGCATCCATTTAGCTCGCTGGATGGGTTTGAGAATGGGAGCAGCCTAAAAGCTTGGGTGGAAATATCTGCACTTGCGTCAGCTGGCGGAGGTCCACCGCAGCTAACAGTTAGCAGCTAGGCTAAAGCGCAAGCGGTTGAACAGTTCAGAGGCAAAACACTCTGGCTGGCTAGTGGAACAGAAATTGAAAAAAAATACACAGTATACTCTGATAAGACAGCTATGTGTGGACTTAATACATTAGTCACATAGCTGCTTGTGTGGTATTTTAAAGAAACTGTGAAAAAACACTCCCCTCGCGTTGCCTCCTCCTTCTTTGCGGTGCAACGTTTTTGTGTGTCAGCGGCTGTTGAGACGGGACCAGCCCCGGCACAGCTGCCGGGCTGCTGCCGGGCAGTGCGGCGTAACACGGTCTCCTGTTAACGTCGTAACCTTTGACGTTACATTTGATTTCACTTGCATCACCTTATGTTAGTGCAAATTTAAACGTTACATTTGACCGCATTCTGTGCGGCATTTGTAAGCTATGCTCACATCAGGGCGATACTTAACAAAATATAACGTTAAATCTTCATACTCTAGTCACCGCGTTGTCTCAGTAACGGCAACGTTGCGTTAGCAAGCGCTGCTCGATAACGTATCGAGCTAGCTAACCTTTTCCAACAGCCACTCTGAAATTTCTGGCAAGCTAGGCTAAAACCACAGCTAAGTCTAATTATAGTCAGGATATTTTAGTTTGTAGCTAGAGCTTCTTGTTTTAATGGGGTTCAACTGGACCCGGCGGTCTTTGTGGTAACACATGCTAACGAACGTTAGCCAGCAACTATTGTTTAACGTTAGCATTGTGCAGATGTGTGTCCACCTCCCTTGAAGAAGAAGATCAGCATGTCCATTCAGCATTAACCATTAAATATGCAACATGCTGACAAGTTTAAGCTGAGTTAAAGAGATAGTGATTGCATATTTGGTGTCACCCATTTAGTCCCGTTGTCCAGACAGAAAATACAGACATAATAGATTCCTGCAGACAAACATGAACGTTCTTATTTTAGTCAATGAAGCCATCCAAATTCCCTCTTAGCTTAGACTCTTGGCCAATAATTTCATTGCATTAACCTTTTAATTTAACAAGGCCTAACAGTGAGTGGCCACCATCATGATGCTCAATAATGTGGTGCCGAGTAGCATGTTGAAAAAAGCTCAGCATCAACTAAGCTGAAGCAGCTCATTTTCTCAGTTGCATATTTGGATTGAGAGTAGCTGCTTCTTGAATGGAGCAGTAATGTTGGCTGAAAGAACACACTGTTCTGATCAGCCGTAAACTGTGGCCCTGTGCTGTCTAGGCATTATTCATCCCTGCAGCAACATGACCACTGTTTTACGGCTCCGTGGGACATCGTGCTATGGATCAACTGAATCCAGAATGACTATTGATTCATATAAAGGGTCATGTTTAATTATGCACCTTGAAACTGCATTTCGCTCATCAGGCTCAGATGATAATGAAAGTTACAATACTGGTATGCTGTGTGTATATGGTGTGAAAGGAAGATGCCATTCTGTAGTGTTATAAACTTTGATTTTGTTGCAAAAAAAACATTCTTTTGTAAATGCAAAGAGAGATACAGAGATTTGACTGTATGGAGAGATTGGATTTGACTGTTATGTTGTATAAAATATTGTGTTTAATTGCTTTTTTTTTTCTTTTGTTGCATCTGACCTTTCATTACATGTTTTTTCGTTTATTCATATTTTCCTCGGGGTGTCAGGGGTGTGGTCTAAATCACAAAATACTTATTTGACACCACTGTCCTCACATTACCTGGAAAACTCATAAATCAACTGCATGTAAGGATCCCATAAATGTATTTATGTGTCAGTCAATCACAGTCAGCGTCACTGATTACGTCTTGTCTTTGGACTGTGTCAGTGTACGCAGTACAATTTAAGATCAGAGATTGAATTTCATATCAGTGATGAAAGTTTTGTTCAGTTTTTGCAAAAGCTCAGGAATATGTTTCTTTATTAGGTCAAAAGACCAGGATCCATCTTCTCACTTTTCAATCATCTGTGACTGAATGTGAAGAAGCAGGTGGTTTCGTGTGATGACATACCTGGGGATAACTGGAGAAAAAATTCTCCGGTCTATAATGGCTCAGACTGGCAGCTTAATTACTACCCTGCGACACTATATTTTCCACATAATTACACAGCAAAGCTTGTCACTAAAAAGATGGAAAATCTCCCTCAGGTATCAAGACCAGATTTATTTTTGGAATTACAACAGACAACGCTAAGACAGGTCAAGCGTTTGGGAGAGTCCCCTTTGTGTTTTCAGGTTTTGGCTGCAGCCCAGGTCCAACCCTTTCCAAAGCTGTCAGAATGCCAGCAGTAAAATTTACTGCTAAGACAATCATCTATGAAAGACTTATCTCGAGGCTGTAAGCAGAAACGAGTTTCCAAGAAGAAACAGGAGCAGGTGAACATGCTCGAGGGCACGCTGAGCCACAATGTGATCATTAAATCTCGATCAACAATTGAGATCATTTCCAGAGCCAGGTAGCAGAAGCACGCTGTCTGTGGTTCACTGACAGGAGATGATGTGCTAAATAGTACAACTTTACTGCAGATTTTTATAAATGCATACTTCATTGCTGAATCTCATCATCATCAGTTCAAAAAAAATGTATGCTGATTATGTCCCCTTACTACTCCTATTTTCTGTTATTTACACAAGAAAGTGGATTAATCTCCATATGGTAAATATCCTGTAGAAAGGGAAGTAAGTAGTTTGAAAACAGAAAAGTTGCTTTTATATGAATTTGCTGGATAGTAGAAACTGTGTGGCTGCAGATTTGTATTTGAATCATCAGGTAGCTTAAATGTCAAAAACCACTAAAACACAAGTTTGAAGAACACTTGTACACTGTAAATGTTAAAAAATAAAGCAAGCATGGCTTTTTATGGTTTTCAAAAGCACTTAAAGAGGTGAAGCATTTTTAAATGTCCTTCTTACCTTGGTTGGATGTCATTGAATCTACAGTGTTAAACCAAAAAAGGGTAAATTGCATCTGTTTACCAACTAGACTGTTTGTTTTTCTACCCTACACACTATAACATAATTTTCTTGCACACCTTTGTTATAAATGTATATTTTTGGCCACATGTCAGACATGCAGCAAGGCAAAAATGTGCCACAAGTTTGATGTCTTCACTTAAAACATGCATTCAAATGAGAAATTTTTCATTTTTCTCATAATTTGTTCATTCAAAATGTGAAATTTTATATTTCATGGAATTGAAACTGACATTTTTTCACATTGCTTTAATTCTTCCTGCCCACTTCTCATTCTGAAAAAGTTACACTAAGATAAGGAGGCAAATGTAGCTGGAGAAAAAATGTTGATCATAGACAGTTTGCCTCAGATGATGCCTGTAGACATGCACAGGGAACACGTCAGTCACAGTTAACAAGCATAATGTCAGATCAGACTGTCAACAGTAAACCAAACTAACCCCCAAGGTGTCCTCAGGATGCTCATTTCTAGCTTTTTATCAGAATAACCTCTGATAAGGTCACATGTGCCTCTGCACATTTCTGGACCAATCGCTCACACTAACTCCTCCTTGTTTCTCTTTGCAGATATGTTGCGGCGAGTTGTGCGTCAGAGCAAGTTCCGCCACGTCTTTGGCCAGGCTGTGAGGAACGACCAGTGCTACGATGACATCCGCGTGTCCAGGGTCACATGGGACAGCTCCTTCTGTGCTGTCAACCCCAAATTTGTTGCCATCATCATAGACGCCAGTGGGGGAGGAGCCTTTCTTGTCCTTCCCCTACAAAAGGTGAGCAAAGGTGCACCTTCAAAAACATCCAATGAAGGAAGAGCTGTTAGGTTCAATTTTGCATGAAGTATTTCAATGATGCAGAATTCCAATATTAAGAGCATTTTGAGCTCCAAAACTCACCTTCACTGTGGCGTTCCAACATCACAAGCCGGACTAGCATGATTCAAAGCAATGCTCTCAAGTTCTGATCATCAGTTGTTGGTATTTTACTCTGCTGTGAAGTCAAAATTGTTCAAATCCTACACACAGAGGCTTTAGCCATCAGATAGGACTAAATAACTGCATGACACTGACAACAAACACCGAAAATGGAGTCATATGGTGTAAAGTATAGCATTGAGAGTATCAGTCCTATGGGCTGGTTCTCTATGAGCACATCTTTAGGACGCACCCTATGACCCTGACCTGCTGTTCCCTGAGGCTCATATCTATAGTAAAAACCATAGATAATCAATGTTTAAATCTGCCCGATAGTAAAGGCATCTAGTGTGTATCCTGTTACAGTTGACTCATCGAACACATGATACTCACAGAGGGGGTGGGTGCTGCTGTGGCACCGATACACACTGCTGGGCTGGTTTGTACTTATTGTACAATTTCTTATCTCTAGAAAGGCGACTAAGACTTTTGAATTTCCAGGTAAAAAATGCAGTTGTCCATCCATGATTACAATGGATGAGGTCATAACAGCGAGCCATAACAGGTCTGAGAGTAAAGAATTCATTAAATTCATTTCATTAATCATCTAACAAGTTACTTAATTGCTCATTATAAAACACACTTACCAAAGGACCAAAAAAAAGAGAAAAAAGCAGCATAATATAAGCAAAACCAGTGTGAGCACATGATCGATACACTGGCTATGTTTGAAATTTTGTTTTAGTTCACATGATTGCAGTGTCCAATCAGTTCTCTCCATCTATCATTGGCTGTATCTCAAAGACATACAGTAAAGCATGTTAGCTTTTGAATTCAGTGCATCCCATCCTCTCTATTGTTTCCTCTCTTTTCCTGTCATGAGTGACCTTCGCATAAACAATTCAGTCTTTGATAAATATAGATGCTGTGTTAGGCCCTATTTTTGCTGGTTTTACAGGGTTGAATATTGTTTTAAGTTAAATAAGTAATGTAAGATGACGTCTGAGTGTAACACATGAGGACTCACGACAAAGTTGCAAAGTGATGTCAAAGGAGACTCAATAAATGTCTTTCAGTTCTGCCGAGGGCTGACTGTAACCTCTGCAGAACATAATATAGTTAAATTAGCTCTGCTCCGCAGTCATTTTCATATCTCTCTGACCGACATTAACTTTCATAATGTTACCGCTCCTCTGCAGCTCACACTCTGTAACGGAGGTTGTCTTCTGTCTCACAGACTGGCCGCATAGACAAGGTCTACCCTACAGTATGTGGTCACACGGGCCCCGTGTTGGACATCGACTGGTGTCCTCATAATGACCTGGTCATCGCCAGCGGATCGGAGGACTGCACGGTCATGGTGAGGACACAGTTAATCTCTAGAAAGGATCACATGAGCTTTAAGTTTTTTTGAGAACAGAGAGGCAGCTGAGTTCTTATGAAAGAGATGACACTTTAGCCTGGTTTTAGATATAAAAAATGTAATTGAAAATGGAAAAACATTTGATATGTCTTATATTTTCTGAAGCATGATCTAATGAAAGGAGCAATCCATTATTTAATTAAAATGTCCTCTGTTAGAATGTATTCTAGTACCTTTGTGTAGGTTGTAATGTTAAATATTTAGTATAATTTCAGTCCAACTTCTTTAGATGCTTTTGACCAAGTGTCTTTTGGTGCAGAGTGGGGGAAGGTCTCTTTTATAACTTTATTGCTACTTGTGTCCCTGACAGTAACACTGTCTCTAGTTGTTTCATCAGCATCAACACAGAGCTCTAATCTCTCCATCTGCACTGTCAAAAGATTCATTAGACAGATTTTCTCCTTGTAGCTCCAAGTTTTTCTGTCTCTGGTTCAGGTTTGGCAGATCCCTGAGAACGGGCTGGAGACCCCCCTCTCAGAGCCTGTGGTTGTGTTAGAGGGCCACTCCAAGAGGGTCGGCATCGTGTCCTGGCATCCCACCGCTCGCAATGTTCTCCTCAGTGCAGGTAACCTTTGACTGAGGCCCGTGGCACCCACTGTGCCCTCTAATTGTCTTTGCCATGTATCCTCTGTGCACAGCTGAACTCCAAATCTGACCGATTATCTCACGGATCACCTTTTGCCACGTTGCTTTGTGTGACGTGAAGAGCTCAAAATAAACTTGGACACAGAGGTGCGTGTAGTCAGGCTGTGCCGCGTGTGTCCATTTTAGGGTGCGACAACCAGATCATCATTTGGAACGTGGGCACGGGAGAGGCCATGATCAACCTGGAGGACATGCACCCCGATGTTATCTTTAGTGTCAGCTGGAGCCGCAACGGCAGCCTACTCTGCACTGCCTGCAAGGACAAGAAGGTCCGCGTCATCGACCCCCGTAAAAAAAAAATCGTCGCGGTAAGTGGTGACACTGTAGAAGATTTTGGGGTGAGGATGGTTCCTGTGTTGGGTAATTTTTTCTAGAATCAACCTCTAAACATGGCAGCCCAGTCTGACAAGTGTGTTTTTGTTTTTCAGGAGAAGGACAAAGCTCATGAGGGAGCTCGACCAATGAGAGCCATCTTTTTAGCAGACGGAAACATTTTCACCACCGGATTTAGCCGCATGAGTGAGCGCCAGCTAGCCTTGTGGAAAAGTGTACGTCACCAGAGTGGATCTCAGTCAATCCGAAACGCTCACATGCATCACACATATAGTACACTGCCATCTACATGACACTTTACAGTAGAACATGATGGAAAGAAATCTTATTTCCAAAATTATTTAAAATTTAAAATGAGGATTACTTTTTTTCCCATTTTCCCTCCAAAGGAAAATTTTCCGTCTCTGCACACTGAGGCTGAACAAGCTCAGTTCCAGTTGGAGGGCGTTAAACTCAAAGAATTTAATTAGCTTGAGTCACTTTTCATGCTTTGGCAGAGTAGGATTTGTTCCTGTTCATTAATTGCTCTAAGTGAGATGGATGTTCAAGCTCTGAGCACTAGACCGCAATCATGAGATGTATATGATACAACTCAAGCCCCCTCCACTCTTAAGCATCCCTTTATAAATACTGAATTGTTTGTCTCCAGGACAACATGGATGAGCCGATATGTGTTCAAGAGATGGACTCCAGCAACGGAGTTCTGCTGCCTTTCTACGACCCCGACACAAACGTAGTCTACTTGTGTGGGAAGGTGAGCTGCCTCCTAAAGACTTCCTGAAAAAGTTTTTTTTCTCCCCATTTCTAATAATTTGACCCAGAAGCTAACATTAAACTGCGTCCATGTGTCCTCAGGGTGACAGCAGCATTCGATACTTTGAGATCACCGATGAGGCGCCGTTTGTTCACTACCTCAACACCTTTTCCACCAAGGAGCCCCAGAGAGGCATGGGATACATGCCCAAGAGAGGCCTGGATGTCAACAAATGTGAAATCGCAAGGTACAACTGCATTTACAGACATATTTTTTGATAATTTTTGTTTTATTTTGTTTAGTCTCTGTGCACCTGATGAAGACTTGGGTTGATACATGTTGGTCTGTTTTGTTGTTTATGCTTGAATACATTTTTTAAAATATTTTTACCTGAAGACAGAGTGCCTCAGTTTTTCTCTTGGTTGTCTGCAATACTTCAAAATTTATATTAAAGCAAGACTTCCTGGATTTTTGTTTTCTATAAATGATCCTAATCATATTTGTCCTGTGAAGGTTTTACAAATTACACGAGAGAAAATGTGAACCAATCATCATGACTGTCCCTCGTAAGGTAAGTCTATATTAATATCAAGATATAAATGTGCTTGTCTTCTAATGCTGCTTTAAAGAACATGTCTGTTCTGTATTTTGCACTGTCCCCTCCTCCTCACGACCTTTCCTGTGCACTCTCCACCTGTCCAGTCGGATCTGTTCCAGGACGACCTGTATCCCGACACAGCCGGCCCTGATCCCGCCCTGGAGGCAGAGGAGTGGTTCGCCGGGAAGAACGGAGGCCCCATCCTTATCTCACTCAAAGACGGCTACGTCTCCACGAAGAACCGGGATCTGAAAGTGGTCAAGAGCA
>JAPZDV010000011.1:12011556-12106426 GCA_029814665.1 Acanthurus lineatus | reverse complement strand
CTGAAAGTGGTCAAGAGCAACGTTCTGGAAACCAAACCAGCCACAAAGGCAGAAAACATCCCAACTGTCCAGAAGCATGCTACTCCACAGCCCTCAGTAGTGAGTGTCAACAGACCAACATGCCATGTTTGCCAGTGCTTTTGCCTGAAGTCGTGATTCCTTTAAGTTAAGATTTTTTTTCTATGTATTGTTGCTTTTCCTATCACAACCAAGCTCTTAGAATATATTATTATGACTGTTCCTTTAAGAGAAAATGCTGCACTTTTCAATCTCCTGCAGGACATTTTTTGCTGACATTTGGACTATTCACAGTAATTATTATGGTTGGAACCATTCAAAAAAGCTATGGATCAGCACATATTTTGGTATTTGGGTCACAATTCAGTGAAACAGCAAGGGAAAATGTTGACTGCTGCAGAGCCTGTAAAGTCCCCGCTCATTTAGTCAGGAAATATAATTTCTAAGTAGATCAGAATCAGTAGTTCCTCAGCAAGCAGCCTATTAAGAGTCAAATGAGAGACGTAAATAAGTTTGCCAAAACTAACTGCTTTTCCGTTTTTGATCAGAAAATGGAAGATAAACTGGAAGAGGTACTCCGAGAGTTCAAGTCACTCAGGGACCGTGTCATCCTCCAAGACCGTCGGATCGCCAGACTGGAAGAGCAGGTCGCCAAGGTGGCCATGTGAAGACGAGGGTCCCCCTCCCGAGACCGTTGGTGGTTTCGGACAGAACCGAGCTAACGGGGTCAGCCACGACCAAATTCGCTAAAGATTCGGTTTCATTGTGCTTGGCGTCGTCGTCAAAGAGACGAGACCAGGCCTACATTCCAAGATGAACTTTATTTTTTTTCCTCATCAAGTTTCGCACTCCGCCCTGACACACACACACAGAGAAAAAGGAAAAAAACTCTCGCAGCTCCTGTACACATTTGAAGAAAAAGACATTTTTGTTGAAGGAAAAGTCTTAACTTCTTTTTTTGTTTGTTTTCAAATTTGTGGTAAAACATTCTCACGTGATGTTTGTACTTACTACTCAAAAAAAACTGTATGTAGCATCAGTATTTTCCATTGTTACTTTTTGTGTTGCCAAATATAAATTGTGTGCGGTTTAATGCACTGCTTTTACATCTTTTTTTCTCTCCTGTTGTACATTCCAGTCACAACCTGTTAGATAAAATTTAGCTGGATTTTTTTAAAAACCAATAGCTGTTGAATTTTTTTTCCCTCCCACCTGCTCATTAAAAACCATCAGATTTATGAATGTGGAAGAATTTCCTGAATTCTTCTTATTGTTCCTGTTCTTCTGGGTTTGAAATTTAACATTAGGGTTTTATCAAAGGGGGGTTAGGGTGGGAGGGGGGATGTTGCATTTCTCTGGTGTAAATGTTGTGCAAATGTAAGTGGTGCCTCTTGTCACTGTTAAGGGTCAAATTGAAGTCGCCCTCTTCAGTGCATATTTGGTGTTGCTAAGGGACCACTCACCCAGCTTGTGTTTCACTGAATCCCCTGACAAACAGTTCTGTGCACATAATAAAGATTTTACACATGAAAACATTGTTTTCTCTTGTCCTTTCTTTATATATTTTGGGGAATTTTTTGGTTCGCCATCCCTGCAGGTCCAAGTCACTGTGTGTCAGTGGGAGTGTTACATTTACAGATATGGATTTGAAATGTTGGCCAGCGAAGAAAACTTTAACTTCTATTGCTACAGAATCTGCCAGAAACAGCATAAATCAGTCAGCATGAGGTGCCAAAAAGAGATCTGATGACTGTCAAACCGTGGTGGGAAGAACCAGAGCACAGAAACTTGAATACTGTACCAAAGTGAAACCTGAGGTACTTTTCAGTTTTACAGTTGAAATGGTACTTTTTGTTTTAACACAATTTATTTGATTGCTGTCATTACTAGATCAACAATTCACATACAAAGTTTGCACAAAAATATTTCTTAACACTGAAGAAGTGGTAACATATTGTAATTAAGTAATTAAAAACACTTGATTTAAGGCTACTGCTAACCAGTATTTTGTTAGGTTATTTGTTTATGTATTTTCTTAAATAATTGTCAAATCTATAAAAAAAAAAAAAACTTGTGAAAACTATCACAGTTAAGTTCAACAGAACCAAATGCATTGTTAGACCAGCACATATTCATTGTGAAGCTGGAACCAGTGAATTTTAAGAAAAGAATTCACATCCAAAATGACTTTAATGATGACAGATTATCAATCAATGGCTTCAGTTTTAACTTGGTCCCTGAGTTCCAACCTGCACCACAGAACCTCCCCAGTTAGCTGTTATTTCTTTTCTTGCCTGATGGTGGTGCTAAAGCTGCAGTCACACAGTCAGACTACACAAACTTCAGCAGCTCTTCTGCTGTTGCAATTTTATTTTTAAGTCTTTACAATCAGTATTTTAATTGTTCTTAAAAAATGTTTGCTTTGACTGAATTTCTCACTTACATCAGATAATCTTTGATCATAATGAAATATGAATGTATTGATTTGACCTATTTGGGCCTCAAACTGATCATTTAAATGAAACTGAATTAATTCAAATCTTTCTTTGGTCAGGCTTCCAGGCATCTTAACTGTTTTTAGTAAAGAATCTCAAACCCCAATGAAAATTAAAATACTGAGGTCACATTAATAAGAAACAATGATAGCAAATTTTAGGAAAGATGAAAAAAAGTATGCAAAATGATATTTTAGTACATCTAATGAATCCAAATCAGTTTTTTTTCAGGTTTATTTGTCCAGAATTAAATTCTGGTGAGAAAACTTTTTACTCTCTTACTTTTTGCATTTCTTTATACCTGAATACAGTCACATTTTAACAAACTGGGTTTAAAAAAGAATATATTTTCCTTTGCCAAACCCACCATATATAATTTTAAAATAAAATTGTATTACAGGCTTCCATATTCCTAGAGAGAACACTGATGTCATGACCTCTGTGACTTTAATAGTAGCCACAAAGCAATTTTAAACCCTGCATCACATGCAAAAGAAATTCTTTAAATAAGACATTACATCAGAACAGTCAAAATATGGATAGAATTGAGTGGCAACTCTGTCCAACCTCTGTCAAAGCTATTTTAGAACATATTTTTAGTAAATATTGACAGAAATACCTATTTATCAGTGTAATCGTCAGTCTGGGCCCATTATTACTGCGCGTGGGTTTTATTCACAGCATAGCAACATTGAAAACACAAACAGACCTTTATCCTCATGTCAGTTTTCATATTCTCCGAAACCCAACAATTTTTTTTAACCATATCTCTGTTTGAGTCAGCAGTACAGGAAATGACACTAATGATTTCCACACTAAAAGACCATTTCTGTTTCCTCACTGGGTGCAAATGTGTCAGACGAAGCGTTGAGTCTTTACAGTTAGGACATTATATCAGGCACCAAGCCAGCATACTTCAAATCTATTCACTCTATGGACTGTCTGATTGATTACATGGATATTTAGCTTATTTTATCTCTGCATGTATTACATAACTTTGTCCTCGTGTGGTTGATCTTCTGTCACTCTGCTATCAGCGCTTTGCAGTTCCTCAGTTGCTGCCTTTTTTGATTCACATGCACATATCTTTAAATCTGTGTGATCAGAAGTGGACCTGCAAGAAACAACCTTTTACAGAACTGAGTACTTCCTGCTGCTTTAACATCAGGACATACAGAGCAAATATGTTCCGCACAGCAGCGCCTGAGCTCTCATGAGCTTTCCATCAGCAAGGTAAGACACATCTTCTGCCAATCAATACATTTAAGATCGTAAAATATAGTAACTGAGCCTCAAAGAAGGTTCTGATAGATTTTACTTCCTGGATGATAAAGTTAAAGCTATGGGTTTTTTTGAGGGGAGTGTCTGTCTTTGTCTGACTTTTCTGAAAATGTTTTATAGTGCTGGTTTTCTGAAAAAAAAAGTGTGAACGTTTCCTGTTTCTTCTCTGAAGCAGTGCCACATTCAGCACGTCTGTGCTCAGAGAGGTGTTCTCCCAGAGATGAGCTGAACTCAACTTCTATCAGATTTTTATGCTTTCATCCATCACCTCTGCACAAGCAAGGTAAGACACTGACAGTCGTCTCTGTGGGCACACTTAAAATCTTTGTTCTGGTTAAATGTTGCTAGTTTTGGTATCTTCTGTTTCTTTGTATGCTTTAGTGTGGGATTAAGTTGATATCCTACTCTCTAAAATGTGATTTACTAGTAAGATTTTTCTTAAAAGGTTGGTTTATCAACATTGTTTAATTCCTACCTTACTTTGAATCCTTTGCTGCAGTTTAAATCTTTCTCATATAGAAAAACACATTCAGTGAGGATTCTTCATGTGTGGACCGCCTTTAAGAAAGCTTTAATTTACTCTAAAATGCAGTAGTTCTGTTTTTTTTTTCTGTAAAAAAGTAGCAATGGGTGTGGTGAAAGACGCATGACAGTTTCATCATAAGACGCCTCTAGGAGACACATGACACATTGAGTTTTCCCCTAATGACTGTCTTTTTCCCTCAACATCTACAACAGTTAAATAGCTTGAACTGTAAGCTTTGAATTTGAATCTTTTCTGTCATTTCAGGCCTTTTAAAGAACAATGTTGCTTCTCAGCATGAAGACATGGCTGGCTCTCTTCTTGGGAATATCTGTTTTGTTCGCTGAGGAGGTCATATGCTCTTCCATCAGTGAGCCGACTGCTGACCCAAACAAGACAACCGAGCAGCTGATCAGTGCACATGTGGCCCATAATGAAACAGAAACATGGCCTCCAACCACGCATCCAACTGACAACTCTGCAAAAGTTAGCGTGTCTGCAACTAGAGCAACCACAAAGTTGACTGTTCCAACCACAGTGGAAACAGAAGACAGCACGGCCACTGCTGTTGCCAAGAACACTGAGGCAACAACTGCAAACGACTGGAGTGTACGTCTGCTTCATACCACCACATCAGTGACCACAGCTGAAACTGAAGCACGGCCTCTCAATAACACGACAGTTTTGGAAACAAAACCGTCGGAGGGTCACTTGCATCAGCAATCACACAGCACTATGGCTGACGTGACTTCCGCTACTGCAACAACCTCTGCAGCATCTTTAACAACAGAGACGCTCCCCACAAAGCCTGAAGTGACATCCAAATTATATTCTACCAGTTCTTCTGCTGATGCTACTCAGACTCCAGTCACCACTCAGAACGTTAGCAGCACCTCAGTTTCTACTATGTCCACAATGACAGCATCTTTAACAACAGAGACTCTTCCCATAAAGCCTGAAGTGACATCTAACTTATCTTCTACCAGTTCTTTTTCTGATGCTACTCAGACTCCAGTCACCATTCAGAACGTCAGCAGCACCTCAGTTTCTGCTATTTCCACATTGACAGCAAACCCCACCTCTGAAGCAGCAACAAAGTCTGACATCACTTCTTTACCTGCTACATTATGGGAGACATCAACAAACAGCACTGAGTTTTCAACTACATCTCAGCCGGTTTCTGAGATGAGAACCCAGAGCTCCACGGCAGAGATTGGGTCAAGCTCCACCACTCAGCCTCCCGCTAGCTCAGTCACAACCATTTCTGCAGACAATGCTACCGCCAACGCCTCCACCAGTCCCGCAGGAATCCTTATCCCTCGTGAACCCAAGAGGATGCTGATCCCGACAACCAAATCAACTCCAGCAGCTGTGACAACTCAGAGCGAAGTCCCCGAGACCCCGGCAAGCTCTGAGGTCAAGCCCTGCTCCACCCGCGGCGTGGTGAAGCAGTGCCTCATCGCCATCGCCATCCTGGCTGGGTTGGCCACCATCTTCATGGTTTCTACCATCATCCTGTGCACCAAGCTGTCTGCAAAAAAGTACAGAGTCAAAAAACCTCAGGAGGCCACAGAGATGATATGCATCTCGGCCCTGCTGCCTGAAAGGAACTACGCCTACAGGAGACAACGCAGTCCGGTGCCAAACGGAGTCCTGGTGATCCCTGGCACAGGAGACAGTGACGAGGATGGAGGAGATAACCTCACTCTCAGCAGCTTCCTTCCAGAGAATGATCGTTATGTTTAGATTAGGTTATAATTATTATCTTTGTCACAAACATGCTCTCATCAGAGATGTCGGTGTTGTGGAAACGGTTGCTGTTTGAATAAACTCATACTTCTCCTTTGATGTTGGCGGTTTGGCTTTGCTGCACACCCAATTCTTTTGGAGGAAGAGAGAGAGAAGCCACACACACATTCACACACAAGCACACACAGACACACACACAAACACAAACACAAACAGTTGCTATTTCATATTTATATGCCATTAACTGTGTGTGTGGCATTTAGTGAGGTCAAGCAATCAAATGTGCATTTTAAGGCAAAAGTAAAGACTTTTTGCATAACTGTACACATGTCCTCCACTAGAGACTTGAAGTCAGGATGAGGCAAATGATCAAAGATTTCTTTTTTTGAAAACATCCTGTGCTGAGCCCTGATGGTGTTTCACTTAGCCACGGGAGACAGGAAGTCTTTTTTTGTCAAGGGATCACAGCTCCTCTCAGACACTGCTCAGTTTACAAGGATCATTCTGGTGGCAGTGAGGCTTTGCTGCATGAACGCTGTATTTTGAATTTCTTATTCAACTTTATGTGACTTTGTTTTTGTTGTGTTTGTGAAGAAATGAGCTTTCTGTAATGCAATAACTTATTAAGCTGATGTCTTATTTAAAAGTTGGTAACACGTTATTTTACAGGTCTGTTATTGCCTAATAATTTGTGGAAGAAAAAAAAATATGTGATTTGGCACAGGTTTGGGGAAAAATAGAGGCAGAGTTCAGAGACTCATAAGTTTAGTCCATGTGTTAAGTTTAAAAGTATTTGTTGATTCCCAGAGGGATTCCCTTAAAAGAACATCTTTATTTAAGCCAAAGTTATGATCTTTTCTCACATTAGCTTAGCATATATTTGGAGTTGATAACTTGGTAGTGTACCAGCTGAACATTCTGGATGTTAGCTTACAGGTAAAACGCCTTCCTAACAATTTATTACCAAATAATTTCACTTTACAGACCCATAAAATAAAGAGTTACCTAAGTTTCTACTGCTTTTTCTATTAGAGAGACATCTGTCTACTCTGAGATTTAAAATAAGTACATGTTCTGAGTAATTTAGATACACTTTATGCTGTTCAGTACAAGAGTTGAAGTGAAGTGAGTGTTTGTTACATGTTAATATGTGTCTTCTTGTGAGTAGTCAAAATAAAACTGATTGTGCTGTGTGCAAGACAGTTCCCTTATTTATGAAAGGTTTTATGAAAGGCTTTTCTTTGAGCTTGGACTGGGTCTCATATTCACTTCCCTTCCTGAAAAAAGAAAACAGAGCCCTGAATGCTTCGTAGGGCCATGAAGCCATGTTTTTTTTTCTACTTCTTCTTTTCTTTTTTCACACTAAGAAATGTGCAACTGAAACAGTCGCTGGTGACTATCAACAGAGCCCAGACAAATGTAAACCTGGAGGATGCAGGACCTCATCTCATGCTCCCGATGACCATATAAAGGTACACTAGTCTTGACTGATCGCAAACACAGAGGAGTTGCCAAAAATGCATTCAGACATACACACAGAGGCTCACACACAGACACACACACGCACAATCACTTAGGCTCAATCATATGCAGTCACACTCTCGCAGCTGAAATGGTCACACACAATGTGTGAGTCCAATCGCTTCGCCTCTGGAGGAAAAATCCCCCTTGTTTGAGCTGTTACGGGCGTTTTGTCCACACAGGAAACATTAACCTCTTCCTGCATTAGCCAGTCATTCATACAAGCAGCTCTCTGACTCCGTCAGGCCGCTGTTAGTCATAAGTGTCAGAGGCTGAGGTCACAGGAAAGGCCAGGCTGTCAATCAGAGGCTCCCTCTGCAGAAATCAGAGAGATTTTTTTTAAAAAGGACAACTTATGTTGCTGCTGCTGATGATGTTCAGGCTGTTTTTCATACTATTATTTTCATCCTGACATTATTGTCTAGGCCTTGCACATCCAGTTAGCCACACAGGAGAGTGGAGGAGAGGTCCCTGCCCCCACTCCACTTCATAAACTCCCACCTAACAAGAACAATCTGTGTGCAGGCCAGAGAGCGCAGACACTCTCGGGGAAACTGAAGGGGGAGGAAAACAGTGGAGAGGCAGAAGGAGGGATTTGTCCTCATGGTTAACGACATCTTTTTTTTTTTTTTTGCACTATCCAGACAAACCTCCTGCCTGAAATCTGAAACTGCAGAGGTGGCGTGGCTCAGTGAGGATTTGCCACTCTTTGCTGCACTCCTTCAGTTCACTTTTTCCAGACTAGTCATCCTCCACCAGAGGAATTCCGACAGAGACACTTCTTGTTGCTGCAGTGGATGGTGAGTGAAATATTTTGCAATTTGTGTTTTTCCTCAAAATGTATTAACAAGAAGTATGTGGGGGGTCTTGACATCATGTGAGTCCCCTTTTTGGGTGATGGGACAGCATCATGATGCCTTCAGAGCAGCCTCAGAAAGAACATGACTTTGAAAGTTAGGAAATCTTTTGTGTTAGTTTTAAATGCTGTAGTTGACAAAAGATTCAACAAAGATTCAAATTTGCTGAGGAAAGATTCATTCATTGTGTGAATGCGTGTGCGTATGACTGCCTTATGTGTGTGTGTGTTTATGTGTCTGATTGCACAGGCATGTGTGGCCCGTGTATATTTGGTCTGGAGTGAGTGTTTGATTAATTCAGAAAAAAAAGGAAAAAAAGAAACTCCCACTCCCCTTTTCCAGACAGAGCAGAGTTGCATGTGGCCCAGCTTGCAGGCAGATGGAGCAGAATATGGAGAAAAGTGTGGGAGCTGCTGCCAGTTAACACACAGACTGAGCGGAGAGCTGATTGTGATCCAAATAAATAAGTAGAGCAAACAAAAGAAGTGTTTAAAGGGCTGGAAAAAAAGACATATTTTCCAATATAACCCCTTGTATTCTCCAACTATGCAGACAGTTTTGTTTTTGGAAAGTTTTGGGAAATATCTGATTCCCAGAGTTCTGATGCCACCCAAATACCACAAGGGGTAAGAGGGTAAATAGGCCTTAGCGTAACATTTTTTAACTCAATACTTGTTTTTTTCAATAGACTCATTTCATCTGAATGAGGAAAAAGTTCAGGCTGAGCTAGTTTGAAGCTGATGTGTTTATCTTTGTGGCAAATTAACAAAGACTAATGACTGATGAAACTGAAAAGTTTCAATTCAAGCAAATAAACCTTCTGCACAATTAATATACAAATAACTTTTCATTGCAGAAAGTTAATTTGCTTGAAAAAAGCAGAAACTTGGTTGATACACTGCAGAAATATGTAAATCACACAAATATTGTTGGTTTGATGGAGTGTACTTGAATGTTTTCCTCAGATGGAGTAAACAGAGTTGTGTACTTGGATCAGACTGTATTAGCATTGCAAGTGAGCAGATTTTAGCATCTGGTTTGCCTTAGTGCATCTTTTGCTGTTCATGCAAAAAAAAGTGCTCCTCTGCACAATATAATTTTTTTTTAACCCTTCTGAGTGTATTTCATATGAATACTTTAAAACAATATGGTGTAACATCAACTGGCACAAATGTAAGCAACAATAGAACTTATATGAAATTTTGTTTCATGCACAAATTGAGTACAAACATGTAATTTCTCAGCTACTGTTTGGGTCTTGAGGATTCTGGAAATGCCTCCTGAACAGTGGGAACACACTGGGACCAAAGATGCTGGGCTCTGTAACTCAAATATGACAATTCACAAGAGGCACCAACTGTCTTCACATATGCTCATGACACTGACATTTGAGTTACTGACATTTACTGTTTTTTTTTACAGATCCTGAGGGAAAACGATGCTCCCAATGACCCTTTGTCTGGTTGGACTGTGTGCTGTGTTTTGCATCAGCAGCAACTCGGCCACACCTCTACCTTTTTACAGCTCTCTTGAGGGAAGTACAGACGAGGAAGAGCTCAATAACTTAACTTCCCTCCTGTCCATCAGCAACAGTTCCTATGAGTACCAAACCACACCTGTTAGCCCCACACATGTGGAGACTGACCTCCTAAGGCAAGTTGAAAGCTTCCTGGAGAAGAACATGCTCCTTATCCTCGTTGCAGGCTCTCTCATCCTTCTGGTCTTCCTCATTATCTGTGGTGCAATTTTCATGAGCCGCAGGCGCAAAGTCAATGCCTACTATCCTTCCTCCTTCCCCTCAAAAATGTATGTGGACCACAGGGACAAAACCGGAGGTGCTAAACCTTTTAATGAAGTGCCAGAAAAACCTGCTCCTGAGCAGCAAAGTGAGCCAGTGGACTCTCACAAGCAGCTCCAGGCAGACATTATGAGGGCTGCCAAGAGCCTGCGCACACCAAATAAACCTGCTGATGCTGCAGAGGGAAGTGAGCCCAGTCAGAAGGTAGCAGACCAAAGCCCTGAAGGCAGCTCACAACTAGATGGCAGCATCCTGGACCAGCAGCTACCAAGTCTACCTGAGGAGAAGGAGCTGTGTGAGGTTTCTGACAGTGAAGCAGGAAGCCCTGAGTTGAATCCTCCAGAGCAGTCTAAGCCAGAGGAAGATGATTCACAGGAACATCTGACCGGCAGGAGTCTGCGGCCCTCCTCTCTGCACATTCACAATGACTCTGCTACACTTCAGCTGATCGCAGGAGAGAAGACTGCCTTCTAACTATCCTGAACTGTGATCTAAATATTTGATCTTTATGCTGAATCCATGGGTGTCATTTGACAAGCAGATTCACTCCTTTTTACAAGTCTATGAAGAGAAATGCAGAAAAGTTGCTGAAGACCAAATTTTACAGGTCTTTCTTGCAATATATTTATACTCAGTGCAGGGAAGATACATGCAGAAGCCTGTTGCTTTGCTCTGATTGGATATATAATTCATGGCTTACTACAGCCAAATATTTCTCATTTAATGAAAATTTGCATCCGGGGAGATTTTCGGGTATCTTGGTTAGTGGAATTGTCCAATTCCTTGGACAGTCCCACATGGGGACACCTTTACTGAACATTATATGATCCAATGCAAAACACTGAGTATTGACCATTGAACACAAGCACAGTAAAGTTCTGATCTCTTTCATAGCAGATATTTTTAATTTTGGCAGTAAGTCTAGCCTCTGACTGTATTTCATTTATGTGAACCTGTTTCATAACTATGATTATGTGCAGGTTATTTACTTGGGTGTTTTAGGTGGGGTGGTCATTAATGAAATTTGTTGCACCTGTGCTTTTCCATTTATGAAAGGTCAAAATGTCTGATGTAATATAGTCCAATATTCAAGCTGCTCAAAGTAATAAATTGCACTCAAAACAAACAGTGATTCAGGATACTTTTATTGCAGATTGCAAAGGAAGCATTACTAAATATCAACACTAAAAATCATTGGACCCTTTCAGAGTTTCAAGCTGCTTTGCTTACTTGCATATCAAAAGGTCAGTGCTTGTTGTGCGGACTGCATACTTGGCCGTTAACTTCAATCGACATTGCGCCGCTCCAAAACAACACTCCTCAAGCACAAAATCTTAAAATATAACACAGTCTCAAAAATAAGGCTCAGCTTTGTACCAACAACCCAAACAGTGCTCACATTGTGCGTTTACGTGACAGGCTAAAAGGTACAGTATACAGGGTTGGAGGACCACAGACTAATACACAAAGCCTGGTGTAACAGTGCTATAGAGGGTTGACGATGGTTTACATGCCAACATTATTAGGTGTGCCTCATCAATACTGTAGGAAGGTGAGGTGGTAATGCTGGACAACTGCTACTTCTCTTCTTGGAAGCAGGAAGCGAACAGTTGCACCCAACTCAGAGTGGGAGTGCTCTATTTAATTGCTGGCCCTGACTGCCTCCTGCTGGTCATCCTGTTGCTTCAGGCGATAGTCAGCCAGGGCAGCCTTGATGGCATCCTCTGCAAGCACTAAAGAGAAACAATAAGAGGTTAAGTTAAGCTTTAATTCATTTTGGAAAAAGAAGAATATGGATCTTTATTATAAACTGAAAACTTACTAGAGCAGTGAAGTTTAACAGGTGGAAGACAGAGCTCTTTGGCAATATCAGTGTTCTTTATTGTCAGAGCTTCGTCCACCTGGAACAAAAAGCACATAGCTCAAGTAACCACAAACACCTTTTAGGCAATGATAAGACATGAGCAGAGCAGGATAAATAAGAGTTGGAGAGAGAAGTGTTGAGTCTATAGTGTGTGCACTCACAGATTTGCCCTTCACCCACTCAGTGGCCAAGGAGCTGGAGGCGATGGCAGAGCCACAGCCAAAAGTTTTGAACCTGGCATCCACAATCTTCCCCTGGTCATCCACCTCAATCTGTCAAAATGAGAGTTTTTAGAGATCAACTTCAATTTCAAAGGAGGAAAATTTATTTCAATCATTTTACAAGTTTAAGATAATGATCAAATCCATATATAAAACTACAAGTGGGTACATCATTTTTACTGTGGATTACAATAAATATTTCTGCTACCATTCCAAGTAAATGGCTTAAAAACCAGGATAATGCTTTGAGACGATGCTGAACTAAATAATTTTAGACTTAGCCCCACATAAATGGTAAAATAAGAATGCAATTTATCAGTGCTCTGTGAATCTTCCAAGTACCTCTTACTGTGTTTACATAACTCGTACTCAAATTCTCTGAGCGTATACAAAAGGATGTCATCCATCCATGCTTAATGGCAAACATACCTGAAGCTTCATTACATCTCCACAAGCTGGAGCGCCCACCAAGCCAGTCCCAACATTCTTGGAGGTTTTGTCCAGTGTGCCCACATTTCTTGGGTTCTCATAATGATCCACCACCTTCAGATAGAGAAAGAAAGGAAACACAGTGTTAAACAAACAAAAAAAAAAGCGTCAGAGTGAGTTTTGGTGAAGTGTTGAGAGTAGTCACAATACTAAAATAAATGTAAAGTAAAATAATAGTAGAAACCAGAAAGCTTTTTTCAATCTCCTTCCATCAGAAAAAGAATTTCAATAGGTCCTGAGCATTAGTGTTATACAAGTACGAGTTTTCAGCATTGCGTAAGGGACATAGAAATAAACAGATTAGGACCGGATTTCATTGTCAACTATACCAGCTCCTACATCCTGACCCCCTCCTCCACCCAAGACTTGCTGAGTCATTCTGACTAAAACAACATGAGGTTGCTGAGCTTGTATCACGATGTAAATGCATAGCCTAAAAGTGAGACAAATCTATATCATTTAAAAATTATAGCATGTTAGTATTTGTTTCTACTCAATACTGGGGTATCTATATATTTATGATCTTTCAGCTTTTTGAACCAATGTCATAATACAGAAAATATGTTATTAAAAATCTCTGTATGATCTTAAACCTTTTTCAGTGAACATGACATTGACATTGGTGTACATCTTCAAAGGAAAGAAGATACATAACCGGATGCTCAACAGTTATCAGCCTATGGTTGCAGTGCCTCAAAGCAAAAAAAAGCCCTCACCTAATTCAGTTTCAGTTCATTCAAACATCCAGTTATTTCAATGCATTTCTGCCAACCAGCATACAACAACTTAACTTATATGTATCTTTGATTTTTGTTGACACAAATATCTCCATGTTGCATCAGACAGTCACATCACACAACAGGACATGTGAATAGAGCTGTCGTGTTAAACAGCTGAAAGATTATGAGAATTTAGTTCTTCACGGGTATAAGAGAACATTTACAGGTTTCTAGCACACCGTGCTCCTTCCACATAATGACATTAAAGCTTATTAATCGGATGTTATTCGAGTATTAGAGCTGTGGCAGTGGCCAGCTGGGAAATAGATTAGTGACGTTATCCTAGTCGTAAACCTACTAACAAGCTAACGTTAGCGTGAAATAAAGTAACGTCATATTGACTCATGTTTGTTATGATGATGCTGTTTCGTAAGGGCCTTATTATCACTTTCTTTCACACTCCCCTAGAGATGCGATATGTGACGTGAACCCATCTGAAAACAGACTGATGTAACCTGGATGTACAGTCAACCATGTATCAATTAGCTCATTTTAATTATTTGAGACATTTTATCACTGTTCACTGAGAATAATGAGTGACCCAAGGTTACTCATTATTCTCTTTTCTCAAGGCTAAAGGTAATATTTGTAAACAATAACCAAACAGCAGCTTCCATATTTTGACAAGCCTCTTTTTGTAAAGATACAAAGAGATTAAGATAAGGTGTTTTACCTTCTTGTGGTAGCAGCACTGGGTGATAAACTCCGGGGCAGAAACCCTCCTGGTGAGAAAAGCCAAAGGGCTGAGACACTTGTTCGCCACTGTACCCGCCATGACAGACAAACACAGGAATGGCGCAGTTTCAAAGAGGTGAGCAGCTAGAAGCCTCGAGCATCCGAATCTCATACGTCACTGACAGGGGGAGGAGCTAATCTAACACGTCTGCGCATGTCGAACATACGTAAACCCGTGGATGGTAAACACAGCTTTCCATAACACAGTACATTCATGATGATTATAATCGTTTCAAAAACATTTCATTTCTTGTAGGGCTGCAACTAATGATAAAATTATTAGCGAATATATTTTTATTAACTAGTTACATGAAAAAATGCTTTAAAAAATGAAAATACACCCATTACAACTTATATTACAATACAATTAAATGTCCATGACTAGACATTTAGTCTACAATGACATTTAAACAAGAAAAAAAGCTAAGTTGAATTGAAAGTTGAAACACGAGAATATTTGGATTTTTTAAACTATTATTATTGTTATTATCATTTTTTGCCAATCAAGTGATTGATTTATCTACCACTTGTTTAAGCTCTTATTTTAAGGAAAAGGTGTTACTTTTAATGGTCACTTTTGTTTTTATTAGTAGACATTATTCATCTTAATGCAGGAGTGGAAAAGTCATTTTCTCAAGTACTATTTTAAGGTGGGTTACTTATAGTACTTGTATTTGTATTTCAGTGTTTTTCCACAAGTCCACATTTGCGAGGTCATTATACCACAAATGTTGTGGCAATATTTGATTTTGTTTATTTAAAGTAGCTATTAGATGTATTAAAGAAATAGCCTCTTATAGTGGAAATATTTAGCAAAGAAACAGTAACTTAAAAAACTATTCTCAGTGCAGTACTTGAGAAGAAGTACTCTCTGTTCTTTTGCAGATAATTCAAAGCAGTTTAAATTTGCTTTGTCGGTTATTTGCTTTGGTATTTTTCTTTCAAAAATGCATTTCTCAGCTTTTTTCTGTTTACACAACCCCATCATATGATTTTTAGGGAACTGAGCATCTAATCACACTGTTGATGTGAAATGTGAATGAAAGGTTGAAGTGCTTGATAAATGAGAAGAAACTGACTACTGTGACAATGTGAGCAAGTATTTAATGTCACTTTAGTAAGCATTAGTGGGATCACTTGCTTTTGGGATTCTTATACCTAGATAAACTAAAAACCCTTAATAGTTGTCCTAAAAATGATACAGTCTTAGGCCATCTGCCAAAAAATGATATTCAGTTACAGTTTTTATCATATTACATGATATTGTGACCCTTCTTTCTTGGTTGTTAGTGTTTCCCAGCCCTTCTGGCCCGTGGTTAATAAGCAGGCTACAGTTTCACTCTGAATAATGTTGTTTCATTTTTACACCAGTACAGCTGGACAGCGTACAACTTTACTCCGTTGGTTCAAAGCGCACTTCCCCTTACTATGGTCTGAGTATGGCTAACAGACAGACAGATAAATAGAAGGTTGTAAATAAAGATGTAATAATTATTCATGCAATAATACTTGATCCCGCGAGTTCAAAATAATATTATGGGGCTGGAATATCTATAACTTACCATAGTATAGTGTGCAGCTCAAAGAACAACATAGATGAGTAAACTGAAGTTATTAAAATTTAATGTGTGTAGTAACTAAGGAACTAAGGTTATATGATTTATCAAAAAATTTAAGATGGCTTTTTTCAGTCTCTCATGTTTAATCTTTTCTACTAAAGCATAAAATGGAATTCTGACTCATTATTCTCCCTGAGTTACAACAGACACTGAAACAGGAAATCACTCTTGGTCTGAGGTTTTGCAGTTTGGCAAAATTGTCAATAGCTACGCCCTAGGTTTTCGGGCAAAAAAAAAAAGGTGAACTGGTGTGTTGTTTGTGCGAAGAGGATCTTTTTTGTGAGATTGCAAACTTTTTAATAGACTCCTGTAGAATTTGAAAGATCCATTTAAAATATTTAAACACACTGTATTTTTCCATCATTTTAACCTCAGAGCAGGTCACTCAGAGCACTCTTCTAAAAACACAAATAAATATTTTCAGTAAGTGAGAGTTTGGCATGTCTTTTGTTCCATGACAAAACAGGTCTTAATTTTGGTCAGTATCGTCATCGACACTGCCCAGGAAACAAAAGTGAGAAGTTGAATCTAGTCACAAAGGACACAGGACAGAGGCACTTTGGTGATCGCCTCTACATCGAGACATAACGTGAGTACTTAAATGTCTTTTTATGAAACAAATTATATCTAAAATATACAAAATATATAAAATATTTTGATACATTTATGAACTGTTAAAATCATATATATTTTTATGAATATATGTGTTTAAATAAAGACTCTGTGCTCCATGTTGCAGGAAAAGTCCCTATCATGGAACTGGACTATGTTGAATATGAGGATTATACTCCAGACAATGAAACTGAGGACAACTACACCATATCTGGCACACTGAATTTTGGTACTTCTCAGACTCCTTTGACTAAATTTCTGGTGGCTGTCAATATCATTATATCTGCTATGGGCCTTGGAGGAAATTTATTGGTAATCTGGATCTGTGGATGGAAAATGAAAAGAACAGTAATCACCACCTGGTACATCAGTCTGGCCATTTCGGACTTTTTGTTTTGTGCCTTTTTGCCTCTGGAAGTATCCTACATGATCACCTCACATTGGCCTTTCGGTTTGGTCTTGTGCAAGCTCACCTCCTCTGCCCTGTTTCTCAACATGTACAGCAGTGTGTTTCTTTTAGTTCTGATCAGCACCGATCGGTGTATAATGATTTCATTTCCTGTGTGGTCACATAACCATCGCACAGTGCAGAAAGCCTCTGTGATTGTTGTTCTTATGTGGCTCCTCTCTGCATTCCTAACACTGCCCTCACTGATCTTCAGACAAGTCGCAGTCCGTGGCTCAGTCACTCAGTGCTACACTGGATACATGGGTCATTCCAGACACAAGGCAGTAGCACTGACTCGATTCATCTGCGGGTTCCTGATTCCTTTCCTGATAATTGTGACCTGTTGCTCAGTGCTTGGTGTGAAGCTGAGAAGTTTGACCATGAAGTCAACAAAGCCTTACAAAGTCATGGCAGCCCTCATCTTGTCATTTTTCTTTTGCTGGGTCCCCTACCATACATTTGTGCTGTTAGAGCTGGATGTGAAGAACCACAGCCTGGAAGTGATTAAAAGTGGCCTAAAGGTGGGGACCACCCTTGCTGCAGCGAACAGCTTTATATCCCCAGTTCTCTATGTGTTCTTTGGCAATGACTTTAAGCAAACATTAAAGCGGTCTCTGACATCGAGGATAGAGGAGGCAATGGCAGAAGATTTTCGTACAGGTGGTCTCAATCACTCAAGGTCAGGAACAAGAGACTGCAAGTCAATGGAAGTTATATAAAAATCCAACCTATCCTATTCTAAAAATCTAAAAACGTCATCAGTCACAAGGAATGTTCTGTAGTGTCACACATGATAATAGAGCTGAGTAATATTTACAATAGGATATCATGTTTAACCTTGGATGTATTCAATGATTTATTGATTGTTCAATGATTTATTTATCATGACAATGAAACCTGATTACATTTTAATACTATCTCAGATTTGCATGTCACGATGATTGGATTAGTTGGCCACTGATGTTAAATATTTTATTTTTTGTAATCTCAAATATTTTGCATTTTCATGGCTGTTAATTATATTATATTATATTATATTATATTATATTATATTATATTATATTATATTATATTGTGTTGCATTCTGTTATATTATATTATATTGTATATATTATATGATTTGGCTGAACTCTGTGAACTGAAAACATGACTGAAGTGAATGATTCATGTGACTATGTGCCCTCCATTAAAGTTCTTGAAAAGATACCTTTATTCTTGATGTTTTAATGGAAAATGAAGAATATTTAACACCAAGCAGTTGATAGATTTGCTGCTTAAGTGCAATTTGATTTCAGGAGTTATTGGATGCTGAAAAGTGATTTGCCTAAAGCTTGGATTCTCATCTGATTCTAAGTGAATAGTAACGTTGTCCTGATATATGTAAAAATGCAACTTTTTCCTACAATGTGCGTCATTTAAACTTTACCGCTGGAAACATAAGTTTAACGCTCATCTTCACCTCCATAAAGCAGCCAAAAGTCAATTTATTAAGCAAAAGTCGCAAAATGAATTTAAGCAACCCAGAAGATACTTGACACGTGATTGGTTGTTTTTTGGAACCTGTCAGACATGACTGAGGGCAGCAGAATCCCATCTACTCCAGTAGCCACGCCCCCTGCCTCCCCCCTTAGGATCTACTACCGGCTAGTAATGCTGCGGATGTGATGCAACCAGTTTCTGATTTCTACCAAGCTAAAACATCACTTTCCGAATGACTGCGTGACTCAAAGCTTTGTTTTTTTTTATTCGTTGCCTTGTATTCGATTAATCCTTCAGACAGTAGAGCTGCCACTCTCTCTCAGTTCTCTTCGCTCGCCAACATTAGCAACTCCGTCAGGTTTGTTTTGGTTGGATGCTAACGGTAGCTAGCACGCGGTCGATTTTTTTCGGTTTTACTCCCTCTTAAGAGTTATTCGTGTCAACCTCAGTCTTTCGTCTTCTCCTCTGTGATAGCTACAAATCCCAATCCACTGGGTCTGCCTATGCACCTTTTTTGATGAGCTGGGTGCCAGCGGAGTCACCCCAACTGTACCCTTTTGCTAAGTGGGTCCGTCTGTAGATGGCAACCGCCGCCCCGCCTCCAGCTTCTCTCTCTCCTGCGGCCAGTGATAACCCAGGTCCAGGATCTAGCAGCTCTACTGCGGCCGACAGTGGCAACCAGGACAGCACTTTCGAGTGTAATATATGTCTAGACACCGCCAAGGATGCAGTGATCAGCCTGTGTGGACACCTCTTCTGGTAAGAAATACTGTCAGCGACTCATGTTTACAGTTTGTTTGCATTTTACCCACTTCAGTCAAGGTATTAAGGCCACGTGCAGCTTTAAGGCAATCCAGATCAGGCTCAGTCCAGCTAATCTTACTTTTCATATCAATAAACAAGAGGTGAACTGGGTTCACATCATTTTATTGGCACAAGCTACATCCTACTTGCCAGCATCAGTTTTAAGCCAGCCTTTTAAACCAACAACCATCACTAGTGTACTGCTAATACTGTCAAGAGCCATTTCTGGAAATTGCCTGTCATCTATATTTTAAAAACTGACGTCAGGCATGACTGTACAACATTTGCACTTAAACTGCAACATTTAGAAATATGCATTAACTAACCAAGTAATGTGTCAGAGTGTTCCGCTAGGATAAAAACAACAGTGTAGGCTTAATTCTATACAAATATAGTCTTTATAGTCTGTACAAACCCTTGGATGGTTGTGTAATAAAGCATATGAGTATAGCCAATATCTATCTATCTTAATCTGTTTTACAGATCATTTCCAGCCTTTATAAACAGGGACACTCTTCACATATAAAATTAGCCAACCTCTTTCTTTCTGAAACAAATCAGGTCTTAACCATCTGGACTGACATCAGTGTTGACAATGCCAAAAAAAAATTTTCTTTTTTTTTAATCTTGAAGAGAAGAGAAGCCATGCATCTTGTATATCTGCTCTGTGTGGTATCTTAGCTCACCCCAGTTTTTCTAAGGAAGTCATCAATTGCTTTCATTTGTGAACAGATGATATGTGTATTCCATTTTCTGGTAATTTATCAATCATTTTGCAGTTAGGGTGCACATTACATATTTAAGGTTTTACTAATCAAACTTCTTCCCTGTTTGACATATCTCTTCTTCTCTTGCATCACTTCTCATCAGTTGGCCTTGCTTGCACCAGGTAAGCTGAACTTACCCTTGTTATTTCCTTTATCACTATTTTCAACTGCAAATGACAGCACATTGTTATGGGTGGTACACAGACAGTAACGTTCTTTATATCCCTGTCTTTTGTAGTGGTTGGAGACAAGACCAAACAGACAAGTGTGTCCAGTATGTAAAGCTGGCATCAGCAGAGACAAAGTTATCCCCTTATATGGGAGAGGAAGCACAGGTCAACAAGACCCCAGGTGGGTAGATTAGTTAATATTCCAGGTTAGGCCGACACTATGGCTACGCCCACATTACTAAGTTTCTGTTCTAAAATTGAGTTTAAAACTAAAGGTTCAAGGATCTTAAGTCAGAAAAATTTTTTAGCACTTTTTCCAGAAATAACCTCCAACCAGACTAATGTGCTTAAAAAAATGCATATGATATGGCCATATATGATATATATATGATATGGCCACATTACAATTGGTCAATTGGTGTGCTCGAGCCAACATCAAAAGAACGTAGAGGGTTGGTATTTTATTTACAGAAAAACTACTGTGAAAGAACAAGTGGCAGAAAATAATACCAGAGATATATTTGTTTGAAATTACAACTAGGTAGAACTGGTAGCAAAGACAACAAGGTCAGTAACACCTGTGTTGTTCTTTTCATATTGAATTAACCACTGGTAGTCAAGGCTTATACATGAATGCAAGCTGTTATTTTCCAGGCGAGGGTCATGTGATGTGGGCCTGACCAATAAGGGGAGGACATGTCATGACTGATAAGACCTAGCAAACTTGCGGGTCTGCATTATTGTTTCCAAAAGTATACATTATGGAAGTTGAAAATCACTGAAATACTGCAGATGTCGGGCCCAAATGTTGCAAAACTCTATAATAGTGTAATATTAGCTTTTTTGTAAAAAAAAAAAAAAAAAAACAATATGATAATGGCTTTTACAGAATGTCATTTTGTTTTATAGAGAAAGAACACCCCCTCGACCTCAAGGACAAAGACCTGAGCCAGAAAACCGCGGTGTGAGTACTATGCAAATGTACACTTGCATGTTAACAGTACCTGATTTCATGATTTTGCATCAGATCAATACTGTCTTGATTCCAAACCTGGCTCTATGCAGCTTATCAGTACCATGTCAACTGTTAGGTAACCTGTTCATGATGAAACCATTACATGAGATGATGTAGGTGCTGCAGTGCAAGCATGTGCATAATCCATTAACAAAATGATATTTCTCACTGGGATCTATTAGATGATAAGTGCTGAGGTGCAGCAACATCTCTTGAGAATGATCACAAATTGCCCTGGCTGTTGCGTCACATCTTGCTCACTGTGTGATAAAACCTCAGATAGAGCTGGGTGATATGTACCAAATCAAATATTAGCACATTTTGGTTCAAACAGCTCTATCTATTATTGCAACAATATTGTAGGGATGACCACTGGTGCTTTCAAAAAATGACATTTTTGTTAAATAATAATCAGCAATGAGGGTATACTGACTCAGTGGGTCAGAAGAGGGAAATCTTAGGACAGTTAGTTGGTTCAAAAGCTGGTAATTAAAAAAAATTATATCACTTTACTGTAATGCAGCCTTTAAAACTAGAAAAAGACAACACCTATGTCAGACCACATTGTAACAGTATGTAGTCTGATATCATGGTCATTTAATAACAATACACTGCCCAGTCGAAACCTTACATGCTTGAATACCTAGCTAGACATTAAGAGAACCCACACATATTCATGTTAATAATGAAATGCTGTTTCACAGGGCTTTCAAGGGTTTGGTTTTGGAGATGGAGGTTTCCAAATGTCATTTGGAATCGGTGCCTTTCCCTTTGGTATTTTTGCTACGGCTTTTAACATCAATGATGGAAGACCTCCTCCAGGTATTTGTTTTACACACTTCACCTGTTCTAGTCCGTGTATTTATCACCAACACATCAAATAATCTCTGTTAAATGTTTTTCTAAACAGCTGCCCCTGGGACACCACAGCACATGGACGAACAGTTTCTGTCCCGACTCTTCCTGTTTGTTGCCCTGGTGATAATGTTTTGGCTACTGATTGCATAATTGCATGGAAAGACAACATCTTGGGGTAACCCAAGAAACAACAAAACGATTTGCAGCAATGTGATTCTGCCTTCATGTAATTTTTTGGTTCTTTTTTTTTTCTTTTCCTTACAAAGACATATTTTGAAATGAAACAGGTTTTTCCAAAGATATCTGAACTAATACAAATACAAATACACAGCTTTTAAGGTTAAGTTTATAACATTATTTGCCTCATATTTCAACTCATGAATACAGTTGCTTGGTGTGCTTCCAAAGCGCTACGCTTCAATATCATCCGAAAGCTTAATCAACTGACAGCCTTAGATTTCTTAATGTTTATGACACCTCCCCTCGACTATACATGCATGTCAGTGTTGTTGGTAAGTTTGCTTTTTTTTAAATAAGACAGGAGGAGGTCAGGTAAGAGACAGAGTAAATGGAGATGGTTCTCAGATTCTCTTTCAAATTGCATTTCAGTTCATTTTTTTGTACTGTTTTGTTAATTTAACTGTATTTAAAGTTCTTCTCTGCTTCACAAAATAAGACCATCAGTGCTCTGTTCTTATTAATTTCACACTTCCAATACCACCTTTCATACAGAAACTGCCTTTATGTTTTAAACAATGTTACCTGATAGGATCATTATAAACTTTTGGGGTTGCTTTTATTGAAAACTAATTTAGGACAGTTGCCCTGCTCTTATTTAGTAATAGCGGATAAAGCACAGGCATTATTAATACCATTTACTGCTGTTTTTTTCTATTTAAGTGTCCCACTACGTACACCTGAGCTTTTTCTTCCTGTGCCATGTCAAATGTCTTCCAGGAAAAAGGTGTATTTATAGAAACCTACATTTTTTTCAGTTTTTTTGTGAAAATTCCTGCTTATTTACATGCTAAGTACGAGCATGTACCTCCATATTGTCTCTCTTCACCGGTGTACAACTGATTCAAAAGTTGGTACGCTGTGTGAAATGTAAACAAAAAAAATACAGTAATTTGCCATCATTTTTTTTAACCGACAACACTTCTGTAAAATGTCCCTGAGACCATGTAATGTTTCACAAAGTAGCAAATCTCACTGCAGTCTTGCTTGTGAACGACTGAGCGTCAGAATGCCTTTGTCCAAGGGTGGGTAGTAACTCACCTCAAGAACTGTGCATGGGTTAAAAAAAAGGTAATTTTTCAAGTAACAAGTAGTTTTCATTTCACCTTTGTAAAGCAGTACCTTTACTCACACTCGAATAGATTTTTGACCCAGTCATCTACTTTACTTCGCTTGATTTGCTAAAAATCAAATTCTGCTGTTATGTTTTACACAGCAACCATTTTTTTCTGGAACTGCACAGTGAGCGTTGTTTTGGTTTTTTTTTCAACTGTACCCAGTTATACTAATTTTGTTCTCATCTTTAGAATTTACCAAAATAATACATGGTTGGTGAAATTAAAAAAATGTCAGACAGAGTCTCTTTATTTCAGTTGAGATTTAAATGAAACTTGTTGATGCATGCAAGCAGCTGAAAGATTTTGTTAATGGAATAGTGTTCCTCTACAATTTGTTTTGGCTCAGTTTTGGCTGTAACTGTAATTAAATGTAATATACTGTAATTATTACAGAGTTAAAATGAAGATGTTGGTTCAAGATAAAACTGCTTTTCTAAATGTGAATCCATTCTATTGACAGTAAAGTTGTATATAAAGATGTTAACAAGAGTCTGTCTGTTGTCTTGTTAAGCTTTAAAGGCCATAAGCCTTACTCATCTAATAAATATGCAAATTAAGACACACCTGGACACACAAAATTAGAGAAAAAATTCAATGGCTTTTTCAACACTGAGATGTGTTGAAGAGTAGAGGATGTTCAGTCATCTTCACTTTCAATTATTTCACATGAAAAAGGGGATGAACCTTAAACTCAACCACTTTGTGCAGTAAAAATATATAAATTTTGTAAAGTCTGTGGAAGAGGTTTGTAGAAAACATAAAAGTACAAAAAAAGTCAGTTTGGCCTACTCCTGTGTTTCTGGCTCTTGTTTCTCTTGAGATTCTGGCTGTGAAACGTTGAACTCTGCTTCATACATAATCTGCTGGATCTTTATTTTTGTCTCACACCTTTTCTGTGGAGCAAGTCGCTTCAGAGCGGGCACAAAGCTCAGCAGAAACAGTTCATCCTCATCCCGTTGCCTGTTTGGAAACGAGGTGCCATTGTCTTTGATCAGCCATTTTGTTGGGGACTGCGATCTTTGAGAAGAAGGCTGTGAAACTGACTCTTGCATCGGGCGCCGTTTCCGTCCAGTTTTGCTAGTGGGGGTTATTTGTGGGCCTGGCGGCGTCTTTGACAGAACAGCCAGCTGGGCCATCTGAGGGTCCTGAGACACTGAAGGGAACTGCGTCACAAACGTTACTTGAGGTTTGAGGTCAGGTTGACTCACAGGGGCCTTCACGATGGACTGCGGCGTTTTGACCGTCTCAGACGATGGGTTTTCTCCTTCCATGCTGCCAGATTCGTTGTCAGGATTGTCGTGGTCGTCGTCATTGTTGCCACAGATATCTGCCACCCCGCTTCTTGATCCGGTGAAAGGTGCAATGAAATTCATAAGTTGTCTGTATTTCCATTTACTCTGTACAATCTCTCCTTGCTTTTTGCTTTTGATCTCCATTCGGACTTCCTTCAAGTACCTGTCTCTCATGTTCTTCCATTTTCTTTTGCACTCCTCAGCTAGAAAATGAAGAAAATTTCAGAGTGTAAGAAGCAAGGAATAACTAAAAAATCCTTCTGACCACTAACAGTGCAATGAGGGTAAATAGGGAAAATATTGGATTGCAACCTGAAAATCCATAAATGAAAACTGACCTCATAGTCTTTTAACAATGTGTGGTTACATTAAAAATATTCTAATCTAAAAGGGCATTGTCAAACATTATTTGCTACTCAGTAGTGTGCTGCACAGATGTTACATTAAATGTGGGCAGACAGTTTAAAGACTCATAAAGCGTGCTCCTCCCCAACTTAACAATTACTGGTCATGAAATACAGCCAAATATCACGTCTAAATTTTTGCAATTATAGCTAAAAAAAAAAAACAAGTTGTAGTGGTCTGCAGATCTGATATTCTGAGTCGAAGGTACCCCTGGGCATCTGTTCTCCACGTGCAAAACTCTCAGGGACTCTGGTCCTGATAAATTACATCCTGCCATCAATTAGTTCACTGCTGTTTGTTCGCCAGACCAAGTAACTTACATGGTTTGCCATCTTTATGTAAGGACATATAATTGGTTGGAAAAACAGCAGCCCTTCCAGCTTGATCCAAATTGTCAGATATTCTAAATTACTTGTTTTGACAGTCAAAAGTCCAAGATATATAAAATTTACCATACAAAGATAAAGAAAATCATCAAATTCTCACAAATAAGAAGTTGGAACACAGAACTGCGATGTGTTTTTCCCTGCTTAAATTTTTACCAATTATCATAAAAACTACAGATGTCTGTTAGGCTGTTTATCATACTCTGTTGTATTTTTGTGGACAAACAACAAATGCAATTAAAAATTAAAGCTTCAAGCAGCTTTGATAGGGCCCTCACACCCGGTGCTTGTCGTAGCCGGCAGCAGCTCGCCCCAGATGCGGCCAGGTGCTAGCACTCAGTCCACACTGCCAGCCAAGCGCAGTATTGGCCTTCTTTCTCTCATGCAGGCAGGCCAGCACATAAATGCACTCACTGCTTGAAAGAGGAAATCAGGCAGTGAATCAAGTTCATTCATGTGCTAAATCAAAGTCCCATCTATTCAACAACAACCTAACAACCTTTTCTCAACAACCTGAGAAAAGTGAGAAAATGATTTTTGAAAACCTCCTCACAAGTGCCACAAACTTAATCAAATCTTACACAACTTATCCTATTCTAGTATGAAATTTTGTTATCTTTCCATCGGCATAGGTTTCAAAGCAGTCAGACTTATACTTTAGACTGCATGGGCCTCAGTTTCACACAAGTTCCTTTTTCCCCCATTTACTTTTATAGGAAGACGCAGACGAAGTTGATTTGCAACTCCAACTTTGAGGGCTAATAAAATCCAAACAATTTGTGTAATGACAAAGCTACACAGAACTTTTGATCAGCACTGTTTCCTCAGTCATCTATTAGCTTTTGAAGCCGCTACCATTTATGCCCTCGGAGGAAATAGATTTTGTTCAAAGGGAAATTTTGGGCGTCAATTTTATTTTGAAAAGCAAATTGTGGACTTCCTGTTGAATTTAGGTCAGAGGTATCAACGCATAATTTTTAGGCATTGATGAGTTCTACAATTCGGCTTTTGTTTGATCTCTCTACAATATTCTTACAGGCCGCAGTGGCCGTTTTAGTGTGCCTAGGTGGCGCTAGAGAGCACATTTTTGCACTTCGGTTTTTCCATTTTATAAAATTTTTCACCAGACCTGGTGTGCGTGCCAAATTTGGTGAGTTTTTTAGCGTGTTCAGGGGGTCAAATTAAGTTTCAAAGACACAGAAGAAGAAGAAGAAGAAGAAGAAGAAGAAGAAGAAGAAGAAGAATAAGAAGAAAGAAAGAAAGAAAGAAAGAAACAGTACAATAACAATAGGGTCCTCGCCACAGGCAGGGCTCGAGCCCTAATATATAGTTGAATCCAGACCTCTTAAAAAGTTTTGCAAAAAACAGTAAAACTAAAACACCATTATCTTCTTGAAAGTAGGTTTTGTCAGGTCTGTCTCTATTTGATTGGATTTATTTTTATTGGTAATTATAGGTATTATACAGAAGGAGGGGGTTACGTTATTGGGATATTGAGATTCGGCAAAATACTACTTAATCCAGGTCAAACCAAAGTAAGATATTAGGTTTGACTGAAAGTGTAAAGTTGCGCGAAGATAAAAGGTAATTATCTTCTTTGTCTCGGTCTTTTCGCGACATTTCTGGAGGTTACGGTTAGTTCATCCTTGTTACATGCCGCCCCATCACTGACCGTGACTCCGTGCACCTGATTACATTTCGGGCTGGGGCCCTCCGTCCCCTGGCTCCAAAATGTTACATCCAACCCAACGTGGCGGTATTGTCGACGCTTCCACGAGACTGCGAAAAGGTTTCAGTTTCACGGAGCTCGCGCCGTTCGCGAACGAAATGGAAAAAAACGGACGCGGTCTGGTAAATGCAGCGAGTCAGTGACGCTAAGCATGATGTCTCCGCTGCCGTGCCGTGTTAGGCACGCGGCTTGCATCGCGGTGGGAGAGCCGGACTGTGCCGTTCAGTGCAGCGCGGCCTACGGCGTGCGGGCTGCGACTGCTACCGCTAGCACGGTGCTGCGCGCGGCTGCAGCCACACCACTAGAGGATATTCGCGCGGATAAAAATTAAAAAGCAACAAACTGCATGACAGACACACATAAACTACCTCCATCTCCTAAAGAAATAATAGTGTTTTATTTTGCTGTCATCTTAGTCGCTCACCTCCGGCTCAGCGAATAATACCAGACAGTAAAGTTTGATAAATAAAAAAAAAACAATCAAACACTCACATGGAAGACCCAGTACGATACTGATGCTTCTCCAAGCATTTGCCCGACTTTCTATGCAACGGTAATTCGGCAAAGTAACATTGTACAGCTCTGGATAATTAAATACAGCCAATATTAACTTTTCGTCCATTTTGCCCTACTGTTGTGTCTACGCTGCGCGTACGCGGAAGCGGCAGTCTTCTCCCGCCTTTTCCGCCCAGCGACTGCTCCAACGCAAGTTATCGCGAGTGGCGGGCTGTCTGCCGCGCTCTGTCGCTTCGCCGTTCAAGGTGGGCATTGTAGTCTTTTGTCACAGGGGGGCGCAAGACTCAGCGTTGGATTCAAGTACTGCCTTTGTCTAATATGGGGTCAAAAAAATACTCCATATTTTGTTATGATATAACAGGGACAGGGGGCTTTTCAAGTTTCACAGGCAGCAACTTGCAGCCCAAACATAAATAATTGTGTTGGTTGTATTTGTGGTGTGTTTGTGTACACATTTTAAGTGTGTTTATGTATATGCAGCACATTTCATAATGCTGTATGCGTGTTAGGGATTCTTGTATAGGTCTCCTTAAATTGCTTGTGTTTTTTTTTAGTAATTTCACACCTTTCATGTCTCTGTTGAACACACTCCTTTTACAAAATACAAATCTGCTGCAATGATAGGCTTATTAGGATCTGAAAGTTACTTACACAGACAGAATTCTTTAACTTTGTGCTTTCAGTTGATGTGTAGTCGGTCTGAATATTTCACATACACTCCTAATTTAAGTAAATATGGATACCAGCATGTAGGGTTGAAGAAGCCTTAGTCATTTTTCTTATTAGAAATATAAATATAATACCAATTCTTCTAAGAAATCTGTACCATTATACCTGTTGAGTGCACTGTGTATTTCAATTTCTGTTCAGTATATTTCAATTTTCTTTGTAAAACATATGGCCACTGAGTTCCGCAGCGCCATCATTTATAAAGCCTGCAGGGTGACAGAGCAGAGCAGAGCTCATTGTAAGATTCCAGGGTAAAGATCTAAGAACAAAGACGCGGAGGGAGGGAAACATAATATTTGTATTTACACTGTAATAAGATATGTAGTTTTTGCAGCCACAAGATGGTATTCTTGATTCCTCTCAAGTCTAAAGGGTATCACTATCTAACAAGTGTTTTGTGGGCCTTAAACAGTTACTGTGTTTTTCCCTGCACACGCTCACACACAGGCAAGTCTGGGGTGAACAAGGAGAGGAGGGTTGATCCTCTGCATTTCCTGGTCACACAGCTGCAATCTCCGATTCCCCGGGAGGTTTCAGGCCCCGGTCCAGCAGTGAACAGAGACACTGAGCTTTTTCACATGTGAATAATCTGATGCCATGTGGCGTTCTCTGCTCATTTATCAGCAGTCAGTGTGTAGGTGTATTTGTCATCCCTTTTCCGCTTTCTTAATAGTTCTAATTTGATCTGTGTCCTTTATTATTCATGTTAGGATTTTTTTCCCCCTCACCAGCTGTATGAGTAGCCATTTAATACGTTCCAACACATAACTTAAAGGACATGTAAGTCATTAGTAATTATACAGAAATGTATTGCAATTATTCAACTGTTTCCAGAAAAACATGCAGCAATAAGGTAGAAAAGCAATTATATTAGCTTTTTTTGGTTCAGCCTTGTGTTGACATGCTTTTTTGTCACTGTATCTGTTGCAGTATTAAGTTTACCTTTGATTTTAAAGAGTAAAGAAATAAAAACAGTCCAATCTCAAACATGTCACTTCAGCTTGTCTATTTGAGGGGTAGACGTGGGCTGTGTTTAATCATGTGGTGTTGAGTAGGACCATTTCTGATACTGGTGAAGTTTCCAGTAAAAATCACTTTAAATTGAAGTGAGCAGTCCAAACACCTCCTTTAAAATCTAGAAAAAACTGGTGGCTTTTTCTTTACCTCTTGAGCCAAATATTGCTCTCACAACAACAAAATGAACCTTTATCATTCTAATCCTCGGTAATGAATTTTGAACTGTTTTGAACCAATGTGGATGTGGTACAATTCCTTCTTTTGAGAGCCACAATAACTGCAGATAACGATCTCACATGCTCCGCAAACTATACATCAACAATCTGGGCGCTATTAAACCCAAGTGAAAAGGATGGGATGGTGTTTATTGTTATCTGTTTTCAAAAGCCCTTATAAGAGGAGCTTAAGACAGATTGTGGAAATCCATTAATTCTCTGAAGAAAAAAAAAAGGTGTATTGCCTTGTATGAAATCACAGGATTTGTTGGGGGGGATGAATTTAACCTGTAATAGCTTTACCTCAGCTGTGCACATTGTCAAGGAAGTGAGGCTGAGAGACTGCACCACACAGATAAGACACATGATGCACGATTGAGAATACAAAACCAAAGAGAGGGAGCCCTGTTCTAAAATAACTATTGTCATTTGTGTTTATCTGTAATGAGTAATGCACACAAATCTATTAGTGTCACCACACACGTCACTTGCAAGATGAATCATTTATTCATCTGCAAGTGCATAATTGCTGTGTGCAATCAGTATGCATTGTTGTTGTTAGTGCTGCCTCAACTTGTGCCATTTTCTGGGCATAATTTGCACGAGATAATTTGTTGATAAAGCTAAATAGGGAAGTGACATTATGAATTAGATTTAAGAGCTAATCTTAAAATTCAGCATTCACAAGTCTGTGGCCACACCAAAAATGTTCATCTTTAAATCCAGGTTTCTAATACCAAGCTATCCCCTTTTCTCTAAAACCTCAACAATAAGGATCTTAGGAGCTCTCCACTTCTCATTTTATGCAGTGAAATCTGATTTCTTTTGGAGAAAGGAATGAAGCAAGATTAACTGAATCTGCCGTCCTCCCTAACCTCTTCACAAAACTGCCCAGATTAGCTAGGAATTAAGTTTCAACCGTTTTATGTGCCTGGTCCATAGGGGGGATTATGGTTTTACTATTTTTTTGCATCCCAATTTCACTATAAGGGCCTGACACACTGTTGTAGAGAGAGGAGAAGCAGAGGAGCAGCCGAGCCTGAACTATCAAAAAGCGTTGTGTGTCAATATCCCGTGATAATCACTTCTTGTGTTTTACCGGCGTTTCTTTGGAGATGAATGGAGTGATGAGGATGGAGAGGCAAAAGTTTCCTTTCACCATTGAGAACATACTGAGCAAATATCCAAACAGCAGTGGAGACAGACAGTCATGTGGAACAAGTGGTGTTGGACTCAAAGAGAGGGCAGTGAGTCCAGCTGGAGACCAGACAGAAACTGTTCATCGTGCCTGCCTTTGCTGCTGCTACTGCTCTCACTGTGGAGACTTATTCCAGTCCGAATTCATTAATGAAGGTAAGACAAAACCCATTCTGTTTTCCACTTCAATAACACTTTGCACTATGACCTAAAAAACAAATCTCCTCCTTGCAGCCTGTCAGTACGGATGGCCCCCAGTGATGCTCACAGACCCATGCAGGCTGGAACACACTCACAGAGAGGAGCAGACACCCGGTCAGGTGCAAAGGCGAACCAGGCGTCACCGTACTATATTCACAGAGGAGCAGCTGGAGGCACTGGAGGAGTTGTTTCTGCAGAACCAGTATCCAGATGTGAACACAAGGGAGAAACTAGCACAGCGCACTAACTTAAGAGAAGAGAGAGTGGAGGTAACAAGCACTGTGTCACATTAAATATTTGGTCCCATTATTAAAGTGATACACAGTTAAATTAGTTTCAAACTACTCCAAATGAGTGCTGTTTTGTGCTATGGCAGAAGGCGC
The DNA here is from genome assembly GCA_029814665.1 of Acanthurus lineatus. Classification (NCBI taxonomy): domain Eukaryota; kingdom Metazoa; phylum Chordata; class Actinopteri; order Acanthuriformes; family Acanthuridae; genus Acanthurus; species Acanthurus lineatus. The sequence goes on along the minus strand of JAPZDV010000011.1, from coordinate 12,074,899 downwards.
TTAATGTGGGGACACTTAAGCATTGCTAAAGACAGGATTTTGCCTAAGCTCCAGTCCATTTGTTATATACTAATTATATGCATGTGTTGATTATGTTTTACAGTGCTGTTCTATTGTTTTATTTAAATGTAAAATAAAACTATGTAATGAGACAGTTAAATGACAGCTAATTAACATGACTTTTTTTCTGTTGATAGGTTTGGTTTAAAAACCGAAGAGCAAAGTGGAGGCGTCAGAAAAGACTATCATATAATGTGGGAAACATAGAGAACTAAATTTTGTATTGTATGTATGGACCACAGTATTGAAAATAAGGGTGAGGTGTGTATGTGTATGCTTGTAAAAATTCAAGTAAATTTTCCTACCATTGTTATGAAATATAATACATGACAAAATTCTTTTTTTTTTTTACAGAAAATAAAAAACTTTGACTGGGGACAGTTTTGTGTTTCTGAATGTTTGAGTGTTTACGAGGATTGAAAGTATATGCTAATACTAAACCTGAAAATTAAATATTAAATCTGTAAATAAATTGTTATAGTTTGCACTGACTGTGAGAAAAGTGTCCTTGAAATCAAATAAAATTGATTTAAGAGAAGTGGAGGGACTTATTTTTTATACAAGCCCCAACACATCCAAGTTCAACTGCTGTACCTACATAAAATCTTACATGCAATGAACACATCTGATGAGAATTTTATTTACACTTTTCTTTTTAATAATAAAAATAAAAACATTTAGTTCATAAGTTTTGTGTGTAGGCTAATTAGTGTCTTTTATCACACATATTACCGTCTCAGTTTGTTAATTTAAAATTAGGTTATGATAGTTTTATAGTTTTATTTTCATTAAAACTATGATAATAATAACAATACCTTTATCAAAATTGTAAATGACAAATTTTCAACGGAGTTATGTTAGCATTCGCTAGAGGTCAAATTTTAACAAAGAAATGCTTTAAATATTATCATTATCGCACTGGAGAGGTGAAGTTTAGGTTAAAATACAAGTTACCCAGACGTCCTTAATTTTTCCCTCACACGAGTTATATTTATTTATAATTACTATTATTATGGTGACTTTTTTTAACTGGAAATTTCCCGAGAAAAACTTCCGGTGACGTAACAGTTTAGACTGTACGTAGTACGTTGTTTGCACGCTCTCCTAAAGTTAGCTGATGGTGTCTAGTTAGCAAGCTGCGTGGTTACAATTAGTGGATTTACATACCGTCTTAAACGTCTAGATATATACAGTGTATCTGACTGACTTGGGCAGTGTTCCTGAAATACAAAGACCACCTTTCGCTTTGATTCAGTCGGTGTTTATCGAAGAGGGATTGCTGTTAGCTGTTAGCCGTTAGCCCAAGAGGCTCGCAGGGTCCACAATGGAAGGCAGCGCCAGCGTGAGGAAATCGCTTTCCGGGACCCTCGTACCCACAACAGTCACAACAGTGGCTCTTCTGAAACAACCCGAAGAGAACAGCAAGGAGAAGCTTAAGAGAAAAGTCCTCGATGAAGAGGAGTACATTGAGGTAGCTAAATAATAGATTATGATTACGACAGAGGGGTTGGGCTATCAGTAACGTTGGTCAACAGAGCACATCATCTGTGCTGTGAAGGCTTGGTAAAATCAAGCAAAGAAACATCAGGACGTTTATTTAGTGTAATACATTTCATTTTGTTTGAGTTCTATGTGTCTCGTAACCAGATATAAAGTAATTTGACGCAATGATACAAGTACTTTAAAGTGCTTGTAAGCACGTGATAAAGTGACATTTTAAATCGCAGATACCCCACCGCCCTGGTTCTTTTGGGTAAATTTAGAGAGAAGTTACAAAATTACTGTAGGTATCATGTCAAGGTATGACAATAGACTAGATATGGTCAAAGATATTGGCAATTTTATGGTTGTAGCTTTACATTGGAAGCTTTGTCTCATAAATAATATTTTAAGTTAAAACATTCTCTATCCTGTTCTTTAACATTATCCATCATGTAGAAATTCAATAACAATTTTGTTAATTAATACATCAAATCACAGGCAAATAATAAGCTTCAGTAATAATGACTGAATATTATTTGTTGTTTTTCACTATTTTATACTCACGTATGTTGAACTTCCTCCAGTTTTGAACTTTCAATTATAGAAAAAAGAGCAAATTTAAAACGTTTTCTTGGGCTTTGGTAAATGGTTGGTGACATTTTAAATAACTGTCTAACATTCTATTTACCATTTGATTAACTGGCTTATTGCAAGAATAATATGCAGCCTAATCGGTAATTAAAAAAACATTGACATGCAACACAAGAATCCTATTTTGTTTTCAGACTTAGAGAGCCAAGCATTTATACATGAGTTTGTGAAAGTGAGACTTGCTGTTGTTGTTGTGAAACCAAGAACATTTAAACATCTTTCCTTGATCCTGACACAAAGTCTTATGTATGCACCCGTCTATTTCTAACAGAGTTTAGAGAAAATCATCCAGAGGGACTTCTTCCCAGATGTGACAAAATTGCAAGCACAGAAAGACTATCTTGATGCAGAGGAAAATGGTGACCTCGAGAGAATGAGAGAGATATCCATCCAATATGGATCTTCTTTGACAAAAACTACACCACGGTCTTCTGCACCTTGTGAGTAATATGAGGAGGCATATGAGAAACATTCTTTGTTTATTTTGCTTGTGTGAGAAAGTTCAAAATGTATTTACAGGATATTAAATCTGGATGTGCTTCACATTTTTTCTCTTAAATGTCTTTGCATATAAGATGTGACTCCAGCTGGCTTGGAGACACCAGTGGGCGGCTCAGGGTCTCCCTCCTCAACTCATGGCGGCAAAGGTCTAGACGGGCGTAAGTATCTAATTTTTTAGAAGAAGAGCAAACAATGCAACATAATGTTCTGAGTTTTATTTGCATGTTCATACAGAGTCTCAGATCTGTGTCCCATTGTCTCACTCCATGTCCCCCAGTGTTGCAACTTGCCTAAATCATGTTTGGCAGTGACACTGTAACAAATGAACTTCCAAATTGTTAACAGCACTTTAACAATATTACTTTTGATACCGCATTCATAGAAACTAAAGATGGTGACAAGGAAGAGAAAGAGCTGCCCTGTCTGGATCGTTTCCTTGCTAAAAATACCAGTGAGGATAATGCATCATTTGAGCACATAATGGATTTGGCAAAAGACAAGGAGAAGCTGAAGCATTCCTGGTTATATGAGGCTGAGGCTGAATTTAAGCAGGTATGTATGTACAGAGTTAAATGTTCTGGATAAATTCATAGCATTGAATGAAATGTTTTATATACAAGTGTACTGATCATAGAATTAGAATTACATGATGGTTGCATGATTTTGTTTGCAGTGGCAGTCGATCATCAGGCAGATGATCATTAAAATTTGGGGTACAGTCCTTGAGTGCATTTAAAATATTTATGGATACTTCTGATATTTTCCAGCGCCATGAACAGAACCTTGCCTTGCCATCTGTAGAGAAAGCAGCGCTTGAATGTGTCAAAGCTGGACTTGAGACATGGGAGTACAAAGCAAAGAATGCCTTGATGTATTATCCAGAGGGTAAGAAGACCAAAGTTGGACTGACATGAACCCCTGTTGAAGGCATGCAATTGATCCAATGTCGCTGTGAGAGAAAAAGTCAATTTCATGCTGTATATATTTTTTTGTATTCAGGTGTTAAAGATGATGATACTTTATTTAAGAAGCCACGGGAGGTAATGCACAAGAACACACGCTTTACCAGAGACCCCTTCAGCAAAGCTCTCAACAAAAGCCAGATTCAGCAGGCTGCAGCCCTCAATGCACAGGTAAAATGTATAAAAATGGTAAAGGAAAACCAGTATTAAGTGGCCTGTACTTGTGAATGAATTATCTCTGCATGGAAGTCTATTCTTCAGTGAAGAAAAAGCCTTAGTTCTTGCATTATGTAGTAATATTTCATGTTTTCTGTCCAGTTCAAACAGGGTAAAGTTGGCCCTGATGGGAAAGAGCTCATCCCACATGAATCACCAACAGTGAACGGATATGGTTTTGAAACAATGCCCTCCCCTGTACCCGGTAAGTGGGTCACAGTTACAGCCCTGAGACAGATGAAACAAAATGTTGCTTTAAGAAACTCGACCTACATTTAGAGTAGATTTCTGAAAGCTTTATCTGTCCCCTCAGGTGTAGCTGAGTCGCCCCTGATGACCTGGGGTGAGATCGAGAGCACACCATTTCGTCTAGAAGGATCTGAAACCCCGTACGCTGAGAGGAACCATGGGCCATCATTTAAGGTAGTTTACTTTCAACAGTAGCTTACTTTGACTTATTTGTCAAGCTTTATAATGTTAACATGAAAAATGTATTGTTTCTAAAAGATTCCAGAACCAGGAAGACGGGAAAGGCTGGGTTTAAAAATGGCTAATGAAGCTGCTGCTAAAAACCGTGCGAAGAAACAGGAGGCATTGCGAAAGGTCACAGAGAACCTTGCAAGGTAAAAAAAGACCCTCTGCAGTCTTGACTTCAAACTGCTTCTAGAAGTAACAGCTTACTGTATCTGCCAGCTCCCGTCTATAAAGGGAGAGTTGAGCTTAAATTCTAAATTTTTCCAGGCTTCTAGTTTATTTTATAAGTGCAGCTTAAAAGGTTTTGTCACTATTAAAAGAAAAAAAACTGACCACATCAACCTCTGTGTTGCAGTCTTACGCCTAAAGGTCTGAGCCCAGCCCTCACCCCTGCACTGCAGAGGCTTGTAAGTCGGACATCTAGCAAATATACAGACAAAGCACTACGAGCAAGTTACACCCCATCACCCTCACATAGAATCGCCGGCTACAAGTCTCCCTTCGGTGGCCCATCCACACCCTCAGGAACGCCAACGCCAAACAAAGTCAAGACGCCAAGTGGTCAGGATCTTACATCACTTACAGACAATCTGCTGCAGCTTCCCAAGAGAAGAAAAGCCTCGGACTTTTTCTAAAAGAAGATGCTCTCTATTGGGATTGTACATAACAGACTTATTGTATATAGAAATCTTGTTTCTTAACTCTTAAAACCCACTTTTTAACAACACATCTTTCAGCTGGATGACTGGATAAAGAAATGTTACCAAAAAAATGAGTACTGAATACATTTTATGTATTCATTTGTGATATTTTTGGGTGCAGATGGGTCAGTGAAGATCATTGTGAAAACGATCAGGGTTTCCAAATTCAATGTAAATACTTGTTTATCTTTTTTTTTGGTCGATCCTAAATGCAAAGTTCATAGATGTTTGCACAATCCCCCTTTCGGCAGCACATGTTTAAGCCAATAGCCTTCATCCAGCTCCCTATATGTGCTGTTGTGACATCTCAGTGTTTGTCCCTTCATTATCATCGAAATATCTCAAAATGACATTTTGTTACCTTACAACAGGTTTCCCAATGTCACACTTTTGTACTGGTGTTAAAAATGTGGGAAAACACAGAGCTGTAATTAGACAGCTCACTTACGACCAGTAAAACGTTTTCCCTACCCTATATCTTCACTTAAAGTTGAATTTTTTTACAGCATCATACAACCCTGCAACCCGTTTCATTAAGTCTGTAGTTAAATTGGATATTTTGGCTGCAGATTGTTTGAAAAGAATATAAACCATGTTTCACCAGATCACATCCTCGTCAATAGTTCTGCTCTTCCTCCTACTAGTTGAAGAACAAAAATAACTTAATACCTCTCTTCCTTTTTTCTAGCAAGCTATAAAGGTACAGCCCTAGTCATTCTGCTCAGCCTTTTAACAGAAATAGTCCAACATGCCCTGTTTTTGGTGCATTGGAGATGGCAGGTTTGCCCAAGGCCAGATTTATTCTCAACTAAGGTTGTGCTGTATTGTTGGGGCTTCGAAACTCACAAGTTGTCGCTTAATATACAACTACAGTTTGTCAGGGGAGCCATGGTTCACTGGTCTGTTTTTTCATACCAGACATGTAATCCAGAAGTGGGTTAAACATCATGTTGACCCAGTTGTTGACATTATACTTAGGCACACAGGTGAAAGACTTTAGCACGTCATTGTAGAACAGTTAATATTTAATATGTTTGCTAATTTATTTTAAGAAGATGTTTGATTCGAGTTCTGTTACAAAAGTCATTAAAAGATAGGTTTGCATTTTGCTAAATCTTTTTGAAGACAAGACAATTTTCCATATCCTTCCTTCCACTGAGAACTTTGTATCTCCAGATTAGGTTACTTTACATTTTAATTTTAATTTAAGATAAACAAGCATAAGGTGTGCCTAATCTTATATAATATCCTTCATAGCTGTAGCTTAAACAACCTGATTGCATAAAAGTAATTAAAATAATCTCAGAAGCAGTAAAATGTATCAAACAAATTAAATTAGTTGAAATATTGAACCAAAAATATCATATATCATACAATAACTGAAAAGGACCATTTTACTGTAGAACCAATACTAAATTAACACTAAATTATTTAATTTAAATAGTTTTAAAAATATACTTAACCACAGTTTTTTAAAAATAAGACATTGGTGCATTTGGTAAAACAAAATGTAATGTTTCTTCCACCATAGCTTTAAAATCTGAAAACTGGTGTCAAGATATATCTTGAAATATGCTGACAAAGAAAGCTATAAAAATTTCTCTAACACAGGGACTCATTCGTTACGATAATTGCAGTCTTAGAGTTTGACCCGTTGCCTAGCACACAAGGTCACATAGGTCAGACTGTTCAAGGGTGGAAAGTAAGGCCATAAAGCAGACAAAATATACAACAACAGCAAGGATAGAATCGCATTTTTTTGCATTCTTAATAAAAAAGTTTTTCTCCGATCTGTATGGAAAAACTGAAACTAATTTCACGACTGATTTGGTGAAATAGCCCGGACTTATAATAAATCTTTGCGCAAGTGAAGTGATGGATGATATAAATTTCACGTTGATTGGGGACCTTGAGGTAAGCTGTGTTGCTTCATCTAATTAATTTTTTTAATTAAAGTAATCACTCTTCATGAAAGTCTTACGACTTGCGTATCTAGCGGAAAACACACCGCCCAGTGCGCCCGCAGCTCGAATAATACTGCGTGATGGACTGCGCCACCAATAATAATACTTTGGGTGGGATTCATCGCATAATAATCTGGATGTGTAATCAGCTAGGCCCCGCCCCCTCGCCCCCTCCAGCTGATAGCCTGTGTGGTTCCATGTTTGGGATTGTTGTGATGGGAGGCCGCAGCCATCTTGGACCAGCGCCGCTCGCTTCACACACCGAGCTGCAGAAGAGGACGGACGACGTTAACGGCAGAGCCAGTTAGCTAACGTTAGCTGCTCGGTCAGATTAACGACAATCCGTGTCGTTGTGTGGTACGACTATGCGACGTATACGTTGTTTTTCTTCGTTATCCGCCGCTTTTAGCGCTTGAAAAATGTGTTTAAACTGTGCGAAGCGCTTAACGTTTTAAATCCGGAGAGGGCGGCGGCGGTGTAGGACCTCGGTATATTTTTTAAAATTTCTGAATAGAGGAGTTACTATGAATGGAGGATAAATGTTGCCAAAGGCTGACAGCAGCAGTTTCGTCCTCTTCTCTCTTCTCTTCGTCCTCACGTTGACGGACCCACCACGGACAGGTAAATGAATCCTAGTTGTTTTTTCTTCGCATACACTCCCGTTGGCTCGGTTCAGAAGTAACGTTGGGAGAAGCGGAGATTAACGTTACAGCTGGAAGCAGAAAGCGGCAGGTCAGGCGGAAAGGCCTGCTGGATAAAACCACGGACTCTGGTGGTTTTTAAACCGCTGCCGTGCTTCAGCTGAACCGTGTGAACGAGCCCCTTGCTATCGGAATCGAAACAGTAACGTTACTTTTTCAGTAATTAAACGGGCAAACAAAAACCTAAGTCGACAGTCATTTGACGACAACTAATACAAACGTATATTATACAGTTCACGTATTATTTATGAAAACGGTAAGCTAATGTTGTTGTTTTTTCAAGTAAACACCGTTGTCTCTTTCTCATAATGAGCTAGTCGAAGTACTAGCTGATACAATTGTATTTGGAAATAATATTACAAAGATTCATCTTGACTCATAAGTATGACGTCTAAATATAAAGGTGTGTGTGGACAGTTAAACCTAGGTGTGTTTACCCTCCCCTGGTTTGTGTTGTCTTAGCCGTGAAGATATTATTTGAAATGCCCCAGAGATTCATACTCCTGCATCTCTAAAGCTGGCTTTCTGAAACTCATCATTCAGCTACACAGTTAAACACGTAAGAGTGATAAACAACACGCTGTTAAAATTGCATTAACATTGTCCTTAAGACGTCTTGAGCCCTAGATACGTGACTTTGACCAGTTGAGATGAAAATGTAGGCTTTTGTATCTTAGATTGAACATCGTTTGTCATGACTAAATGAAAAAACTCCACAATCCCCCTCACTGAGGAAATACATAGTATGCATGTTTGTTTAAAGTAGTGGTGTACTTGCACACTGATGTCCCATCCAGGTTGTCATGTTTGTATAAGGGGAACAGGGAAATGATTGATGATACCACTTTTGTCTCAAATGAAAGCCTGTACTCTTGCTCTGAATGCAAACACTTACCTTTAAGCTGCAATAAGACAAATGCATCTTGTGATCTTGACAATTGTGTGGATTGGAAAAAAATTTACCAGTTCACGTCATGGATAAACACATCATTGTTTGGCCTAATCCAAAGGAGTAACCTCCTGCCCAGCAAAACGCCTAACATGAAACAATGCGTGCACTTTATTGTTCACTTGCATAGAGGGTTGGTTCTTGGGAAAATATAAAGTTTATTATGGAAGGCTCTTTGTGGTTACTTGCACTCTGTTATGGAATTTACATAATCAATAATAATTTATCTTTTCATAAGTGAATAAAATTTTCACTCCGAAGAGTGAACACTTTTGTTTATATATCTTTAGAGTGTTATCTGAAAAAGGAAGAGTGTCTGCTGTCCAATTTTAGCCTTGTGTCAAATGCCTCTGATAGATTTACTCTTTTTCCACCTTGTGTGCAGACACTCTTCTCTAAATAAAACTGGTAGTTATCTGCAAGATACTTTAGCCTTTGTGCCTCGTCTCCTACAGTGCAACTACCTGTTTTTTTTAAATCCTGTTTTGCACAGGCGGTGTCACAGAGGGGTGTTTTGTAGGGGCATGTTGTTGCAAATCAAGTGCAGACTTCCAAAAGCCTGATGCCCACATGACCTGTGTGTTCATCCTAGGAATAATCCAGTTTGCTGGAAAATAATTCAATTAAAAATGTAAGAGCAGTTGTTAGACTGGAACATTGTCAGCTCGGGCAACACTGCCTCTCAGATTCTGGCAATTCATACCTTGCTGTTCTGCAAAGACTTCCTCCAAATCTTCAGGAGTCGTTTCTTAGGCATTCATGCCACCCACCGATTTGTACTTAACCTTGATACATTTCAGACTTTTCTAATTGGCATACCTGATTTCCATACTTGTTCCATAGCAGACTGTCGGAATAAGATAAGCTTCTCATAGAGATTTTATTCAGCTGTGCTTGAATTATGTGAAAGTGTGCACCACTGTCAAATTTTGTAAATGGATTTTGGGTTAAGGCCTTGAGTTTTGCCAGTGAACCAGGCAGTATTTAAATGTCAGAAGGTAGAATTTCAGATGCTGAATGTGCTTTTAATGTAAAATATGATTAGCATCATTCTTTTTGACCAGCAGGTTTTACATTCAAATAACAGGTCTCTGCAGGTGGCTCATGCATGCACATTTTGCATTACTCTACATAATTTTGCAAAAATACATGAAAAATGTAAAACAGAACTAGATGTGATCATTTATACTTGACAGTGGAGCTCTGTGGCTTAGTGGTTAGCCCCTGTGTGTGTCTTGTGCTCACTTGAGTTTACTGTGACTGCATGTATGTCAGGAGGCCCAAGGTGTGACTGTTTTTGTCACCAATATATTGAGCATCTTATGAATTTGGTCATTTGTCCGACATGTTTCGTAATCTAGGAATGTGAGACTGGAAAGCAAATATGGGTCAATTCCAGGTCACAAGCTTGGGGTCAGGCTGGACTGTTTCACTGTGGCCTCCAATTAATTCTGAAGATTTAGGAAAAGTAAGCATAGTCTGCTGGGGCTCCTATAGTGTTAATATTCTCGTAATTATGGGACTCAAATCTTAAGTTGCTTTTAATCGACTATCAACTTGAGCAACTGGTAGGCTGAATTAAGTTTGTTGTCTGTAGGGCTGAATGAGGCGTTCATGTTCTTTTTAATTTATCCTGCACAAAAAAAGTTGGCCATTGTTTAATTTTTGACAAGCATTTTCCGACAGTGCTCGGTCAGAAGTTTTTGTTTGCCTGACAAAACCAGAGCTGCAGTGGACTATTAACTTACAGTGACCCAAATGGGAAAGACCTCAAATACATACTATTAATTCTTTCAGGAAATATGTTTTTTAAAGACCATTGAAGATTGGTAACACGGAAAGAACAAAACCAGTAAAAACAGCAAAAGTGACACATATTCATCTCATACCCTACAGTTTTTTTAAGCATGTAGACTCTCCACATCATGATTTACCAACCAAACAGCTTGTTTTTGAAGGAATTTGACCTGGAGTGCTTTCATCCACACAGCGAGGAGAAGATAAATTGCTTTTAAGTCAGAAGTGGCACAAAAGGAAAAGGAGCGAATGCCTGTACCCACTCACTGCTTTTAACAGCAAGCCTCAGTGTCGATGTGAATCATCAGTAGTCGGAGATGATGCAGTGTGTGCACAAGGCCAGTTCACTGTGCCGATATACTTTGGTGGAACTGAGTTGGGGCAGTCTCATAATCTTTATTGTATTTTCCCATTGGTTACGTAAGCGATGCAGAGGCTCACTTTTCTCATGGCAGAGAGTGTTCACTCATTTGTCGACTTGGCATCACAAAATCTTAAGTGTGTGAGAGAAATAACCCCAGTAAGAGATTATTTTATGCTGTTCACCCTGTGGCCTTTTATAAAGAGAAAAATCCTCATTTTTCTCAAACCATCGAAAAAATCAGAGCTGCTTCAGTTATTAATGCAGAGACTCACAGGCAGCTACATTACTGCTCATCCAGCAATGAGATACAGTATTTGTACATGCATGTCAAGCACATGCACTACCTCTTAATGGATATGATGTGGTTATGTATAACCAATTAGTGGTCCTCTTCTAGCTTGTTCCATTGCAAAGAACCTAAATATTAACCTCCTTATCAGTTGTCTGCAGTAAAATTTCTCCCTGATGAAATCTCTAGGAAGCAGGGAGGAAAAGATGAGCTCTCAGGCAGCAGTTAACCATAGCTGATTCTGATCCTCCATCACAGTTACGAGGAAGTTCAGATAATGATAAAAGAAGTGCACTTCAACTTGAAGCTGTTATAGATAGAAGCTTTTTAAAATGTGGACATGCCCAAGCTGTGCCTTCGTTTTGTTATATCTGATAACCTGAAATAGTGAGCCAGTGGTATCTGAATAAATTCTACTCTTGAGAATTTTTCCAGCAGTATTTTTAAGAACAGCACAGAAAGAATGAACGCTGATTTTTGCAGGGAGCCTGTCTTTATTCAAACCACAGGCACCAGGAAGCACAAACCAGCAATGTATAATCTAGTCCTGAGCACATACAGATATATTTCAAAAAGACTTGGCTGTATTTTGAAGAAGCAGTACCTGGTTAGTCTTCAGTGTTTTGGTGCATCACCCAGCAGCCATATACAGGCATGTACAAGACTCTTATCTCCATCTGGAGAGAGGTATTAAGCTTATCAGTTTTTTATAAGAAACTGGCAAATTTACACAGCAGGAGAATGTAAGTTAGTTATGATAGAGGCTCCATGTCCTCTTATAATTATGCATTGCAAGACAAAGACAAGATTGCTTTGTCATCTATAAAAGCCATACGCTTTTTTTTTAACCTAATCTATTCATAAACACTTATTCTGTATGAATGCATGCATTATTTATTCAAATGCAAAACCATCTCTAATATGTTAGGGAACATGGTCTCTGATGTTATCCATCAATTTGACACATGTTCAGGCTCAATGAGATCGATAATAATGCGTTCATGCCCAGGAGACAGAGACGGCTCTGTAATGCGTCTAAATCCATTTAGCATTAACTAAGAAGTGGTGACGTTGGCTGTGTTACAGGACTATTAAAACACCTTTTGGCAGAGTAACAGCAACCAACATTGAGGTCAGTCTTGAAGAATGTGTTGACTTTTCTTCAGTTCAGAACTTATTCAAATGTTCTCATCTCATCATTCATAGTTAATAACAGCAAAGACGTAATATGGCATAAGCTTCCCTTGACTTACCATCCTGCAGGAGAATTATCCCCTGAAAACAGTCCACTGGGAAAATGGTTTAGGCCTCCAACAAGCTCACGTCATGGCTAGACTGGGCTATGTCGTGTAGCAGTGGAAACAGAATTATATGCTTTATTGGTCATATTTTATTGCCTTTTTGTTTCAGTTGGCTACATCTGTGTTATCCAGTAAACAGGATGTTTTGCAAAATGAAGTCAATCTAACCTGATAAGGCAAAGTTTGTGATCTCTGTTACAACAGAACATAAAAAGGTCACACCTTGTGCAACGTGAGGTTCCTGTTTTTAAAAACATGATTTATCATGTTTTTTGACAGTCCAAACAATTATCCTGTTGGATTGTCTCTAAGCTGCAGTTTAATGGTAACTTTGTGAAACACAGCCGTAGGTGAGGCTGCTTTGTGATTGTAAACAATGGGAAAAAAGTCTATCCTCGGTGCCTTTCCAAGCCACATGCCCACGTTTATTTTTTATTTTTATTTTTTTCCAGGGGTTTGTGCAGGAGTAAGATCTGTAATACACATAAAGACAGTCATAATCACGGTATTAAAGCAACGTGTAGGTTGTGGCCGTGCTTTGAGAGATCATCAAAGCTGAAAGTCTGGTTTGTGTGGATTAATGTCACCTGGGATGGTTTGTACACACTTGAAACAATAGTCACTTGAAATATCTCAGAACGTAGGGAAGTGAAAGATAGTGCTGCCATATTTGTCAGGTGAATAGGTGGTCCAGCGCCATAGAGAGTAAATAGAACCACCTGTGTTCAAAAAACAGATGGTGTGATCGGCTGGGCTAGCAACTGGGGAAATCCCTGAGAATTGTTGACAGTATTAGATTAATTTATGAGCAGCATAATGAGCAGCACAAACAGGATGGGTCTTTTCCTTTTTTTTAAATCACATTAGTATAAGAGTAATTTATAAAGTCCTACAAGACAACAGGAGAGTCACTTTATTGTTTCTATTTGTTTCAGGTCCACGGCTAGCTCTGGCAAGATTATTGTCAGGTAAGAAAGCAGTATATCTTTTAGTGTAGCAGCTGTCAAAACGTTTTGTTAGATTGCTTTAGCAGCTACATCAGTTAGAACCAGACTTTGAATATTTTGCATTCTGTATAATAAAAGTACTTTATAGTTCAGTACTATATGGTTCAGATTCTAACCTCTTAAACACAAAGAGCATGACATGTCATTCCTCTCCAATGATCAGTGGCTTTACTGGGACCTGTTTGAGTCTGTTTACCAAGACTTTCATCACATGAGGAAGGAAGGACACAGGCGGCTCTGATGCAGAGACTTCTTTCATGTTAATCGCATGTGGAAATCCACTTAACAGACTGTGTTGCTAAAGGATATTTACAGACAAAAAGCCTGTAGACATTCTTAAGCAAATGTCAAAGGTTACCTCTTTCCTGTTGCTCTCATAACTTAACTGTTACCCAAAAGCATACTTGCAAAAGTCCTGTTTTTGTTTTTGTTTTTTTAGTTGTCACATTTCCATATACACATTATTTCTGTTTTCCTGTATGATTTTAAGCTTATTCAGTTACCAGTGCTGTGGATATTCTTTATTTTATCCAGAATCTAGTAATTTTTTGTTCTTTGATGACTTTATTGACCTGAAGTGTATATTTCACTGTTGTGTCGAATGTGTGCAGATCAAGTTTGGTTCTGTTTTTATTTGACTGTAATTTTTCTCAGCTTCCCTCCATTTGCCATCAGGAAGAACACAAAAAAACTATTTATATATTTCATATTTCCAAATCTTCAGCCCATCACCATCCAAGATCTCTTATTTAATTAACTGGCAATGAAGCTCACATGTCTTCATTCAGTACTCTGCTGGACTTAAAATGGTTTTCTCTTGTTTGAAGAAGGGCTCAGTCATGTGCAGGTTTGACCTAACGAACTCGTTTGTTGTGTTTCAGAGCAGCGCTGCAGCCCCGGGCAGTTTGCCTGCCGCAGTGGGAAGATGCAGTGTATCCCAATGTCCTGGCAGTGTGACGGCTGGACAGCATGTGAGGACAAGAGTGACGAGATGGACTGTCCCCGTGAGTATGGCTCACTTTTACAGAGCCCTTTTACGCCCACACTGTTACCTAATACCCATAACACAATCGATTTCTCAAAAGAATAGCAACAGCCAGGACCCCCCTTTTTTTGCACTTGCATGGTGGGATCACAGCTGGACAGCTGTGAATGCAGGTGTGAATGCACCCAGAGCGCTTTAAGGACACACTGGGACCTAATCAGGCAATATTCAGAGATGTTCAGTGATGCATGTTGACAACATATAAACAGAAGAGGCCTGTAGCACAAAACCCCCAAGCCCCGCTCAATCCAGCTGATTTGCTCTTACCAAACAGCTCAGACGTGATTTTTAGTGTGCAGGTGTGGAAAGAGTCCCCCCTAATCCACTGCAGTGACTCAGAATACAGGACTAGCAGCTCTGGACTGATGGCGTCAGATGGCAGAGGGGAGGCTGAGTTAAATTCTGAGTGGCTACACATGTGTCTGTGTTTTTGTTCAGTGTTTGTTGATCTCTTCAACACTGCATAGATGTTGCAGTGCTAAACCTTTGACTGAAATCCTATTGTTTTCCCCCCTTAAATCCACAGAGACTTTACCCCCAGATCTCTGACCGCATAATAGGAATTATTGAAAGGATTGAGTACAGCATGTGACCTCCATTCAACAGTAGTTGTGCATGCTTTTGATTTTATGCTGCAGATTGGCCAACAACACTGTGTACTGATCGAGGTTTGTTACATTGGTAACTACTTTTACAGAACAAGTAATAAAATGAATAGAGTGTTAACAGCACTGAATACTACTAAAGGGTACTGACCATGCATGCATATGCATGTTCAGAAGCATGTCTGTTGCTTATTATTAACTGAAAAAGCTTTCAAACTGATCATCATGTTTTTACTTGTTTCTTGTGGGCTTTGTAGCTGCAGCTTAACAAGAAAAACCCCAAACAATGTTCACACATGCCTCAATGCGGGTATGTTGTCAGCTAAAGCAACAGTATGCATAGATACTGAGGTTCTTGTCTTAGATTAGCTCTTTGTTGAATGGTATGGCAAAGTGGAGGAGTTTCTCACACTGGCAGGCTGCAAAAAATGCCTGTTGCATTACTAATATAGTCTAAAGATGGAAAAGACAAAGTAGAATAGAAATGGCTACAATAAATTTGCAGAAATTAAATGTTTCATGTGTTATGTTTCATTTCTGTTATATCTTGATTCAGGGAACTGAGTTCCCCTTTTTTTTCTTATGTGATAAAAATGAGGAGTTTCTTCAGAAATTGAAAGCAGAAGAAACTCCTCATTTTTATCACATAAAAAATTCTGAGAGATGTCATTCAAATCGCAGACAAGAAGTCTAAATTTTGCTGTATGGTTGGTGTTTTTTTAATCACAATGGACTGTAAGGCTTTTGGGCTGCCTTTCTCAAATATCTCTCCACTTCCTTTTCAAGTTGATTTAGATGGTTTAGACAGTAAGGACTCAACTTCATGTTTCTAAATTCAATTCGTGTCATAACCAAGTTACTGAGAAAGAAAGAAGTGTCCTTAGAGAAGTGCAAGAATAACTGTGGACATTTATGAATGTGGATTTTCAAAAGGTTGGACATAATTAAATCAATATCTGCATAAAAAGATCGAGAGACTTTTCATACCAACGAAAATACAGGTTTGAAAAATCGTGTCCAGACTTGTTGACCTTGATTCTTTTCTTGCAGCTATCAAGGAGGAGAGGTATCGTTTTGGCAACGGATATGACCAGGTGGAAGACGTCATTGGTGTGGCTCAGCCTGTGCGCTTCAACAGTAAGCATCTCACTTCATTTAGGTTGATTTTTATACTTGTTAAATCTTCATTATGACTGCGAATTGCAAAACTAAAGTTTCTTTATTTTTTACCTGCAGAGAAATGCCCCAGTGGGTGGCACCACTACGAGAAGACGGCCAGCTGCTACAAAGTTTACCTGAGGAACGAGAACTACTGGCAGGCTGTGGAAACCTGTCAGAAAGTCAATGGCTCACTGGCCACTTTTGTCACCAACGAGGAGCTGCAGTTCATTCTGAAGATCGAAGTGGATTTTGACGACAAAGTCTGTGAGCGCAGAGACCAGTGCAAGTGAGTTTTACCTCACTGTTTTTTGTTTGACAAACTTAGTCTTAACCTTTGTTTCTAAGGTCGTGAAAGAGCTTCTTTTATCCAGTAATACTGCTGCTTAATCATTATATAATTTTCATTCATTTACCTGCTAACACAGTATTATTAACTTGATACAGTTTGCAGTGTCTGTGAAAAGGATGTGCTGAAAAGTCAGATGCTTTTCAGATATCTATGTGCCAAGCTCTGCAAGCTTTTGCCTTTGTATTTTATCTTAATTTATGCAGAAAATATCTGGCTGAACTGGCAGGCTTGTCAGAAAGAAGCCTCATAGATCAAACCTTTTAATTTACAGACCTACTTATTAAATTTATACTTTGTCCTTGTTGGCCTTTTAACATGTTTTTTTTTAAATATACATTTACATGTTTCAGGGAGGTGAAGCAGTGACAATGCTCTGTCATTAGTTGCAGGCCATCTAGTGGCCAACAATGGTAGTTAAAAGTGCTTAGTATTGGCTGATGCATAAACCCAAAAATAGACAACATGATGTATAAAACATTAGAGTAATTTAATTTTTCTTTTTGTTTTGAAGGTTTTGGGTCGGTTACCAGTATGTGATCACCAATCAGAACCACTCTCTCGAAGGCCGCTGGGAGGTAGCCTACAAAGGTATTTCTGCTCTTCTAAAACAAGAACTAGATAGCAAACTATTGTTCTGTAGTTTGTCATAATGCATAAAATGTCTGACTTTGGCTTTGCTCTACAGGATCAATGCAGGTGTTTCTGCCACCTGAGGGTCTGACCAGTATCGGTGAGGCATTACCCAGCCAGGACAACGTCTTCTGTGCCCAGCTGCAGCGCTTTCAGATCAAAAGCATGAATGAAAGAGGCCTGCACAGCTGGCATGCTGAGAATTGCTACAAGAAGTTCCCCTTTCTCTGCAAGAGGAGTATGTGCTGATTGAAACTTTTCTGTTTTCTGACAGTTTTGTTTCGGTCATTATATTTCCTTTTTTGACTCTATTTTGATGTTATATTTTCCCCTACAGGACAGACATGTGTGGATATTAAGGACAATGTTGTAAACGAAGGCTACTACTTCACCCCTAAGGGGGACGACCCGTGTCTGAGCTGCACATGTCATGATGGCGAGCCTGAGATGTGTGTGGCTGCGCTGTGTGAGCGTCCGCAGGGCTGTCAGCACTTCCGCAAGGATCCCAAAGAGTGCTGCAAGTTCACCTGCCTGGACCCAGGTACCTTTCGATCCTCAGCGGTTCACATCCAGCTGCTGCTTAGACACCTTATGCATTCAATGCTAAAGGTTTACATTAAATCAGTGTCATGGAACAGTTGTTGCTTACATTTCCACAAGGTGGAGCTCTTCTCAGATATTATTATATGATTTACTGCAACAGAGATATTTATTAAAACCTGGGTAGGAGATATCTGGCATACTATGATTTTAAAATGTTGTCAATTTGAAGTAAATCAATTTGTTTGGTTTTAAATTTTGTCTCTTTTTTTTTCCCCCTCAGATGGAAACAGTCTGTTTGACTCGATGGCCAGCGGGATGAGACTGATTGTCAGCTGCATCTCATCCTTCCTTATCCTCTCCCTGCTGCTCTTCATGGTCCACAGACTCCGTCAGCGGAGACGTGAACGCATCGAAACTCTGATTGGAGGAAACTGTAAGTATAAGTTAACCTGTTAAACAGCTACACTGACACACACTTTCTGAATCATAATTAGTGCTGTGATACACTGAGATTCAGGACACAACTGGTGTTTCTCAAAAAAGAAGCTGAAGAATATGAGAAACACTTTTCTCTGTATAAACAGAACTGTCTACAAAAAATCCTCTTTCTTGTTATTTGCATTTCTGCTGTAAATGGTGGTGCACCTTAAAAAGTCTAATTACATGGGTGTCTTTTAAGTGCTGTGTGTCGCTGCTTTCGCATCATTCTCTGTATCCGTCTGTTTGTGAATGCTCAGTGCATCACTTTAACCTTGGAAGACGAGTCCCAGGCTTCGACTACGGCCCAGACGCCTTTGGCACCGGCCTCACTCCCCTGCATCTTTCAGATGATGGCGAGGGAGGTGCTTTCCATTTCCAAGAGCCCCCTCCTCCGTACGCAGCCTACAAATACCCAGATATCCAGCACCCAGATGACCCCCCTCCTCCATACGAAGCCTCCATCAACCCAGACAGCCTCCTCTATGTGGACCTCGGTAGGCG
Organism: Acanthurus lineatus; assembly: GCA_029814665.1. Taxonomy (NCBI): domain Eukaryota; kingdom Metazoa; phylum Chordata; class Actinopteri; order Acanthuriformes; family Acanthuridae; genus Acanthurus; species Acanthurus lineatus. The sequence continues at coordinate 12,056,166 of JAPZDV010000011.1, read as the reverse complement.
CTGATCCTGTTATTCTTGCATGTCATAACGCACTGGGTGTTAAGCTTTTGTCCTCATTTTCCTTTCTTTGTTGTCACCTTCAGGACACAGAGGGGTTTCCATGGTGCCGAGCCAGATGAACTCCATGGGAGACGGGCTGCAGGCCGATATTCCCAACGGCTCCGGTCCTGTGCCAGACTCAGCGCCGTCCTCTCAGGAGAGGGAGGACTCCATAGACAGCAGCACTCTCCTGGTGGGGCCCGACACACCGACAGATGGCCACGCCCCTCCCTCCATGCCTGCAGACTGCCCCTCCTCCCTCAGCACGGTGGTATAGGACTGAAGAGGGAGCTGAGTCCGGACATTACCTGCTGGTTGAGGAAGGTCACATGTGCCATGTGCACCGGGAGAGATCACAGCAGACTGTTGTGTCATTTATCAAAACGCTGACTGCAGCTTGTACAGACATATCAGAAGCTGCCGGTTTCTTTGAGGTGTGAGGATTCCCTCTCTCTGAAGACTCCTCTGCAGTTGGCCTTCTAAGAGTTTTTTGTGTTGTTTTGTTTTTTAAGACACTGGCATCTGAAGGAGCAGCGAGGACTGTTTCTGTACGAAACAAAAACACTACATTGAGACTGAGAAGGCTGCACCAGCGTCAACTGAGCAAAGCTTTTGAAACATCTTAGAATTGGCCTTATTGGTCAGAAAGCCCTGATGTAAATATCCCCCCTCAGGTCTGTCAGATTTGTTATACCTGTGCGTCACAGTCGAGCACAGGGCTGAGAGCGACCGACGGACGATAAAGCCAGCTTTTGTTCCTTGTACATCTTTTGTTTGCATCATACTGTCGTTCAAACAGACGTGTCTGTGCTGATCTTTTGTTGGTCTCAAGGCCACATTAACCTTCTCATCAGTCCCCTCTGACGCGGCATGTCCTAGATATCAATTAACTGTCCCCTCACTTTCTTATTAGTCTGATACATGAAACTGTCTTCCAGGTTTATAGCACATATTTCCAGCAAAATTTTTGTAATTTGGAGGTTTAACCTTGCAAGAAGGTACGGTTTGGTATTCTGTCGTAGGGCTTTTACTAAGTAATGCTGACACAAGGCGTTATGTATCGAGGAATGTTGTGGCACTGATGAATATCTGAGTTTGGTATTGTGTTCTTTTGATGCTAATTTATGACTGCAGACTGTAATCTGGATTGTTTTATTTGTGGGATGGATTCAGTCTGAACTCCCCGCTGATCAGCGAGCAGAAGCAATGAAGCTTTTCAGGTGCATGTGTGAAGATTAGGGATGATGTTCCGTCCTCAAATTTTAAGAAATCAGTTTATTTAAAGTAACTGTCCCAATCATAAAGTTGTTGGATCATGCAGACGGTCCCCCATCGTCAGCTTTTTGCAGCATTGTTGTGTATTTGCTAACTGAACCATGATTAGTGACTCAAAGCTTAATGTTTTGCACGTTAACTTCTCGATGAAATCAGTTTATTTTTTTGTTTGTGTGTTTGTTTTTTGGAAAGAAATTTGTCAGTTGTCACATCTGAATGCTGCCTCTTCATTCCTGATGTTTCTTTTATATTCGATTTGTCTGTTAACTCCACTTATCGAGGCTCCTGTCAGCTAGATGAAGACGTTGTCACTGACTGTAGCTGTGAGTCTGATCTTCAGTTTTGTGTTAATGGGTCTGTTACTTTTCTCTGTTTTCTCAGTGGGATCACAGTAAGAAAAAAAAAGCAGAAAAACAATTGTAATAAAAGAAATGTGTGAACTTTATTAGGCCCCTGTTATGATGACAATCGCTCAATTCTCTTAAGGAGGAATTTTTACAAAGCCTAAAACAGTTGGATCAGAGTCGACCCGCAGCCACCAGCATTCATCCCGCTTTTGATCTGCCTCAAGAAAACGAGCTGTAAATGTGTCTGACTGTGCATTTCATGTTCGAATGTACTGTGTGTTTAACAAGTTTTGTGCCCCATTTTTATTTTGTTCTTCTTCGGCATCGACAATCCACGGCGGATCATCCAACAAACAGTATCTTATCAATTGTGGGAGAAAGTAACATGTATGTGAGTGTGCAGGAGATGGTGTTCTGCTTATGATTTTTAAATTTTTTATTTACCCCTCCACCAAATCAATTTTGTCTGCTTTTATTTTCCAACCTGCTTTATGGAGCTGAAGTGCATGTTTTTTTGTTTATTTCCTTTTTGTACTTTTGGCATGCTGAGAGATTTTTCTTTTTATGGAAACATTTTTTTTCAGTTCAACAGTCTGTCCTGTACAGTAGGTTAAAAAATCTCCTGCATATAGTTTATTATGTCCGTGTGCATCAAAAAACCTGCTCATGACCCCCAACAGCTGAGTATACACTGTAGTTCATGTGCTAGACTATGGTGGTGTGAGAACTAACTTAACTGGATTTAAAATGTTTTCTGTATAATACGACAAATGCTTTTTTCTCATTGTCTCTTATTTCATAGCCTTTGAAATTCAGAACAGTTGCTTAATTTGCAAGGGGGCTTGTGTTCTTTTTTCTGAGGTAGATGTACATCTAATCAAATGCCAAATAAATTGCACCATGAAGGACAACTCATGCGTCAGTGGGTATGAACACAGCATCATGTTGAACCTCATCAATCTCGACATTTCCCTGCTCTCAGTCCTGTTGCCTGGTCGAGGAATTTCCTCCGCCTGCGGTGACCAAATGTCAGAGAGGATTAAGGTGGGATGCAGGGAAAACCCCCGAGTGGTGAGATAGACGGCCGTGATCCACGGCAATCAAAAGATACAGATAATTTAAAGAAAGCGGATATATAGCACACCTCGCGAGTGAGTCATAAGGCAGCGGGCAGAGCCGAGATAGTGATACCCTGCTGGAAAGCATTGTCGCTGAAGAAAAGAGGCTTTGTTCGCGGGGGTCAAGTAGTGACAGAATCACATGATTTATTCCTGGATGGGAGAGACGTAACACTTAACGCTGAGCCGCTCGGTCAAGACGATGATTGAATTTATTGGACTGTGAAGAAAAATTTATATTCAACATCCTTTCAAAACTCATTACACTTGTTTCTCAGAAAATGGGAGATTTAAGAGTGTTAATGGATCAAGTTGAGGATATGAAGTGATACTTGCTACATGATTAGATCAGTGACAAGTTTTTCAGTTTCTGTAAAATACTTTTGTTTCAGGTTGAATATATATATGCATGACGTGTATGTAAAAGCCTAACATTTTAATAATAACCAGATTTTACTCAAAGAAGTCGACTAATCAGTCATTATATTTTGTTTTCCTTATGATTTCAACTAAAATAAATTAAACAGATGCAGCACATTCGTATTTCAAATAGAGATTTGAAGTGTTTTAATATTCCACTGCACTGGAATAGAATTTAATTTGGAGGGAAACCTTTAAAACTCATAACATTTTATTTTACAACTTGATAGGAGGAATTCTCATCTGTTACAACATGAATGCTGTTTGCTCAGGTGCTCAGAGTTGGTCCTACATTTTTTCTTTACGTCCTCTTTAAATGAAGCCATGTATATTCTGTTGCCTTGTAATTCAGCGTGCCGCACATCCTCTGACTTTCCCATGAGATGAATGGCTCTTGTTACTGGTCACTGTGCGTCTCTGCTGGCAGCAGCAGGGGGATGGAGGGGAGGGGAAGGGAGGTGGGGGTGGGGGTGGGGGTGCTGGTGAAGCTGTCCTGCATCAATGAGCCTGTTGATCAGAAAAGACCACTGGACTGGTAATGACAGGGTTCACTGGTCGGACCAGGAGAGAGTAAAACTCAGCTTTCACCTGCGTTTCTACTTAAGCGGCTCGTTTGCGCCGACCGTCAGTCTACCTCAGATAGCGACACCTGTCTGGATCCATCGAGCTGCTTCGACCCTACGATGGTTTGGACTGCTGCTCTCCTGATGCTCGTTGTTTCACATGTTAAATCAGGTGAGGGTCCAGCTTCGCTCTCAGATACTACACTAAAAATAATGGATATTTGATGTGTATTTTTCTTTTATTAACTTCAAGCTTATTAAAAAGAGTGAAGAAAAATGATGCTCACAAACAATTTGCTCTCTTCATTTTCCAGAGGAATACTGCTACAATGAACCACATTGTGGTAAGTAACCTTTGAAGCAACCTACAGAATATGTTCTTTTCAAAATGAGAACATCCTATTAATGTATGGATATTAGTCCTGTGTTCCCACATGTGGATGAATAATTAATAAGCCAAAGGGAGACATTATTCAACTAAAATAGATCAAGATTTTATCCAATTTAAGTTCTTAATTAGTCATTTTTTCTTATTGTGTCTTCTTGTCACCTCCCATAAGACTCATATGTCTTTGAGTTGTGAGCAAATTTTCAAAGTAAATGTCTTAAAAAATTGACATTGAAAAAAATTTGAAAAGATTGAACTCAAAAATTAAAAAAAAAAACAAAAATCAGTGGAGGTTAATAAAAAAAAGCCAAATCTGATCATCACGTCACTTTTTCTTTGAAAAACAATCTGATGGCAAAGTTACTGTAGTAGCTGTTCTGTAGCTCTTGATCACATCATGCAGCTTTCCTCAGCATGAACTTTAAATGAGTTTGTCCACTCTGAACCTCTGAAACAGTTCAGAGGACAAGATGAAACTCCAAACATTTGAACATTTACTGCACAAGACAGCTGGATGACATGAAGACAGCACATTATGATCAGAAGCTGTGGAACAGCCACTGAAAGGACTTTGTCATGAGACTGTTAAAGGGTTAACATCTCCAAACTCCTTTCTCCAAACTCAAGAATTAACTTTGATTTCAACTTTCAAGCCAATGTGGGTGACACGTTCTCAAAACATGTTATTTGTTAGCTGAGGAGCGTCAGAGCTGCCACAAAATGGATCTTGTGGTGAAAAATGTTCGGTCAATTTCCTGACTTGTCTCCAAATTCCAAAGTGATCTTTCAGTTTTAATATTTTCTTCTCTCCTGTTACAATAATCATCTCGAGGTTTAATCTTGTGTTCCATGGAGAAGTTTGTCCCCCAGGTTGAGAACAATGCATATGACATGTATTCTGTTCTGTCCTTAACTGGTGTAACTTGGTTCTCATGTGGTTCCTCCTTCATCCTCAGACCCTTATGCATGGGGAGACATGTTCCCATCCTGTCACCCTTTACTTGAAGAGCACCACTCTCCCATCGATCTGGACCATCAGATGATTCGAAATGACTCTCTGGGAGCTTTGCATCTGGAGGGCTTCGATGTGATCCAATCAGGCCACTGGACGCTTCAGAACGACGGACACTCTGGTGAAAATATGACAGATATGCTCATAAATGCTGTCATTGTTGTCTCTTTTGTTGATAATGAAGTATTTCTTTTGGCTCCCAGTCGTGCTGCAGGTTGGCAGTGGGATGTCAGTGAGCGGTGGAGGTCTCCCAGATGTGTACCACACCATCCAGCTGCACTTCCACTGGGGAGGCCCGGCCACCAACGGCTCGGAGCACACGGTGGACAGACGCAGATACCCGATGGAGGTAGAGTATGGTCAGTAAACAGCTCCACACTGTCACCCACCGACTGCTGCGGCAGGCTGGTGCAGCGGAGCGCCTCCTTAATGTCCCTGTGCTTTTGTTTTTTGTTTGTTTGTTTCTAGATGCACATAGTCAACATGAAGTCCATCCATCCAAATCTGACAGCAGCCTTGGATGATCCGACGGGACTCGCTGTTCTTGGATTCTTCATTGATGTCAGTTTAAATAACTGTGTCTTATTCTTCAATATATTCAAGCATTAGAAGTTACTTTTTCATCCTGATTTTGTCTTTTCTTGCAGGTTGTTTATGCAGACAATGTACATTTTGGACACATCTCACAAAAACTGTCCTCTGTTGCTTACAAAGGTTAGAAACCGCTCATAGAAAATTAATTTCTGCCTGCTGTTCGTGTCGCTTGTAATTCTAATTATGGGCTGTGCATGTTTTTTACCCAAGGCCAAACTGTTAGAATCAAGCCATTTCCACTGATGAGCCTTCTGCCGAAGCACAACATGAGTCAGTATTATCGTTATTACGGCAGCCTCACCACCCCTCCATGTTCTCAGGCAGTCGTGTGGACTCTGTATGAAGTCCCCATCTACATCTCATGGTCTCAAGTATGTCTCTTAGGTCATTTCTCTGAAAAAGACATCTAAATGATTTCCTGAGTGCTTTGATGAACATGTTTTTTTTTTTTTGCACTTCCTCCTCAGCTGGCTCAGTTTACATCACAGATCTTCTCCACGGAGGAGGATGCAGAGCAGGTGACGCCTCTGCAGAACAACTTCAGACACATCCACCCCACCTTCAGCCGCGTCGTCTCCATGTCCAAAGACGCCAAATTCCTCACTGGGACGGCCGGTCGCCCCCTCAGGTCAACCGTGTCAGTGCATCTGCTTCAAGTCATTTTACTGGGAAGCTTCATCTCCAGACTTTAGCATTCAGTTCAAATCATAAAACAATACAAAAACAAAGGTTAATGTTTGTTTTTAGATGACGTCCTGTGGCCAGAGGTTTCTAGTTTTAATCTGAGGTTCAGTGTAGAGTTTTTACAACTGTAGAAATGCAAAGAATAAATATACTGTGAAGAAGAGTACTGTACAATGTTTAATCGTTACTAAACGTATTACTGTATTCTGCTGTTTCTGCAGGATTAACATTCCAAATGTGATAAAACAATATGTCTCATTACTAACACTTTAAAACAACATGAACTAGACTATGTGTGCCATGTATGCATTTATGACTGAAGGTCTTTTACACTCATAAACTGTTCTTGAAAATGTGCAGTTGTAATGTATTTTCTTTGTTTTGGGTCCATGTGGTTTGCAACTCCACAAATATTAAAATAAACTAAAAATAAAAGCAAAAGACGAGATAAATTTGATCTAAGTGAAAAGCCAAAAATGTTAGCATATGATATGTGCTTATTCTAACAAACATACATTCATATTAGAATATGTAAATTAGCAAGTGCACGTGTGTTACACATAAACTAAAGTGCATCTCCAAAGTAACTCCCTAGGGATTATTGGTATAAACACATAAAATGGAAGCATCATCATCATCATGTTTATTAGTCAAAGAATCACTATGCTAAATAAAAAAGTGCAGCTAGTATGGCTAAAAAAATGAGAAGGCAAATAAAAGGCATGTGTCTGTCAAAAAGATTTGTTTTTAAAGTGGATTTTGGTGTTTTCATGATTGCACAGATTTCAGAGAATAAGTGGAAAACAAACTGACAACTAACAACTTTTTCCCCTGACAACGTGACATGTCACTACATGCATAATTCATAATAATAATTTTGACTGACTCAAATGGTTAATAGCCATCATAAAATTATACCTGCCATGACAAGCCGAACCGTCTGCTGACCTTTTGAAGAACACAGAGCTCATTAAGAAAGACCTTAAATAAAGTGGTAAAGTGATAATCTGCTAATGAGCCGACTCTCCTGTATCCAACATGCAAACTAATCTGTGCAAAATTTGCATATTTGCCACCAGCATGTAAAGAAGTTTGCAAATAGCCTAAACTAAGCAACAAAAACACCTGCAGGAGAAGATTTTAAGCATGTGGTTGACACTCGGTTGTGAGGTCACAATCTTATTTTACTTTTCACTGAGTTTTTCCTGCATTCAAACAACAAACACACACGTCCTGTTGTGCGTCACATTTGCTGTTGTTTGGAAGAGTGGGAGATTTTTGTGTGTTCTCTCCACATTTAGTCTTGTTTGTGAGGCCATAATTGTTGTGCAGAAAGCCTCCTGAGGGTTGTAAATCTGTGGGTAAGGTGTGTCAGCAACAACAAGATGAAAGGTTCAAATAAAAGAACGCAGCAGAGACACAAACAGCACGTAGAGGAGTCCAAAGTTTAACTGGCGCTCGAATAAAAGCATGACATAAAATTATCTCCGCGGTTACAAAAGGATTTGGAAAGATGACCAACAAAACAGGAGATCACAGTTGGAGTGATAATGTCTGACCAATCAGATCACTCGGTGTGGAGGTGTGTGTTCCCCTGTTTGATATGATTCACTGCTCGCTCTCCCGTCCCATCCTCTCCATTTGAGATCACACCATCCTCCAACCCTGGCCTCAAGGCAGCACACACACACACAAACCACACTGTACTCTCTCTCTCTCTCTCTCTCTCTCTCTTTCTCTCTTTGGACTGAGCGGGTGCCAGGTTTGGCAAAGGTGACGTCAGGCTGCAGATTTTCACTGAAACCAAACACAACAGCAGCTGATTCACAGATTAAGAGGAGAGAGAGACGGAGGAAAGGATGAGTCAAGTAGGCAGAGATGTAACTTTAGACTTTGGCTCTGGAGACTTCAGACACATTCAAGTCCTAAATTTTGACCTGATAAAATCCTGGAACATCAGAAATAAGGCACAGACAGACAGGAACTTCATGCTCACACAGTTTATACTATATAATCCTTTGTTATTCTAACTATGTCTAGATGTCAGCCTTGTTTACAATGTTTTGAAAATGTTGAGAAGCTGAGATTTGAATGATCCCTCTCAGAAACAGTCACATCTGGAACTTTGTCAGTAAAACCACAGTTGGACCTGTCAGCTACTGAGCAGCTCCAGCAGAGCAGCTGCAGATCAGGGGAGGTTGAAAATATCAAATGAAGTCATCAGCAGTTGCAAAAAAGTATGCAACACTTTCAATAATACACAGCTGCAGATCGAAACAAGCTAGTTTCAGTCCTGGGCTTTTTTCTCAGAGCCATTTGGAGGTGTTAACCCCTGATAACTGACAACAAGGTGCCTGTTGCTGATTAACAACAAGCTGATACAGTATTGTGATACTGCACAATAAAAGCTCCGAGTCATTAGAGATATAAATCACATTCTGTTCATGCAAACAAGGAGAAGTCGGGACGATCAGACCTGCACTTTGCCTGTGAAAACTGTGACCTGATTTGCCCCCAAAATAGTTCAAAACAGCTCTAAAAATCAATAGATGTGTCTGGTTGGGAGGAAAACAACATAATGGTTGTGTATGTGTTAGGGCAGTGAATCACATGACCGGGTCCTCCATCAAACCAGCCTGACACAGAATCATTGTTCGGTCAGCTGCTGCCCACTGCGCCCATTCATGAAAACTCAGCATCAGAGGGACAGATCATCCATCACTGAATAAACCCAAATTTCCTCTTTTTAAAAGTGTTTATTTTAGTCAACTGAAATGTGCTTCATGAAAAAAAAACAACCACTTATTTATGGATGTATGCAAAAATGCTTTATTTCCATTTTTTTTCTTTTTCTTACATTTGTTGTGTAATAAATAGACATGAGAAACAGGCTGATGGTTCAATCCTCTTCCCATGCCGATTCTGCACCTTTTTGTTTTTTTCTCCACACCGCAAACAACTTTTCATAGAATTTACAACAGAAATTAAAAAAAACAAAGCTTGACACAAGCTGAATTTCCTGCTACCAGCTCATCGCTCACTTCATATGTTACATAGGTCTCTGAGCTGTGTTCGTGTAGCAAATCCCAGGGAACAAAAATATATATATATTTGTATATAGTTATTCACAGTTACAGTATTTACACATTCTAGGATTACAAAGCAAATGGGCAGAAAATGAAGACGTTTCTACAAGAAACAATCTTTCAAAAAGGGAGGTGGAGATTTTTCCTGTACACAGTGGACCTTTTTCTTTAAATAAACAACCTTTTAAACCCTCAGATTCCTTTTACAGATCCCTGAAAATATTTTTAAATACTTAGTCTTTTTTTTAAAAAAAAGAGCGAGAAGAGAGAGAGATGCATCATAAAAGTGTTACCCCCTGTGAAGATTTAAAAAAAGAAAAAAGATTCAGATTCAGATTTTCTATACAAGTAATCATGTACATTATAAACATCCCTGGTGCAAAACAGAAAATCTCCATAATCAATCGAACTGAATGAAAAGCAATGACTGACTTGGTCTTGAAGGGGCAACTGATTGGCTAAGAGAGGGCGTGAAGCAGAAGTGCAAGCCTCGAGTGCATACATATTTCTTTTTTAATATCTCGATGAGTTTGTAAAGAAAGAGCGAGCCCTCGGACTTTCGATGTGGAGGGCTGCTGGGTCAGAGAAACACTTCTGTCTCGCAGGAAACACTGAACACTGGTAGAGTAAAATAACTGCTGCAGCTGGAGAGGAATCTATGAGTGCACAAACATGAGACAAGTCACCCCAGGCACAGACGAAGGAAGCCGAAACATCGCCATCAAAACGTCCACGGTGGTGAAAAAAATCTGGCAGCAATTCTATTGACCATGTTTTTGTGAACACGGCCCTCTGAAATCACAGACTGTTACATCCCCTGACTCCCTGCTCAGGTAAATAAAAACAGTTACACATTCATATGGCACTTTCCATGAGAAATAATTCTATCTTCCAAAGCTGAAACTTTGCTTAACAAGTATTTTCCAAATGCTGCCCAGTGGATGTAGTCAGGATTGATTAACACGTTCATTTTCTTTGCTTTGCATGATTGGTCGGCCTTCTGCGCTGCTGCCTACAGGGGGCAGTGCACTCACATTTACAAAGACGAGGGTCCGCTGATTAATTTTCTCAATCAGACCCCTGACACACACATTCACTCACGCAACACACATATATAGTGTCTTTGAAGAAACAAGCAAGAGGAGATCTACCTAAACAAAACTGGAAAACACTGGAATATCATTAATACAAATTTTGCACATCATCTTTACCTTTTTGCATAAACTAATAGGAAGCAGCATGATCCATTATTGGCTGGTGAAAGCAGGTGTGATATTCAAATATTCCAGATTTTGTGGCAGGTTTTCATCATTTTTGTAGCTTGATTTTTTTTTTTTTTAATTAGTTTGATTTATTTCCAAGAAAACTGGCACAGAGGAGGTAGGAGCAAGAAAGCACTGTTGCAGTCCGCGGCGAGCCTCAGCACTCCGCCGCCACCGCCGCTGTCCTGCCTGCTGCTGGATGGGAACAGCGCCTTCTGCTATCTGCTCAGGTGCCGACCACGTCCCCCCTCCACTGGGGATGCCTTTTCCTGGTGGACTTGTGCGTCTCCACACCGTTAGTAAGCAGCTGAATATGTCGAGTCTGTGTTATGTTGTTTTGTACCACGAGTGGTGTACGTAAAGCTTATGAGACAAATGAAAAAGGGAAAAGTGTAAAACTGTACAAATCAGGACTGGACATGGAGGGAGCCATGCTGAAATACTGTCCAACTTTGAGAAGAGGTGAGGAAATGCTGCACTGGCAAGTCAAGTGTTTAGTAAATTCTGGGTCACTGGCAGACATAAAAAACTATGTGTTTTTTTCATTTCAAGAGCACCATAAATCGTAAACAATCTAGAGTTAAATATGTGAAGAGTGCCATACAGGTAGCTGAGCTCTGTCCGGACGACTCCCAGGTTTCCCGCAGAAAACCTTCCCCCTTCCGTTCCTCCTCATCCGGGTTCTCGTCATGTGCATGTATTGGGAAACTTGAATGAAGTTTGAGGACAGCACTTTTGCAGGCAGGAGAGAAATGACCTCAAATGGACGTTAATTCAGTGTTCCCCTGCAGTTCTCTGCCCCACACAAGCAGGGGATCTTCTCGTCCTCGATGGGGAATTTGTAGTCGTAGGTGATCTCCTCGTTGATGTTGATGGGCTGTCTTGAGTAGATCACGATCTTCTTTTGAGACTCCACTGTGATGACCTTCGCATAGCAATTAGGCTGAAAAAGGAAGATCAAAAAAAGAAGTAATAAAGCAGACGCAATAAGAAAAAAATTAGCTCTTAGATTGTGTTTCTGTTTGATATTTTAGCAGCTGAAGCTTTTTGCATGAGGAGCACCGTGCAGGTGTTGTCTTACATTGCAGCTATGGTTGATGAAACGGGCGAAGTTGCCACATTTGGTAGCATCTATGATGGTGTCGTGGTCAACACGGAACATGTAGCTGCTACCGATGCCCTCCTCCTCGTAGCGCTTCTCCCGCATGTCCGCAATCACCTGCCAAAGAAGAGTGTCACTTATCACTGTCACTGCCTCCATCGGTGGAGCTTTCTGATGTGCAAAATGAGTCATCATGCCTGTTTGAAACCATTTCTGCATGTTTTTACAGTAAACAAGCAACGTGTGTGCAAAAATGTGGTTATTTCCCATCCTCCTTAAGGCGGGTAAAAGCTGTTTACAGTTCACCACACAGTTGACAAGTGTTGCGTTGGTAATAAGTATTGATAAACTTTTAAAGTTCTGACCCAAATGAAGTCAGGAACCCATGTGATGTTTCTTAATTGAGGTAAAACAAGAGCAACAGTTAACTTGATTCAAAGTTTTTTTGCTGCACTTTGCAATTTAAAGTGCATTTTTTACTCCAAATATAAATATATAAAACCTGCCTTAAATGAACCAATCAGCTTCCTCTTACCTGTCTGATGTTCTGCCCCACATATTCAATCACCATTTCATCAGCAGCAATGGGCTCCATAGCAAACAGACCCCAGTCGTGGATGTGCGACTTGCAGAATCTGATCTTTTTCTTTCGGAACTGAGAAGAAAAAAGGGAAGCAAAATGTTACCTCAACATTTCAGGAAATCTGATATTCTGTTGATTTTTTGACATGACGACAATTTAAATGTGTCTGTTTATTTAAAAAAAACATCTAATATATAAAACTGCCTTGTGGAGCAAAGTTCTGTTGGACTGTGTTTACCTTCAGCTGGTTAAACTTCAGCAGGTCACTGTCACATGCAAACGAGGACAGCAAACGTCTCTGCTCTGACCGCCGCTCCGAGCCAGCTCTGGTAGAGGCGTGGACCTGTGCAGGGATGCTCATACCCTGCAGAGAGAACATGGAGAACATGGAGTTAGATATGTTCGCCCACATCAGGATTGTAAAATATAATATATAAGTAAGTGGAGCATCACAACTTGTTCTCTGTGGCTCACCTGTGTGTCGACAGGTGGCTCCTCTGACTGCAGCCTTGTGCTCTGAAGGTACTTGATCTTATCCTTCTTGTCGATCTTGTAGTATCCCTCGCTTCGCGCGCAGCCTGTCATATGATCCCTCATGCCGTCGTCTCTTCTCTTTTTCTTCACTCCAGGGATGTTTGTAGGTGCAGAGGAGTCAAGGAAGAAAGTGAAAAGGCCTTGACCTGCAGCTAGCTGATACCAGCCAATAGTTCCTCATTTTCACCACCGGAGGGGGCTGTTATTTGATACACACTCAAAAACAACTATTATAAACAACAATAAAGCTCTCATTATCTTTTTTTGTTGAATCATTAGATTGATCCCCTAAAAATGACTTTTCTGTGAAGTACTTTACGACTCTGCTCTAAAAAAATGACATATTTATGGAGATTAATACTGTTGATAACATTTAGTGTAAATCATCTGATGTAAAGCAGTAAAGGATATGAGGATGGTTGACCCAGAGCGTGTCGTTGAGCCAGTCGTTACCGTTATCCTGCTGGAGCATCTTGTCATAAGTGATCTGCAGAAGCCGCACGTCCTCCTCATCTATGCCTTCGTTCCAGATGTCATACAGGATGGTCATCTCCTCAAACTCTGTGCGTGGCTTGAAGTACGACCGGGGAGGAGAGGTGACGGGAGACAGGCTGCCCAGTAGCAGCTCCTCCCAGCTTCTCCGCTGCCTCCGTGTTGGCTTCACAGCCACAGGTGTCTCTTCTTCGTAGGACAGGAAGCCATCTTCTGCCGGCAAGACTGTCTGAGGCTCCATCTCTCCTTCCCGGAAGTCCAGGCTCGGGTGGTCAGGTGACTTGGCAGACATCCTCTGCATGGATAGATCGTCGAGATGTCCATCATGAGGCAGAGGGGTGGACTCAGATGAGAACTCCAAAGACTCATCACCTGCAGAGACAGCCGAGGTCTTTTTGCCTTTGGGTCGGCCAGGTTTCCTCTTTGAAGGGGCAGTATCTGATGGCACAGGGACATCTACAGTAAGACCAGCAGGTAAATCTTCTGGAACACTGGCTGAAAGCTCTGTTCCAGCTGAAAGGGCCTGGTTAGGCAGAGCGCTAATGGGTGGCTCCTTAAACACTGGTCTATCGTCCAGGCTCTCAGAGGATATTTTTCTACTAAGAGTCAGCGCTGCGGGATCAGGGAAGACAGGGGTGAAGGTTAAGTCTCTTCCTGGAGTGCGAGGGACTCCAGCACTAAGGACTGGGGACTGTGCAGGGTAGGAAAAGGGGCTGCCAGGGATGTGAGGAGAGCTAAGCAACAGGCTGCTGCCTGTCAGCGGGGCATCCCCACCTGGTGTGATGGGCACCGTGTCCGTGCTCTGGGACTTGCCCAGACTTCGGGCACGCTCCATCAGGTCCCTGCCTGGCGTGCGGGGGATATCCTCGTCTGTGGGGAGCCTTGCCCGCTGAGGTTGGTCAGGCAGGGGACCAGGGGGTGGATGAAGGAGGGAACGACCTTCTAATGCTGGGTGAGGAGGTAGAGGCAGGTGCATTAAAGATGCGGAAGCAGATTTGGGATCGGGTGCGTTTGAATCTAAGCGGGATTGGGCTAAGCAACTTGGGGTGCAGGGTACTTCCTCAGGCTCTGTTTTACCTTTGGCTTTTGTCTCCTGGTCGCTGTCGGGCAGGGCCCCTGTGGGGGTGGGTGGCCGAAGGTTCGTTACGTGCTCTAGGGGTTCCGACTTCACGACAGGAATGTTGCCATCTACACTGATTTCTTGCACTTTGCCTACAAGATAAGAAAAAAGATATTAATTTGTTTAACCCATGAAAACAATCATTAAAAATCATTAATTATTATCATATTTTTAAGTATATCTAAACTGAATTATACATAATTAAGAGCAGTAACTAACCTGGGATGCCTTTGTGTAAAGTCGGCTTCAGGTCCTCCTTTAAGTCCTCCTCAGGACTAGGAGGCCTGCGTTTGGGTTTGATGCTCAGTTCCTCCCTGCTCCTCTGATCCTCCTTATCCTCTGAGACTGGTCCTGCAGGAGGACTCTGTGCCTTAGTCTCTACTGCCTCCTCTTCCTCATCAGAAGATGAAGTTGAAGAAGACGAAGAGGATGAGGAGGTCTTGACCTCTTTGCCTCCATCCTCCACATCTTGCGGCGTCACCTCAGCGTCTTCCTCCTCATCCGCTTCCTCTTCAGAGCTTAACTCGTACTCAAAGGAGTCTTCGCTGTCTCCCGATGAGTCTGAGCTGGACTTGGAGGAAGATGAGCTCTCATCTTCTGCAAGAAATTAGACAGATACATGATTAACTGCAGGAAAAAGAAAAAAAAAACCAACCAGCTGTTGCTGTCTGACATTTAAAATACCGTCATCAGACGAATCAGAGGAAGTGCTGTCACTAGATGAGCCTCTGTCTTCTTCATCGTCACCCTCCTCACTGCTACTTTCCTAAAAGAAGACAACAACTCATAAAATTATTCAAAATGAACAAGCATTTAATGCTTACTATGCTGAAGATAATCTAAACAGAAACACAAATAATGGCAGTTGATGTGAGGGCTTACTTTGCCTGACAACACCCTATCAGTGGCATCCATTTCATTCTCCTCCTCTTCCCTGTCGGACAATGACTCCTCCTCCTTCCCTGAGGTGTCAACCTCCTCCTCTCCCTCACTGTCCAGTTCAAGTGGCCGCGAGTGCCGTCGCTTTGCTGATGCACCGTCAGCGTCCATTTTGGAATCATCTGACGGGAGCTCAGCTGGATCTCGATCCCGGTCTGACAGAAAGGAACCAAGAGACAAATTAGCGGCTGACAAGCTAATAAAAACAGTTAAAAAAAGAGAGAGAGTGTGAAAGTGTAGATCAAAGAGTATTTGGTCTGCTTCACTGTTAGTGGAGGGTTACCTTCATCCTCCAGCTCGTCATCCACTGGAGTTGAAGGTCGGGCTCGTTTGTTGTCCCCTGCTGATGCAGCCTCAGGTGGATCCTTCCTTTTCACCTGAACACAACACGCAACCATTAAACATCAACAGTCAGTGCAACTGGTGGAGAGAGACTAAAAAAAGAGGCTTCTTTCATGTTTGTGTTTACAAAGAGAAAAAAACATTTCAAGGCTTACCTTGAAGGAGGGCAGGCGGATGGCTCCTCGCAAACCGATTCCCAGGCCCATTCCCTCGTAGCCCAGTCCCTCGCCTTTGTTCCAGTTCTCCAGCAGACTTGAACCCATCGTCTCTTTGGGTTTGGGTCTTTCTTCCTCCTTCCCATCTGTACCCTTCACTGGTGTCAGAGATGCCTGAGGAAAGAGCAGGCTTTTCAATGCTGGGTAGTTGTTGTATTAACTACTGTTATTACTCTAAATGGGCAATAAAAGTCTACCTTTGTGGCCCCACAGGAGAAACTGGGACCAGTCAATATTTGGCATTTTACATTGATAATGTACTGATCATCAAAATGTCTGTTTAATTTACTTGATTGAGTCATATTTTTTACCTCTACTTGCATTACTTCAACACATTAACAATCAGAATGTTTGCAAGATGTTTAGATTTTTAATCTGGATTTTTTATGTTTTTCTTTAAACAACTGTAAGAATTGGCCTCTATGTTGCTAGTTTAAATGATTTGTATCAAATGTAATGCAAGATCCTTGTGGGTGTAGGCGGGACAGAGTGATACATCAGCTAAAACTACATAAAGAGTTTGTTTTAATCATGCTTTTTTAATTATCTGCTAAAACAACTGTGTTTTGATTGATGTATTGATGTTTCTGAGACCAAAAGAACAAGATGACGAGATTCTTGGTGTCACTGCAAATCATACCTCTGTTATATGTAATTAAAATCACATTATATGGACCTTATTATGCTACTTAGACTTTTAATTTAACAGTAGGGAGTCAGTACAAGTCAATGTTTCCCAAACAGACTGTTCACATTTGCCTTTAAAGGTTACACTGTGCTTGTATCTTGAAAGTTGAAAAGAGTAACTCACCTTTGCTGAGCGCTCCTTCTTATCCCACCACTCATCAAAGGCTCTGAAAGCCACCACCTCCACCATTTTGCGGTTGAGGTCCCTCTTCATGATGGCCTTAAGCTCTTTAACAATGACCAGCAGCACACCGTCCACTGTGGCCTTGTGGGGATCCTCCTTTTTAGTCTCATATCCAGGAGGCGGAACAGTGGGGTTGAACTTTGGTATACTGGGATGCTGCCACTGCTGTCCAGGTGTTCCAGTGCCACTAGCAGGGGCACCCATAGAGAGAGGCGGGTAAGGTCCCCCAAAAGGCCCAGACGCACCACTGTCCATAAAATGTGGATAAGGATAGGGTCCTCTGGTCTGAGCCATGCGACTCAGCATCTGCTGCTGCATCTGGAAGGACATGGGAACGGTGCTCCACTGTTCCCACCGCAAGCAGTTCATCAGCTCCATTTGCATCAGTGGCACCATGCTATGAGGGTAGGGACCCATGTGTGGCAGCATATGGGGAGGCACTCCAGGATGACCGGCCAGGTGAGCAGGATGACCTGGGGGCAGGTGGTGATGTGGGAGAGGGAAGCCGGCCTGATGTGGGAGAGGGGGGAAGCCGGGAGGAGGGATGGAAATGGTCTGCATCGGTGACACTGCCGAGTTTACGACGATGCCTTTGCCACAGTCCCCACTGGTGATTGGAGTACCTGGCATCTCATCGTCAGAGATTTCCATGTCCTCTCCTGACGACTGATGACCCTGTGTAACATGGTAGAGCTTGTCAGGACAATGCAGGGTCAACATATACTTTTCACAGGTTATGAAAGCATAATTATCTGCCTTTGTCATCTCTATGACAACCGAGCAAATGCCATAGACTGAGACCTTGAGATAAGGTCATAAAATTCAGGAAAAAACAGTAAGAGGACCAGGAGCAAAGACTTTTTCATCAATCTGCATCCTTGGCTATTACATTAATCATAGCAATAATTCCACATTTTTCAGTAATAGTTCTGATGCAATACCTGAGTTTCATTAACATAACAAAACCTTCGATTTTTTTAGGTAGTATAATTTGAGAAAAATAAATATACATAGGTTATATATATGGATAATTCATGATAGGACACAATACTATCAGGATAAGACATCAAAGATAAGGATGGTATCATGATTCTGGGATTCAGTGATACTTCATAAATTGCAAGACAATCATCTATGAAGAAAGTATGTAAAAGGGGGAACAAAGTCTTAACACCTACACACTAACTGCACCTTATCCATGTCAATGTGGGCCATCATTCTAATAAAAATTAAACCGGCAAAAGGTGACACTGTCAGAAAGCAGAAAAATTAAGATGTATATCATGAGGAAGTGATTCTAGAGAGTCAAACTGGCAGGGGATCTATTAAAGAGTCTGCGTGTTTTCATAAAAATATTAGCATTTGGTATGGCCAGTGTCAGAGTATCAATAACATATGGCAACAGGGAGCAACAGGATATATTCCCATATCAATATTTTCTCAAATCTCTTTGACACAACACATTTTTTAGTTAACAAAAAAGGCTGAAGTTCTCAAATGTCAAATGCTTAGAAACAGGGAGGCATGCAAGGACACTGTCTCAATAATATTTGGCAGATTTCTAAAAATTGAAGTCAAGAAATAGCTGATCAAAGAATAAATAGACAAGATTATGTGTCTGACAGAGCTAAAGTACTCTGTGCTGTAGGTTAGACACCAAAGAACTGGAGTGTAGTATTCAGTAAGTTGTACAAAATAAGAGCAACAGATGATTTAAGAGCTGCTCTTAGTTCAAAGTTTAGTATCCACACTAGCACAGTCAAACACAACTGACCCATGTCATTGGTCAGCATGTTTCCAAACAGAGCTGTTTACTCAAGGCATCAAACTATTCCTGAAAACATAGCTGGACAAACATTTTAGGGCCAGATGCTTTTGACTGTCCCTTGCTATGCGAAGAATCGTAGACTCCCAGTTTCAGGCCTAAACCCATATTGTGTCCTCCTGACTCATATGAATGCAGGACTTTGTGCCATTAAACATATCAGTATTGAATTCTCTTCCCTGCTGCTTGGTATTATCAAAGGACCCTTGTTACAACCACAGCAGAGATGAAACTAAGTAGAGTAAACTCAGCATGGGAGTGGCGTTGTTACCCAAATGACCTGTTTGCAGTGCTTGCTTTGTGATAACTTGAAATGTGAGAAATGAGACGCTGCAGCCAATCCTGACTGTCAGGCTCAGCAAAACCAGGAAGTGTGGTGGTGAATGGGGCCAACAGCCAAACTGTGTTATCCTCCGCGTGAGCGTGTGGTGAGTGTTAGAAAGAGGAAACAAGAGCGTTCCCTAACAGCTGAACGGCTCTTATTTCTCCTTTCAAAGCACAGCACAAAGTGTAGAAATACAACAACAGAGGCCAGATGGTGTTACTGTTACTTCAAACAGAGAGATCAGCTTCATATGAATGTGAAGGTATTTGTGCAGCTGCAAGTTCTTCACCAAAACCTTTTCATTCATAACTCATTTCAACAGTTGTACCTGTGCTGAAAAGATTATTTCATATCTTTTGCATGCAAATTTAAAGATTACTGTGCTAACAAATCCCCTTTTTAAAATGTAGTTCTAAGACAAATAATAACACTCAGCACTTTTAATACTTAATGCACAACTTAAATAACACACTGTTTAAATAAATCAAGCAATCTTTTCTGTGATGCCTTCATACATGGATTGTTGCGAAACCGGAACTTCCTTTTCAAGGAAGAATGAAACAAAAGAGAAAGTTTACTACTACCACCTTGCGCTGAAACTAAACCTCACTTCCTGTGTCCTCTGTAACTGTCATTCACAGCTGTGAGTAAAACAGTAACGTTCTTCTAGTAACAGCTCATCAAGACTGCCAATATGAACTCATTTAAGCAACATGTGGCACATTAGGGTGCTTTTTCCTGGGAGATTTGGCATACCTAACATAGGGAAATGTGCTTATTATTATTATTTTTATGTAAAAGGCAGTTAGAAGTTTCATGCAAAGTAAGAAAAGGTCTGTGTCCTACCGTCTCCATTTTATCAGTAGGAGTGTGGCCTCGAAAATGTCCATCTTTGAGGTCACTGTTGCTCATCCTCTCCTGGACAGGGGAGCTGATTCTTTTGAGCAGGGAGGCAGTTCCAGGAATTGGCTCTTCATCTTCCGAGTCTGGCAGTGGGGTTGGACTGATGTCCTCCAAGCCCGTGCTAGAGGGACGGGAATTCTGCTGGCCACCTTGGGAGCCGCTTGTGAAGGGGGGAATTGGGGATAGTTGAGAGGATGAGGAGGAAATTGGACTTCCTTCCATTCGCACCTCAGTGTCCGAGTCTCGCTCGTCTAGGAATGGCAGCAGTTTTGTCCTTTTCTCCTTGAGGAGCATTTCGATGCGGGAATCCAGGCTATTGCGCTCTGGATCCAGTGCCGGGGAGCCAGGTGAGGGGCAGTGCTCTGGTGTTTGTGGAGGAGGAGTGGTTGGATGGGGCACGGGCTCTGGTGGGGGCTCTACTATCGGAGGGGTTTCTGGTCTCTCCTTGACAGGCAAAAACTCAGTAGCAGCAGCCAGAGGTGGCTGCGGCGGTCGAAGGTACTCGCCCTCCCTTTGATGATGGAAAGCCGGCTCTGATGGGGGGAACGCAGGGGGCAAAGGAGCTTGGTAGGGCGAGAAGGTGGACTTGAAGTTAGGCGTGGCGGGGGGAGGTGCTGTGTAGGTGAAGGAGGGGGTTGTGGGTGGAGGTTCAGGTGGGGTGAGTTGGTTCTGTTTAAAGGGAGCTTGTTCAGACGTCGTACTTCGGTACATGTTGCTGCGGTACTGAGGTCTCTCTGGTCTGCGGTTGTACGCATCCTGGAACTTACTCTCGTGTCTGCGAGATTTGTAACCTCCGGAGCCCTCAGGCCGACTGGCCTGGTACGCAGGCGTGGACTGCCGACTGGAGTAGTTGGAGTCTTGAGAGAAGGGCGTACCTGTCTGGCGTGGGGTGTGAGGGGTTCCCTGGGACTGAGGTGTGTCCTGCCTTAGGCTGGAGTAGCCCGTCTCCAGGGACAGAGGAGTGGTGGAGCTGCTGGGTGGCAATGTTCCTCCAACAGTAGAAATGCTGCTCTCTGACAACCTGCGGATGGGCTCGCAGGCCTTAGAGAAGACAATGAGGATCAGGATGAGTCAAGGTGTCACAGGCAAACAGTAACACACATAAAATCTCTTCTGTTACAACTAAAAAAAAGTTTAAGACCCATGATGCTTTGTTGAGAACGTCCTCAAATGACTTTTTTTTTACTCTGCATTCTACTGAAGAGCAACTAGTGGATAAGAGAAGCTAGACACAATGCCTGGTTGATCTTATTCTGCAGGGCCAAAGTGCATGTTTCAAAGGCTTTGTGAGTTCAGGGCACAGGAAAAAGGTCTGGATAATGTTTCCTCGGCTCTACTCCACCACCTGCTGCACTGATAAAATGGATTGCAGATAAGGATGCCGGCTTAGATTAGGAAGTTGGTTTATTTCTACAAAGTAGCACAACTCACACAATTCAGTAATCACACCTGCACAACAGTATGCAACCATTCTCCAGGCTGACCTTGCAAAAACAAGCAGAGGTTGTACTAAATCATATTATTATCTAACTCCCACTGTCACAGTTCAGGGAGTGGTTTCATATAAACCACAAACGTGAACAAGAACAACAAAAAAAAAAACAAAACAAAACAAAACAAACCAACAAACAATTTTTTTTGCATATTGTAAGAAGGGTTTTTACCAGAAGGGCTTCTGCCAGGCTTCGAGGGGAAACATCTCTGGCCTCCTCTCCACCAACAGGCAGGTTCCGTGGAGTGTAGCTGCCATTCATCAGGAGCTGGAAGTACCGAAGGCGATTCTCACCTGCAGAATGGCAAACGTATGGGTCTGATGACAAGTCTTTCAAGCAGCCTTAATGACAGCAGGCTTTATTTAAAACTAATATAACACAGATTGATAACAGTAGTTATTTAATGGTAGCTCAACCCAAATCTAAATATTTGCAGAGGGGTAGACACACTTCTAAATTAATTTGACATATCGCTGATGCCTGCCTGCCTGCCTATATATAAAATGTAAACTGTGAAACTTGATCAGATTATTCAATAAAAATGGCTAATTCATAATAATCGGAAACATTATGAGATATATAGCTGCAACAATAACATGGCTAAAACATGTCTTTAAACATTTAACATTTTCTTCACAAAATGCATCATTTGTTTACTACTACTTTTATTTAGACTCTATATAAAAAGAAAAAATTATGTTGTGGGATAAAAATTTATGAGAACAGCACCTGTACAGCCAGTAAAACTATACAATGTAATTTTAACAATCAGTCATATACAGTAGCATTTACATATCTATACATATGTGCATATGTAAGTATCAATAAATGAAAGTAATGAGTATCAATTTCATTGAAATAGTAAATACTTTATATTATCTCAAGAAGAGCTGAAGTTGCTGTTATTCATCAGCTGAAAATGACAAGAGAGTGCTGGAATCTTGACAGAGTTACCGACAGAAAATTTTACAAGATAAATAACTCATATATAAGTGTTATAGTTTGAAAAGGACTCAACAGAGACGATCTTAAGGGTAGAGGACTCTGACAGCTCGGGTTGTTTGTTTACAGGTCTGAAATTATGCACAGTGGGAGTACATGGCACCCTCAGCTCTGGGCTTCTGGGAGCAGGCTGACATTCAATGAAATTCAATTATTGCACGTTACCAGGCAACGCACGTAAATTTACACACGTGACTGCCGTCCTCCTAATTTATCATAACAAGGCAAAATTTCACGTCGAGTATTGTTTTGCTCCTGCGGCAGAGTGCAGGCTCGATCGTGCATAAACGTCGTTTGCATATATTTTATCTTGAAAGGTTGAATCTCTGGTTACCTTTCGGGTCCAGCTCCACGTGGATGATGTTTCCCATAACAGACGTGTCGTGGAGCGACTGCACGGCCACCTTGGCTGCTTTCACGGACTCAAAAACAACTTTGGCAATCCCCAGATGCTTTTTATTCTTCGGATTGTACAAGATCTCGACCTCCTCGATTTCTCCGAATTTTTTGCACATGTCGGTAAGAAATCCTTCCCTAATGTTGTCGTTCAGCCTGGCAAATGTCACCTCCTTTGGAGGAACGGGGCCAATGTAACACTCGTCGATCTGAAAGAAGAGGAGCTGATGTTATGAGCGCTTTCGGGTTAATGTTGCACCATGTGGGGTCACTTCTGACAGCTGTGATAAGAACAACAGTGCCAGAGTGGGAGCGATGCACATGCAAATCCAATCAGCTCTCTGCGTGCATCTCATTCAGGTTATTTTGCCTTTGACAGCCTTCCGACCATCATACTTTCACTCGACATCCAAAAGATGAGTGAGGGGGGTGTGTCTGCAAGTTTTGACAGCACCCCTTTTCCATAAGGAAAAAGCGGTCATCATACCTAATAATATGCCTTCAGTTAAAGCGTCTACCTTAAATTTCGGCACCGGTAGGTCCGTCTCTTTGTATTTAGTCCAGAGACGACCGATCCTCGGGTCTCGGACGATGTCCACTGGTGGTATCCCGGGGTTCTGTGGGAGAGGGGGGGAGAGACAATACTGTTATCCATCCCATTCACAACTTCACAAGGACTGAACTTGTTGCAAAGTAGTTTAACACAATCCGGACAAGGGTTTTCCTTAAAACGAGCACCCGAAACACGCCGTCAAAGAAGCCGGGTCATACCCGTGGCCGGCCACGGCAACACAGCCACATTGTAACCTATCATGGAGGTCGGCTACTCGGTTACTATTGTAGCCGTTTCGCCGCGTCAAATGCGGTCCACTTACGGGCATGCTGAAAGTCTGCCCATCGTAGCGATACAGTTTATGTGATCCCTTCTTCAGCGCCGGGTCGATGATCAACTTGTAACTTCTCCAGTGGTGACTCCGCTTCTCCGCGGAGCCACAGACGGGATGACTGTCCATGCCGTTCGCCAAACCTGAAACGACAGGCACCGACAAGGAGAGAAGAGCTATCGTGAGGCAACGCTTAACACGGTCCCGTTACCAGCCCCCAACACTTTCTAACAGCCAAACGTTACAGATGGATGACTTTGGTAGCAGGGGTAACCCAAGAGAGAGCGAAAAAGGGTATCTAGCATATATCCCAGTTACGGAAAACAGGCATTAGGAAGGCTGGAGAAAGAGGAAAAAAAAGAACAAGCTTACTTGAACTCTGCTTTCTGCCATGGTCTTCGTTCAATCTGTTTCTCTCGCCTGGCTTGGACATGGTTCGTCCGATCGAGTGATTTTTCTTTAATTGATGAAAAGACGAAATCGCTTTTCTACCGCCGCTTACATTACATGATTTAGCTTGAAGAATACTGCCTCCTTTTCGGCGAGAGCCAGCACATATTGTGTGCCTCTGGTCTGTAGCTTCTGTCTCTCCCACAATACACCGCTAGGCTTGCCCACCTCCGATGCTAGTCGCACTTTCGCCACGAACTTATTTATGTTTCCAGTGGCCGAATAATACTGCTATTTCTTTGATAAAAATTTATATGTTTAAACGAATCATTTAGTAAAGTTAGTATAGATATGTGGTATTTTTTAAAGCAGTCGTGGCAGCACTGTGTCGCTAAACCTCTAAACCATTTTTGTGTAGAATCTACCGGTTGCATTTACTTAAATGGCAAACACAAGACAGACACAGGGGGCAATATCTTCTTAACTGCCACTAAGGGCTAATATAAATGATTTGCTCGCAGGTGTTTTTATGTACAGGCCTGCGGTTGTTCACAAATTCAAACACGTTGAGGCGTATTTGAAAACGAATACAAACAAATGGGACTCCGCTGCTGTGCGGCCAGTTGTTGACTACTGTGAACAGAGGATCAGGATTTTAATACTAATCTCGGTCGGTAAGGTTTTGAATTTAAGCGTCAAACCAACGCTTATAATTACTGTAATGCGTCAGTGTTACGTCTCCTTTTTCAGTCATTAGTTTAATATACCGTCCATGGTCTGATACAAACCAACAAACTAGTGCCAAACGGTTGCGTGGATCCGCGTTTTTTTTTTAATACTAAACAGCAGTGGATTTTTTACTTCTATACTGTTTTTACTCATGTGAATTTCTCATGTTTTAATTTTTTTGGTGAACTCTATTGTCGAACAAACTGGGTCTGTTTGACATTGCCTGGTGTTTTGCAGTACTTGGGCAATTGGCTGGTTAACAGCGGCAGCTCGACGGGCCAATCAGAGCGCAGCAGCAGAGGAGCTGTCTGCTATTAGAAGCACGGCTCAGAAGTCCTTCAACAGAGAGCAGAGAGAGGGGGCCGAGCGCTCTCGGCAGCCATTTTCCTAAAACAGGACTCAATGGCCTATATGGGTTTCCTTTGTTCCAAAAGGGATCTTACACTTGATTTCCTCATCTCTCACGGACTATGATAAAACTATGATTCCTCCTTTTAAAGGATTGAGAAGAAGGAAGAGAATGTACTGGATGTAATACCCTGTGACATTTTGAGCCTTTTTTCCTCTGCCTGGAATCCATCTTTGTCTTAACTAGGTCATGGCACACCCATATAACAGTATTTATATTTCTTAAGTGAAAAGAAACAAAATGTTGTGAATAAACAGCTGTATGGTTTTGGAGATGTTGAATTAGACCAAAAAAACACAGTTAAAGTGACAATGAGTGATGGTTGATTGTTGGCATTGCACTTATGGCCTTGTAGTTTATGAGTAGCAATAAGTAAGTTAAACTCTTTTATAATAATTTAACAGGTTTGTAATTTAGTAATGTAAGAGGCATGCAGTTATGTTATTAAAAGTATTTTATGTCAATTTTCTATTGATCATTAATTCTACTCACAGAATTTTTCTCATCTGTAACAGACAACTTTTATTAAATATGTTCACTGGCATGCTGACATAAAGAAACAGAGTGCAGTCCAGTTTATAGCTATTAAATAAGCTACCACTGTTCCTCAGACGTCAATAAGCAGGTCAGGGATAACTAATGGCCTTTTGCAAAATAGTTAATTGTGCAGCCTTCAATTTTGACTGTTGATTGATAACTCATTTGCTTTGATTAATGACTTAAAACACTTTCCTCTCACAACAGCAACGCTAAGCACCCAGATGGCTCCTGTTGTACCCTACCTACAACTGTGGAGACAACTTCAAGCACGATTAGGTTTGTGCTGTCCATTTGCCATTTAAGAACCAAATAGGTCCGAAGTGCAAAACGTCGGCTTGACCTTGCTTCAAGGGAGTATTTCAATTTATGAATAAGCCCATTCAGGTAGTCTTTTTTTTTTTTTTTTTTTTTTTTTAACAGTTTCTACAACGTTTCAGAAATAGACTGCCAAACCTAAGAGGAAACAGATGGAGGGAAAACTCTTATGGTAAAAATATTTACCTCAGCACTTTGGTGAAATGCAGTTAACAGGCCTAAACGCAGGGGCAGGAGGAATGTTTTCAGCTCCATCTTCGGATCCTCTAATAATGGCATTAATAAGGGGTGGGAAAGCTTCTCCTGAAAAGGAAGGAATCCATTAGCACGAAAGATAGAGCTCTTTTGAAAACTTTTTGATCAGTGTTAGGCATTGCCTCTCAGCCAGCGAATATGCATCTTCAAGCATCATCTGTGTGGGCAATATGCAAACCATCTCCTCTCTCTCCTTGAAGACAGGATTTGCAGTCAAGTATAACTTCTTCCATTTCGACATTTCTAGCTGAGCTACATCACATTAAATCCACAAGGAAATGTTGTTTTGAAAGGTAATGGATTTTGAGCTATTTTAACTTAAAATTTCAAGATTATATGTCTAAATGTAAATATTCTATAATAGAGGACAGACAACATGAACAATAAGTAATTGTGGTTAAAACGTTATCATCAAAACTATTGACTTTTGCAAAATGTAACTGTAACCCATTTTTATATATAGCAAACTTACAGTTTGTATTCAAAACATGTAATCCAGGTCTTAAAACGAGCAAAGAAATCTTAATGGGAACAAATCTTGTACATTTACTGCTTCCCTTTTGTCCAAAGAGACCTTTCAGTGATATAGGCTACACTTGTGCAATGGTTTCTCTGCTGTCCTCTTGTCTCAAAATGGCTTCTTAACAGACAAAGGACAGCACTGTGCTGTGAAATGTTGCTGCGCCATAACTGGGTGAGGCTCGGTCTCTCAGTGTAGAGTGAGGGTGTTATTTTCCCGAGGACGTTTCTCGGTGATTCAGCAGGAAGTCTTTTACTTACATTGATCGACACGGGTGGTTTTAATCGTGGGTACGTTTGACAAGAAGTAAATAAGAAGAAAAATAGTCGACAGTGCGTGTAAGGAAGGAAGCGTTTTAACAAAGTGGCGTATTCAGGCTGTCGGTTGCTGGGCTGACTCGCCCTGGCAACGGCAGTAATCCGCGAGCTCTGGACGGTTGCCATGAAAGCTCGAGCGAGTTGCTTCACCCCCACACTGCCATATAAGGTCATCAGGAATCCTGTGCGCTCGCCCTGTTGTTCTGTATCTGGGTGAAAATAACACTGGGGGTGCTTCGGGGCTTCCGCGCGTGCTCTCTGGCTCGAGACAAAGACCCGGCGGATCATCAGCATCGAGTGTTTTAAGTGCTTCAGATGAGATAATGTAAACTAACAAGATGCGATTCTATCTTTTGGTCAGAAAAAGGAGTCGAAAATTGAGGAGGGGAGGGTCTTAATTCGCGTGCGTAAAATGAGTCTTTGTGCGCCACTGTTGTGCCTGTATGACATTCTTTTTGGTGTGTAGCTTGCGAGGACACAATAAGTCGTTGTTACAATGTCAGAGGCCTGTTTTTCTTGTTATCCACTCCTAGATCCGGCTACCAACTGCGCACGTTCCTCCATTTGCAGGTCACGAGGCTGTAAACATTCCTATCTACAACCTTGCTCTTTAGACCCCCCACCCCATGTGCAGAGGAGACAAAATTGTGAAGAAGCTTCAGTGTGTGAAACAAATGTGAATTTTTCGTTCAAATCCACCAATGAGGTTATTTAAAGGCCTTTGTCTAGGAAAAAAAAGATCCCCGGTGGGTTGCGCCATTCAGTTTTGCGCGCCGCTGACAGACTGGAATATTCCACACAGAGGATTGGCCTCACATCTGCTGGACAGCTGTCTCTCTGCTCGCCGAAAAATTATTAGCATAATCTTCTTTTTTTTAAATTTGTTCTTTGTTCATTAGATGATCAAAAGGGCTGTACTCCTATGGATCTTTTGTAAAATCTTCAGGACAATTTAATATCCTTTATAGGCTACGTTACTCATATGTTAGACTGCCAGTTCCACCCTGTAAGTCAAAAAAGCACTTTTTCATTCTACAGGCATGTTTTTCATAGCTTTTACTACAACATATTATACTGTAGAAGCATATCGGGCACATGAGAACGGTGAATTGCTTACCAGAGTCAGAGAAACCAGGCAGCCATGCAAACTGCTTGATGTCCTCTCTGTCTTCTTTGTATGTTCAGCCTTTTATTCTGACGGATTGTTCACTGAATTCTTGTGAAACAAATCAGGTATCCTCGGCGCTTCATGGTTTTTTTTGTCATTTTAAGCTACACTGCCATTCAAGGATTTTTCATGAGGATGGGTGGTATTGTACTTATTTAAAACATTGGCTTTTCTTCTCTCTAGCTCTAAAATATTTGCATGTCTTGTGTATTATTTGTGTATTATTTCACAGTATGATTTGTAATGTAGTCTCTTTCAATCACCTGTCTTTGTTTCTGAGATACTTGATTAAATAGATTATACACTAATTTTCATGTGTTGTTATTGTGGAAATTGAAGCAGGTTTTAATTTTGAGGTAAAGCAGTTTTAAACTTTGAATGGTTTTAAGGCCCTTATTTAAAAAGCACTTTTGCCTTTCAAGCCATGTAAGACATATTATACTGAAATACACAATACACTAAAATACACATTAAACATAATCTGTGCTACAAGGTGACATGACTGTAGGAATATGGCATTTTTAAAGCTAAATGTTCTTTAAGCACTTGCAGTAAATGTGTCTGAATTCAGGCAAAACGTTTTCTTAAAATAGGCAAAGGGCAGTGTCAGCTCATCCTCTTAAAGGGACAGCTTGCTCAAATTTTCTGCACTCCTAACTGCATATTTTCCTACCAATTTCAACTGCAATTTAACCTTTAAATTTGATTTTGTAGATTACCTCAAAGTGTGTTTGACGGCCTTAACAACAGGGAAAATGTTCCAGACCCGACACCGAATGAATCTAAATAATCTCAAATACCAATATTTAGTTGTCCTCCATCTCATTGTCTGGTTTTCTTTATGAATGTACTTTACATGAGATTTCTGTAGTTACTAGCAATTTTGTACAAGGCTTAAACGTGTTAGGTTTAAATGTAATTTTATCAAATATCCTGTAATATTCATTGAAATTGAGAGTTCCAGGTAATTTTCTATCTTATAACTAAAGGCAACTGGACTGAATTAAGACTACAATACACGTGCAGCTCCTTTTTATCATAATACATCTGACTCCCTTACTCTAATTTTAACACTGAGAAGCATTCCTCATTCCTCATGGTTTCCCAGGGTGTGTGAGGCACCCGCCTGTCTGCTTCATACACCCTCAGCCTTCCACTTAAAAACAACACCTACATGTTTTCACCTTATGATAAGGTAACTTACTGTGTCTCCAAATGTTATCTCCCAAACCAATCACGTTATTTTGCTCACTTCATCAGTTTGTTGCTGGGTAAGACATCCATACATTACACTGTGAGACTAGAGAGAATAGTAAGTACTGACGCCCAATCTGTGATGTCACTGCCCTACTCAGCCAAAGAGACTGTACAAAGAAGTATAAGTGACGTTTTGCTGCCAAACCTGGGGATTCAAATTGCAAACAACATAGAAGGAAAATGCAAGATTAAAACTACTACTACTACTGATAGAGACTGCGTGTGTGTGTTTTATGATTTAAGTCAACATTTTGAGT
Organism: Acanthurus lineatus; assembly: GCA_029814665.1. NCBI lineage: Eukaryota > Metazoa > Chordata > Actinopteri > Acanthuriformes > Acanthuridae > Acanthurus > Acanthurus lineatus. Next base: position 12,026,195 of record JAPZDV010000011.1, on the reverse strand, counting down.
GGTTTCATGGTTGCTCTGGATTTATTTAAAGGTGAATACTCTCAAAAGTTATACAAAAATAGACCAAAAGAAATTAATTTTTTTTCTCATGAGGTAATTAAGCATTTTTTGATTATTTTCATAAGTGTAGAATACCTCATTAGACAATCATTGACTAAATCACCTTTAAAATATTTTTTAAAATTAATTCAAATATCAATGCTTGATAATAAAAAGGTTTTGAAACCCAAAATAAAAGCATGTAGTCATATACTTGAAGAGAAGAATTTGAAAGAAATTACAAAGCTGGTATATCACTTGAATTTGCATTTCATTAAAGAAGAAAAGGTGTTGGCCTTTCACCAAATTCAGTTTCTGAGAAAGCAAGTTCACAAAAGTAAAGAAGCTCTAATGGAGGTAAAGGGTTAGATGTATCTGAACATCTCCAGGCCATGTGTTCGTGACTGCACAGATAAGAATCTAGGAATCTTGCTATAGTGATAACTGACTTAAGACCCGTATTAAGGTGAACATTTTTTATGTTATCTGGTTAGCACAGTGCTGTCAATGGAGGCAGTGCTTCAGATTGAGTACCCACCCAGAAAATGCAATATGCACACACATGCAATAGAGGAAGTAGGAGCAGCCTGTCTCAACTGCTCCACATGTGTAATTCAGCTGCGGCACAGTTCGTACCCAGAGATGCTTTCAGTTAGGAGGCCGGTAATAGGACAGAAGAGGAGTGTAGAGGGTCAATTGGAACATGCTTCAGTGTGACAGGAACAGGAAGCGGCAAAGACAGAATGCTACCTGCTGAAACATGAGGCTTGTTTGTTCTTCTCTATCGACAAAGCTTGTAAATCATCTCAGCCTTTCCAAATATAGATTCATCAGTGTTTGCCATGTGTCCAACTTAAATCTGGAGGGAATATATTCAGCCTCGTCCTGCTTGGCACCTGTTTGATTGGAGTTAAAATGACGCAAAACGGTGCCAGGCCTCCGAATGGCACCACAAAACTAGGAGAAGAACTTAAAATTGTAATAGTGGGAGATGGAGGCTGCGGGAAAACTTCACTTTTGATGGTTTATGCCAAAGGGGATTTTCCAGAGGTAAGAGGAGCTTCCAAGTCACATTATGTATGCCATCTTTGTCTAATGATTTACAGACATTCTAGTCTCCAATCATAACTCTGATCATATTGTCATTTGATATTAGCCCTTTTCTTATTCTAAATGTTATATTTGTGAGATTCATTTTCTTGTATTACAAGGTTCACTTATAAAATGTTATAATTTGAAAAAGTGCAGAAATAAGAAAGACTACACACTCTTTGGTCACTTTAATCGGTACATTATGAATGTAATTTGATACAGCAGCTCTGCCTCAAATTCTAGATAATATAGTCAATTTGAATAACATTTCAATTTATTAATTTAACTACCTGTTATTTATTTTGTAGTTTTCAGTGGTATAGAACTGGATGTGTTATATTGAGAGGTGCTCCTAATATTTTGCCTCCACCTTTTACACACATGAGAGAAGCATACACCTTTCAGTATAACACACTCCAGTATAATTACACCACCCACTCTGACCTCAATAACAATCATAAAATATCTTTGTTACCTTTCTGACAGTGTCAACAAAAGGTGAAAAACTATAAGGTCTGTAAAAGTAGTACTCACGGCAGAGCTGTTGTATTGTGGCCATATAAAGTGGGAGGTGAGAGTTTTTCTTACATTCATAAATCTTTCTCTTGTGTGTTGAATACAGAAATATGCGCCATCAGTGTTTGAAAAATATGTTTCAACAATCTCTCTCGGAGGAAAAGAGATAAGGCTCAACCTGTATGACACAGCTGGTAAGACTCAACTCCATGTTGAAACATTAATGATAAATGATTTATTACCAGTACTGAGCATTTCATGTAATGTGAAGAGACAATAGGGCTTTGGAGCATGCTGAGCTCAGTGAACACACACTGTGACCATTGCATCCAATATAAAGGAAACATTATGCAGATAAACAATGTTAAAGCCTGATAAATTTATATATATTTGAATATATTTTTTAAAGATTTGTACAGTTTAGGCTTCCTTCCACTGCCTGCTCAGTCTTTGTTGAATTGTTCTGAGACCCACAGACACATAGGAAGTGGTAAAGGTTGATTGTGACGTCAGAGCATCACCAAAATCATTTTTCAGGAACTGATCAGCTGTTTGTATGTCAGTAACTACAAACAAGTTTTTCAAAATCAAGGGCAAATTTAGTGCAACAGCCTCTTTTTTTATTTCATAAATAAGCAAAAAATTAAACCAAGTAACATCTCCTTATTCCATCTGATTTAACATTCTTCTGAATGTGTACCTTAATTAAATGTTTACCAAGACTGTGGTTTTATTTTAGAAGCCACCTTTACAAGAATCACACTGATAATTAAATTTATTCTAAATAGCCCACTTTAACACCAGAGCTGGGAATCAAACATCTGTACTCAACCAAGAGTTAACAGAAGTCAGATTCTTACTCAGTATTTTCTCTAATGTAAGCAGAACTTAATTAATAATTTTATAGTTTTTTGCTGTGTGTTTTAGGTAGAGTTCTTGGACATTTGCCTAAATCAAGGTCTAAATTTTAAACTAGTTTCAGTTAAAAACCTTATTTGACTCAAAACTGCTGCAATTCTTTTGGACACAAAACATGAATTTCTCATGTGAACTCGACAGTTTTAAAAGTCATTTTCTGGAGAACTCCCGACTGTGTGGGCTGCTTATCTTCTGTAAAACTGCAGCAGGGTGACTTTCTTTAGCGGAAAAGGAAGCTGAAGTCAGGATGTGGGTTATACGTCTGAACTAACTCTGTACCATGTATCATATCTGTATGTTCAGGCTTAAATGCTGCTGTTACTTCACACTAATTAATTATTTACATTTGTGTACACACTTTTACATTTATCAGCTCACAGGCATTATACATCTTTGCTCTTTCAGGACAGGATGACTATGACAGACTACGGCCACTCTCATACCAAGAAGCCAATTTGATTTTAGTCTGCTTTGACGTGACCAACCCCAACAGCTTTGAGAATGTTTTGATAAAGGTAAAAATTTACACATTGACAAGGTGTCACGTTACACAGGTGGGTACGACCTAGAATGCCAACACTTACCGGAGTTCAAACTGAGTTAGTAAATGATTATAAGACTCTGATGTTGGTATGTTTGGCTATGATTAACTCATGCAATTGAGCCTGCATGTGGACATTGACCCCCATGCAGGTAGGAAGGACTCAGTGTTTTGCTGGGCTTTAATCTTCTCAGTGCCGCTTAAAGATGAATCAGTCGCTTTAATTTGGTTTATGCAGTGGTTCCCAGAGGTGAAGCACTTCTGTCGGGAGGTTCCGGTCATCCTGATTGGCTGCAAGACTGACCTCAGAAAGGACAAAGAGTGTGCAAGGAAGCTCAAGGCCATGAATCAGGTTCCAATAACTTACACACAGGTGAGGCTACAAGAAGTGTGCAAACATTTAGTCAGTTAATGAAACAGACCACGAGGAATACCCATAACCAGAACCTACAAACGTACTTATCAATACTAATAGCACAGTATCACGGCATAAAAGATTTGTCCATTATTTTTGTGACATTCAGCACAACTTTCAAACATAGAATTTGTGTCCATGTACACAAATTGTATCGATAAAATTTTGTGACTAGTTCACGAATGTATGACTTTTGCAGTCAGCAGGACAATCTCTCCTGAACCTTAAACAAAGTGGCATTGTCTCCTTAACTTAAGGGACTCTGGTCAGATCCTGGATTCCCATGTGAGGGTCCTGCTTGTAGGCCCGCCATCCATTTGCTCTGTAGCTTGAACCGGTTCCTTTCAAGATTCGTTTCACAATGGTGCTTTCTAACAAATCAGCCCAAGCTTTTTACCAGTTTGAGCAGAATCACTGTAATCAACACGGGACAATACATAAGGACCTGTAAATTTTAACTTTACCCTGGTTCTTTTATTTTGGTCTAAATGTTTTAAACAAAATTAGATGACCCAACTAGATGAAAGCTGTTCTATGTTTTTGTAAAAGGCTTGCCATAAAACACGGAGCAGGCACGACATACAGGCATGCTGAGTGTCACAAACACAAACCTTGTAGATTATCATCACTATTTAACAAAATGAGGAGAGAATGTGTGGCTACTACAGTTTTAATGCAATTACAGACCTCCTCTGTATTTACATTTATTTTTAAATTAAAACCAATCAGTGTAATTTTTGTTGTTGGGTTGGTTTTGGGTGCAGGGTGAGGAGATCCGGCAGCAGATGAATGCAGAGCTCTACCTCGAGTGTTCGGCAAAGTATCAGGAGAATGTGGAAGACATTTTCAGAGAGGCCACCAAAAGAGCTTTGGCCTTCAACAAAAAACGAAGGAACTATAAGAGGAAGAAGAAATGCGTCGTTTTGTGAAGACAAAAGAAAAAAGGCTCAAGTGTTTCACACTCATGTTGTGAGTGCCACTGATGATGCAATTTTTTGTTTAAAAAGGAATCACTCAATTACAGTGAGATTAGTTGGACATTCAGAGACCAAAGATGCTCCTCTTTCTAGGCAAATGAGGAAACAGCTGGACAGTTCAGAAAGTACTTATCAGTTTCTGCAAGTTTGGGCCTCTGAATCATCTTTTACTGTCATTAGAACATGACCAATGACGTAACAGGAAAGACAATTTTTGCAAGAGGCTGCTGCAGCAGTGTGGAGATTTGTCTGTTTAGTATGCAACTTGAAATGCCTTCTGTCAATATATATTTTGACCTTGGTTAAAATAATGGATGTATTTTTAGTATTTTTATATATTTTTTTAGATAGGAAGCTTTGTATACCAAACAGGTATATTTTGTAGATATGTGTATACTGCAGAAATTTGAGCCGTTACTTCTTGTATTTTGTAACTTTTTCTTTTTTCTTTCAGAGGGTTTTGCAATCTCAATATAAATTTCTTATATGGTTAAAAACTGCTGACAGATTAAAAAAAACCCTCTTTCTTACAAAACAACTATTACAAAATAGTTGTAATGAAAGGCAATACATCATGGTACTGTAGCTTTAATAGTGTTGAGGCAAAAAAATTCTTGACAATCACCCAAAAAGTTGAGTTCATTTCCAGTTAAATGAAACACTGAACTAATATTTTTGTAGGAGCTGTGTCAATTTGAATCAGAGCTTTTATCCTTACCAACAGCGCCCACTAGTGTTGGAAAAATTGAATGAGTGCAGTAGCCACACAAAAGAGGTATTATGGCAACAACGGCAACAGTAAATGGAAGGTACAACACTTAAAACATACTTTTTGTCTCAAAACACAAAAACACAGATAAAGTGACAGTTTTTAAATTTAGTTTTAATTATTTTTTTTTTTTTTACAACAATATTCACAGATTGAGAAATTGTCAACCATCTCGATACTGATCATACTCAGGCACCAGTCACAGTCTGAAAATGAAAATGAAAAACATTGTAACATCAGCTACATCAGAGGAAATCCGGTTGCTTTTATTCATTCTGGCAGCTCTTACATCAAGTGTAACATTTTGGTCTGTAACTTTAATTTTCCCTCAATAAAAGTGACACAAATACTGTAAATCTCTTCTGCACGACTGCTTTGTGGGAAAAGACATGAATATAAAGTCCTGTAGTTTTTCAAAATAAAAGGAGACAGACACTTTTTTGCTGCAACAGGACTTGAGGGAGAATAAGGCATTAGAGATCTGACACTACTGTAACAGCTGCTTATCGTGCCCGTCTGAACTTCAGCTGAAAAAACAAAAAAGACCCTTGTCTAATACTTTCAAACTAGCATAACACATCAACCAGACAACACTACAGTGAACAAGAGCAGAAGCTCCAGATCTGACCATAAGTTAATTCATAGAAATATTTTACGAAGTTGATTCGAACTGATAAAACAATAATCCAGCACATTTTTTATCATCATTTAGTATCTTAGACTTATAGTGTCAACCCTAATAGCAGCATTTGATCGTAATACATTTCTGCAACATCGCATTACTAGATGAGAACTATGACTATGTTTTGTTTGTAATAAATCCAAATTGTGCACGAACTTCAAATGTTAAATTATATTTGATGTTAATGAGCCTGGAGATAGAGTTAGAGCATTAGTGGAAAAAAATAAACTTGGGTATGAGAATTTGTTATTATTTTAACCAGAACATTAGAGAGTAACTACTAGGAAGGAGTTCACAAACCTCCTTCAAGCCCCACTGGAAAACCGTTTTTACAGAGGCAGTAAGGTTTATGTATTCATTTGAATTAGCCAGCAAACCATGTTTAGGCGTTTGATCAAACAAAACAGTTATGGCTTTTTTAATGGCTGCCTGACGGGGGAAACAGTGGTGCATTCCTTTATAGTCCTGATGCTTTTGAGGGAAAAACTGGCTCCAGACAGACAAAACACACCAGAGGGAGATGTTTTTTTTTCTGAAAATTGCAGGTCATTTTGGGCAGTCAAGTATCAGTCAAGTGTTTTTTTCAAGTAGAGGAACAAAATCTAGTTAAAAAAGGGCTTTTATCTATTAAATAGACCAACAGGGAGTTGAGAACGACCCATAAAAAGAGGGCTCATGAAATCGAGCACAGCGATTCTGTTCAAGCCAGAGACAGTTTGACCATGAAGCTTGTACATGACAGACATTAGGTCTTCGAAGGCAAACTATGATCTGCTCGACTGATCGATGCTACCTGCCCTCTTTCACAGTTGCATATGATTTGAATAACAACTCTCCGACAGATTCATGCACCCACTTACACAAACACCCAAATAAAACACAGTCTTTCCACTCACTCATTTATGTACAGGATAAAGCGACAAATTGTTCATCTATCAGGTGAATGCCGCTCTGTGTTGTGACTGACTCTGCAGCAACATGGACGACAAGTCATCAGAAAGCAGAAGCCTGTTGGCCAAATACTTTGGCTGGATGCTGCTGCTCCTGCAATCAGCTTTGTCCTCTCCCGGCCTGATCGCACTGTGGTCAGTCTAACAAGCGATTGTGCGTGTTGCTTCAAAATTACTGGCCGTTTGTAAGAATTAGAGGTGTTTTGCTGAGTTTGAGTCTCAGTCCTTCTTTTGCACCTTTTCCTGGTTTTTCTGGATCTTCTGGTGGACGACTTTTAAAGTAGTGAGGAAATTTCCCAGGAACAGGACGAGAAATGTCAGTGCCAGCATAAATACCTGAAAGACAAGGGAGGTTTTATTCCAAGACAAGTCACAACAATTTTTTTTTTTTTATAACTGTAGCTGTATATGCATTCTAAAATGATTCAGGAATTGGAGGTAATAAGAAAGTTGTGGGAAAATTTCTTTTTAACATTAGAGTTTATTACGGATAGTTTCCAACTAAACATGTGTGCCCCATGAATGTGATCCAGATCAATATTCTTTAGTGGCCAAATCACATCACCAACTTCGAATATGGCCTCAAATATGCCTGAGTAATCACTGCTTGGATACAGAAAGAAAAAATAGACAAATGACTTCAAAAAGAAAACTGAAAAACTTTTTCTTTTAACCACTGGCATCGGGTAAAAAACTATTAAGGAGGGTGCACTTTACATAGTATAAATAATGTGTTTAATGTGTGTTTTATAAGGAAGCAGGTACCACAATAAAGTTCTTAAATTTCTATCTATCTTTCATACTTACTAAAATGCACAAGTATACTTAGATGCCAACTTTTTAAAATTAAATTTCGAAATTTCTAGCTTGTAGAGGCTTTACATTGTTAATGTGAATCCTGGATTTTTCATACTTTTCTGCCTTTTCTGATTGTTTAAAATCAGTTATGCCATCTGAACCTGTATGAACTCATATTTTCTACCCATACCCTGTCTTTGAAAAAGGAGGCAAGCAAAAAAAAAAAAAAAAACATTGGCTGCATCACTGTATTCAGTTAGCCAAGCCTTCTTAGCGAACCAGTGCTTTGAAAACGATAGAGTGTATTGTCTTTCTGTTTGGGATTAAAGTCCATCACACCCTGCAACTTTAGACAATGTAAAACATCTTAAATTTACTTCACATCATATTTCAATCTCATTTTTGAGTGTAATGTAAAGAAGATTGATTTGATTCCTCTTCATGTGGGTAGTGGTGGAGTGTCTGGCATCCTCTTTTGACCAGCCACCATTGCTTTAAACCAAACTAACTTTTAATCTGCCTCGACATGTCTTGTGACATCTAATCGATGGATCTGTCAAAGCGATCCTTACCTGCCACTCCTTACAGTCCTCATGTCCTGCCAAGCGAAACAGGGTCACTGAGTTGTACAGCTGCCAAAACTGTGAAAGAAGAGAAGGCATGATCTTTCATAACGTCGCTCCACACTTGTGTTGTGCAAGCAAATTTCCCTTTGATCTTTCTCCTCAGATGATGCAATCTCTCAAAAATGCCCCAAAAAGTGTGCAATTGTGTGCTCTTTCGATGCACTTAATACAGATCAAACAAAGAAAGCTGGTTTACAACACCTCAAAAGGCTTACATGGTCTTGTGCAACATCCTTCTGATTTCAAATATTTGAAAGTAAGTTATTAAAGCTTCAGTTTTACATAACATTATTATATTACTTAATATATTATATATATATTACACAAAAGCAAAAAAGGTAGAAAAAATATGTTTTGACTTACATGGCCAAAAAAGAGGAATGGCAAAAGAAAAGTGAGGCCTCTCCACATCCAGGACTGAAATCCCTCTGCAGAGACACAAAACTGTAACAGTGACCTTGGGACAACATGACACAGAATACTGCACTGTTTTTGTTACTCCGTCGTCTCCATGCAGCGATCTGACATTAAAGATAGTTTGAGAGCCAATTTACTGAGGCCTCACTCAAATTACTTCTGACATCTGCAGCGCGCTGATGTTCACAATTGTCTGCATCTCTCACCTTTACCCCATTTTTCCAGACACGGCGTTGCAGATGGCCCAAGAGTTCAAACGACTGAATGACTCCCACCAAAAATAGCTTATAACATACCCACTGTGAGGTCCAGCTGATTTCTCTCTCCCAAGGCCCGCAGCCTGTATAAGCAGCCGCTCTGGTAGTAATACTGGAGGAACTGAACAAAGCCTGGAAGACAAATAGATGGCAAAATTAACAGTTAAAGCCCAGACAACATAGAACAGTTCAATAACGTTTTGATGATGTTTGAATCCTAGGAAGGATTTTAGAGGACAATGATCAGCTTATCACACGTTTCCAAGCCATTTCATGGAAAAAAAGTCAATAACAGCATATGATGTGGAGCTTTAAACAATGTAATGGTGTCGTTCTGTCCTCAAAACAAAAGTATGACCAAATAAGTCTTAGTCTTAGCTTGACATTTCAGGTAAAGCTAAAAACAAACGAACAAAAAACATAAAGGACCCTTTAAAAAATTCATCTCATCACCGAGAACCTTAACCAGAGGGCATCTTATATCTATATGTAATATGCTAGGCAATGGATACAACTACTGGCATACCTAATTACTTATTATGAAATTTTCACAGGGGGATCGGGTTTTATTGTAGAGGCAACTAATAGTCACAGGCAAACACTGATGGATTTACAGTCCATCATCTTTGATCTACAGAAGTCTAGTATGAGTCATGATAAATCTTAACTTGAGCTAAAAAAACTGATGATTCATTTCCTTGATTAGTAAGATCTTTATTCAAGATAATTACACAAAATTACATCCATTGACTTTGAGTCTATTTACTGTAAACTTTAGTATGAAGAAGGTTGAGTAAACTTCCAAGGTCACTTCCTCCAAACATGTTTACATTGTCTGTAATCCCACTGTGTTGCAAGTGATCCTGCCCCTGAACTGACCTTGATTTTATTGTCTGACAAAACAGCCCATTAACAGCGGATGAAATAAATTTCCTATTATCAGCCAATATTTCAGCTTCAACAATAAATATTGTGCATCTCTATTTTATCACCCTAAATTTACTGACAAAAAAATCAAACAGCAGTCAAACAACAGTGGATAATTTAAGCAAAAAATACCAAACATGATATGGTAGCATTTTTTTTCAATATAAGAAATTTCTGCTTTATTTTTGATCCTTATGCAAACTAAATACCTTTGAATTTTGGATGGATTTTCAGAAGAAAATTTTTTTTTAATCCAAGTCTAATAAATGGATTAAATTCTTACTCTGATATATGGAGAACGCAAGGAACTGGCTTCTGAACATCTGATACATGGGCCCCTCCGGCCTGTGAAAAAAGACACAATTAAACAAAAAGGAGCTGTAAAAAAGTTGTCTTTGCAGTAACTAACCAGCAGGTGTATGAAATAAAAGGCAAAACTCACCAAGTAAGCATTACACCTGACAGAAAGGTGGATACATAATGGTGAGACACCCACCAACCTTTAATCCTGAAAAGCATAAGAAAGAAAGAGCAATAGAAAAACTGATGAGTGTAAATACAATAATTCAGCAAGCAAATCTTCAAAATACATATCCTAACAAGGACAAATTAATACAAAGATTTTCAAATAGGCTTGGACAGTATTCATTTTTGAATACATTTCTGACATTTCACTCAAGTAAAGGGTACAAATATATGTAAAAAACCCCCCAAAAATAACAAAGTAACATACAATGCTACGTCTCTCATTAGCAATTAACCTACTTGGGCAAATCTTTTTGGGTTTAAATATTTGTGGCAAATAGAACAAAGAATAGACAGAAAGCAAGCCCCCTTTTCCAAAGATTCTTGCTGGGGGACCTGATGACTGATTTGCTGTTCTAAGTTTAACATTAACAGGGAAAAATGGGTTGCAACCCCTGTCAAAAGTGAGTTTACAGCACCCTTTTGCATTTTAACACATCATATTTTTTGTAGATGAGCAGCCAACCAGAAATAGTACCTATGACAACATTGAAAGATGTGTTCTTGTTTAGTGAGCTCTCACTTTAATTTGTCATTTGCTGACCGATAAACATACATATACATACTGCCCAAACCTATTATCAACTTTAAAAAACATAAAACAGAGAAACAGGCGCACACCTGGAGCCATTGCTCATGAGGATGCTTTCCCTTATAGTCAATGTGCAGTAGTACCACACCAGCAAAAAGTTGAAGATTTCATCCGTGACTCTGAACACAATAAAGAGAATAAAACTGTGAGCAGCTTACAGATTCAAAGTCAAAAGTATTAATGAAAGAGTGGGAAAATATTCTCTTACCGATAATTGAGAAAGAAGAGGCAAGTTATTGATCCGAATATCAGGATTATTGTCATATAAAGCTTGAACTTTTCATACTCGTCTTTGTAGGCAAATCTATTGGAATAAATAAAAGTCGACATCAAGATAAGAAGCTTACAACAACCTGACACACACACTAATCCAGAGTGTAAACCTTGATTTTCATGCTGTCCTCAAGGCTCAACACTTTACATACTTTGCCTGGTTGCTGAGAAGTGTTACGTTTACGTTGCCCAGGACCAAATTTAGGTACAACCTTAAAACACAGAGAGAACACATAAAGAAAATTAAACATCACTACCTGTTATGTTGAATGAATAGATGACAGTGTAAAAACAATGTTACTGACCCGTTTTTCTTTGGCAAATACGCCTCCATATCAAAGAATACATTCTCTTTATCTTTGATTTGTGTTTTGATGTCTGATATAAGTTCCAGTTCTTTCTCATCACATGTTTGGGCACACCTGCGAAGACAAGTCATAATGATCATGAGTGGAAAAGTAAGAAGAAGAGGACAATAGCTTGAATCTCTCCATGGGTATCACAGTATTACACATAACAGTAGACAGAAATTACTCTTTTTGAGTAACCGTTAACTGTTTCCTCTCTTTGCTGATTTGGCTGCACAACCATTTCCTTAAGTGCTGACAAAATATTTATTTTCATGCACACTTTTTAAAGCTGCTTCAGTAGGAGAAATACTGCAAAATGTATCCATGAATGAGTTAAATTAGTCAGAGAGTAAGACTATGATGAACCAGTGTAGAGACTGTGAGCAAACAATATGTTAAAGAAACACTGAATGTGAGTCCTAAACTAAGAATACTTACTTGGTCAAGCTGTGCCGTAGGTCTTTCAGGCATTTTCTCTGTTTACTTATGGCGCTGCTGCATGTTGCCTGAAGGTTGGTGAGCTCTTCAAGTTTTTGTCTGTATATTTTGTGAGTTTCCTAGTGATGAAACAAACACAAAAAGTCAAGCAGGGAAAATCTGAGAGTGTAGAAGAGTCTGACTCTCGAGCAATTAGACATTCAAAAAGTGCCCTTTGAAATGAAAAGAAATACAGTCACAAATGTATTAATTAAAAAAACGAGGCACTGTGCTAATGAGTGATTTCAGCAAATACACAAATGAACTGAAATCCCATTTATCTTATTCCACTGAAAAAACACTTACCTCAAAGAGTGAGAAATGTCTCCTAATTTTCATAACACAAAATTGAAAAGCTTTTGGCGAGTCTGAGTCTCTTTTCAACAAGATATACAAATGCATTGCCCTTTGAAATCTTTTTTGACCCTTCATCCAAACACAAACAGCCTGTGACCCTGTATTATGGGATGAAATATATATTTCAGCTTATATGCATCCACTCTGGTAGACCAGACCACAGCTTTCAGTGCCATCAGCACTGATGTGTGTGTAGGATGACATGTACAGTCAGCAGAGATGATCCCATGGTCCAAAGTTAAGGACTCATTTTCTTCCCCCCCCAAATTTGTCTTGCAGATCCATGACCTACAGTTTTACTGTTTCATTTGCATCTGTAGAATTAACAGGATCACAAAGTGTAGGGCTGTCAAGGACCCAAGACCAAAAAAGGATATCTTTTTTAAAGACTTGCACTATTCAAGAATTATTCAAAACAGTATTAAGAGTATTCAAAATACTGGCTACAGAACTGTGCCCTGGGGAATGTCTGATGTGGCTATAAACTTAATGCATTATTTACTGCTTGTTTGGTTTGTCTTGGACAATCCATGCTTCAAGATTAGAAACATCCTGAAAAGCAGTGTCAGATCTTGAACTTTCTGTAGGGGAAAGGCAAACTGAAAGTTTCTCACATTAGTCACTGTGTTTTCCATGTATGTACAGGATCATATGACAGTTTTCTCATATCAACATTTAAGTGGCCATTTAAAGGGATGTGTTATTCAGAGGGTTTACTACATGTCACTCCACACTATGTGCGACGTGTAGCTAATTCTACAAATCTACAGAGTTTGGACTTGAACCTGAAATGCCACAGATGTAAAATTACAAAGCCTAGAAGGAAGCAATTAAATATGAATGTGAGACCGATTTATCAGTTTTCAGCAGAAAGTGTAGGCTTGTAACAGTGACAGTCACCTTCCTTTTCTTTCCCTAGGGAGCAGCTCCAGATTTATAATTTTATTGGCATGCCAGGTCCAGGTCTCAGTTGTCTAATATATGCATGAGCAAAGGGCTGTTCGTGTCACGACACCATATACTACAAAATGCTATATCAACGGTATACCTCAAAGTTAGCTGCAACCTTTCCCATTATCGACTAGTTATATTGTTGTTTCAAATTAGCTTGCTAGCAAACGTGAGCTAGCGTGGTAATGATGTATGGTGATGCATTCAGTGACTGCAAAATGGTTCACTCGCGCAAAGCAACTGTAACTAACACGTGGAGGTACATTTACAACCTCTCAGTAACTCTGGTGGCAATCGGTTCATATTTATCAATTGCACAGTGGTTAAACTGTGTGGTTAGCTAAATTATTGTAGCTGCTCATTAGCCACATAACACACTAGCAGCAAGGCAAGCAACCTGCTGCTAACGTTAGCAGCTGTAACACACGGATGTTAGAGTAAAGTAAAAGGAGATAAAACGTCCAGTGAAACATATTCGATCCTTCAGATTTTCAGCAACAGCGCAGTTATAGGCTCAATGCCGCGTTTACGGTCGGGTAGAGAATGAATGGTGAATAGGAGGGAGCTATCAAAACTAACGTAGCCACTGAACGTATCGGCTGTCAATATCATTCATGACAAGCTGAAGTCAATAACCTACCATAGATAATGTGCTCGTTTAAGTGTTTAAAGTCACCTGTAATTGTTGATATTCCTCGTCAATTTCTTCCCACTCCGTCTGAAACTTCGGTTTAGACATTGTGGTATAGGAGCTGATGTAGCGAAGAGGACGGCTTCACAAGGTTCCACCCCGCGTCTCTCCTCACACTGACTGTCCACTAACTCTGCTTTTTTGACGGGGCTGCACGGAGCATGCGCACATCGTTAAACAAAACGCCGGGGTTAAACCGCGTGTGTTTTCCGCTATGGTTGAAAGAGAGGATAAATAAATAACACGAATTCTTAAAAAAATAATAATAAAAGAAAGAAAGAAAAAAAATCAATCAATGGATAAAACGACTCGGGCATCTGCGTGGCGCCACAGACACAATGACTTAAAAGCTGAAGTTTACATTAAAATTGACTTGCTGCACTGCACTGACTGTAGTGCGCAATTCTGTTGCTAGGATACGACGAACGCTAGGCTGCTGGCAACAGCTAACTTTATACTGCTAGCTAGCTGTTTAACATGTGTCCTTAGTTTATCCGGT